>CM053593.1:177508526-177550451 GCA_028646575.1 Pseudocheirus occidentalis
TATAATACGTTACTTGGTTCCAAAATTATACTAAATAATACGAGGGTCTGTAAATGCACGTTTTTGCTGCAAGGTAGCGTCGAGTAGCTGGTAGCCAATGTCCAGAATGGTTCGGAGTGCAAAGGGTTAAATAAAGTTTACTGTTTAAGTGAATATTTTTGTTCCAGTTAATACACACATCATTGAGCCTCTTTAGTATTATTTTAAAATAACTTGACAATTAAAATTTCCTTTCTCATTTCATTAGCCTGTTTCATATCAGGCAAGTTTTTTTTTTGAAGGTGACATAATCACTTCCCTATACTGTCTTTAGAGTTCAAGGGATAACTTTCCAAAATATTTATTAAATTGTACTATGTATGTGATACTATACTATTCTATGGGCTGACGTACAAAAAAGTGAAAAACAATTACACACAGTTCCTGACTCTCTAGGACCTTAGTATCCTATAAGGGGCATAAAATATTTACCTAAGTCAGAATGACAAAGGTCTAAACAAATATGATACAAAACATTCAAAATGGAAAAATAAGAAACGGAGGAAAGACATATACAAAAATAAGCCTGATGGAATAATTCAATTTGTACTAACACAAAGGACATCAAAGTTTTTGCCTAAAGTATATTATGGATCTAAGTGGCAGTGAAAAAGAGAGTCCATGACTGGCACCTGAAATCTACATCTATGGACATAGATATAGTCATATCTACCTATATCTGTATATATCTCTCTAAATATCCATTCTTAAGAAATACACCTCTATTTTAAATTATGAAGTTTTGAGATTCTGGAAGAATCCCACCCCCCCCCAAAAAGTTACTAAAATAGTTTTAAGTTCTGAAGAGCCCAAAATAGAAGAAATATAAATCAGTTGAAATTAACATAAAGATGATCTCAGGAATGACAGATCATCTCAACATAAAATAAACTTGAACACATTGGTAAGATGAGGCTCCTAAAATTATAACAAAAGTGAAAGCACTGTTATCCATTAAAAACTTATCAAACTCAAAAAAAACTAAATATTTTATCTGTAAGAGAGAACAGAGGATGATCCATTTTCTCTAAGATCACATAAAAAAATACAATTCACTAGGTAAGAATTAAAAGTCACCAAATCTATTATAGGGTGAAAAAACTGCCATGTACTTACATGTTCCACAACCCTGTTTTTCAAGTCTTTCCATCTTTTTTCACCTTCCTCAGTATAACCAAAAACATCTGTTGCTGGACTCTCAAGAGAACCTTCTCTTAATTCCTTTCCATAATCCTCAACTAGTGTGGTCCAGCGCATCAATTCCATAGTAGTAAAAAGTTTTAAAAGATCCCTGTTGATAATTTGAAATGTTTATCATTTTAAAACCACAAAAAATTACTTGGTAGACTAAGTGTAGGCCCTCTAGTTTTAACAGTATAACAAACTAAGAAACAATCAAGAGTATTCTACTCATCTAGTTTTTATTAATAATAAAACAAATTGTTACTTATTTTTCCTGACCTATTAGTATTCTTTCAATGTTTCTATGAATAGTTTTCCCCATACAATAAACAGTCATAACCCTTTTACTCATCAGTTTTCCTCTATCAACTATTACTATAAATACAACAGATATTAAAGTCAAATTTTAAGCTTACAGAAAAAAATCTTTATAGATCTCTAGAAGCGTGTACTTTAGCATATCACAAACTCTTTAAAAATATTAACTGGAAAATTTTAACTAGTTGAGCCTTCTTACTAGCTGTGTGACCCTGGGCAACCCTGATTGCCTCCTTCTCCCTCAAAGCCATCATTAAAAAACCAAAACCAAAAACACACCCAAATAGTGTTCCATTAAATAGAATATGTTAAGGCACCGTATACTATCACAAAATGTACTTACTTATACTTTGGAATTTCTTCTAACTTTTTGTCACTGCTTATTCGGTGAACCAAATCTGACTGTTCATTGTCAAAGGGGGACAGTATAACATAAAGAACTACACTCTTCAGAGCCTAGAAAAAGTAATGGATTTAAGACCGTAAGTTATATACAAGTTAAATTATGGCCACAGGGTACTAAATATGCATAATTCCACAATATATACAAAATCAAACAACCATGTGACTAAGTAGGAATTGAAATTCTGGAATGGCAGTTAGAGATGATCATAGTCCTTATGCCGTTTTCTTTCCCTGAAATTTAATACTTAGTTATAAGAGGGTATTATTTGCTCTTTTTCAAATAGTAGCTGACTATATTAGATTTTGTGATATATCTAGTGGATTTATCACAGGGCCCGAATGGTTTACTTTAGAACTGTTAAAAAAAAGTTTGTTTAAGAAAATTAACTATGATGGGGAGGCTAGGTGGCGCAGTGAACAGAGCATTAGCCCTGGAGTCTGGAGGACCAGAGTTCAAATCCAGCCTCAGATACTTAACACTTACTAGTCATGTGACTTTGGTCAAGTCACTTAACCCCAATTGACCTCCTCCCCCCCAAAAAAGGAAATTAACTATGTAAACAATATTGTAGAGGGCATATACAATTTAAGGATATTTTAAAAAGGAAACTTTAAAGAAATTAATTATATATAAATGGATGCTGCCAATTAGAATTTGATGAAAGATATGCTAGCAACTAAGTCACTATATATATTGAATAATAAAAAAATTTTATTTCTTAAAAGCAGTCCATGATGAAGACTGGTCGTTAGACATGTTGGTCTGAATCAGAAAATACCACAGAATTTCACATGCAAATCACTACCAAGTAATTGCAGAAAAAGTAACAAAATGTCTTCTAAATAAACTAAAGATTCTAACACTTTCCAACATGTAGTAATACCATTTCATATAATATTCTTACTTGCTGCCACTTTTCACTTTCAGCCTGGATACAAGGAGTATCATATATAGCTCTGTAGTGCTTACAGATGGACAAATAGGAACCTTCATGTTGATCCAGTTGAATCATTAAGTTATAGTATTTCAACTTTAATTTCTGGAAACAAAACAAAACAAAACCATAATGAATAAGATTTTATGGGCTGTTCTGTTCAAGACATTTAAAAATTAATAAAGTAGAGGAAAATAACTTACTTCTGTATTTTCTTCTTGAAAGAATTTGGTGTTAATTTTTTTGCTGATAATCTGAGTACGAATGTAGTCCTTTACAGCGAGGCAAAGCCTCATTTGCTCCAAGATAAATTCCACTCTCTCTTTCTTTTCCATGGACCCATAGGTTTCCACCTGCGAGAGGAAGTAAAACATTATTTACATTAATGTAATTGTCAGAATTATCTAAATCATTTATGACTAAAGAAACTTCTAATGTGGACACCTGGTTTGTGTGATTACTCTACAACTTCCCTGTGTGTCTGTTCTTTTTTCAACAATGATTTAATTAAATTCTGAATGCATGCATGTATGGAGATACCAAGATAAATGAGACACAGTCCATCAAGGACCTTTAAAAGCACTGTGCTGATCAATGCATGATTTATCAGAACCACACAAAAACCAAATGGACAGGAAAAGTACTTAATGCTAGATTAAGATTCCTTTCCATTTTGAGGTCTCATGCCACACACTGAATTTAATCAATTTTAGACAACACTTAAAATACCAAGCTAATAATCATTACAATTTAAGGCAAAATTTAAAACACATATTCCAAAAGAAGAAACAGCACTTTACCTCTGTCACTTAAATCATCTATTCCACTTATGTAGAATTAAATGTTCAAGTAATTGCAGAACTAACGTTAATTTGTTACATTTGAAGTCTCTCTTCAAAACTTGCTTGGCAGCTAGAATTTGGCTGAAGTGTAATTACATACTTTACTGCTACTTGACTAAATCTCACTTTGATGCAAATCAATCTTATTCATGGGAGCTGAAAAAAGAGGCTAACACTTTAATATAGGCTACCTCTATTAAGAAATACTGATTTCTGCAGATGAAGATTTGTGCACTCCAAGACATAATGCATTACCTGGAGCTCTTGCAAAATGGATGCTGCCTCTTTGACTTCACCACTTTGTTCTTTGATTGTTGCTAATGTTTTAGTCAATCGAGCACGTTCAATTTCCACATAAATCTAGAAATATAAGGAACAGTTGCTGAAAAAATTTTTTCCCCATAGCAATGAGCTAAAACTTCAAAATGCTTAAATTCGCCTATTATCCAAAATGAGTATAATAAAATTCAACTTGATGATAAAATCATCTCGTTTACTAGGTATACCCCAAGGCAACTATAAAAAAATGCTTAAAAGAGAATACACCTTGATGAATACTTTCAAAAGTCTTAACACTTATAATTAAAGCCATAAAGTTGTTCTGGATCTCCCAAGACATCTGCAATAAAAGTTCATTAAATAAAATATTTATTAAATACAAATTTGGTTGTGTTTTCAAACATATCTCACTCCTTGCTTCAATACCAGCTTGAATGGATCTGTTGAGTCCTGTTGGTATTTCCTTCACTGGAAGAGAGTGATGCATGCCTTCTTATTTCATAGTTTTTGCCTATGTTCTCTGATAGAAGATCCCTGATGTGCTGGAGACCTTCCTGTACCTGATATAGTACTTGGAACGTTCATCTGTTATTTCTTGCTCTCATGAAATTATTAGCATATCCTTTCTAGTCCTTTATTTCCTTGATGATGGCCCTTAGGCCACTCCTTGCATGTTAGTCACCACTACAAATGCATTTTATTCTACTAGAGCCCACTGTATACCTCTGGAACACTACCATTTTTAACTCTTTAGAGATTATAGTATAGGTTTGCAGCTTTCACTGAAAAAAATGTGTTACAAAGATCAGCTCTAAGCTGAAATTTTGAAAAAAGAAATCACTCAGCTGTTATGGCTTTAAAAAAAAAAAAGGCAGTAAGGGCTAAATGACTTGCCCAGGGACATATAGCTAGTAAGTATCTGAGGTCATATTTGAACTCAGGTCCTCCTCACTCCAGGGTGGGTGCTCTATCCACTGCACCACCTAACCTAACTGTCCTTTGGCTGTTATAGTTTTAATCAGTGATCCCACTAATAGGCTTAGATTCCAAACAGGCCAAAGGGAAAAGGAAAGGCTTCACATATAGCAAAATATGCCCAAGTGGCATATCCGTTGTTTAAAAAAAAAAAAAAAAGTGACAACACAATGGGTGGTCACAGAGTGGTAAATGGTCATACAAACTAGAGAATATGAATTAGAAGAGTAAGTATGAAGAATCCAAAGAAAACATGTAAAGACATATAAACGGAGGCTGAATGAAATAGGCAGAACTAGAACAATACAAAGAATGACTATGATAAGGTAAATGCAAATACTAATAGGAAGCTGAACTCACTGCAATTACTGAAGTTGGACTAGGAAACAAATGAATAAACATATTTCTCTACCTGCTTAGTAGAGAGGAAAGGGAATATAGCTATAGAATGTTACTTATGCCAGGAGATGATTGATATTTTGTTTGGTGGTTTTGTTTAACTGATTTTGTTTCAGGGAAGGGTTCAATGGAGAAGAACAGCTTAAAAATAAAACACATAAGAAATAAAAACAAACAAAAAAAATGGGTTTTTGTGCTATGGAGCATTAATTATGGGATCATGAAACTTTACCACACAATTTTTAAAAGGCGATCCAAACTGCACTCTTCCTCTAGTGGTTCTCAACCTTCCTAATGCGACTCTTTAATACTCGTATGTGAGCACATCTGCATGTGGGAGGACCTGCCTGGAGATGGCTAGAAGAGCGGTGTCTCAGTTCCTAAGACCATCAGAAATGTGTTTTCGGATGGTCTTAGGCGACCCCTGTGACCCCTGTGAAAGGGTCATTCCCCACAGGTTGAGAACTGCTGATCTAGGTAATAGAGCAGACCCAAGTTCAAATCTAGTCTTACACACTTATTAGCTGTGTGACCCTGGACAAGTCACTTAATCTGTCCCAGTTTCCTCGACTGTAAAATGGGGATAATAATAGTACCTACCTACCAGAATGGCTATGGGGATCAAATTAAATATTTCTACAAGGCACTGAATATAATGACTGGCATATAGCAGAAGATTAATAATAGCTTGTTCCTGCTCTCCTTCCCCCCTTCACTGTCTGATTCCCAATGTAGCTATCCTGGATATATGTTTTTAAGTATTAATTCAATGGTCCAACCGCCATAGTTCAGACAATATTAATATTTACATCTTTTTAGTTTTTAATGTACAGACTGTTAGGCCAAAAGCCTTAGAGGAGGGAACTTGCATGTGGCCTTCTAGGTTCTTGGATGTGACCACCTGTGTCCAAGTTTTACAGAACAAATCTTTTTAAGACGATTTGTTCTGTGCAATTTGGATTCAGTGAAAGGGCTGTACCTGAGAATATAGAGCAGCAGTTCTCAACCTGTGGGTCACAACCCCTTTGGGGGTTGAACGACCCTTTTACAGGGGTCACAAGGGTCGCCTAAGACCATCAGAAAACACCTATTCCCAATGGTCTCAGTAACCAAGACACTGTTCCTCTATCCGTCTCCAGGAGGGTCCATCCACATGCAGATACACCCACATATGAGTATTAAAGGGGTCATAGCATTAGGAAGGTTGAGAACCACTGATCTAGAGGGTCACATGTGGCCTCAATGCCACAGATTCCCTACCCCTGGCCTAGTCTTTTCACCTTTTCAATTGTAAATGTAATTTACAAAATTACTAATTGGATCAAAATTATTAAGTACATAGAAAAAAAATATTTCTTTGATACTCCAAAGGTCTGGAATCTCACCACTGAGGGTATTGGTATTTTCTCCACATATATCTTGGCTGGACTAGATCAGACTTCTCAAACTATGGGCCTCAATCCCATATGAGGTCATGTAACTGAATGTGGGAGTCGCAAAAAACTTGGCAATAACCAAAAATTAATTCAAAATCAAATGTGTAATGAATCTGAGGCATTTATGGCAGCACTTTCTCATGTTCTATTGTTTGACTTCATTGTAGCCTTGGTTCTAAACATACAACATATACATGTTGCACTGAGCATGCTGTCACACCCTGCCAACAAACACTACCAGAAACACCTTGGCTCAGATCTGAAACCACTGTATGTTAGGAATTGCAGTATTTTTACTGTACATACAAACTCATTAAATGAATTTTAACTTGGGATTAGGATAGAATTTCCAACAATTTATGAAATGGCCCTAAACATTATTTCTGCCATTTTGTACTACGTATTTATATGAAGTGAAGCTCTAAGCAATGACAATTATAAAATCAAAATATCAATCAACTCTGAAAAATGTTGCAGGTGCTTTATGCCCTGCAGCATCAAATATTCTGCCAAGATTTAATTCTCTATGTAAAAATAAACAAGCACATCCAAATCATTAGAATGCAAATTTGCTTTCATCTTTAATAAATGGCAAAATTACATGTATATCAAAGAACTGTTTTAAAATAAATTTCTGTATGATTTATTAACAGTAAATGTTTGGTTTGAATACCTATTTTATATACCTATAGACCTGAGGTCACATAAAAATTTCTTGGGTGCAAAGGGGTTGCAAGTGAAAAAAGTTTAAGAAGTCCTAGACTAGATGGCCTATTAAGTTTTTTTCAGTTCTAAATCTATGATGTTTCCTCTATTCCTTTTAATATAATAGCTGACATTTATGAATGCTTTAAGGTTTACAAAGTGTCTTAAATATGTTATTGAATTTGTTCTTTAAGAAATTCGTCATTTTGTAGCAAACTGGGTGAAGAACCATTAAAGTTAGCCATGCCAGACCTTAAACAATACAGTCTGCCACTGGGCCTGTACTTTCAAATGAGATAATATCTGTAAAGTGCTTAGCACAGTGAATGGCTCACAAAAGGCACTTAATGTATGTTCCCATCCTTCCTCCCCATTACTTGAAGCTTTTCCTACTTGGAAGATCTCCCAGAGCTTGTGGTCCACTGGCATAACTTTCAAGAATCTAGGCTCACTTTCATACCAGGTATTTATAAAAGAAATGGTTCGATGAGAACACAAGCCATCTTAGGGTACAAATGACACAAAACCAGGAGGGACAAAGCTAACTATGTAACTTTGAGTAACTTGAATAGGGGAATTGGGTTTAACGAACTCCAAGGTCCCTCCAAAAAACACAAACATCAAATAGGATCACAAAGAGCTGGACATGAGTGAAATGAGTGAACAGTAAAAACAAATTTAGATTACAAATGGATTTTAAGGTTTGTTGAAAAAAATTAAACCTTTAGTTATATTTATTTGCAATGTATACTCTAGAGCAGTGGTTCTCAACCTTCCTAATGCTGAAACCCTTTAATACAGTTCCTCATGTTGTGGTGACCCCCAAGCATAAAATTATTTTCGTTGCTACTTCATAACTGTAATTTTGCTACTGTTATGAATCGTAATGTAAATATCTGATATGCAAGATGTATTTAAATTGAACATAACCTACAGGTTGAGAACCACTGCTCTAGAGTCTAGACCCATCAGTAGTTTTTAATAGATGGTATAAAGTTGTTTTTAAGCTATAATATTATATTAAGTACAAATGAGATTTGAGTTTTGTTTAAGGATTCTAAATACGGGGGTCACAAATGTGTTTCACAGAATTAGAGTTTGAAAGGATCTGGTCAGCCATCTACTCCAACCCCATATCAGAGAAAATATCTCTACCCCAAATATCAATAAATAGGGCAAATTAAGTATACCAGAGGCAGCTAGGTGGCACAGTGAGTAGAGCACTGGCCCTGGAGTCAGGAGGACATCAGTTCAAATCCAGCCTCAGACACTTGACACATTTACTAGCCGTGTGACTTTGGGCAAGTCACTTAACCTCAACTGCCCTCCAAAAAGCAAAAAACAAAACAAAACTATGTATATCAATAGGTGGTCTTTCAATCTCTGTTTGAAGACATTTACTGGTGCTTCCATCCTAGGACCTTAGAAGGCAGTTAATGCTACCTGAAGGTAATTTTAATTGTCAGGAACCTTTTTACATTAGAGTTAAATTTTCCCCTTTCAGCTTCTACCCACTGCTCCTGGTTTTGCCCTTTACAGTTATGCAAAACAAACCTAACTCTTCTTGCCAAATTACAGATAAAGTATGACTAAGTCAGAATATAAAGGCACTATCACCCCTTCCCAAGACTGCATTAGGGATTTTTTTTGGTTTTGTTTTGACTACCACGACATATTGCTGACTCATGGAGTTTGCAGTCCCCTAAAAAACCCCATGTCATTTTCAAGCAAATTGCTGTCTAACAATATTTTCCCTATTTTTTATTTATGAAGTGGATTTTTTAGGCTTAAGTGTATAAACGTCACATTTGTTCCTGTTGAACTTTATCTTAGTAACTTCAGCTCAGTGCTACAGACTGTCAAAATCTTTCAGGATAGTGACTTACATCAAGTGTGTTAGCTATCCCTCCCAATTTTGTTTCAGTTGTACTGTAACATGGCTTGTGCTGATTCTAATCACACCATTCGTCTTATAAATACCTACTCTTCAGGATCCTGTTTGGGGTTTTCTTGGCAAGGATACTAGAGTGGCTTGCTATTTCCTTCTCTACCTCATTTGACAGATGAGAAAACTGAAGCAAAGAGGGTTAAGTGACTTGTCCAGCTTCACAACAACTAAGTGATCTTGATTCGATTTGATCTCAGGAAGACTCATCTTCCTGACTCTAGGCCTGGCACGGAGATAGAGATCCATTTTGCCACCTTGTTGTCCCAGCAATCTAAACAGCCTAGGACATTAATTTTTAACAACAGTTTAAAACATAGGTTCTTAACCTGGGGCCTGTAAATTTTGTTTTAATCAAATATTTTGATACAATTTGATAATTGTATTTCTGTATTTCAATATAACTGGTTTCATTCTGAGGTCTATAGGCTTCTCCAGAGTGCCAAAGGGGCCCATGACACAAAAAAGTTCAGATTAGCATAGGAATATTTAAAATTCAAGGATACAAAATCAAAATAAAATGTTTTACTTAATAACAGAAATAATTCCCACAAGATCACGCAAGAAAGGAATAGTCTAACAACATTCACCATTTCATATTTGTTCCTGTTGGAGAGGTACAAAAGTCAAGAAAAAAGAACACCAACAGAAAAATACTGGCTTGAGTTTTTATCCTCAACTTAACAGGTATATCAGCATGGATGACTAATCTTCATTTTAACAGTCCTATCTACAAACATGGGATCAAACTTAGAATCTTTGTATAAAAAAGTCCCTCATCTGTCGATAAGACATTAGAAATTATATATTAGCCATATATCAATTAATGCCACTAGTTTACCTTTCCTTCTGTCACCATTCGAAGAGTATCAATTAATCGAAGTTTGATGGGAAGATCTGTGATTTCCTCAACATACACGCAACACTGTTGAACCATTTTTGCAACTGCCTATATAAAATGACAAAAGTTTAACTAAAATTAAATTAAAACAACAGAAAGCTGTTTATTTTATTCATTAAAGTAATATAACAAAAATTGGAATCTGAAACATTTCAAAAGTGTTCTAGACCTGAATGTAGACAAAAATACATACATATACAGCAAAGTAGCAACTCTCAAGTACCGAGTAAAATAAAACACAGCAGAAAAGGACAGGAGATGGATGGATTAGGGTAGTCAATGATCAGACAGCCAACTTCTATAGTCTCAGGAAGAAGGAGACAGAAGCTGAAGAGCCAACTATATAAACTTCAAGAGCCTTTCAAGGCATTATCACGATGACTAATAACAGTAATCAAGATTTTAGATCTAGAGAAGGATTTATGGATTAAGTCCAACACATGATGACCAATATAAGTCACATATGACTTGCTTAAAGTGGCAGAGCTGGAATTCAACCCCAAGTATTTTGAATCTAAATCCAGGGCTCTTTCCATTACAACATATTTAATGCCACTACAACATTCACAATGATGACATTAAGTTATTAAGAAAAGATTAAACTATGTTCAGTTTAAGATTAGGTTCTGTTTAGGATAGCAGAAACACAAAGTACACTTTAAGAAAAGGCTTTAAAGTTCTTAAATGCCAGTACTTAATGGATTCATTTTTAGCCACCCAAAAGACTCAAGAACTTATCCACATTCTAAGCTTTTACTGTAGTTTTCATATTCTCTTTCAATAAATGCAAAGTATTCTAGAACATATTGCATATTCACTTGACATTGTTAATTATAAATGATTTCTGGGGAAATATAACAATTTGATTAACTAAAATTTATGTAAGAATGAAAAATCATACGGGCTTAAAAAAACCCACAAAAATCAATATCTTAATGAGAAGAAAAATTTGCTGCTTCTATGAAAGACACTGCAGATAAACAATTAGGAAGGTTATGGTCTGAATGAATTTCATATTCCCAGGCACAGAGTAATAAATAATTAAAAGTCATTACTTTTTAGAAATCTAAAAATGGTTGTTAATAAACCTTTAATATTAAGCTTCGATGAAGCAAAAAATATAATTTTCATTGATATATAAATACAAAAGAAGCTGAATGACATTATAATCCCCCCATCATCTTATTCTATAGCTGGAATGGTATAACATAAAGTAACATTTCAGTTTAATGGAAAGAATATTAGATTAGGACATAGGAGACATTAGTTTCTGCTACACAACTAACTAGCTACAGGATTAATTCAAATGTTTCTTCCTCCATGAGGTCTTCTCTGATCATCACAGCCTGAAGAAGTTTCTACTGTACTCTGTAAGATCATCACATATTGCTTTGAACTAGAAAGAATTTTAAGTCCAAAGACCTAAATCTGAGTACCAGGTCTAATACTACCTAGCGATGTGATCTCATGCATGTTATTTCACTTTTCTGGACTCAGAGTCTTCTTTCAAAAATGAAGGGTATGAACTAGATAATTTCTAATTTCTCTTTTCTAAATCTAAGTGTGAAACCACACTTATTTGTAAAGGGCTCTACCTCTACTACAACATACTAATAGTTTCCTTCCAAATATTTATATTATTTCCCAATGCCTAGCTCAGGGTTTTGCATGTAATAATTTTTCTGGACTTCAATTTCTCCATCTGAAAAACATGACAGGGGCGGCTAGGTGGCGCAGTGAATAGAGCACCGGTCCTGGAGTCAGGAGTACCTGAGTTCAAATCCGGCCTCAGACACTTAACACAAAAAACTAGCCGTGTGACCTTGGGCAAGTCACTTAACCCCAACTGCCTTCCAAAAAATAAAAAGCAAAAAAAAAAAAAACATGACAATTACATCATCATTAAGGTTTCTCTTAGTTCTAGATTTCCACGAGATTACTCTTTTGGTAATACAGCTGCCTAGGTTCTAAGTTCAAAAAAACTGTTTAAAAAACCCCAGATGTTGAGAAGGTAAAACTTTTTATTACTTTCACAGGATTCTCCACCAACTCCAACAGAGCTGGAGTTCTGTATGATGGAACCAGGTCTACTAACTAAAGGGATTAAGAAAAAGGTTCAATTCACATCAACAAATTTAATATAAAATGTGTAATTAATTTGGATACTCTGATAGTAATAAGTAAAGCCTACCACAGAGTACTAACACAAAAAGTTTAAACTAATTTCATATTCATATGTACAAGACTAACTCAATCAAAATCACAGGAATTATTAACAATGAATTGTATTTTTACCAGATCTTGAATATCATTGGTAAAAAGGAATTCCCAAAGATGAAACTCTATCAATGCAAAACAGCACCTCCTCTGCATCTTACAGTGTTACAGAACTGCTAGGGGCCCTGAATAGTAAAGTAAGCGACTTATTCAGGGTCCCAACAAGGCATTTTAAATAGCTATTTTAAAAATTTTCCTTGTACACAGTAACAAAAATGTTGTGAAGATCACATAAACCATGAAAGACTTAGCTCCTCAGAGAAAAGCAATGATCAGAGAGAATTCCAAAAGACCCACGATGAAAAATGCCATCTGCCTCCAGAGAGAGTGAGAGAACTGATGAACTCAGAAAGTTGACTGAAGCATACTTTTTTCCTCGCAGTTTTGGTATGCTTTCTTTCGCAACATGGAAATATGTTTTGCATGACTTCACATGTATAATTGAAATCATACTGCTTGCCTTCTAAAGGGGTGAGAGGAAGGCAGATAATTTATATCTCAAAATTAATGTTAAATATTTTTTTACATGTAAGTGGGAAATTTTTAGCAAAATAAATAAAAAAATTAATTAAAAAATTCATTCAGAAAACAAAGTCAGATTCTTTTTGAAAACAAATTTCACTTTCATTCTCTAAAGGCTAGAAGAGATTTATATGAACTCCTATTTTCAGTCCTAATGCTGATATAATAATATTTTAACTGCTTGAAAACATTTAAAGGTAATTTTGGGAAGGATATGTTGTTAATAATAAAATGTACCAAAAAAGCACAGGGGAGAAATATAAAAATTGATATGCTCTAGAAGTTTGCTCAAAATTTAAATTTATATAACATTTAAATAACACTTCACAGTTTACACATAGTTTTCCTCCTAACTGATAGATGTAAAGTACAAATTCTATGCACCCCATTTTATACATGAAGAAACTGAGGGTCAGACAGCTATAAACTGAGTTGACCATTATCTCTGAGGAGGCAGACTAGGGCTTACACCCCCAAGTCTGATTATTTCCAGTTCAACTTTCTCTAGACTGCACCATATGGCCTCTCTTAGAGAATGTAAAATGTACCAAAAAAGCACAGGGGAGAAATATAAGATTTAAGAAAATGGTAATTTAGTTTAGACACAGAGGATGGCATGAACAAAGGCAGTTATAAAAGGATGCAATGAGACAGTCCTATAGGTATCTTAAACTCAACATGTTCACAATGGAATTCGTTATCTTTCACCCAAGCACTTCATTCTTTCTAATTTTCCTGCTTCTGCCAAGAGTAACACCACCCCAGTCAGCCAGGCTCACAACCTAGGTGTCATCCTCTAGCCTTCATTCTCTCCCCCCCCCCCCCCCCCGTATTCAAATAGTTGAAAGTCCTGTTGATTGTACCTGCATAATATCTCTCATACATGCCCCACTGCCACCACCCTAGTTCATCTCATCACCTCAATATGCGAAGTATTGCAAAAGAATCTTTCAGGCTGGTCTCCCTGCCTCATGTTTCTCACCATTCAGCCCATCTTCTATTCAACTATCAAACTGATCTTCTTAGAGCATGGATCTATCCATGTCAACCACTGGCTCCCTATCATTTCCCTATATTTCTCTGTTGTTCAAAGCCCTTCATAATCTAATCTCCTTTCTCACCCCTACCATTTTTCCAGTCTTCTTACACCATATTTACCCCCATCCAGAGAGTGCTACAGTGATACTAGCCTCATTGCTGTTTTACTTAAATAAGAAAATCTATTTCCCAGTTCTGCCCATTTTCATTAGCTGCACCCATGCCCGCAATTCTCTGCCTCCTTTATTCCTACTAGTTGCCTTCAAGTCAGCTAAAACCCCCACCTTTGCCCAATCCCCCTTAATGCTAGTACCTTCCCTATGAGATCACCTCCAATTTATTCTGTATGTGTTTAGTTTATAGATAGCTGTTCATATGGTGTCTTCCCCATTAGACTGTGAACTCCTTGGGGGCAGGTCTTTTACCTTTCTTTGCATCCCCAGCAATAAGCACAATGCCTAGCACACAGAAGGTGCTTAATAAATTCTCATTGGCTTGAACTGTCCCAGGCCTCAAAGATTTTTCACAGTCTAATAGGAGTAACAGGAAATATACACAAATTACAGTTAATAGAAATTAGGATATGATGGCTATAAAGGAGAATACCAAAGTAATATGAAAAATAGGATTAGGGGAAGATTTAAGAAAATGGTAATTCAGTTTAGACACAGAGGATGGCATGAACAAAAGCTTGTAAAAAGAAGGGCAGACAAACAGAGATGAACATTCATTCAGTTTGGACAGACTATCTAGCATGAAGCTGCATTTTATTCTGTATGAAATAATGTAGAAGAGAACCATGTTGGGGAAGGCCTTGAATATTAGGCTTTGGAGTTTATCTTGGGTTAGGTATGCAACAGAAGACTAAATGGAAGAAGAGTAAGCAGAGTTTCCTCGGATAGGCAATTAAAAAGTTGGGAGGCTGGATTTTACTGTTTAGTTTAAAGCAAGTATGATACTTGGTCATCTTGTTCAGGAGGATACAATGAACTTTTATAAAAAGTCCAAGAAGATTATTAGTGTAGCTTATGTACCACCATTAGCTACAGAAGGTAAAAAGTTAGAAATTCCATGAAGAACTCTATATGACCCTCAACTAAATCAACACATACTTTTCTGATAAATCTAATGCAAAGGTAGGCAAATGGAAGGATAGCAAAGATACATTGTTTAACACTGCTCAAGACTATAAGAAGAGGTCAAATGCTTATAAACATCATAGAGAGCTCATTACTATGTATTATGAATACATACAAATACTTTAAGAAGTTATCAGTAGGTGCTAGATACGGCAACAATCAGTAACAATAAATGTCAATACATAGGACATGAGGTTACTAATGCGGGAGAGATTTCTGAATTAGTTGCCTCTGGAGAGCAAACATTAAAATAAATTATCACAAAAACAAAATGAATACAGCCAAAATTGGAGAACTGGGAAAACAAAATTATTGCAGCAAGTTTCTCGGATAAAACGCCTCATTTTGTTGTACCCACCACCTGACTTGTGGCCCACCATTAAGCCCCTTCTGTATTTCTGTCTTTGTCCCTGTTTTATATTTTAGCTTGAAACTGCTTAAGGTACGTCTGGGCATATTGTTCAAAGCGTTCCCAGACTCTGTCTCCCCTAATCAGTATTTCATATTTTCTCCTTGAATCATTATAGTGTACCAGGTTCATTATGGTACAAGGATCTTATCTAAGTACCATCCTGTCCTGTCCACTGACCAAGCGAGGCTTCCAACCCCTTTGCTCAGAACATGACCCTGGCCTGTTCTGGGAATTCCAGCCCCCTCTGACTACAACCTCGGGAATTCCAGTTCCCCTCATCCCATGCCCCTCCAACCTGTGAACTCCACCCAGTTAATGGTTGTACCCCTTGTACCTTTACATCATACCCCCTTGAGTCATATAGATTTAACCAATGGCTGATCTCTGCTTCTGTACATCATAGCTTCTACTGGCTCCTCTTTTTATTATAGTTGCACACTTAATAAATCCACATCTAAATTTATCATGAACCCAGGTCTCAGCTTGTTCTTATTTCTCTGCACAACAATTTCTCAAGTATATAGGGAACTGAGCCAAATTTATTAAAAAAAACTAAGAGCACTTTCCCAGCTGATAAATTGTCAAAGGATAAACAGGGCAGTTTTTAGAAAAAAAAAAACCCAAAGCTATCAATAGTCACATAAAAAAATGCTCTAAATCACTACTGATTAGAGAAATGCAAATTAAAAGAACTCTGATATACCACTGCACATCTATCAAATTAGTTAACATGAAAGTAAAGGTAAATGACAAATACTGGAGGGAATGTGGAAAAATAAGGACATTGGTATACTGTTGGTATAGCTGTGAATTGGTCCAACCATTCTGGGAAACAATTTGGAACTATACCCAAGGAGCTAAAAAACTGCCTTTGATCCAGCAATATCACTATTAGGTCTGTATCCCACAGAGATCAAAGAAAACAGAAAAGAAAAAAGAACGTATTTGTACAAAAGTATTTATAGTAGCTCTATTTGTGGTAGCAAAGAATCTGGAATATAAGAAATGATCATCAATTAGGGAATGGCCGAACAAGTTGTGGTATATGACTGTGATAGAATACCACTGTACTGTAAGAAATGATAAGCAGGGGTGCGGCTAGGTGGAACAGCGAATAGAGCACCAGCCCTGGAGTCAGGAGGACCTCAGTTCATATCCAGCCTCAGACACTTAACACTTACTAGCTGTGTGACCTTTGGCAAGTCACTTAACCCCAATTGCCCTGCCTTCCTCCCTCCAAAAAAGCAAAAAATAAATAAATGATAAGTAGGATGGTTTTAGAAAAAACCTGGGAAGATGTATATGAATTGATGCAAAGTAAGGTAAGCAGAACCAGGAAAACACTGTAAACAGTAACACAATATTGTAATGATGAAAGAATGCTTTCTACCTCCAGATAGAACTGATGAAATATGAATGCAGACTAAAGTATACTTTTTTAAACTTTATTTTTCTTGCTTCATTTTTTTGTGTTTCCTTTGCAACACAGATAACATGGAAATCTTTTTGCATGATTTCATATGTATAACTGATAACAAATTGCTTGGCTTCTCAAGAAGGGAGAGAATTTGGAACTCAAAATCTAAAAAATTGAATATTAAATGTTTTTAAACATATATTTTTAAAATAAATAACGACATTAAAAAACAGAAATGGATCTCTTCAGTCTAAATACTGACTTAGAAAACCTCAAATTAACATTATCTATGTGGTTTTATATTTTTATTTATTTTGATGAACTCT
This sequence comes from Pseudocheirus occidentalis, assembly GCA_028646575.1. Classification (NCBI taxonomy): domain Eukaryota; kingdom Metazoa; phylum Chordata; class Mammalia; order Diprotodontia; family Pseudocheiridae; genus Pseudocheirus; species Pseudocheirus occidentalis. The sequence goes on from CM053593.1 coordinate 177,526,019, forward strand.
ACCCAATTAAAGCAGTTCAGGCCACTTTGGGCTCCTAGGGTCAGGCACCAGACCATTGTAAAGGTAATGGGAATTTCCTTGTTTTGAAAATATACTCTGCCCCCCAATACGCTGAATGTAGTCATATGGAGCCTGTGGTGGGAGGAGTTTACTGAAGGATGGAGCAGAGTTTATAGAAAGTTTCGAGTCAGAGCCAGCTAGACTGGGAGGAGGAAAGCACATATCACAGGGAGTCAATCAGGCTTGTGAGTAAAAATATTAAACTGTGGAAAAGCTAAAGGATGGTATGGCTCTCTGTGCTTGTAATGGTAATGGAATTTGAAGATGTCCCTGCAATGGCTTGGTTTTGGGGTTGAGTGTTAAAACCCAGAGCTTGTGAATTCCACTCGTGGGATGGATTTGTTGATGTGAAGAGAGAGAGCTGAACTGGGAGGAGCCGTAAATTGGAAGAGAGGCCCAAGCCCAGAAAAGGCCTGATGGACTTTGGGAGAGCAGTATCCAGTATCATGGAGCCAGAGTTGCTGAGACAGAGACTGCTGAGAGCCCATTGGAGTTGACCAGGACTTTTGAGAACTGCCAAGAACGGAGGAGGCATGGCTGTGATGTCAGTATTTTGTCTCTGTTTTTATGTTGTTTTGCCAGATTCACCTGATGGTGAAGGACAGTGCTGCTGTTGTAGAGGTCCTGGAACCTGGCTGCTGGTTCAGAAGCCCTAAGGGAGGATTTTCTTGTGGTACCTTCACAGAAATCCTGGAAGAGGGCTTTGCTGATGTTTTCAGGGGTTCTAGGACTGTTCTACAGGCAGAGAGTGACTTGATGAGGACATGGCTATGGCTTTGTTGAGCCTTGTCTCCCCTGAGATTGCTGAGGGCTTGTCTCCAGTGAAGATGAAAGGAGGGCCTTTCTATGCTGAGATGGTATCTTGACCTTATTATAGCTTAAGGGCAGATGGCCTTTTGTGCTCTCCTGCCCCTTTTGAGAAAGTGCTCCGGTGTTAATAGATGGTATTGTAATTACTTTGTGTCCAGGGGTGGGAAATCTTTGGCCTTTTTGTGCTCTGTGATTGACCAAATGAATGTACTTTGTTTATTATTGGAAACTGATCTCCATTTGAGAAGAGACTTTGACTGACTAAATGAATGTATAGTCCAGGGGTGGAGTAGTATCTGGATTAAATTGAAAACTTACTTGTTAAATGAATGAGTTATACTATATTTTGACTTTCTCTGTTCCATGAAATGTTTGCTGAATAAATGGAGTTTGCTATACTGGTAATTCGAACCTTGGAAGTTGCCTTTGCTTGGCATTACAGTGCTGTTGTAGCTTATCAACTTCTTTGCTACTATGATGGAACTGGTTACTGGTTTTGGGATTTGAATTTCTGGTGTCTGAGTAAATGTTTTGGTTCTGTCCTCTATATGGAGAGTCTCATATTTTGTGAACAAGTACCATGCAGATGTATTTATAGTGATCGAAAGTACTGTAAATATCGCATTGGTGTTACCTAAATAAAATGGTCATCTCAACAATTTATAATTATTGATCCATTAACTTTGAGAAAAACATTATGATTGGTTACACAGTCAAAAAGGATGCTAGGGGTCATCTACGTCCAACCTCTACTCAGAATTTAAGTGGGCTACTCTAGACCTGGAAATATATCAATGTATCTCTTAATTTTGGAATCACAGAGTATAAGATCCTAGACATCACCTAGCCTATCCCTTTTATTTTTATATAAGTGATCCAGTGAGGTTAAAGGACTTTCCCAAGATCACACAGCCACCCAGTAGCAAACCTGCGCCTACAACCAAGTCTTCTTAACTCCCAGAGAACTACGCCTTCCACCTTTTATTTAGGCTCAATACCCTGACTGTTATTGTAGGTGTCCAACTCCATGCACTCTGTACATGGTGTTTTCTTGGCAAAGATATTGGAGTGGTTTGCTATTTCTTTCTCCAATGTTTCCTTATTTTACAGATTAGAATCTGAGACAAATAGGGGTTAAGTTAGTAAGTGTCAGAGTCCAGACTGGAGAGGAGAGGAAGATGTGAATGGACAATGAACTGAGTCTACAAATAAAGAGGAGAAAGTGGGCTGAATTGCATTTAGTATTATGTATGGTATTTTTGATTACTCAAGCAATTTCCTAAAACTAATGACATAACACCTTTGGTGATTCTGTATTTCTGGGAATCAATGAATACTCATCTTTGAAAATTAAAGTTGTGAGTTATACAAATGGCAATGGAAAGATGTGTGTTGTACATAGATTCAATGCAATATGTTACCAAGAGAGAACTATGCATCTAAATAAATATAAGTCACATCATCTTACAAGATGTAGTACCAGAAGATGATATACTGATCACACAGTTGAATGAGGAAAGATAAATAGACTAGTTTATAGGTCTGCCCCATTGGTATCCATGTAATAGGTAAATATGTTGAGTTATACTACTGAAGGGAATAACCATGTCAATGAAGCTAGAAATTTGTCAAATTAGAGCAAACAAGCAAGGAGCAGCTACTGAAGGTTTCTAAACAGAAAATTAGGTATTCACAAACTACTTCTTCATTTTGGAGAAAATCATGAATGGTAACTAAAGCAACTATTAAAATACTATACTTACCAACAGTTTAAGGCAAATGATCTCTCTACAGAGATCCGATCTCTCTGTATATGCTGGGTTTTTAAAGGAAACACAAAATTACCTGTTTTAACTGGCTCCTCCTTTTTGACAAAAGGATAATATTTTCATTAAGGAAATCCCATTCTTTAGCTTCATAGCACATCTTCACTACTGCAACCAAAATTCGAGATGTAGACACCATATCAGAAGCCTGTAGAAAAGAAATAATTTTTTTGTGAATATAAAAACTTTAAGTAAAATCAATGATAAATTGTGATTTCTGTTGCAATCTACTCACAGTACGAGTCTGTTTTTCCAAAGACAGAAGTGTTTCAATTACTTCTTGAAGTCTTCCTTCCTAAGGCAACAACAACAACAAAAAAACAAGAACAAAAAAGAATTGTATAAAATTATTTTAGGCAGACTAGGAGCTCTACTCATACCTCTACTCATAATTTTTTAAATGGTCCACTGAAGAAATTATTATTTTCATACTCAATTTCAAGATTGAACTTATTTGTGATGTGGACACTTCAAATTTGTATTGGAGATTAAAAACTTTCCTTTTTATTATTATGGCTTGTCAAATATGAACAGTGTATACAAAGAAGAGAAAAAGAATTTCATGTGAAACTGAATTTCTATTGCATACACCTTGTTTTTGAAATGTGTATTTCAAAATTAACATGTTAGTTCTGATACTACCCTCCTTGCTTATGTCCCCATCTGAAATTCCTTATATATTTCCATATTGATTCACTGATGCCCTTTTCTTCTTTTTTATGGTATCACTATCACTACTCCTCTCTCAGTGATGAGGGCGTGCTGTCCCTGTAGTCCCTGCCAAATAAAAACCGTTACTTGAAACAAAGCAAAACAAACTAGCACATAGGTTGCATCTAAATGTGTGTGTGTATGTTTTTCATTCTGCACCTCTGGTTTATTAAATCTGTCAAACTCTGTTTGCCATGAATTGGCAAATGTGATTCATCATCACTTTTTAAATTATCATTTATTACTGTACTGATCAGAGTTCTTAGGTCTCTTATAGTTATTTTTCTTTACAAGGCTAAAGTTATTTCTTAAGTTCTTCCTCTGGCTCTGCTTACTCACTCTGCATGAGTTGATATATATGTATATATCCTTCCAAGATTCTCTGAACCTGTCTATATAGCGATATTCCATTTATATACACCATAATTTGTTTAGCCACTCCTCAATTTATGAAAATCTCCTTTACAGTTTTTAGCTACCAAAATACATTGACATAAATATTTTTGCACATATACATCCTTTCTTTTTTAAAAAAAGTTTTTATTGTTGTCTGCCAATTTAGTTTTTATTTTTAGTTTTTAGGGTTTTTAGTTATAATTTTCCAAGTATCCCTCCTAGACCTCTACCATGACGGCAATCACATATTCTATTTTTTTTTAAAAAAAGGAAAGAAAAAGAAGGAAAAAAATCAGCACAATTAATCAATATGCTGAAATCTTTTCCCCTTTTCTTTGAGGCATAGGTCTAGCAGTGGTATAGTTGGGTCAAAGTTTATATATACTTAATTTAATGTATAACTAGACTTTTGAGGCATAGTTCTATATTATTTTCAAGAATGGCTGGATTGAAAGCTCTTTTAGCAATTGTTATTTTCCTTTTTGTCATTTTTGTCAATCTGATGGGTGTGAAGTTGTTTCAACTTCAACTTCAGAGTTGTTTTAATTTGCACATTTCTCTTATTACTGATGTGGAGCATTTTTTTTTTCATCTGTAGATTGAGACCTTCCATTTCCTCTTTTAAGAAATGTCTGTTAAGGAAGCTTTCAGAAGAAATCAAAATTATCTAGTCAAATGAAAAAAATGTCCTAAAATACTAATTAAAGAAATGCAAATTAAAACAACTCTACGTTCTCCCTGGAGGGAATGTGGCAAAATAGGTACACTACTGAACTGTTTAGTGGACTTGTGAACTGGTCCAACCATTTTAGAGAACAATTTGGAACTATGCCCAAAGGGCTATAAAACTGTGTACCTTTTGACCTAGCAATAAGCATCACTAAGTCTCTATCCAAAAGAGATCAAAGAAAAAGGAAAAGGGTATATAAGTACAAAAAAAAAACTGTAGCAGCTCTTTTTGTGGTGGCAAAGAACTGGAAATTGAATAGATGCCCATGAGTGAGGGAATGACTGAATAAATTGTGGCACATGATAGAATACTACTGTGCTATAAAAAAAGACAAGGGGGATGGTTTCAGAAAAACATGAAAAGACCTATAAGAACAGATGCCAAGTGAAGCTAAAAGTAAATCACTACCTAGTAATGTTATTATGATAATCAACTGTGAAAGACTTTACTACTCTGATCAACATAATGATCCAAGACAATTCCAAATGATTATTGGTTTAAAAAATGCTATTCATCTCTAGAGAGAAAACTAATGAACTCTAAGTGCAAACTTAAATATACTTTTCTCACTTTTTCTTGCAACATGGTTAACATGGAAATATTTTGCATGTGTAACTGATATAACACTGCTTGCCTTCTGAGTGGGTTGGGATGCGATTAAAGGTGGGGAATTTGAAACTCAATATCAAAAATGAATATATATTTTAAAATGCCAAGTCATATCATCTGACCATTTGTCAACTGGGGAGTGACTCTTGTTTTTATATATTTAATTTCCTATATATCTTGGATGAGACCTTTATCGGAGGCAACTGCTACAAAGAATTTTTCTTACTTAAACTAGATTGATTTAATTTCTGCAAAAACTTTTGTAATCTTGGGCCTTACTGTAAAAAAGTCTCCCCCTAGGCACAGTTGTTAAAGTTATCTCCTTTTCTGGTCCCCTAATTTGTTTAAATCTAAGTTACATATTCATTTATATGGTCTAAGAATTGATCTAAAAATAATTTCTACCGCACTGCTTTCCAGGTTTCCAGAATTTTTCATTGAATAGTGCCAATCCACTCATCAGCTTTTCTACTTATAAGTCAAATAGTTCTAATGTATAACACTTGGCAGTATAATTTGAAGTGGAAAGAAATGGGGAACAAAAAGGAATAAACATTTATATAACACCTGTAATGTGTCAGCTACTATGCAAAGCACTTTATATGAGTATTAACTCATTTGATTTGGTACTAAGTCTCCTTCCTTCCCACTTTTTTTTCACTATCACCCTTGAGAGTCTTGGTCTTTTGTTTCTCTTTTGTTTTATTTTTCTAGATATTTTTCTAGTTCTATAAAGTAACTTTTTGATGTTCTGATTGCTATGGCATTAAATACATAAATTAATTTAGGTAGTATTATCATTTTCATTATATTGGTACAGTCTAGCCATGGGCAGTTAATAGTTCTCTGGTTATATCTGTCTTTTATAAAAAGTGTTTTGTAGTTGTTTTCCAATTGTTTCAGTCACGTCTAACTCTTTGTGACCCCATTTCGGATTTTCCTGGCAAAGATACTAGAGTGGTTTGCCATTTCCTTGTCCAGTTCATTTTACAGATGAGGAAACCAAAGAAAACAGGGCTAAGTGACTTGACCAGGGTCACAAAGCTAGTGTCTGAGACTACATCTGAACTCAGAAAAATGAGTCTTCCTGACTCCAGGCCTGGATCTCTATCTATTGCACCCCTACCTGCCAATATTTGAACTCAAGTCTTCCTCCTGGTGATCTATCCATTGTACCATCTAACTTTGTAGTTACATTCATGTAAACTCCCATGCTTGTTGGTAGATTACCATATATTTTCTACATTCTGTATTTGTTCTGAATGGAATTTCTTTTTCTGTCTCTTCTTGCTGGGTTTTATTGGCAACATATAAGAAAGATTTATTTCTGTGGGTTTACTTGGTACCTCTCACTTTACCAAAGTTACTGTTTTTATTAATTTTTACCTGAACGCTTAGGGTTCTCAAAATGTATAATATCATTTGCAAAAAGCACCAATTCGTTTCGTCTTTGCCTGTGCCTAGTTCTTATTTCTGTTTTTTGTCTTATGGCTAAAGCTATCATTTCTGGAACTACATTAATTAATAACAGTGACTTGTTTTACCCTGATCTCATCAGAAAGACCTGTAGTGTTTATCCATTTTAGGTAATGCAAGCTTTTAGTTTTAGAAGTAGATAGATATTATCCATATTAAGGAATGGTACCTTTATTTCTGTTTTTAATATTTTTAATTTAAAATAATGCTGCACATTGTCAAGAGCCTTATTTGCATCTATTGATATAATCATGATTTTAAAAATTGTTTTTGTTACTAGTATTGTCTATTATGTTTATAGTTTTCCTAACATTAAACTAACCTTTCATTCCTAATACAAATCCAATATAGTCAGAGCGTAGTCACCTATAGTCACCTCTTAGATAGAGTAATTTATTTGCTAATATCTTTTACAAGTTTTTTGCATCAATATTAATTAGGAAAATTGGTCTTGAGTTTTCTAATTTGTAGCAACTTCTAAGAAATCAAAAGTACAAGTGTATCAATTGTAAAATGAATTTATAAAGTTTCTGAGAAATGCCAAATTTAAACTAAAGTTTACAGAAAGATACTGGAAATACGGAAAATGTAACTCTTTCACTAGGCTCATTTTATGCTAACTGAATTATACCTATTAAAAAAATTTTTTTTCACTTGAAAATAGCCTTAATCCCAGGTTATACATAGAAATAAATATACCCACTTTGTTTCACATGTTCTGATTATGGAAATTATGTAGGACAAAACAAAGAACATAGTAATAAAATTGTAGGGACCACATATAGGAACAACAAGAACTCAGGCTAAATTGAATCATATATGCATAAGTGAGAGTTTTATAAAATCTAAAACAACACTAATACTACATTTTGTGAGACTATTGATGCTCATTAAAAAAATTATTTGAGAAATCAGGAATTTTTTGCACTCATATTAATGAATAAAACATCTTATCTAGAATATGGAAACAAAATTAATTTTTATTGGTCAAAGTACTGAAAAATAGTGTGGTTGACTTACAGAAGGTCATAAAACATACATTTTAAATGATTACTAAAAGACTGTAGAATCCATAAAAACTTACATTTCATTTCCTATCATTCCAAAAAAACTACATGCTATTTCATGTATATGAAGATATTGTATAACAGACTCTGGCCGTCATTTAAACTGTTTTAAAGTGGGCTTAGTTAGTGAACATTTTGAGAAATAAGTAATACTCACAAAGAACCAGTCTGGCATCAAGAACAGGTTCACATGAAGCTAACCTTGTTTCCTTTTTGACAAGAGTTTTAAAGGGATAAATCAGGAAAATGGAAAAATATGTAGATTTCAACAAAAGCATTTGATTAAAGGCTTTCTTGGAAAATAGTATAATTAGGTGGATTTGGAACTATTTAAATAGGAGTGTATTCCAGACATGGAAGCCATCTGTTTAAAGGAAAAGAGGTAGGCAATGGAATGCTTTGTGTAGGAAAGTGTAACAGATGAGTTTGACTAGAGTGTGTGGAAGGGAATAATATGAAGTAAGACTAAAAAAGACTGGAAGGAGCAAGATTTTAGAATGATTTTTTGGGCAGTCTAGTAAAGCCTATGGATCCTTTTCTCAATAATGTTTTTCAACGTGCAAAGTAAAATACACAGATGACAAAGGAAACTAGTCATATTAAAAGTTATAAAACATTTTTAAAAATAATGTCACAGACCCGAGGCTTAGAATCCTTTTTAGAAGCAATATAACCTATTTGAGAGCTTTAAGTAGAAGAGTGATACATGGTCAGTCTTGTGTTTTAGGAATACTGATTTAACATATCATATAGAAGACAGAAAAGGAAGGAATAGCCAAGGAAAGAGACAAGGAAACCTAATGGAGATTTCTCTCCAGCAAAGAAGTTTTGAAACCTGAACTATGTTCCAGGCACTATGCAGGGCACTGGAAATACAAAACCAAAAATTAAACAGTCCCTCTTCAAAGACCTTATAACCTACCAAAGAAACAACACATACACAGACAGTATATACACAAAAATAAAGTAATATGGGTAGAAAGAAAAGCACTAACAATGCAAAGGAGGAATCAGGAAAAGACTCTTGATAAGATATGGAACCTGAGCTGTGCTTTGAAGCTGAGGATTCAACAAAACAAGGATGATGAACAAGAGTATTTATTCTAGGCATTGGGAGGCAGACTGAGTACAAAGGTTGAAATATGATGGAACGTTGTGTTTGTTTGGGGAACAATAAGCAAGTTAGGTTGCCTGGAACACAGAGTTCATAAAGGGGAGTAATGAACTCTCAGTCTGAAAAGATTAGATGGACAAAGAGAAGTTTGTATTTGATTTTATTCTCTTTTTTTTGCTTTTTGGAGGGGGAAGAGCAGGGCAATTGGGGTGAAGTAGCTTTGCTCAAGGTCACATGGCTTATAAGTATTAAGTGTTTGAAGCCGAATTTGAACTCTGGTCCTCCTGACTCCAGGGCTGGCGTTCTATTCAATGCGTCACCTAGCCACCCTTGTATTTGATTCTAGAGACAAGTTTTTGAGCAAGAGAGGAACAGGGTCAGATCTGAGCTTCAGGAACATCACTTTGGCAGCTGTGTGGATAAGAGAGGGTAAAGACTTGAGGTAAGGAGATTGTTAGAAATCAATTGACATATCCCAGGCAAAAGATGATGAGAACCCTAATCAGAGTTGTGGCTGTGTAATTAGGAAGAATGGAAGAGATGTGAGAGATACTGTAGAGGTATGTATGATCAACAAGACTTAGCAGTCAATTGGATGGGGAGATGAAGAAAAGTGGAGAGGGAAGTATGACTACAGTTGCAAATCTGGAGTACCCGAAAGAAGGGTAGCAGCTTTAACAGAAATAGGGAAGTGGATTTGGAGAGGAAGGGATAAGTTCTGTTTATGAGTTAAAAATGCTGGTAGGAGGCAGGCTGTGATCAGACTGAAGTTCACAGAAAAAGGACGGCTAGATATGTAGTTTGGGGAGTCACTGGGATAAAGATAAATGAATTCACAGGAAGGAGGAGATGGATCACCAGGAGAGTGAAGAAAAAGTAGAGGGTCCAGGACAGAGCCTTAGGGGATGGTCACACTTAAGTGTTTTGTTTTGTTTTGGGGGTGGAGTAGAGAGCCAGACAATGATGATCCAGTTCAGTAAAAAGAGAACTGAGAGAGAATAGAAGTGAAGGTCAACAGTGTTAAAAGCTACAAAAAGGTCAATAAGTGTAAGAATTTAGAAAAGACCATTGAATTTAGTAGTCAAGAAATGGCTGGTAATTTAAAAAATTGGGGGTGAGTGAGGTTTAATACAGATTGAAAGGGATTTAGAGGGCGGCTAGGTGGCGCAGTGAATAGAGCACCGGCCCTGGAGTCAGGAGTACCTGAGTTCAAATCCGGCCTCAGATACTTAACACAAAAATATAGCCGTGTGACCTTGGGCAAGTCACTTAACCCAAACTGCCCTCCAAAAAGCAAAAAAAAAAAAAAAGGGGGGGGGATTTAGAAGGGAATGGAAGGTGTTGAAAGGTAGGCAATGAGTATAGACAACTTTCTGAGGAAGCCAGATGATGTATTAGAGTACTGGGCCTAGAATCTCAAAGACCTGAATTCAAGACAGTCTCAAACTCTAACTAGTTGTGTGACCCTAACCAAGTTACTTAATTTCAATCTGCCTCAGTTCCCTCATCTGTAAAATGGTGATAATGGCACATATCTCCCAAGGTCGTTGTGAGGATTAAATGAGATATTACAAATATTACAATATCTGCAAAGCAGCTAAAACAATGCCTGTCACATGAATATTTATTTCCTTTCTCCTTTTCCCTTTCTAGGATTTTGTCTGTGAAGGAGAAAACATATATATATATATACACACACACACATAGCAATGTTTTGCAGCAATGCCAGGGTCAAATAAAAGTTTTTTAAGGACAGGGATAATCTGGGCATGTTTAGTTATTATTATCATCACTGTTACAGGTGGACAGTAGATAAGAAAGGGAATGATACTAGGTTGGTAAGCTCTTGGCAGACACCAGAGGGAAAAGAACAAAGATTTGAAAGGTTAGACTTGGCAAGGAGAGGGACTCTTTATCATTCTGAAGCAAGGAGGAGAGGATAAGGCATGGTAATAAGAGGTTTTGAAATATGGAGTAGCAGAGAAAAGTGAGCTTTCAATGGAAATCTATTTTCTCAGGAAAACAGAAAGTGAGATTCTCTGATGAATGAAAAAGGAGAGGGTGGTACAGAAAGAAGGTCAGTGGGGAGTTAGAATAATCAAATGTCAATCAGGAAAGAATACAAGGATTTATGTGTAGCAGTAAGGGCTAAGCAGAGATCAGTCAATGTAAATATGTAGTGAATCGACTTGGTCAGGTAATTTTCTCCAAGAGTATCTGACAGCAAGAGTCAAAACTGTTAAGGAAAATGGTGGGAGGAACGCAAAGTTGGGGTTTGGCAAAGTGAGAAACTGAGATGGAGAAAGGCTGTGTATATAGTGCTGAAGACAGGAAGAAGAGTGTGACAAGGCTTCAGACTGATAATGAGGGATGGAGGTTGCTGAGTGATGATGGCAAAGTGACAATTTCAATGTGGGGAGAATGTGGGGAGTGAAAAATATGCCTACTGTTTTCTGTTGGACTATTGCTTTGGGAGGCTTTGAATGAAGGAATAACCAGTATGAGAGAGTAGTCAAGGATACAGTGTTTTCTGGGGAGAGTTAAATTTCCAATAGTATAGGAGGAAAAGAATGTGAAAATAAGCAATCTTGGATAAAGGGATGTTTGTAAACTGCAGAACAAGGAGAATACAGACAAGGGTAGGATTGAAGTGGATAAGGAAGGAACTTCTCCTCACTATGGGGAGATATATAGGTGGGGGGAAGATTTAACCCAGCAGATGCTGACTGTAAAGAGGGATAGGGGGAGGGAAAGATAGCGGGAGGCTGGCAATTTGCCCACCACAACAAGATGAATAACCAGTTGATATTTCAAAGGGAACAAGGTAAAGTCAGAACAGGAGTTATAAACTGGGAGAGCAATGAAGGGTAGAAGAACAGGCAATAATGAGTGCTAAGAATTAAAAGTCAGGAAGTAATAAAGTATGGACAGCCAGTCTTGGGAGTCAGGAGGACTTGGGTTCAAAGCTTGGTAGGGCAAACATGGTACCTGTGTTACTATGGGCAAGTTATTTAACCAACTTCAGTGTCCTAGGCAACCCAGGGAAGTTCCACATGGAGGTGAAATCACACTACTTGAAACTTAAAAGTACTTACACTTACAAATACTTATATATGTGATAAAAAAACGTGTATGATAACATTTATGTTATAGAATCTAAGAACTGTAAGGGAAACCCAGAGGTTATTGGTCTATAGCATCTGTTACAACCTACATATCCTTTTTGACAGCTCTGTTAAGTACCTGTAGGTCCCAGCATTCTACCTGTGGCAGTTAAATTGTATCTTTTCATTTCTCGTGTCCTTTTTTCCTTCCCAGTTTTAAAAGTAGTCATCTTGGAGTAGACAGTAGAAAAAAGGGCTTGGTAAACGGTTGTGTAGGCTAATGGGGTGATTTCGGGGGATTTTCTATCCCTCAAGTTTCTTAAAGACAGGTCCGGAAAGTGTTCAGTCACAACACCTTTCAGTGACAAGCAGCTGAACTGGATGACTTCAAACCCCCTTGAATGGGTGACTCTATGCCCCAGAAAGAGCAAAGAATCCTCCAGAAGGGCTTGGATGCTGAAGGGGCCTCCCCAGCTTACATGCACAAAACAAACACCAGCAAGCACGGGGCTGATCCAAACTGGGGAGAAGGAATGGGGGAGGCATGTGTACACACCGGCGTACTTCCCGCGAGGGGTCGGGAGGTGGAGGTAGGTGAGGAGTGGTCTTTCCTCTACCTCCTGCTATGCCCATCCCGGGTTTCCTGGCCTGTGGGAGGCCTGGGGCCTAGGCCAAGCACGGCGCCGTGACTCAGCCCTTGCCGTCCGCCAAATGCTAGTCCGGCTTCCCCCGCTCACCTTGGCCATACTCTCGCACTCGGGCAGGCGCTGGTCCACCGTGGCACTGTAGTCCACCTCCATCTTCACGATGCGTCCATCTGCCCGCTCTGCTCCACCGTCCGCCATGGTCGCTGCCCGAGCCTGAGAGCCTCCTCAGATGCCGAAAACGCCGCCGCCGCGCCGCCGCTCCAGTGGCCCCAAACAGGTTCGGCCGCCTCTCCACAGCCAGTCACGTAAGGTATTCGTACAGGCGCGGAAAGGCCGCCCCGACAGAGGCCCCCCGAAGGACCCCACCACTCAGACAGGCGCTGCTGCGGACACCAGAAAGGGGCGGGGCAAGCTGCCGAGTAGCTGCGGGACCCCGCCCAGGGATCCTGGGTTCTGTTCACATTGTGCCCTGTCTCAGGACTGTCCTGTGTTTTCTTCTCGGCTATACTGATCTTAACCTAAATCAAGCTGTCAAATTATCTTTAGAGATCATCCTTTTTGTGCCTTCTCCGTGACCAAAGAAAGGCCGACGGATAACCACAACAATAATATAATATCTACAAAGCATTTTAAGGTTTACAAAGCTCTTTACATACATCATTATCTTAATTTTTTTTTACGTTGTGGACAGAGTTCAGGATTTGGGTGTCTGTCTTGTTATGTTCTGCTCTCTTTGGCAAGTCATTTGAACTGAATTTTCTGGTTAAAAGGTTGTAAGCCTCATTTTATGAATGGGGAAACTCAAGAAACCCAGGAGAAAAAGCACAAGATAGACACCCAAATCTTCTGACAAAGTTATGATCTCTGTCCACGATTTAAATATATACATGTGTCTGTCTGTCTATCCTATCTCTCTATCTACCTACCTATCACCTTTAACTTAAACACTCCTCTGCCCCTCAATCCCTCACCCACCCAAAAGGGAGCATTTCCAAACATCCAGTTGAACACCTCTATCCATAATTGAGAAATGCTACCGACTCTGAATCTTTGATCAGAAAAAACAACCCGCCTGAGTTTAGTCATGTAGTAACCATAAAAAAGACTGTTCATATATTTTTTTCCACCATAAACCCATGTTTTCGGCAAGAACAAAAGAATGTGACATTTGACCCACTACTGGCCATCACTTTTCTGGTGGCCTTAGTATTCTGGCATCTGTCAGCTGGCAAGGAAAGGGGAAGATTTGAAGACGGTATTCACTAAGTTTGTGAGTGGTGTGCTACAAAACAGCTAGCTGCAGTGGTTTTAGAATGAAGGCTTGCTTTTAAATTTTGATCCAACCCTTGGCTACCTGTGTGACCTTAAACAAATTATTTCACCCTCTGAGCCTCAGTTCCCTCATCTATAAGAGAATTGGTCCTTTAAGGATCTTTCCAGATCTCAAATTCTATGATTTTGGATTTTTTTTCCCAATGTGTTTAGTCAATAGCAATAATTCTCATTCTCATTCTCTCTCTCTCTCTCTCTCTCCTTCCCTCCCTCTCTCTCTCTCTCCTTCCCTCCCTCCCTCCCACCTTTTCCCCTCCCCAACCCCCATAATACTACTGGTAATTTCTAAAACAATAGCTACTTTTTTTTCTGGGGGGGGGAGGAAGGCAAGACAACTGGGGTTAAGTGACTTGTCCAAGGTCACACGGCTAGCAGGTGTTAAGTATCTATAGTCACATTTGAACTCAGGTTCCCAGTTACTTTTTTTTAAAGGTGAATAGAAGGCCAACAAGTCAAGTCTCTACAACAATCGTTAGCTAACAGGTAGTATTTCGAGAGACCCGTTAACATCAATTGATAATACTGAATCAAAAGATACTTTGTGATGATAGTACTATATCATAAAATTCAATGATATCAATTTTCTTAAAACTTGGAAGCTCAAGTTCATGGACTGTGCTTTCTTTTTTGCTTTTTGTAGGGCAGTTGGGGTTAAGCAACTTGCCCAAGGTCATACAGCTAGTAAGTATTACTTGTCTGAGGTTGGATTTGAACTCAGGTCCTCCTGACTTCAGGATCAGTGCTCTATTCACTGCACCATCTAGTTGCCCCTTGTGCCTTCTTTATTTATAAGAAGAACTTGAGAGTTTAAGAGTTGTCAGCTGGATGTTGAAAAAAGTTTTTCCTTAAAAAAAGGTGGAGGAATGTTGCGGGTGCAACGTTCCTGAAACAAAGACTTGGAAACTATAGTGATGTGTTCTTGAAACAAAGGTTCAATAACCATAGTGACACATGGTATTTTTATAGCTTTTTATAAACCTAGACCCCATCACAACGGGATAAGCTATTTGGCAAAACAAACTGAAGCCTTTTGATTTAGGCCAAAATTACTGATTCACTGCTCTGTTAATTCCTTTGAAGAGCCTGAAGGCTGAAAAAAAGTAAAACTTGAATTTATTTATTACTGACATGTTAAGTTTTTAAAACTATACCCATGGGTACAAAGCCTCCAGGATTCTTTATGTGAAGCAATTTGATTAGACCACATCATTGTCAATACAGTTTTATTGTATGTGAATTTTACTGCAAGGCCAAAAGCAATTATACTTTGAAAGGAGTTCTTTCTGTATTTATCAGACTCTTGATAAATGGGTTCTACTTAAAAGAACTGCCTCTGGAATATGTTTTGCAAAGTTTTCTTTTTTTTAAAAAAAACTTATTTTTTAATCTTATCTCTACTGCTATATTTTGGTTTTATATCACCTTCATTTTTTAATATATCTCCCCTTCTCCCTTCCCACCCCCAGCCATTCCTTGTAAGAAAGATTAAAGAAAGAGAAGAAAAGTTGTTCAACCAAACCGAACACTTGAGTAGGTTTCTTGATAAAAGCTTAGACATTTGTGTAATAATTTCACAATGAGAGCCACATAAATATTTTTTAAAATTATGTTTACAACATGCAACATTACCATTATAAACACCAGAGGAAAACAATTAGTATTCAGTAAACAACAGATTAGTTGGTGTTTGGCAAAATACTGCCAAGAAAAACATTTGACATGCTAAAGGCATTTAGCAACTTCATCAATGTGTTTAGGGTGGCTTGTCTGAAATTTCCCCTTGGCTGTAGTAGGAAATGGAATATGTATAGTGGAAAAGATGATGAACACAGAACATAACAGATATTTCTCTCCCTATGATTTCATATAGCATGTTCTTGGTCCTGATTTTGACAAATGTAAGGTTTGAATGCTCGTACAAGATCCTGCTTGGAATAAATTAACATTTACATAACAATAATTGATGTTCATGATGATGTATAAGGTGTTAGTGGGCAGAATTCTAGACTTGGAGTTCAGAAGGAACAGAGCAGATTTGTGACTTCATTGGCGTGAGGAACTGTCAGGCAAGGATAGCCTAGCAATGTAGGCCAATAACTTCTTCCCAATAACTTCTTTCTGATAGAGAATTGCCTAGAGTTCTGAGACTTGTCTAAGTGACTTGCCTAAGATCACACATCTAGTATATATCAAAGCTAGGACTTGAGCTCATGTCCTTCCTGTCTTCAATAACTGCTTTCTATACACAACTCCATGTTGCCTCTCATGAAGAAATATGGGCTCAATCTCATTTCTGACATTTACTAGCTTTTTGATCATATGCAAGTCATTTAACATTTCTGTCTCTTATTTCCTTGATGGGGATAATATTTGTAGTCATAATATTATGAAGCTTAAATGAAATTATGTATATAAATTGTTTTGCACACTTTTAGTGCTATATCAATTGCAAAATATTAAAATTATTTCTTTTCAAAGTTGTCAAAAAATTCATTTATACAAAGTATATAATGCATTGCAATATAACATCATTGTCATCATCAACTAGAGCTTAAAGACTTATGGTATCTCTTAAATGGAACTGCAAAAGAATATACATATTTTCCACTGCCCTATGGAACTTTTACAGTAATTAATCTTGGATTTAGTGCATAGAGATTCTGTAAATAAATGCAAAAGGACAGAAATAGTAAATATATCTTTTATAAGACAAAATGCAATAATAGTAGTGAGGAGTTCACGCAGCAAACATCACAAACCATAGACTACAAACAAAAGATACAGACCTAAGTGAAGACAACAACATCCTCAAATAGAATTTGAGCATTTACCCTATACTTTATACGGTATAATGAAAAGCACTTGGGATCTGGAAGTTGGGGGACCTTGGTTTGAATCCTAATTCTGCCAGTTACTACTTATATGACCTTGGGCAAGTCTCTTTAATTCTTTGGGTCCCACTTTCCCTAACTTGATTAGATGACTGATTTTAGAGGACTCTTGTGGTCTTAAAGCTATAATTTTATGATCAGTGTTTGTAATGAGAATGGGAATTCGAAGATTTTCCCTGCCCCTTAATAGACTTAGGAGGAGTTTGAAGACCTCCCCCTCCTTTGAATGTAAACTCTGCCCCCAATAGGCTGAATGTAGTCACATGGAGCCTGTGGTGGGTAGAGTTTTACTGAAGGGAAGCAGAGCACACAGGAAGCTGGTCAGAGCTAGCCAGACAGTGGGGGAGAGAGGACACTCATTAAGGAGATAGAGAGGTTTGTGAGTAAATATTGCTCTTGTATTGGTTTATGGGAAGGCTAAAGGATGCTGTGGCTCTCAGTGTTATTATGGCTTCTGAATATCTTTGGTACTATGATGGAATTGGCTTCCTGGTTTTGGGATTCAGTTTTCTGGTGTCTAAATAAATGTTTCTGTTCTGCTCTTTACCTGGAGAATCTGGTATATTTTGCAATCGAATGTCGTGCAATACTTATAGTCACCATCTTTATTGTGATCGTGGGTACTGTAAATATTGCATTGGTGCAACAGTGTCCTAGGCCTTACAGTGAATACAAAAGGAATGTAAAAGTATGTGCCCTCAAAAAGCTTATCATTTTATTGTGAAGTCAAGAGGTTTGTACAAGATACAATTAGAAATCAGCATATGACACTATAATATTGCTAACATTGAATCTAATCAAGTAGGAAAATACAGACGGCGCATGTTACAGATGATCAAGAAGGAGAAAGTTTAATATTGACTTTAGGAAGGCTTCATGGCTTGAGATGAATTATTCAGATTAGGGGTGACCTCCTTCTCTTCAAACCTTTGTCCCCTCTTCTTTTTGCAGCTCATTTGTGCTAAACTCTAACCCTAGAATACCTACTTCTCCACTGCTATTAAAATGTTGCTGAGCAGTAAGTACCAAAGGAAGTCACACAAGCATGCAGCTACCCACTACAAATTTCTGTTATATAATACAGACTAGTCTTTCATTGCTGCACAGCAATCCTTTCATTCCTGATTGGTCCTATAGTCGCCCATCTTTGTACTGAAGTAAGGGAAGACATTTTCTTTTCTTTTCTCCAAGGCCAGGTTTGGTCACAATAGGTACATGGTATTCAGTTTCATTTTACTGTTCTTTTCCTTTACATATATAAAGGGGGGCAAATTTAGTGAATCTTTCAAATCATCCCACTCTACCTAAGGTAAAAAATGAACTCTTCCTGCTTCCCCCAAAGGATGACCTCATGAACATGGGGAACTATTATGGTTCAGAAGACTTCCTATCTTCCCATCACCATCCTACCAGAGTCTTTGAATCAACTAACAGCCAAGGACAGACTGATCAAAGATTCAAGGCTCTACAAAGAGACTAGCAAAAAAGCTACACTGAGGATTCCAGCAAAAGGACTTCCAGGAGCTATGAGTCACCCCTTTGTCACATTTATTCTTTAAGCAACAAAATAATTTATTCTGCACTCTGTATGTACTCATAGAAGGGTGTGTCACAGACCTTTTGGGAAATAGTTGTACCAACAGGACAGCCTTAGTAAACTTTCCTTTCTAAAAGCTAATTAAGTCTAGCTGACTAATTGATAATCAACTAACAGTCATGACAGGATGAACATGATGGAGGCTCATAAGACTCACTTGAAATTTAACACTTGCCTCCCCAACTGCTCAGGGTTTTCCCAGCCTCTGAGGGGACAAGTAGCAGGCTTGCTCTGGGCATCTAATCCTCAAGTGAGAACTGAGAATTTACATGCACTACATATATATATATATATATATATATATATATATATATATATTGTTTCCCATGTCCTGCTTATTTCATGCTACATCAGTCCATCTTCCCCCAAATTCTTCATATCTGTCATTTCTTACTGTGCTGTAACAGACTATAACATTCCTGCCCCACAATGTGTTTAATCATTCTTTAGTCAATGGGAATACCTATGTTGTGCCTAGCTCTCTGCTACCACAAAATGTAGTGGTGCTGTGAAAATACAGTATGTATGCTAGCTTTCTTTCTCTATCTTCCCTTCAGGAAGGCTTCAAACCCTAAAGAGACACATATACTCTAAGGCGCAGACAGTAGAGATTATTCAGAGAGACCATCCCTCAGCAGATCATCACTTACCTTCTGGTGTTATGTTGAATAGAAGTTGATTTGTTCCCCTTCGAGGAATCTCCTGGCTAAGGACCAAAACAAGACATAATTCCCCTTAATAGTTAGCCAGCACCAATAGAAAAGTACAGGTTCTGCTTTTGGGAACCAATAGAAATAGAAATAGAAATAAAGGTTCTTACTAACCTGTTTTTTTTTTTTTAAAGAAAGAAACCAATCCCAACGAGGAATCTAGTATCTCCTCTTAACTTTTTTCTTCTTATTGTTTTTGGATTTCCAGGCAATACACAGACACTGTTTTCACTGCTGTGGAAAAAAAACCAAAAAACAAACCCACTACTCACAACTTTACACATCAGAAAAATGCTTTATTGATAGCATAGGCTCTGGCAGGGAGAGAGATTGGTTGCTCCACAGAGAAAGTACCATCAGTTAAGTGAGCTCTAATTGCAAGCCATTTTCTATCAGAATGTACAGTATAGGATGCAGAGAAAAATGAAGGGCAGTTAGTCTACATCATAAGCTGTCTGCAGTTTGGTGTGGAAGTGGGACAGCACAACTAGTTGTGGTCCAGGAGAAGGAACAAAGGCCTGATAATCTGCTAATCTGCCCTTGGCCTTGGATACTTTTGTTTTTTTAATATATTTGTCCTCATAGGCCCTTTGTTGTTCAGTTGTTTTTCAGTTGTGTATGACTCTTCATGACCCCATTTATAGGTTTTTTTGCCAAAGATACTGGGGTGATTTGCCATTTCCTTTCCTGGATTATTTTACAGGTGAGGAAACCGAGGCAAACAGGGTTAAGTGACTTGTCCAGGGTCACACAGCTGGTGTCTGAGGTAAAATTTGAACTCAGGAAGAGGAGTCAGGTTTCAGGCCTCATGCTCTATCCAGTATACCTCCTAGCTGTCCCTGGGAGAGGGGAAAAATCTAAACACAGAAGAGGCTATATGACTATTCATTTTACGTAGAAAATGGGGTTATTTTAAAGTTGAAATCATTCATGTCAAGAGAGAATAATACATAGGCCCCTTCTTTGAACACACAGGTATGTGCCTAGAAAAACAATCTCTGGGCCAAAGGGTATCGACATTTTATTCACTATTTTAAAGCATTATTCATAATTGCTTTTGAGAATGGCTGAACCACTTTATAACTCCACCAACAGCATACTGGTATCCCCCTGCAGCTCCTCAGGAAGACCTAAGTTCAAATCTGGCCTCAACATTTAATAGCTGTTCGATCTTGGACAAATCGATTAAACTCTGCCTCAGTTTCCTCAATTATGAAATGGGAATAATAAAAGCATTTACCATTCAGGGTTGTTATGAGGATCAAATGAGATAATATTCATGAAATGTGCTTAGCACAGTGCCTGGCATATACTAGGCACTATACAAACGCTTAATTCCCTTCCCAATATTGACTATTTCAATATTTTGTCATTTCTGTTGATTTGAAGGCTATGAGGTGAAACTGGGATTGTTCTGATTTGAAATTTCTCTTACTGGTGGTTTGGAGCAATATTTCATATAGTAGTTCACACCTTGCAATTCTTTTTATAATTATATGTTCATACTCTTTGACTACATACTACTGGGGAAAAGACTCTCAGTTTTAACTAATTGGATTAATTCCCAAATATTTTAGATATCAGACCCTTACCAGAGATATTTGATGAAAATAATTTCCCCCAGTTGATAATTTACTTTCTTAGTAGTACTGATTTTGTTTGTGCAAAAGATTAATTTCATATAATTGAAAAGGTTTATTTTATCTCCCTCTCTCCTAGCCACAGTTGTCAATCTTGTTCTTATTAGGTTTCTGAACTAAGGGAGCAAGTTAATTTTATAATATATTTTACACATGGGAAAATTGAGGCAGACAGTAAGGTTATCAGCTTTAGTTATGGTTATAGACACATTAAGACTGGAACAGAACCGACAGATCCTGATGTCTAGTCTTTTGGTGCTCTGCAATGGATTTCGATGATGCCTCTAGAGAGAAAGGTAGGTGCCAGAAGTGAAGGCATTATATTTATTTTCCAGAGGAAGAGAGAAAGGGAGGGACTGGGGAAAGGAAGGAAAAAAGCAAGAAAAAAGAAAACAGCTTAGAGTCTTTCCATATCATAGCCTTTTGGTGTTATTTTTCAGCATTACAGTATCAAAATTAGATTTTCTACCTTGAGCAATGTAACTTAGCTTTAATTTAGTTGCTGTGAATATTTCTTATCCAAATCTGAGGGACAATTACCTGAAAAATAAAGTTTTCATTAAAATTAAAAATATAAAGAACCATGGATATTTTGCTCAATAACAGGTGCTATATTCTTCTAGCAGGCTCTAAATCACATAAACATACCAATAAATCCTTACTAATCATATCTAGAATCTATATCATAAGCCCCTTATTATTACATAGGAAAATTAATATACCAACATTGAGATGATTTTGAGATCTTGTTGATTTGGATGTGCTCACCAATTAAAGAGATTATAAATTACCCATGCCTGTGTATCCTTGGTACTCTTGTTCCATTACCTCCCATAAGTTTGACATGGGGGTGGTGGTAATGGCGGTAGTGATGAAGGTGATTGACACAACATGCTGGGGGCCTTCTTTGCTTTCTCTTGACACCCTGAGGAAATCAGTGGAACGTTTCACCTGTCCAACTTGCTAACTTTTGTTCTCAACACATGACCAGCAAACCTTCCTTACAGATCAGACCTAAAGTTGATTCAAGGTTTAGAAAAATGCGGTAAGCATTAGCATAGCATAAAAATTGCAATTAAGGATCATTTGAAAGAATATAAGATTAAAAACAACCCTCAGCTCCTCTTGCAGGATCAGTATAGCTTGAAGAGAATTTCCTAGAGAGAAGCAATGAGCAAGGTGATGCATCTTTACTAATTTCACCCCCTCCTGGGCTGCACTTTGTATACAGGCAGCAAAGAGCAAAATAACCTCTTCGCCCCCCTAAAAAGACTAGCCAGTATTATTTAAGTGTTTTTCTTTTCCTACTACATTTCACTGATGGCATCATTGACTCCAATTTTTCTTTGAAGTTTTCAGTTTGTAATATGTTGCAGCCTGCTTATATGTACCATGTTTCTCTACTTTCTTCTATGTGGTACACATCCACTGCAGTTACCTGGGGGCTATGATCTGAACCACCAAAAGAACATTAGTATGGAAAAAATGGACCTTTGTTTCTGGGAGAAATTTAAGGTCTACTTCTGAAAACCACCCTAGTTCAGGATGAAGAGCCTCCAAGAACACAATGATTTCCTGGTGATGAAGTCTTTGCCCATGGGAACCCATGAAACAAAAGTAAATTATAAAGTGATCCTCATCCCCTATACAGACTACTATTATTTTTGCATCAGTGATGACACTGATAAAAAAAAGAGACAGGAGATGCTAAGAAATAACCTATTGGCTACTTACAGTTAATTATTCATTGATCATGATTAAACATAACATGTAGAAGACATCTATATTGCAGCCTATATAGTTAGAATGTTTGCAGTATTTTAAGTGACTTAATACCTTTCTAATTAAAATTCACATTTAGTGTTTCATTCTACATAGGGGATGTCAGTGGAAAACTCAGTCGTCCATCCAGTAACTTTTCAGAAAAAACAAGCTTTCAAATACCAGACAAATGAAAAACAGATTTCAGCAGCTACATGCTGCTTCCTGAGTAACTGAAGAATGTGCCTCTTGTGGTTAAAATAAGGGATCTATTTAATATGGATGAAATACCAACACTCCAGGCATTTTCATTGACATTTCACTGTGACTTTTTGAACTTAAAATGCTGACATGAAAACCTATTTTGGCTGTTCTGCAAAGCCTGTAGTCTGATTGCCAAACTGTGGAAAAATAGGTATGAGTCTCTCCTTCCCTCCTAGTTTTTATGTCTCAGGATTTACAATACAATTGATAATTTTAAAGTTTTATTCATATATCAGTTTATTTCCCAATGTGTCTCACACCCCACCTGGAGAGCCATCCCTAATAACAAACAATTACAAAAGGGGTAGGGGCGATTGTATTTTTTTAATGCTAACCAACGCATCAATCAAATCCAGGCTACATATGCAGCGTTTCACATTCATAATTCACACTTTCTGCAAAGAAAGCTACTTTGGGGCCAAATGCAGCCTGTTACAAAGACAGTTTTGATTTTTCTTGGTCTTTCCGTTTACGTGGTTTGTAATCATTGTACATATTTTTTCTTGGATCTGCTTGTTTCACTTTACATCCGTTTAGGTCTTCTCAAGTCTTTCCTTTATTTTTCATATTCGTCGTTCTTCTGTATTCCATTGCATTAAGGTACCACAATCTGTTTAGCGTTTTCCCATTGAGCTTTGACTTTATTTCCAGTTGTTACCAAGAGGAGGCAGCTAGGTGGCGCAGCAGAGCTTGGAGTCAGGAAGGCATCCATTCAAATCCTGCCTCTGGCATTAATCAGTTTTGTGAGTAGCTAAATCATCTAATCTTTCAACCTCAGTTTCCACATCTGTACATGGATTCAATGACCTAACTTCTCATTTTAAATCTAAGATAAATGAAAATTGCAACACAATTTAATTCATGCTCATTTCCTAAGTTACTCATTCTACTTTTTTCTCCTTACAAATAATTTTCCTTACTATGGTGAGAATTGTCTTGCTAAACTTTACAAGGCTTAGATCATACTATTTCTATATCTTCTCAATTATCTCAAAGCAGACGAGGTAGGTAAAGTATTTTTTCAAACTTTAAAGTTATATAAATGTCAGTACACATTTAGCCTGGCATTCAAAGCCCACTGTTAATCTGCAACCGATTTACATCTCTAGCTTTCTCTTTCCAGGACCTACTCTATGCTAGTCTTTTTCCTTCCCCTAATTTGTCACCACCCCATGTAATGAATTAGTTTTGCAAACCACATTCCTGGTTGGAGGAATGAAAATGTTAGTTATGGGAATTGGGAAGAGATGAGAATTCTAAGGATATTATATCGTCCAAAAGCTTTCCCAAAGTAGATGTACAAAAAATCAGAGTTTTCGGAAACATTCACTTTGGGCCCAGCAACAGGATCCAATGGGTGAAGAATAATATAGTCTTCCCCTCACGCCCCCTCCCCCCTCCCAGCTGAGCTCTTCGGCTCTGAGGCAGCTCTGCTTCAGGTCGCTGGCAGCAGCCTCCTAGTGACAAGCTGTTTGGTTTTAATCCGCCACATTCTTTGCTGTACCATAACCCCTTTGGCCGGATGGGGCTATCCTCCCCGCTGTTGCTGATGTCAGACACACGCTCGCTCTCCCACTTAGCCCGGGCAGGAGCGTACTGCAGGCTGCAGCGGGGACTCTTCAGCCCAAGTCCAGGTGGATACAAACTCGCAGGCACGCACCGAGCCCCAGGAAAAGAGAAGGGGGGAG
>CM053593.1:177550551-177574956 GCA_028646575.1 Pseudocheirus occidentalis
TTCCTCCTTTCTACCCCAGCGTTAGCTAAACCGGGAGTTGCCAGGGGTGGGTGGGTGGGGGGACTGGAAATCTTGTTTACCGCCCGAGGAGGAAAATATATCAAGCCTTTGTCTGGTGAAGTCAGCATCTCTCCTCTCTCTTCAGCTGCAATGGGCTCCTGGTGACATTAACATTTGGGAAGACTGGGGAAAAAGGGGTGGGGGGCGGGAGGCGGTGGATTGGTGGATTTTGTTTTTGGAGGGGAAGGGGGGAGCTTTGTGCATTAATTTAAATTCGAAAATTTTTATTTCCTTCCCCCTCCTCCCCCGGCGTCGGGCAGGTCTTGATCTCAATCGCCCCCTTTTACAGCTCAGGCTGCTAATCCCGAGCTATTTCGAGCGGGTCTCCCTCCCTTTGTGATTTTGGCCACATCGCGTTGTGAGTGGGGGGGGAGGACCTCTTGGGGGGGAAAAAGGGAGGGGAAACCCACGAACCCAAACCTTGACTTGCTCTCCGCGTGAGGAGGAAGGAAGCAGAAGCAATAGCAGCAGCAGCAGCAGCTCCGAACGGTCGGGAGTGTTGTTTTCTGCTCCGAGCAGCGCTTGGGTGTCTGTATGTTGGCACTCGGTCTCGCCGGTGTTTGAGAAAGCTGGTTTGCCTGGGGGGCGCCCCCTCCCCAGTGCCCGCTTTGGGGGGCCTGCCTTGCCTCGGAGACGGTGCAGATAGAACTCGAATTCGCCCGCCCGGCCGTCCCTTCTGAGGTTCGCTGCTCTGCACCAGCCCCCGGGACAGCAGGAATATGCTCTTGAAAGAGTACCGGATATGCATGCCTCTGACCGTGGACGAGGTAAGTGCAGCAGCCTGGGGAGAGGGAGGATGGGGGTACGCCGGGGTCCCGATTTCATCTACACACACCCCTTTCTCCTGTCCTAAGACCTTGCATCTCCCTCAATCTTTATATAGTGTATTCCACATTGCCCTCCGTGGTCGCTCTCAGGAAGGCCGTGACCATTGCAAAAAATGAAAGATAGAAGAAAAAAGCCAGTAAGGAAATCCTGTTTAAACACCACCCCTGAAGGGGGGGCAAGTTTGGAGTGGAAGAGAAAGGAATTCTGCTATTTTCACTTGTCACCGTAAGGGTGTGTCGGGAGGGAAGGTCTGAGGCGCTTCCTTGCTCAAAAAAGGTCTTACGTAGGTGATGACTTGGGTGGAGGGGAAGGGGGGCAGGAATACACTTGGACTATGTATTGAAAAGGCTCCCCTAAACCCCTGGGTCCCGAGTGTAGACGGGCACCCCCTTTATCTTTAATTAAAAACCGAAAACGAAAACCAATCCCTCCCAAATCCATCCCAAAGCAAAAACAAAATAGTACCACTACTCAAGTTCACACTTCCAGGCTCCTAGAAATCTGAACCGTAAGGGAGACCAAGCCTGCCTCCTGTCTTCATTCCCTCTTTAAAATGTGAGCAGTCTCACACCCTCCAGGTGCTCCCAGACGTGCCCTAGTGGGGGAGCCCTTTCTCTTCTCTCTCAGTGCCCTGGTGGTTAGGAGAGGCTGGCATTCCTTACACTCATTCAGGAAAGGAGCACAAAACCTTAGGAAGATTTCTTACCTTCACTCCCCTACCCACAACCCCCCTTTGCTCTTCCTTCCTTTCCAAAAAATCTTGGAAAAAATTGGGGAACACAAATCCTCCACTCAGTAAGCTTGGAAATAGTGTTGCAAGGGAAACTTTCCCTCCCTCATTGCTTCTGACTTGGGGATTTTGATTTTGTAGGAATTCCAGGTGGTTTCAGGGGGTCCAGCTGGGCCACAGGATGGCGCCCCCAGTACACAGCTTTTCTTCCTGCCTGCAGTTTTTTTTTGCACCTTCCCTCCTGGGTCCTGCTGCAGTCTTGTGGTAGTGGAGGTGCCGATTGACATTCTTCTTCCAAGTTCTCATTCCAACCAAAAAACAACCAAGCCTCCCTTTATTCAGAAAATGATGGGTGGATGCACTCAGTGTCTGGATCATCCATACAGATCTTTGTCTTCCTTTTTTTCTTTACTCCTTTCTGTTTTTTGGTCATTTCATAACTGGTTAGTATTTGGGGATGGAAATAAGTTGTTAGGAGCTTTAAGAAAGTTTGGGAGAAGCACACGTTTAAACCAGCAATCTGAATGGTTTTTCTAATGTGAATGGATTTTCATGCATGCATGCATTCATTCATTCAATTCAACAAATATTGATTGTATTTAAATGTGTGTCTGCTAGTACAAATCACCTTTTAGGGCCCTGGATGAGAAAGAAAGGCTGATGGAGCTTATTGAAAGACTGTTGACTACCGGCTAGGAATCGGGGCTGTCTTTGTCTCTGTCACTAGTAGTGTCACTGTTGGCAGGCCCCCAAATCTTTCTGGGTCTCAGTTTCCTTATCTTTCAAGCAAGGGAAGTGGGGTTTAGGATGATGTCCAAGATCCCTTTCAGGTCTGATATTTCTTGTTTAGATGTCCACAAATAAATACAGTATATTTTGTCATATTCATGCTACAGTCATAATTAATCTCAGAGGGTGGGTTGACTTTGGCTAGGTCCTCAAGGAAGTTTTGTGGAAAGTGGTAGCATATAATCTTTGAAGAATAGCTGAGGATTTTGATGGGCAGAGAGGTCATTCCAGAAAGAGAGAAATTCATAAGAAAAGCCTTGAAAGCAGGAAGGTACCAAAGCTTGTTGAAGAAATAGTGAGTAGGTCAGTGATTAGTAGAGACTTGTTTGAATTAATGAATGAAGGCTGGAGTTTGTATGGGGGAGGAGTTCAAGAAAAAAAGATGGATTTTCTTTTCTTATCTCTCTACACTATCCCACCATGACTAATTGAATTGATCAAGTTATACGATTTCTAGAAAGCTAGTTAATTATCTGATTTGTGGTGAACCCAGGTAATCAAAACCTTCGGTTTGATATCTTTAATATTGCATAATATTATTGTATGAAGAGTGCAGAAAATTACTATTGTCTGTGTGTGTGACAGAATCATAAAACAATTATAGATGACCCTGACAAAGTTAAAAATATTTTTTTAGATGTTAATGTATGTGAATGGATGTTCAAAGATGACTCCAAGAGTGCTTAGTAAAATTTCTTTTACCTTTTGCTATCGTGAAATAAATGCCCAGGGCCATTTTGGGAATGTAAGCAGTTATTTTATATAGGTGGAGGCCTTTTACATACTAATTAACAAGCAGAAAGGAACCCCTCCTTTAATGATAATTAATTTGCCCTAAATAAAATATGATTCATTATTTGTAAGAGATCAGATTTTAAAGTAGCTTGCTTCTTTGTCTTTCAGAGTTTTAAGGGTAATTAAAAATTTCAGAAGTTCCAAGCTGCAAGGGGGTCCAGAAGATAATATATATAGTTCAGTCCTTTCCTTCATCTTACTTAGGAGTGCTAGTACTTAAAGAGGGATGAAACTTATGGAAAGTCACCTGACTCTTTTGTTGCAGGGTCTGGTCTAGAACTTCGGTCATTGAGACGACTAATGCCAATTGTTTGTCCGTTCCATCCCTAATATAGAGAAGTTAGGTAGATAAAGTGCTGGACCTGGAATCAGGAAGACTTGAGTTCAAATCCAGCTTCAGGCACTTAACTAGCTGTGTGACCCTGGACAAGTAATTTAATCTGTCTGACTCAGTTACCCCATCTGTAAAATGGGCATAATAATAGCACTTATCTCTTAGGGTTGTTGTGAGGCTCTGATATTAATTTGTAAAGCTTTTTGCAAATCTTCAAGTGCTATATAAATGCTAGCTATATTTAGAAATATAATATGTGCTTTCCTAAATGAGGAAAGATATTTGTACAGGTGTGTTTGAGACCCCTTTGGAATGCAAACTGATTTCTCCTTCAGCTCTTGATTTAACTTGTTCTAAATGTATTTGCCCTAAAATGTGATGGTGAAATTCAAACTCCTATTTAACCAACAGTTGGGATTGGTGCTCGTATTTTCAGAACCAAACAGACTATTTTTTGGTGAGCTATTGACATTGAGTGTAATAGAGGCAAGATTCTTAAGGAAGAAAAATTCAAAGGTCCTGACCTCTGCCAGATCAGTGGACCTTTGTATTAACAGAATTAATTTTGATGCCTTCTATTTCTCCAGCCCCATTTTTTTCATTGTAAGTGCTTGATTCTTCCAGGAAAGAAATCTGGGTAGCTAAAGAAAAGGAAGCAGAGGGAAATCTAGGTTGTATTTTTATTTCTAATTTTTGGATATAAAGAGAATGGAAGGAGAAATTGATGAATTATAAGAAGTCACATCCTAACTAATTAGCTTGAATAAGAAGCCATCGTCATGAAACACTCTCCTCGTTATTAAATCATGTTAGCATTTTTACCCCCTAAAGTAAGAATGTAGACACTCATGTTCTTTGTATAGGTTTGTCTTCAGTGAGCTGATACTTGTTAGAAAAAGAATTCTCAATGATTTGATTTGAAGATTGAGATGATAACATTTCAGAGGTGGGAGAGACCTTAGAGATCATCTAGGTCCAGTTTTCAGATGAAAACTGATCCAGCGAATATGTGACTTACCCAAAGTCAAGCAGCATTAGTGGCAAAGTGGGTAATGGAATCTAGGTCTTCTTACTAAATTTTTATTTTACACCTGATTGGCTACATCTGACTCCCTGAAAGAGTCAAGACTATTTTAATATCCCCAGATAAACAGATCCTTTTTGGTTTTTGCCTCCTTATATTTTTAACTATCTCTCTTTTTCTGTCTTGGTAAACTTTAATTTATGTATTCAGAAGCCGTTAGGGCAATGATGTACTAACAGAAAAGATGGAAACTTGAATTCGCATAGTCTAGCGTGGGCCCTGGAGAGGCCTGCCTTGCTGAGACTTCTGACAACAGACTTGAAGTCAGGGGTCATTCTCTATATGGGGTCAGATCACTCAAATGTCATAATATAATAATAGCATTTACATAGTGCTTTCAGGTTTGCAACAAGTATTGCCTCATTTGATCCTTACCACAGTCCTGGCACACAGCTGTTTAAATCTCTAAAGTCACATTTGAATTCAGGTCTCCTTGACTACAGGTCCACTTCTCTATTCACTTGGGCACCTAATTGGAGAAGATTAGTGTCAATGTAGTACTCTTCCAGAAGCAACTTCCCAAGCTTGAATTTTCACTCATGTACTGGGTGGCCTTCTAGTGAGTTGCTATTTCAGGCTCTTGTGGTACCCCTGTGGGCCTATACTTCTAAAACTGAGAGTTTTAAAGTATAGTTCATGAGTCTCCACAGGCATGTTTCCCATTAACAGTCAGCCAGTCGACACAATTAGCTCTTAGCAAAGGCGTTTACTGAGAAGATATAGTGAAAAAAAAAAACAACATAGTAAAAAAAAAAAAAAAAAACAGCCCAGTAGCCACAAAACATTCTGCCCCAGAAAGCCAGAATGTACTTATGTTTCCATTAAATCCATCCTTTGATAAAATTTGGGTGTAAGTTGACAAATGAAGGAAGGAGTTATTTTAGTTTAGTGTTGTTATTATCTCAATTTTACTTGGAAAATGTAATACCACTGAATTATAAAGGTTGTTTGGTCAGCCATGACCCCATTTGGGGTTTTCTTGGCAAAGATGCTGGAGTGGTTTGCCATTTCCTTCTCCAGATCATTTTACAGATATGGAACTGAGGCAAAGAGGGTTAAGTGACTTGCTTAGGGTCACACAGCTCACTCAGTATCTAAGGCCACATTTGACTCAGGAAGATGTCGTCCTGATTCTCAATCCAGTGCTCTAGCTGCCTGAATATAAAGGACAGAAGCATAATTTAATTTGACAAATATTTTTTAAGCATCTACTATTTGCTAGGTAAATGTTTTACTGGGCAGTTCCTGCCTTTGGGAAGCTTATATCCTATAATTAGGGGGATATGACCTCTAAAATCCCACCATCTACAGGAATCCTTTCTCATCCCTCTTAATTCTAATGCCTTTCCTCTATTGATTATTCGCAAGTTTTATATTTTTATATTTGCAAGGCTTCATATAGCTTTTCCATACATAGTTGTTTGCATACCATCTGTAAGCTCATTGAGCAAGATCTGTCTTTTTGTCTTTCTTCATTACCTCAGGGCAGGACCAGATACATAGCAGATACTTTATAAATCTTTATCGACTATTACACTACTGCACACAATTTTAATTAAACTTTTTTATTATGAATTTAACAAATATCGACATTTCCATATGCAAAGAACAGAAAAAGATTATATGTGACACTGAGTCTATTATGTGCAGCTTATTTTTCCAAGTGTAAATTTAATTTAGCATAATTGCTGTGCTTGCCTTTATCTTCTTTAGAATTTCCTTCTGCTCTCTTCAGTGTATTTTTAAAACATTTCACTGATGTTCTTTTCTTCTTTTTTACATTATTATCACTTTTATCACCGTGCCCCCATTTCTTCTACTCTTCCTTGTAACAAATAAATACAGGCACACATCATTTTATTGTGTTTCAAAGATATCACGTTTTACAAATTGAAGATTTGTGGCAACTCTTGCCTCAAGCAAGTCTTTCAATGCCATTTTCCCAACAGCATGTGCTCATGGTATGTCTGTCACATCTTGGTAATTCTCAACAATATTTCAGACTTTTTCATGATTATTATCTGTTATGGTGATCTGTGATCAATAATCTTTGGTGTTACTATTGTCATTGTTTTGGAGCTCCAGGAACCATGCCCATCCAAGAAGGTGAACTTAATAGATAAATGTTGCATGTGTTCTACTCACTGTCCTTTCCTCCATCTCCCTCTCCTTGGGCCTCCCTATTCCTTGAGAGGCAATATTAAAATCAGAATAATTACTAAGGCTACAATGGCCTCTAAGTGTTTAAGTGAAAGGGAGATGCAATCCATGTGGCAAACTTCATTGTTTTATTTTAAGAAATTATCACAGCAATTAAGATTTACAGGCACTGTTGTAGAGAGAGATCCATCTTGCCCTACCAGAAAGTCAGAGGGGTGATGGGGGAGGACATAGGAAAGAGCAGATTGGGGGAAGTTTTATAGTGGAATGGTTGTTTTGGGGTGGTGAGTGGGGGAAAGACGGGGAGAAAATTTGTAACTCAAAATCTGGTGGAAATGAATGATGTAAACAAGAAAATAAATAAATGAATTTTAAAAAAAAGAGAAATTACCACAGCTACCAACTGGTGGATCAGCAGCCATCAACATAGAGACAAGAACCTCCACCAGCAAAAAGATTATGACTTGCTGAACGCTCAGATGATGGTTAGCCTTTTTTTTAAGCAATGAAGTATTTTTTAGTTAAAGTTTATATCTGTCTATATGTAGTATTTTTAGACCTAATACTATTTTTAATAGTATTAAATTAATTATAATTTATATATATATAATTATAAATTAAATAAATTACACACTTAATAGTCTACAGTGTAGTGTAAATAAAACTTTTATATGGACTGGAAAACCAAGAAATTCCTTTGACTTACTTTATTGTGGTATTTACTTTATTGTTGTGGTCTGGAACCAAACACAGTTATTTGAGAGTTATGCCTGTATAATCAAGCAAAACAAATTCACACATTGGCCACGTCTGAATATGTATGTCTCTTTTTGTACCTTTAATCCAGATAGGAAGCATGCTTCAGCCTCAGTTTTTTTGGAATCCTGATTGGTCCTTGTATTTATCCTAGTCCTTAAGCTGTTCTGTTTTTCTGTTGTAGTCCTTATATAAATTATTCTGGTTCTGCTCACTTCATTTGTCATCAGTACATACAAATCTTCCCAGGATTCCTTGAATTGCTCCCTTTTGCCATTTCTTATGTCAGTAATATACCATTATGTTCATTTGCTGTAATTTTTTCATCCATTCCCCAATTGATAGGCTCCTCCCTAATTTCCAGTACTTTGCTACAACAGATAAGGCTTCTATAAATATTTTTTGTTCACAGGGCCCTGTTAGTCTTTCTTGGACTTCTTTGGAGAACCTGCCACTAATGATCTTTTTGGAACCACTTTTGGATATAGTCCCAAATTACTCTCCAAAGCAATTTTGTACCAAGTCATAAGTCCATCAACAGCACCTTAGCGTACTTGTCTTCTCAGCCTCTCAAATAGCTGTCGTTTTTCTTTTTTGTCATCTTTGATAATCTGATGGGTGGAATCTCAGATATATATATATATATATATGGGAAGGTAGGGCAATTGGGGTTAAGTGACTTGCCCAAGGTCACAGGGCTAGTTTTTTGTGTTAAGTGTCTGAGGCCAAATTTGAACTCAGGTCCTCCTGACTCCAGGGCTAGTGCTCTATTCGCTCAGCCACCTAGCTGCCCCAAACCTCAGATATATTAATTTGTAGTTTTCTTGTTATTAGTTATTTGGAACTTTTAAATTTTATTAAAGTTAGCTTGCCTTTCTTCTTTTGAATACTTCCTGGTTAAAACTTTTGAACTTTTTATTAGGCAGTGGCCTCTAGTGCTTAAATATTTATATCAATTCCCTGTATCAGTCAACCAATCAGCTGATAAACATTTACTAAGCATCTCTTATGTGCCTTATGCTAAGTCCCTGGGGATTCAAAAGGAGGCAAAAAGACAGGCCTTACCCTCAGGGAATATACATATATATATATATCTTGTATTCCAGGCCTTTATTAGAGAGATTTGCTGCAAAGTTTTTTTTTCCACATTGTAATTCCCACCTCACATTAATGTAATCATAGAATGTCCAGAATGTGATCACAAGATGCAAAGTAGGTATTAAGGAATTTTCCTAAAATCACACAACAAGGTCTTAATCTATTGGGAAGGTTTATAGGACCTTGGTCATTGGATGAAGGAAAGTGATGCCACGAAAGAAATATCATGTAATAAAAATGTTTGTCCTGCCCTTTAAAGACAATTTGAAAGATGTTGGTCATTCAGTAGAAGAGTTTCATTTTGAGAGTGGAAGGCAGTTTTGGGAGACCAGACCCAGGAATTCAGGTTCTTCCTCTCACTCCACTCTGTTGGCTGTGCTAGCAGAGCTACTGGGTTAGTAGGAAATGGTACATCCATGTGCATGAGGACAGATACAGATGTGGAGAGACAGTCACCCAATGGTGAATGAAGCTCCCTGTGGGAGAGAGGAACAAGGCAAACCCTCGGAGTCCAGCAAAACAGCCTGCCTGGGAGAGAGGGGTAGCCAGAGGGAGCGTGGGAAGGACTCTACCAAGAGAGAAAGGGCTATTAGGATCCAGATTTCTGAGTTTACCTTTGCCACGTGTGTAGCCTCACTGTTCCAATAACTTCAGTCCCTATTTACTAGAGCTTGCACTCACTTTTGACTCCCTTGGTATTGCCTCTGACTACAGGTTTCTTGATGTCTTGTGCTGTCACAGACTAGCTGGAGGAGTTGACTGGTGTTTCTCTTTGGTCTTTTCAATGTTATTATTAAATTATTAAATATGATTATTATTGTTCCAGCTGGTGACCTTTTATATCTCAAGGATCTAGATGTCATAGTAGATTAAAGTGTTTGACTTGTAATCAGGAAGACCTGAGTTCAAATGCTGTCTGAGTTACCAGCTGTGTAAACCTGGGCAAGTCACTTTAATCACTGTCTGCCACAGTTTCTTCATCTGTAAAATGAGAATAATAATAGCACTACCTCACAGGGTTGTTGTGAGAATCAGATGAGATAATATATGCAAAAGTAGTATGTAAACTTTATTTGTTGTTCTGTCATGTCTCACTCTTTGCAAGTCCTTTAGGGATTTTCTTTGCAAAGATACTGGAGTGGTTTTCTGTTTCTGCTGGGGGGACAGCTAGGTGGTGCAGTGGATAGAAGATTGGGCCTGGAGTCAGGAAGATCAGAGTTCAAATCCAGACTCAAATATTTATTAGCTGTGTGGCCCTGGGCAAGTCACTTAACCCTGTTTGCCTCAGTTGGCAAACTACTCCAGGATCTTTGTGAAGACTGTTGATGAATCAGTGGAAATATGCCCACCCTTACTAGAAAAAATAACTAGAAATGCATGCTTTATTGACTGAGAGTTACTAGGGCCATCTTTTTTATATGAAAGACAATACAATTTACCCTCATGATTTGATTGTGAATGTCTATCATGTTAGATACTGTATCCTTTAAAAAAAAAAAAGCAAATTGTTCTTAATTAAAATGGTAATTAAAGCTAGATAATAATTAGTTATTGCTTTTTCTACTTTTCCTTACAAAGAAGGCCACTTTGTAAGTCTTGGGCCTCTGAAAAATCAATTTACTAACTATTTTTGGATTGTGCTTGAATCACTTAAATGCAAAAAAAAAAAGGAGAATATTCATTTCAGAGTGAATTTCTCCTCATAGTTGTAGGAAATTCTGTTCTTTTAAAACAACTTTGAAAAATCTAGCATATTAGCAACTCTGAACCTAGTACTGCTTACCCAGATAGCATGTGTGTATGTGTGTCTGGTGGTGCGGGCTCTTTGTGTGTTTTTATAGCTTAGAAAGTGTGCTCAGTGACAGACCCTAAAGGCTTTTTCATTGGGTAGTGAATGACATTTTTCTTGAGTGGAAAAGTACATCCAGGTTCACCGCTTTCTGTGCCTGAGTGAGGTCACAGGTGCCCTTGTCTGACCTACATAGGCTTATCCTTGTTTTCAGTTTTTGGAGGAAGTTTTATATGTGCTCCAGCTGATTTAAGAAATTGACTGGAAAGTTGGCAGGGGTTTGGGCAAAGCCAACCAAAGACCTAGGCTGTCAATATACAAGTGATGAACATCACGCACTCAAGTCTGGTTTTTCCAACTTGATAGCTGTAGCCAACTTGGGAAAAAATCCCAAAAAACTATGCACAAGAAACACAAAAACCCCTGTCAATAACTTTTTTTTTTTGCATTGATATTGAAGACCAGAAATGACACAGCAATCTCAGTGGGTAGTTTTTGTGAGTGACCTGGGAAGATGAATCCTGCAAATATGAAAATTGGAAAAGTGTCAGTTGATTGGAAAAAGTGACTTTTAGCGTCATTTATCATACTATTTTGCATAATATAAACCATCTTCCAGGTTCCATCCTGAATACTGTTACGCTTAGTAACTTCATCTTTTCTATTTGTTTCACTTATCACCTTTCTCTGATATATATTTCTGCCACTAACGTCTCCCCAGAGCTCCAGCCCTTTATTTTTCACTGCTTTCTGTATCTATTTGAGTGCCTAACCAGTACTTCCAAATCAGCTTTTCTAATACTGTACTCATTTTCATATCTTACCCCTTCCACTCTGTTTAAAAAATTAACACTCACTTAAATTCAAAGTTCTAAGATTCCAAAAGTGTCAGTGGGAGGGGGCCTGAATTTGGCATGTTTTCTAATTTGTGAAATGAGAATAATATTTGTAGTAACTATTTCATAGGGTAGCTGAGTCTCAAATAAGATAATGTATGCCAAGTGCCTTGTTCATTCATTTCAGTCATATCCAACTCTTTGTTGACCCCATTTGGGGTTTTCTTGGCAAAGATACTAGACTGGTTTGCCGTTTCCTTCTCCAGTTCATTGTATAGATGAGGAACTGAGGCAAACAGGTTAAGTGACTTTCTGAGTGACAGATTAAGGTCACACAGCTAGGAAGTGTCTTGAGTCTGGATTTGAACTCAGAAAATTGAGTCTTCCTAACTCCAGCTTGAGCACTCTATCTACTGGCTACTTAGATGCCCCATAAATGTCAGATAGAGTTGTTATTTTCACCTAGATTGTTGTGGCTGACCTCTGTGTGGTCTTTATGCCTGCAATCTCCCCATTTCCATTCTGTCTTTCATACTAATAACTATATTCCTAATGTGCTGTTAGGCTCATACATTTTTAGTCAAAAGCCTTTGCTTCTTCTTTCTTACTTTTTAAATAACGTAGTAACTTCCGATCCTGGGTAAGATTCGAGGTCTTCCATGCTTAATTGCTCAGATGTATCATATATTATACTCCCCTTCAAAAATTCTTCACTCAAGCCAGTGGGATTCCCCTTCTTCCCCAATTCTTGGCTTTCATTCTTTCCCCTCATCTTGTTCACACAGTTCCTATTGCCTGGAATGATCTCTCCCTCTCTGCCCCCTTCCCATTTTCTCTATTGATATTCTTTCCTTCAGGAGTGAACCCAAACTCCATTTTAAGTCTTCCCTGATTCTCCTTAGGTAAAAGTGGCCCTCCCTCTTCAGATTTCTCATGGTACTTTTCCTGTGCCCTTTCATTTCACTTATCTTGCTCTTCTTGTGTCATAGTTATTTATCACCGCTGTGTTAGATGGGAATCTCCTTGAGAAGAGCGCTTATTTCTGTCTTTGTATCCCCAGTACCTACTGAAGTACCTCATCCTCATAAATATCTATAAAACTTTACCAAATCACCTGCTAAAAGACTACTACTTAGAAATCCTCTTTCTGTACTTTTTTGAGAATCTGTGAATTCAAAAGTAGAAGGGAAGAGACCTCAAACAATAGGTATAATTTTGAGGAGCTGGACCTGGGGTTATATTTCCAGGCAGGGAGTCTGCCTGTTAAGTATCTCTTCAACCCCTAAAGATCTTACCCTCAAACTGGGTAAATTTCCCCCCCCCCTTCACTTAATAATATTGCCTGAAATTCTGTAAATTAGATTCATTTGCCTCACAGACATCCTATATTGATGCTTAACCTCTGTCATTTTATTAATGGCAGAATTCTTATTTCGGGTGTATGTTATCATTGCTCTGTGCTTTCTCATCCTATATAATTCTCATCTTAGGCATTACATAAATCCTTCATGAAGGATTCACCCAATCTACTGAAAGCCTGCCTTGTAGAGTGATTAAAAAAAACAACAGCTCGTCAAAGCTCCATATATTTCATGAGTACTAGTGTAATGCTCAGGCTGTCCTATTCAACTAAATTGAAGAGGAGGGGAAGTATGTGCTAGTCTTTACTAAAGGGAATGGTGAAGATATTTGAAAGATTTTAGGGAAAACCAGTAGTTCCTAAAGGGATAGAAAGGAGGCTTCAGTGGAGGAAAAAAAGCAGTCTGAGATGGAGAAGGGAAGATCTGATCTTTGCCAAGAGGTGGAACAGCTAGATGGTACACTGGATGGAGCGCCAGGCCTGGAGTCAGGAATACCTGGGTTCAAATCCAGACTCACACATTTCCTAGCTGTGCAAGTCACTTTACCTTATTTGCCTCAGTTTCCTCATCTCTCAAATGAGCTGGTTTGGGAAATGGCAGACCGTTCCAATATCTTGGCCAAGAAAACCCCAAATGAGGTCACAAAGAGTTGAACACAACTGAACAATGACAAAGAATGTTGGAGATTAGAAGAAAATCCTTAGATGTGTTGAACACTATGCAACCATGTTTGATTGTTTTTGGATCTTATGTGATCTAAGATGTACCACTGAGTCATTTAAAAACAAAAAACAGTACTAAATAAGTTTTTGCTGATTACTGTTTGTAGTGTAAGAGAGTTGGTCCTTGAAAACCCAGGATCTTTAATAATAAGAAAAAGGCTAATAGTGAGGTATTAAATTAATTCTAAGATTTCAGCCATGCTTGCTGGTTCCTCTTTTGTGCAGTATTGGTTTAGTTAAGAATTGGTCTAGCCATTCTGTGAAGCTAATTAGAACTCTTCCTAAAAAGTTATTAAACAATGCATACTTTGTGACCTAGTGATAATGCTAATAGACATATATACCCTAAGGAGATCAAGAGGGAACGAACTACCGCTGTGTGAGATGAAAGAGTTCAGAGTCTGAATCTAAGGTCAGAAAAGGTCTTTATTCTTTCTCATGAGAAAGGACTTCTGCTCTTGTCACCCACATGGTGGCAAGGAGAGAGCAACAGGTAGAAGCCATCCCATGGTTATATAATCTTCTAATGCAGAACCTCCCCCCGCCCCACCCCCCAAAACTGGTCTTCACTCTTATTGGTAGAGGGGCTGACCCACAACCTAAGCCCGGGAATCTCTCTGAAACAAAGGACCAGGACACATGTGGGTGTTCAGTGAAAACAGTCTTAACCTTATTTGGCTTATCTTCTGCTGACCTGGCACTGAGGAGGGTCTCCATTGCTTTAAGCCCCAGATTGCTTGAAGGTCAGGTGACCTAAACCTAGGCCTAGTGAATACTGAAGCCATTTCTACATTTGATTTTTCCGAATGGGGAAACTTCACTATAAATTATCCCACACACCCCTATCTACAAAAACATTTATAGCAGTGGTTTTTTGAAATGGTAAACACGTGAAAACTTAGGGAGTGCCTATCAGTTAAAAAATGAACAAATTGTGTGCAGTATATGAATGTAGGTTTGTTTAAAATGAGTAGGGAAGGAACCAGTTGATAGAGGTTGAAGATGAGAAAGGAATGGGGGTGATGACTGGGAGTGTAGTGTGCTGGAGAACATGAGAAATCATGAGCTATGAAGTATACAAGTAGAGGCTAGGCAAGACATTTAATAAGTATTTACTATGTGGCAGCAGGCACTGTGCTAGGTACGGAATATAATAAATACAGGCCAAAAAGAAAGCCAACCCTTGCCCTCAAGGAGCTTACTTTTTGCTGGGGGAGGATACATACACAAAAGGGAGCTGAAGAGCTCTGGGGAGGTGGGGGTGGGGGAGATAGGCTGGGACACAGTGTTAATGAAGTCCAGAAAGTCAGTGGTAAAGCCTGGAAAAGCATGAAAGTTGGTCAGCCTGGGTTCTCCAAAATGGAGGCTCTGGGCATAACTTATCAGTGGGAGAATGGGGGGTTGAGGGGTTGATCCGATATTGGCCAATAGAAGAGCTACCTCTTTTTCAGAGACTTTATCCAAAATGACCAAGGCCCTCAGAATAGATGGAAGCAAGAACTCTGTATGATTGAGTTATCTTTGTTATAAAAATGCTCTTTATTGACCTACAGATACTGAATCTAAAGCTCATTAAGATTTTGACATCAAGAACTAATGTGAGTCATTCTGCTTTTTCCCCTGCAGTCTTGTCTAAAAAGGGCTATTCTTAAATTCAGTCTCCCTCCTCCCTCCCCTCTTTGACCTAGACAGGAAGTCAGTCTTATCTCCAAATTGGTGACTAACATATGAAGATGGTAAAATTCATAAAATGACTC
Organism: Pseudocheirus occidentalis; assembly: GCA_028646575.1. Classification (NCBI taxonomy): domain Eukaryota; kingdom Metazoa; phylum Chordata; class Mammalia; order Diprotodontia; family Pseudocheiridae; genus Pseudocheirus; species Pseudocheirus occidentalis. The sequence continues at coordinate 177,565,651 of CM053593.1, forward strand.
CTCTTCCCTTTCACCTTTCCTTTTTTCCCTTTCAGATTTGGGTGAATCATGACCTTCTGGCATTCTTAGTATTGCTGAGTAAAGGAACAACCATAATCTCTTAATTCCTCTTGTGTTTTTTGATTGTCATTAGGAGATTGTTTTATCCAAGCTCCCTTTTACCAAGCGTGAATCATTCCCGATAAATAAGGCTGACCAAACATTTATTTGATGACAGCCTTAGTCTAAGTAGCCTGTGGGCAGCTAACCTTCCAAGAATTCCTTATTTACTATGCAGGTTTGCTCATAATGTTCGTTGGGTTAGGGCCAGATACTTAACATCCGAGAAATCATTAATAGCCTGAGAAATCATTGTGGTAGGCAAGTGTTTCTATGGTTTTATACAGATTCAGCAATCCAACATTTGATAAAGTCATTACTTTTTGGTTGTCCTCCACCCTTTCCTGAGTGGGATATTCCTTCTCAGCTCCAAGACTTCAGAGGTGACTCTGCCATCTTTCTACCCCTTGGGAGGTGTGATTGAGGTAGTGGAGTGGCTGGCACTGTGTTAGAGTTCTGGGCCTGGAGTCAAGAAGATCTGAGTTCACATTTGACCTCAGACACTTAGTGGTTGGCCATTTCCTTCTCCAGCTCATTTTACAGATGAGGAAACTGAGGCAAACAGGGTTCCGTGACTTACATAGACAGCTCTTAAGTGTCTGAGGCCAGATTTCAACTCAGGAAGAATCTTCCTAACTCCAGACCTGGCACTCACTATCTACTCTGCCACCTACCTGCCTCAGTTTCTTTAACTGTAAAATGGGGATGATAAATTCACCTAAGGTTCTGGATTGTTGTAAGGATCCAATGAGATAATATTTGAAAAGCCTTTAACTTTGGGCCTTGCTTGTAGTAGGTGCTTAATTAATGCATATTTCCTTCTTTCTTTCCTTTTAAATCTGCCTAGGCAAAAAAGGAAGGTGCCTGAGGCAACTTCCTCTCAAAAGCTAACTCTAGCCTGCTTACAAATCTTTTCCTGTCGTCACTGCTGACTAACTCATTTGCATCTAGATATGGGTTAGGATTCTTTTATTATTCCCTGCTTTGGGGAAGCTATAAACATATGAATCAATATAATCATTTTTGTTCATCTTGATCCTCCAGCTGGGAAGTTTTCAGCATTTTGACCTGGGTTTTTTAACCTTTTAGGGGTCATGGGCCCCTTGGTTAAGCCTGGTGAAGTCTATGGACCCCTCCTCAAAATAATGTTTTTAAATGCATAAAATAAAACACTTAGAATTACAAAGGAATCATTATAAATTTTTTTTAAATGGTCATAGACCTTAAATAGCAAAAAGTAGAGAATTTCTCTCCCTTTTTTTTTTTTTTTTGACTAAACCAGATCAATTCAGGGCATTTTACTTATCACCTCTACACATCACTGTACTGCTAACTCAAGCCTTGACTCTGACACCACTTCCCTCTGATTCCTCTCCCATTTGGTTCAAGGACTGGAGGGTGCAATACCTCCTCCCTATCCCTTTCCTTATAGATAATGGAAACTAGACTTTTTTATTTACCCCACTTTTTATTTGCATTTCCAACTGATTTCAACTCCATGGAACCAGATAACCCTGCCCTGGGTACCTCCTGGTCTACTCCCCGTTCCTCCCGTACCCCACCTTTTTTTGTGTCCCCTCTTAAGACTGTGCACTCCTATAGGGCCTTCTTGTCTTTCTTTTTAAAATTGCATTCTCGGCACTGAGAATTCACTGTGCCATTTAATAAATGTTCAGTGGATTGGATTTGTGTATGTGTATATATTCTATACCTATTTATGTCTGTCCTTACAAAATTTCCCGATTTGTTATCTTTGTGTGCTTTACCATTTATGGCCTCTCAGTTGCATTTGCCCCAAGAACACACAAATGCAGTGAATGGCCATATTTTTAAAGAGAAAATTGCCCAAAAACCACCAACAGAAAGTAAAGCAAACTTAAGGGATCGAGGATTCTGGGTACAAAGTTCAGGGATCCCTTGGGTGAGCATAAGGATAGGAGGAAAATGTGGTTTGGGGAAGTAAAGAGTCATCAGTTTTGCTCTCAGCGACTGGGAGGGCTACAACCAGGGGCACACCACCCGCAGGAGGTAAATGTTTAACAACCTGATCTCTGGACCCACTGGAAGGACACACTTTAAAGTTTAATCTGCTTTATTAACACTTTCTTAACAATGCTCTCAAAACGATAAATCAGGCCTTGGTCTATAGCCTCTAGTGAGGTGTAGATGCTCATGCTGAAAGTTAACGATTGACCCTTTGGCTCCAGCTGGCTCCACCCCACCCCCACCCCTACCCTCACCCCCACAGTTAGTTTACTTCAGTTCTGAATGGAATCAGCACTGCTTAGTCCTGGCATCTTGGCCTCCGCTCCCCTGCCAGCGCCTTTTAGGTGAGGGCAGTTGCTTCAGCTGAGGTGGCCCTTAGCTCCTACCCCTTTGTGTCCTGTCTCTCTCACCTGGGTTGTTCTCTTCTCCCTTTCTTAGGAAATGGGAGGGGCTGAGTTCTCTAGGGGCTCAAGGAGATAAACATTGTGGAATTCCTGTCTGCCCACATCCGGTTGCATTCACATATAAGAAAATGTGACTCCGACTGTGTGAGAGATATTTTATGTAGTCTAGTTTCTGAGTTAATTCTCTTTTTAGTTTTTCTGATTGTTTTGGCTTAACAGAGGAAATAGACTTTTCTAGTACTAACCAGAGAACGCAGCAATATTTTGTCATTGTTAATCTTAAGAACTCTAGTCCAAGGGTTCTTAACTTTTTTTGGGTTGTGCATCCCTTTGGCAGCCTGTTAAAACCAATGGAACCCTTCTCAGAATAATATATTTAAATGCATAGGATTACATAAGAAATCAAAGGTTAGTGTGAAAATAGAGGTATAATTTTTTTCCCATTTAAGTTCTTGGACTACTTTTACTCCCATCTGTCAGTGGACCCGTAGGGGTCCATGGATCTCTGGTTAAGAGCATCTAGCATAGTCTGTCCCCTTTCCCTAAAATGTTTCTAATCTCATATGTATAGAGGTAATGATTTCTTATTGTGTAATTGCCATTTTTAAAGGGTCAAGCTTTAGCTTTCCTAAAAGGGATCTTAAAGGACTCATTGGTAACTAGAAAGCTGGTACTGGTATTAATGCATTATTATTTTTCTGAAATTTCACCATCTTTTCTGTCTTGCAAGCCCTGGCTGCCTTGGACTTCCTTATCTGATCTAGTCACCTTGTCTAATGTTAGAAGATCTTGGTTGAACCTGACCTTTCAGTAAGCTCACCATTATGTACTTTAGTAAAGCAATCAAGCTCACTCATGTATCATGGCAGCTGAAGAGATGAATTCTGTTTATAAACCCTGTATTTTGGGGTATCCATTTTCTGTTACTCATTTCAACTGCATTCACAGTATATAGAATTTTGGAAATGGAAAAGACATTACAGGATTTATCCTGGTGCCCTCATTGTTCAGAGGAAGAAACTAAGACTCAGAAGGAAGTTACTTTTCCAAGGTCACTAAATGTATTTTGGAACTAGGAGCTCCTGAGTTCCAGGCAGACCTCCCTCACTGTCTTCTATCATACTACCCATTGGGATGGGTACCTACTCAACGGAATGGTAGACAAAGCATCCTTAGCAGTTGTGCTTTCTTGAATGAGAAAGTTACATTCTTCTTTGAAAGAACCTTCTGTGATATATGTATCAAAAGAGAATGGGGCAGCTAGGTGACACAGTAGAATAGAGCACCAACCCCAGAGTCAGGAGAACCTAAGTTCAAGTCCTCAGCCTCTGATTCTAACTAGCTGTGTTATCCTGGGCAAGTCACCTAACCCCAATGGCCTCAACCCTCTCCACCAACCCTTCCCCCAAAGAGAGGGCATCTCCTTTCTATTTTGAGGTTGTTCCTATTAAGTGCACTAAAGGACATTGACTTTTAAAGACACTATCAAGCAGGGAACATGTTTGTGGAATGTATTGAATTCAGTTCAACACCTGCATCTTTGTAAATACTGCCTATTTTTAACCAGGACCTTGTTTTAATCACATTCAGATGACATCTTAAACCTTTAAGCTCTTCCTGCACTTAGGGAAATTTATCCTTTTTAGTGTAGAGATATGTGGTCAGATGGTAAAGTAACAGAGCTATTTTAATAAACATACAAAAAACCCTCATCTCTCCAAGCTAGTGGAGAGATGTCCTTCAGAGTAGTCACCTTCAGAGGCTGCTGTTGCTCAAAATATTTTTGGAATCTCTTCCACAGACACTTTACAAGCTACTTAAATGTTTCTGACCTCATCCTTATGGCCAGCATCTCTATCCAAGTGGAGATTGCTGTCTGTCCATGTATTCCCATCCTGTGTGATTTTTGTGTATGTCCGCCCATGAGTCTTCCAGAGCTAATCCATGCGTTGTGCTGGAGTGCTTCCTTTTCATCTTTAATGTTTTGTGGGGGTGCAGAGCTGTCACACTTTGCTCTTCCTGTGTGACCAGCCAATCTTGTTTTCTCATCACACATGTCTTAGAGGAAGGGGGTTTTTATGCTACTACTTGTGCACATAAGCTGTTGATGATCAGTAGCAGCCTCCTTAAATATTCCTATGTGTTGGGGCGGCTAGGTGGCTCAGTGAATAGAGCACTGGCCCTGGAGTCAGGATGACCTGAATTCAAATTTGGCCTCAGGTACTTTACACACTTACTAGCTGTGTGACCTTGAGCAAGTCACTCAACACCAATTGACCCGCCTTCCCCCCTCCAAAAAAAAGAGAAATAAAAACAAAAATTCCTGTATGTTTCCTTTACCTTTTGTATCACCAGCCATTTTGACTATCTGCTGTGACTATTTGACCAAAAGTCACAGAACATCACTGGGAGGATATAAGTATTAAGAAATGGGCTTTGATGGCAGGGAGTAACTTGAGATCATTGCAATAATGATTTATCATTTTATAATTTATAATTTTAATTTTTATAATTATAATTTTGTAATAATGATTTTCCAAATTAAGTCTAGCCTGCTTCTTTCTTCCTTTCATCACTAGACATTCTTTATCCATTTAGATTTTTATGTGTGGATTACTACACCAGTCTCTTTTGAGTGGCTATGGGGATTTCATGGAAGGCATCTTATAATACTATGAGGCTTGATGTAATCAGTAACTACAGACCTAGAGAAATAACCCACCAGTCACCTCCCGAAAGAAACCCCCAAATGTGAACTACTAAGAATACAATAGTCACAATGTAGAGATTCCAGGTCAGATAAAAAATAATACAAGCATCTAGAAAGAAAATATTCAATATTAGGGAATTATAATCAATATCACACAGGATTTAATTACTGCCACTTTAAAGAAGGGGAGGCATGGAAGAGACAACATTCCAAAAGACAAAAAATAATAGTTTTATAACTAGGAAAAATGCAGAAAAATAAAATAAAATATAATCCCACACGGGAAAAAAGGAACCTTTAATGAAGGAGAGGATTTTGAAACATTTCTGATGAAAAGATTAGAAGTGAGCAGAAACTTTGAAATATAAATATGGGAGTAAAGAAAAATATAGAAAGGTAAGTATTAATGAGCAATCAGAAGACTTTATAAGGATGAAGTGTATGTATTCTAATGGGGTGTCAGGAGATAACACCCTTAAGAATTATAGTCTCCCTATTGATGTTTTTCAGTCATGTCCAACTCTTTGTGACCCTATTTGGTATTTTCTTGACAAAGACACTGAAGTGGGGGCAGCTAGGTGGCACAGTGAATAGAGCGCTGGCCCTGGAGTCAGGAGGAACTGAGTTCAAATCTGGCCTCAGACACTTGACAGATTTATTAGCTGTGTGACTCTGGGCAAGTCACTTAACCCCAATTGCCCTGCATTTCCCCCTCCAAAAAGCGAAAAATAAAAATTAAAACAAAGACACTGAAGTGGTTTGCCATTTCCTTCTCCAGCTCATTTTACAGATGAGGAAACAGGCAGATAGGGTTGAGTTGCCCAGGGCCATATAGCTAGTAACGGTCTAAGGCCAGATTTGAACTCATGAAGATTAGGTTTGCTTATTCTAGGCCCAGAACTCTACCCATTTGCCATCTAGCTGCCCAGTGCCATAGAAGAAGTAAAAAAATATAGAGGGCTGGGAGTGATTTTTTTTTTTGATGATCTTAAAAGAATAAAGGAAATGGGGAAATAGATACACTAGGGAAGAAAAAGGGAAGATCAAGGGCTGAATTTCTTATCTTAGAAAATTGAGGGACACTAGTAGAAGTCTATACAAATAAGGAATGTGTAGGCAGAGTAGGTGTCATTTGAACCTCATCTTGAACTGATGCTGAATGAACATTTGTCAAAGCAGTTTTGAAAAACATAAGAATTCTGATCGATGCGGTTGTAAACCATAATGACAAAGGACCAATGATTTAGAATGTTGCCTACCTCCTAAGAGAGAGTGAAGGAACAGATACACATAGTGAGACTTAGATATTTGGACCTGGACAATCTTAGAATTTTGTTTTTTGCTTGACTATCATATTTGTTGCAAGGGTTATGTTTTTTCCTTTTTCTTTTTTTAGAGGAGGGAGGAAGAGAGGGCAGTTACTTATTGCTTGAAAAAATTAAGTAAAAAAATAATTCATCCTGTGGTTCTTGTATAAGGTGTGTGTGTGTGTGTGTGTGTGTGTGTGTGTGTGTGTGTGTGTGTGTGTGTGAGAGAGAGAGAGAGAGAGAGAGAGAGAGAGAGAGAATTTAAGCATAAAACAGTGGGTATAGTGGTATGATACATTGTGTAAAGAACTTTAGATTTAGTCAGAATAAGTGGGTTCAGATCTTGACTTGCTACTTTACCAACTTCATGACCTTGGACAAATCAATTAACCTCTCTGATCCTTAGGTTCCTTATCTTTAAAAGGTGGGAGCCAAACCTTTTAGATAATACCTTCCATCCCTAAATCCTATAATACTAGCAGATGCTTGCCAAAGGTGTTCTTGAGTCCAGCCCAGAATCCAAATGGAAGAGGCATTCTCTATAGATAGTAACATCTTCCAGATGCTTTTATTTGCATATGACATTTTACTTACAAGCAGCACAGACATATACAAATCAGTCTTGTTACTATATAATCATGCTTTGTTTTGACCAAAAATACATTTCCCAGTTTGATCCCTACTTTATTCACTAGCTTTGGTTCTAAATGATTTATGGGCTGTTTAAAAAAAAAAAAAAGAATCATAATCACCCTCAGTGGATGAACATTTGTCACCAGTGAATGAAATTTTTTTTTTTTTTGTAAAGAAGATGCTGCTAATTGCTGTCAAAGGAATTGAGAGGAGTTTCCAAACTGCTTTGGGTTGTGGCAGCTTTGTTGGTCTATAAGCAGAGGTATTGTGGTGTAGTGTAAGACTGAGCTGAATTTGGAGGCAGTTACCTAGGACAAGAGGTTAAACTAACTTTTCTGGGCCTCAGTTTTCCTCATTGGTAAAATGAAGAGTTTGGTTTAGATGGGACTTATTAACCTTTTTCTCTGTGTCTTGGCAATCTGGTCAGGCCTTTGGACCCCTTTTCATAATAATGTTTTTAAATGCATAAAACAAATTTATGATTACAAATGAAACTAAAGTTTTCCAAAGGTTGGGGAAAAAAAGATATAAATTTTTTCCCATCCAAATTCCTAGATACCCCCTATCCCCCAATTCTGGATTAGATAATCAATAAAATAATTATCTGCTCTAAATTTGTGACCCTTTTAAGGGCATAGGACTCACTTGAAAATGTCAGGTGTTTTCAGTATCTTCTACTTAAAAAAAAAAATGAACAAGAATGCTACAGAAATATTTTCTATAAAAAAAGAATTTCCTTAAAGTAGAAACTAGGAAATTTAGAACTTTTAACCCCCAATCCCCTCTCATATGCTGATCAGGGACAAATCAGCATTATGTTGGTGGTGGTGGTCAGTCTTGTTGGACTCTTCATGACCCCATTTGGGGTTTTCTTGACAAAGATACTAGAGTAGTTTGCCATTTCCTTTTCCAACTCACTTTACAGATGAGGAAACTGAGGCAAACAAGGTTAAATGACTCCCCTAGAGTTATACAGCTATTATGTGTCTGAGCCTGGATTTGAACTCAGGTCTTCTTGACTCCAGGCCCAGTATTCTATCCATAGCACCTCTTAGTTGTCCCACAAAAATCAGCATTATAGGGAGTTTATTAGTCTACTCTCTTCTGAAAATTTGTTAGAATTTAATAATCATAATAATTTATAGTTTACAAAGCACATTCACCTCCATAATTTAATTTGACCTTCAAAGCAACCCTGTAAGGAAGGCAGAACCGTTACTGGACTTCAAAGATGTTAATTAATTTACTTAAGATCGCACAGAGCAGAGACTGAACTCCTCAAATTGAGGTCTTTTTTTTTGGAGGGGGGAGGGCAGGATAATTGGGGTTAAGTGACTTGCCCAAGGTCACGTGGCCGGATTTGAGCTCAGGTCCTCCTGACTCCAGAGCTGGTGCTCTATTCATTGTGTCACGTAGCTGCCCCCAAAGCTCAATACTCATTACCTCTCATACCTTATTGTCTCTTTTTGGGAGAGGGATGGGAATTGTGGAAAGTGTGAGAAATGTTTATCTTTGGATTGATTTGGACTGGATTCTGTCCTCAAACTTCTTGAAATTTGAAGAAGAATATAGTTCATATTAGCTACACATGGGTCATTTAATAACACGTTTATCTCTGTTTATGTCTTCTTCAAAAAGTAAAATTTTTATTGATGTCTTTTGTTTTTTGTATCACATAGTTTTTTCTGGGATCCCTTCCCATACCTCTACCAGATAGCTGTCCCATGTAATAAATAATAACTTTTTTAAAGACAGGAAAAAGAAGAGGGGAAAAAAATCAATACAACTGATCAATACACTGAAAAAGTCTGAAAGTGCTTGCAGTGTATTACAAACCTGTGGACCTCCCATCTCTATTTTTTTCATTTCTTTGTAACTGTTTAATAGTATCTTGGTTTCTCATAAAGTCATTAGCTTCTATTTGCTCCACTCTAATTCTGAAGGAATTATTCTCTTCAGAATGCTTTTGAGATTCTTTTTCCATCTGGGAAATTCGACTTTTTAAGGCATTCTTCTCCTCATTGGCTTTCTGGGCCTCTTTTGCCATTTGAGTTAATCTAGTCTTTAAAGTGTTGTTTTCTTCAGTCAGATTGTTGACTTTCTTTTCATGATTTTCTTGCCTCATTCTCATGTCTCTTCCCAATTTTTCCTCCACTTCTCTTATTTG
>CM053593.1:177575456-177632637 GCA_028646575.1 Pseudocheirus occidentalis
ACCACCCATATTTGCCGTATATTCTGACACCATTTCAGGCTTACTGACTGTTACGATGTGTCCACCACATAATGTTCTCTGGGTAGATTGTAGGTTTGTGTTGTAATAATTGGTGAGCATGGTAATAATTCTTTTATCTTTCCACGCAAGAAGCGTAGTATTATTCTTTCTGTATGCAACTGTTTTAGTGCTTGAGAGGGGACATCCGAGTGATATGCTAGAATTCCGATGTCCCCTGAGAGGGGACAGCGGAGTGCAAAGGGTTAAACTATTCCCTAGTTCTAAAACCACAACTCCATCTGATACCATGGTTTTCATCAAGGAAATTATACCCACTTGTCTAAGAGGACTCTACTGGGGGAATCTCATCCCATTGTATTCTAAAAATGGCCTAATGTTCACCTTATGGCAGACCAGGGGTGAGGAAGGATGACTAGAAGAAATTTGTGAATGATAGTTCTGGCTAAATGAAATTTGTTGATTTTTTTTTTTTTTGCCTTTTTTTTGGAGGGCAGTTGGGGTTAAGTGACTTGCCCAAGGTCACACGGCTAGTTTTTTTGTGTTAAGTGTCTGAGGCTGGATTTGAACTCAGGTACTCCTGACTCCAGGGCCGGTGCTCTATTCACTGCGCCACCTAACCGCCCCAGATGAAATTTGTGATTAGTTAAAACATTTTAGATGTAATTTTTAGGCTAATACGTGAAGAAAAAAAACAACCCAAAACCCAACAACAATTATTTAGCCATAAGCTGTAATTAGTGAAATTTTGCTGTTTGAGGAAGAGTCTTTTAGGACTGTACTGCTATTCTAAGTCTTGAATACAGGTATAAGTGTCTTATCTCTTATAAGGCTGCTGGTTCATCATTTGAGGGAAATGCCATTTGCCTCTGTAGTGTGAGGGTTGCCACATGTGAATTTCTGGAAAGTTGAGAGAATAACTTTGCGAAGGTAAAGGTAGGATTCTCTTGACCTATCTATCCCCATCTTGGTAAATAAGACATTTTCCTACCCGGTTAATTCTGAGTCTGGCTATGACATCCTGTCATACAGTTGACTGCCTATGACTCATACCTGAAATTAAACAGAACTAATGCTGCTGTGTCTCTGCCTTACTCCTCACAAAGCAAATTCCTTTGATAAGGGCAAGTATAAAAAAAAAATGAACTGTACTGGTGATTTTTAATTAAGTTATGCATGCTATTATAGTGAGGAATCATTTTGAATTGTTATTTGAATCACAAATAATAAAGACCATGAAGCCTTACAATTGGTGAGTTATTTAGTTTATAAGAGATCACCTGTAACATCCTTTCATTATGATAATATGATTAGTGGGAGATGTTACTTAATGAAAAATGTGACAGTTTTCAAAATAGGATTAAGAATTTTAAATGTAAAATTTGTTTGAAACATCTGTCTGATAATATTAAGAGAGATAAAGACTCATTTTCCAATTCAGGCCCTCATGATGCAACAATTAAAATTCTCTGAAGTTTTAGGAGAATTGTGTATTCTTAATATAATGATCCTTCTTATAGCTGTATTTTATATTGAATTTGTGTTAAGTCTTAGCACCTGAGACACAGATCTCTAAAAGGCAGAAGCCCCTTCAGATCTGACCTAAGAAGGTACCTTGTTCTAGAAATATAAAATTACAGACCTTGAACTTTTTTCATCTACATCAAGGATATATGATTCTTAATAACTGAGTCCACCTAAAGCTGTGAGGCTATGGTTATTGGAACTTGCTGTTAGACCTCATGGGACTGTAATTGATATTATTCTGAGTCTAATTCCAGGTATGATCATCAAGGCATCCTATTAGGCCAAAACTCTATGGGATTGACATGCATGAATTATAGGTGGAGTTCCCCTGGGGAAGACTGGGAGAATGACGCCTCCTGATTCAGTTTACCCAGTATGATATTTCCTTTTAAATTTAAAATATCCCACCTTTTAAACCTGGCTCAATACAATTAGCTAACTGTATGACCCTAGCCTGGAACTGACATGAAGTTAGGGAAGCATTTTCCCCCTACTATGCAATACTTTTGTTTTCTTTTTGTATGACAAATTTCTATAATCATGACAGGGGTTCACTATACATACAACATTAGATCCTTCTTTCATAGGCTAATCCTGGAGCATATCTGAGCTTTTATAATAAGATAGAGGTATAAGATTTGAGCTATTTAGCCTAAAACTTTAGTCCTTCTTATAATTAATGTAAGAATAATTGGGTATTGATGGAAAAATTTATGGGACCAAAGTGTTGTTCTATTAATTATGAAGCCTAAAACAGAAATACCTTCAGTTTTGGTTAAAAAAAAAAGAGTAATAGAATATATCTTGTGTTATGTGAATGGAAAAAGCCAATTTTATTTGGGTTTATTATTACCACTTGAATGTTTGAGCATGCCTTGAAAGGCAAACATGTTTTATTATAAATAACTTGTTTGATCTGCGCTGTCTTGAAATATATTTATACATCCCATCCCAGAACTTTTTCTGATAATTGCATATTTTGGCAACTTTTAAATGAATTCAGTTGTGTATCAGGGGTCATCATCATTAAAAAATAAAGTGTTCTGTTTATAATTCCCTAGCAAAATCTCTTCCTCCCAGGGGAGGGATGAGAATAGCTAGAAAAGAAAATAACTAGAGTGAAAGTTTTCAGTTGGTTTTAATAAATAGGTGTAACAAGATTAGGTTCTTATAATTTTATAACATTTGAGTTCACAATTTTAAAAAACTTTAAGTTTTTATTTGAATTTGCCAGTGTAAAAATGAAAATTCTCTAGTCTATTGATGTTCCTATTAATCCTATTAAGGTTTCAGCTGGCTCTGACTACCTGACCAGGGCATTGTAACAGCAGATTATAACTAGAAGAGAAGTGACCTGACCTGGAGAAGCCAATCCACTAGAAGCTGCTCTGAAGCCCCATTCATTCCAGTATTTCTAAAGAGGAGAGTTTTCCAGAGGACCACAGGACTGCGTCAGAGAATGTTTTGGAGACCAGACAACTGTATGGGATGGGATGAGGGGAGTTCTTTCACAATAGTTGAATTTCCTTTGTGCTACAGGATGTCATTATGAGGTTCTGTGTTGAGATACTTACAGAAACTTTTAAAATATTGCTTAAAGAAGCCATATAGCCTCACATGCCACTACGATAATAATTGTCCTATAACACTTGCTACTTGCTTCAGTTAACACGTGTTGTATGTCATCAAGTGTGACCATAAATGGAGCCCTTAGGTCGTAGCTTCTGTAGAGCGTCATGAAATTTTAATGAGAGGCCTTAACTCTAATTTTCTACCATTCACACCCTCTTATATTCCACCTTCTGTTGCAGTAAGCCAGACATTTTCATCTTTATCATCTTTTCCACAAATAATTCCTAATATACCTGTCCCTGAACATGCACTGATTGGAACTTTCAGTCTCCTGCTTCCTCATTTCCTCCGCCACCACCAATGACTGATAATTCCTTTGTTCGTGGACCTCAGCCTATTCCTTAGTTTCCTCCATTCCCTATGTTACAGCCACTTAGATTTGTTTGTGTTATTTGCAGGGATGTTGCCTCTCATCTCCATAATGAGGTGGCTATTTGTCAAAATTGCTTGAATTGTTTTTATACATTCAAAAAGATTCTCAAAATCTACATGTAGGGCAAACAGTGCTTGTGCTGTTGCTCTTGCACAAATGCCCTGTGGTTCCCCAATTTACATATCTTGTAGGGCATGTTTTACTAGGAGGTACCCATCCCTCATGGTTCTTGGTCAGTAAGAGAGTCACCTCAGACATTTATTGTATATTTAGCATATGATGGGTTAATGTTCAATCAAATGGAATATTATCAGTATGTTATAAGTTGTGCCCATTTCCCTCTTTCCTAATGTCACCTTTGCACCTCAATAAGAGGACTGTCCTCTTTTGGTTTTGTGTTACCCATGGAGGACTGTCCTTTGTGCATTTAGATTGTAACAATCCGCAGAAAGACTGGGATCTTTCTATGGATCAAAGGAGTGGGGGGAATGTGAGAAATAATTCATTTGGACCCCTGCTCTGTTCCAGTAAGTATTAATCAATTTGATGTGATTCCATGGGGGTAGTGATTATACGTTTTATATATTAGGCCCCAGAGCTGTGAGCTGCAGATTGCAAGTTCACTCACTTAATCATAGCAAGTTAACTAGAGGTCCCCTACCCTTGCTTTTCCTTGTTTTGATGACTAAGCCCAGTGTGCTGGAGGTGACTCAATGATATGGTAAATACCCCAACTTTTTTTTTTTTAACATCTTGTCTTGTCCGACATGAGCAGATGGCCATCTTATGACTACTTAGTCAATGGAGATGCCCCATGCTTCGCTCAACCTGAGACCTCCCCTGCCTCCCACCCCAATATACCATTTCTAGCTGATGCATCATTTTTTTGACCCATGAAGCAAGATCTGTCAACCAATGGGATTCTGTGCTTTGTATAGCCTCTTTAGAATGTTCAGGTATCAAATCTGGTCTCAAACCTTATAAAAATAAGGCCCTGGAAGAAAGATCTGAAGTCCACTTCATTAGAGGGGACCACGACCCTTTAATAAAGAGTCATTGACTCAGACCTCTCCCTTAGTCTCTTTTATTGTAGGTTAGACGATTTTAATTTCTGCAGTTAGAGACACTTCTGGCCAAGACCTTGGCTGATAATTTTTAGAATAGAATCATCTCTTTAAATATTTTGAAGAAAAGCACTTCTGAGCAGGGAAAAGCAGGTTAAAATTAGTGTTTATAGAGGTGTAGTGGGTCTCTTTTGTCAATGCTTCTCTGGTCAGTTTTCTCTTTGATAACATCTGTCAATAGCTATATGGTGGGGTGATTTTAAAAATTGTATTTTTTTTCCAGTTACATGTAAGAACAATTTTTAACATTCGGTTTTTAAGATTTTGAGTTTGAAATTCTCTTCTTCCCTTTGTGTCCTTTACCCTCCTTGAGAAGTCAAGCAGTGATATAGACACAGACCCTCCCCTTAAAACAAACCCCAAGAATAATAAAGTAAAAAAAAATATGTTCCTATCTGCTTTTAGACTCCATCACTTCTTTCTCTTGAGGTAGATAGCATTTTTCATCATAAGTCCTTCAGAATTGTCATTGTATTGTTGAGAATAACTAAGTCATTCACAATTGATCATTTTACAGTATTGCTGTTGCTGTGTACAATGTTCTGCTCACTTCACTTTGCATCAGTTCGTGTAAGTGTTCCCAGGTTTTTCTGAAACCCTCCTGGTCATCATTTCTTGTAGCAAAATGACATTTCAGCATAATCATATACCACGACTTGTTCAGCTTCTCCCCAGTTGGTGGATATCCTCTCGATTTCCAGTTCTTTGTGTGGGGTGTTTCCTAAAAAGAGGGGAGGCAGCATAGTTTTGGATTCTTGGCAACCAAATTCCAAGGTTCAATGATGACTTATCAACTTGATCATAACATTTTTTGAGGTGACTGGCATGGAAAGGAAGAATAGCCAATAGAATAAAAAATTCTGTGAGGGTGGGGCCTGGTTCTTTTTCTTTTTCCCTTCCCTCCCCTCTGCTCCCCTCCCCTCCTCTCCCCTGCCCTTCCCTCCCTTTCCCTTTCCCTTTCCCTTTCCCTTTCCCTTTCCCTTTCCCTTTCCCTTTCCCTTTCCCTTTCCCTTTCCTTCCCTCCCCTTCCCTTCCCTTCCGTTCCCTCCTCTCCTCTTCCCTCCCCTCCCCTTCCCTTCCCTTTTCTTGACAGTTGGGGTTAAGTGACTTGCCCAGGGTCACACAACTAGTAGGTGTCAATGGTTAGAGGTTGGATTTTGAACATGGCCGGCGCTCTATCCACTGTGCCACCTAACTTCCCCAAGCCTGTTTCATTTTTGTCTTTATACCTCCAGAACCTAGTCTAGCCCCTAGAACATTATTATTTATATGCTGTTTCCCCTGTTAGAATGTATACTTCTTGAGAGCAGAGATTTTTTTGGGGGGGGTATTCCTTTCCTTGTATGCCTGCTGCATACTTAATACTCTGTCTGGCACATAGTGAAAGTTTAATAATACTTGTTTACTGACTGACTGATCCTCTCTAAGGACAGAATGAGGCATTTGTTTGGTTTAACTATGCCCTACTCCCACTTTTACTCTAGTCAAAAATTAATTGAGACTCTAGGTCCAAGTCAACAGGGCTACAAAGAAGGAAAAACTGTGTTGTCCTTACCTGTAAGAACCTTTTAGTCTAAGGGGAGATGAAACATATACACTAATAATAATAAAAAGGACAGAATTTGGTAAGGGCAAAAGTGGACTACACACAGTTTTAAGAAATTCAATGGGTCATAGAGAAAATTTTCATGGTGAATGGTGAGGGCATGGATCAGTGAAGGTCCCATGAAGGGAGGTGGTACCTGAGCTGGACCTTGAAGGGAGAGCAGAATTCCTCTTTCTTCAGAGCAAACATGTGGATAGAGTTTAATTCATTACTTCTCATTTTGACTATTGCAGTAACTTCCTAATTGATCTCCCTGCCTTTAGTGTTTCACCTCCGGTCCATCATCCATTCAGTTGCCAAAGTGATTCTCTGAAAGTGCCCGTTTGATCATCTAATTCCTCCACTCAGCCACCAATGGCTGCCTGTTGCTTCCAGAATCTATTTGTTACTTCCCTTTCCATAATCTATAGTCCAGCCAAACTGGCCTTCTTGCTGTTCCTCATACATTGACATTCTGTCTTCCCTAGTTACACTGTCATTACACTGGTTGCTTCCTTCTTCCCTCCTACCTCACCCCCCAATTCCCCCCCCCAATATCTGGAATGCACTGCCTCCCTATTTCAGCCTCTTAAAGTTGCCTTTTTCTTTAAAAATTGAACTCAACCACAACCATAGCTTTTCCTGATCCTCTCAGGTACTTAGGCCATTCCCTGTAAATTTATCCTTGTGTCTAATTATTTTTATATATATAGTTATACGTGTGTTAGAGACAGCTTGAATAGATTCTCAAGAGCCCATTGTTAAATTTGTTTTGTTGATTGTCTATACTTTAAAAAGTGATGGAGAAAATGTTAATAATGCATATTAAACTTAAAACCATGCTGTGCTTATATTTTTTTCCCCCAGAGAGCCAGTTGTTAAACATTTACTAGAACAGTTCAGGCTACATATGTAAATATTGTCAACTCCAGAATACTGTAGGCTCATCCAACAGAGTGTCCTCAGGGGCAGGAACATTTTGTCTTTGATTCCCAATTCCTAGTACTTGTGCCTGGCACTTAATGAGCTGTTAATTATACACACCACACACACATACATACATGTACACATGTACACACATGTGTATGTGCACACACAGAATATTTGATTCCTGGGATGTTTGAAGAAAGCAGGAAAAGATAGGGAACAACTCAACCAGCAATTTGGCTGGTGCATAGAATGCATAGTGGGAAGCAAGGCTAGATGGGTATATTGGAAACTGACTGCTGGGGCCTTTGAATACCAGGCTAATTAATTTGTATTTTATCCAGTACTTAGTGTGCAAACGTCCAACACTGTTTAGAGGAGGAAAGCAATCTTGTTGGTTCTAACTCCTCAGAATTAGAAAGAAATTAGCAGGCAATCTAGCCCAAGCCACACTAGACTAAACATATCTTCTACATCGTTATTGGCACAAAGTCAATTGAAACTTTGCTTGAAAACCTCAAGGCTAGAATCTATTACATCCTATGACAGAGAGTGCATTCTCCTTTTGGATGCCCTGATCACTAGGAAATCTTGCCTTATATTGAACCTAATGGATATGGAGCAGGGAAAAAGCTTAGAGGCCCTCCAATCACTTTAAAGATGAGGAAACCTGGGCCGAGAAAGCTGAAGAGACTTGTCTAGGTTTGTATAAGCACTAAGTGTCTCGGCCAACTCTGATTCCAGAGCCAATTCTTTCTGCCATCTTCATTCTACTTTCTGGAGTCAAGCAAACTAGGTCTAATCACTCCTCTACTTGAAAGCCCTACTTGAGGACGGTTATGTCCTGCCTCTCTCTCCCCTCTGTGTTCTCTGTGCTAAACTTTCTTCCGTGGCTATTTCATCCATCCTTGTACAGCATACATAGTCTCTAGTCTTCCTTTTATGCTGGTTACCTTCTGGTTGTCAGCGTCTGTTTTTAAAAAGAAATCTTGCTATTTCTGTCTTAAGCACTTAACCCCTCTCATCTGACCCCTTCTCTCTACTTTATACAGCTCTTTCCTTAGGTCAGACCCTCATCGTATCTCTCCTAGATTCTTGCCACAATCTTCTAATTAGTCTTTCTGTCTTAAGACTCTTAACACTTCTTACACAGTCACCAAAGTAAGTTTCTTTAGTATAGTTCTGACCAAGTGTCTCTCATATTCATAAACCTACAGTGGCTTCCTAATATTTTTAGGATAAAACAGACTCCTCTATTGAACTTTTGAAGCCCTACATGAGCCCTACACAAATTATCTTTCCCAACGCTATGGACATCACTTCTCCATACTTTCCAGTCCAGCCAAACTGGCTCTCTCTGCTCTCCCACACAGCCTTCCGTGGGCTGTCTGCTTTTACACTGGCTGTCACTTAGACCTGCTTTCCTTCCTTCCTTGTACCTCATCTTCCTTTAAGATGGAGCTAAAGTATCATTTTTCTATATGAAGTCTTTCTTCATGCCCTCAATTTCTAGTATCCTTCTACCCAAAGCTATTTCATATACCTTTGTATTTATTCACTTTATATTTGTGTTGTGTAACTTGTATCTCCTATTTTACCATAAGTTCATTATGAGTAGGGATCATTTCATTCTTTGTACTTGCTTTTCCAGTGTCAAGACCTGACATGGAGTAAGTGCTTAATAACTCTTGTGGATTGATTTTTAAAATGTGGTATGAAGAACTAAAGACAGTATGCCAGCTGTCTAACCCAGGGCTGACCCACGGTTTGATGGGACTGCTTTAGACACTCTTAATGGGGTCTAAGAGCTGCATTAGGGCTGCCAAACCCTACTATGACTTATATTGAGTTTTTATTTCACAGAAACTTGGTATTTGAAAGATATGGTATTAAATTATTTTGGCAATTGTGTCATTCTGAATTGGAGAGGGGATAAATTTAGAGGCAATAGGAGATCCAGAAGAGGTGATGAAGACTTGAACAGGAATATTATAGATCTATAATGCATAGATCTTAGCAACTAATTGGATATGGAGGTTGAATGGACTAAGTCAAAGGTCAGAGGATCATAACTAGAAGGAACCTCAGAGGCTATCTAGTACAATCTTATTTTAAAAATGAGAAAACCGAGGTCCATAGACGCCAAATAACTTTTCAAAGGTCACATAGTATCAGAGGTAGAATCTGAACCAAATTTCTCAGAATCCAGAATCCACCATACTATGTTGCCCTCTCAGGATTCAAGTTCAGTGTTGTTAGGGAAAGATAAAATAATAGTGCTGTCATTAGAAATAGGGAAGGGAATGGAAGGAAAGTGTACAGGGGAAAAGGTGATGAATTTGAACCTTCGTTTTAACACGATTCATATTATTACCTGGCTCTTTTGTGCCATAGGGAGAGTATAATTTTCTTGCACTAAAAATAAGTGTATTTTAGGGGCAGCTTGGTAGTGCGGTAGATAGAATACCAGTCCTGGAGTCAGGAGGACCAAATTTCAAATCTGGCTTCTGATAGTTACTGGCTGTATGACCCTGGGCTAGTCACTTAACCTCAATTGCCACACACACACACACACACACACACACACACACACACAGTAGTGCCAACGTGATATTCACAGCATCTATGGTGGCTATGAATATACTGATATAATTCTAAATTGCAAAATATAACAGGCTTTCCACATGGAAGACAGAACCAAAAACATTTATTCAGACATCAGAAAGCCAAATCTCAACACCAGAAAACCAAATCTGTCATAGCAATAAAAAAATCTATACACAGTAACAATGCAGAGGGCACTGTCATCCCTAAGCCTTCCCCCTGCTAGGGCCTTCCCACAAATGAACATTCACAGCTCTCTGGCTGCTTCTTCTCTCTCCCTCAGTTCTAACTACTCTGTTCAACTTCCTCTGGGGCCTGCTCCACGCTTCCTGCTCTACCTGTTCAGCAAGCTCCTCCCACCACATACTCGGGTGACTTAAGCAGGTCACAAGGGTCTATTAATGTATGGGAAAGATCTTCCCATTAAGCAAAAATACATGAACAATACACACACACACACACACATATTTTTTTAAAGTATTCCTTCCCATTAGTTGGTGAATGGCTGAACAAGTTGTGGTATGTGAATGTAATGGAATGCTATTGTTCTGTAAGAAATAATGAGCAGGTGGATTTCAGAAAAACCTGAAAAGACTTACATGAATTGATGCTGAGTGAAGTGAGTAGAACCAGGGGAACATTATACACAGTAGCAGTAGCACTGCACAGTGATCAGCTGTGATTGACTTAGCTCTTCTCAGCAATACCATGATCCAAGATAATCGCAAAAGATACATGATGGAAAATGCTATCCACATCTAGAGAAAGAACTATGGAGTCTGAATGCAGATTGAAGCATAATGTTTTCACTTTTTTGTGGCTTTTCTCTTTTGTTCTGTTTTTACTTTCACAACATGACTAATGTGGAAATGTTTCCATGATTGCACATGTATAACCTGTACCAGATTGCTTGTTGTCTTGGGAGAGGGGAGGGGAGAGAAGGAGGAAGAAAAATTTGGAACTCAAAATTTTGTAAAAATGAATGTCGAAATCTATACTTACATGTAATTGGAAAAAAATGAAATACTATTTACCAAAAAAAAAAAAGGTATGAAGACAACCTATACTCCTTACAGTTGTTCTTGCTTGTGGTTAAGCAGTTCTTTTCCACAATAGCTGATACAAGGTGAAATGATTGTGTTTTTGGTTTTTTTGCTTTTTAGAAGGCAGTTGGAGTTAAGTGACTTGCCCAAGGTCACACAGCTAGGTGTTTGTGTGTGTGTGTGTGTGTGTGTTTTAAGTGTCTGAGGTCAGATTTGAACTCAGGCCCTCCTGACTCCAGGGCCAGTGCTCTATTCACTGTGTTACCTAGCTGCCTCTGAGGTGAAATGATTCGGAAACGGTTTGTCAAAAATGACATCAGTAGGAAGTGTGGAGTTTGGTTTTTACCTGTCTGTCTAAACTGATCACCTGGCACATAAAATTGCTAGGATCTTTCTCTAAGCAAAAATTTGGATTTGATCCCATATGCCCTAATGCTAGTACTTTGCTGCCATATTGGGCTGTCCTCTATTTTCCATTTAGCGGATTTGTTTTATTTTTAATTTTAATGGTGGGTTCCTTAGCTTCCTTATTTCCACTCTATCTTTGATGTACAGATTGATGACTTATTGAAGCTATCTTATGGAACAGATTAAAAACAGTGAAATTTGAGCTATGGTGTCTTAGTTCTTAATAGCTATTATGGGCTTTAGGGGGGGAGGGTTTATAAATGAACCAGATAAACAATTGGTATTCTTCAGTGGTATCCAACTCTTCATGACCCCATTTGGGTGTTTGTCTTACACAAAGATATTGGAGTAGTTTGTAAGACAAATAAACACAGCACATAGGAGGGCTGCTAGCACAGGTTCACTCTTGATCTGGTTAGACAGGAAAGACACTAAGAAAGGGGGTTAATAATCTTACCTTATTCTAGTCTACTCTTCTGAAGAGGATTGCTGATAATGGAAGCACAACTCCTACAGCCTTCCCTAATCACTGTTCTTGCAGGGACTGGTAAGAAGAGGGGCAGCTACCCCATACATCTCAATGGGGTCAGTCAAGACAGGTACAGCTTGTGCAGTCCCTTAAATTCCCTCAAGCCTTGAGGAGGGCTGGTTGAAGCAAACACAGATTCCCCCAAAGCCTTGGTCGGGGCTGATCAAGGCAAATACAGCATTCCAGCTTGTGCATTCAACCCTGAGGTTCCCACTCCTTGACCATTGCCCACCTACTTTATAGGGCAAAAGACAAAGAAAGCTTCTTGCCAGTGATAGCCTCACAATATCTATCACCATATCTCTGTATCTCACTGTGCAGCCACAGTGGATATTTATATTATTTATCATTATATAATGCTATGCAAATGTGGTGGAGTTGTTTTGAACCATAATTGTGGGAACTCATATCTAATACCTGGGAACAAGACATTGTTATGGCTATAGATCCTTGGAAACTGAACTTTAAGAAATAACAAAAATTCACTTTATACACACTAAAATCTGCCTTACTTACACTAAAGCCTACCTTACTTACAGCTTGCTATTTCCTTCTCCAACTCATTTTACAGATAAGGAAGTTGAGGCAAACAGAATTAAGTGACTTGCCCAGGGTCACACAGCTGGTAAGTTACTGAGGCCAGAGTTAAACTCAAGAAGATAGGTTTTTCTCACTCCAAGCTCCAGAGTGCTTAGAGCAATAGTCCTTTTATCATGTCTCTAACTCAAGGTGATGCTGAGAGTCCAATTCCAAACATCTGGGAGTGGGAGCAAGCGTATGAGGGGAACAGTAGCAAATAGGGAAGGACAGCTAGGTTCCTAGGGTATTGGGCAGGCAGGTTTTCTGTCCAGAGTAGAAGGAGTGGGGAAGAAGGAGGGAGTGACCAGCCACATTTCTTTGGAGAGACTGCCTTTAAACACTGCATATCCTGTTCTGTCAAGCTTTCCATCATCTCTCCTAGTAGACTGGATGCTTGAATTACAGTTGTTTTGGGGCAATACACTGAAATAGCCAGAGGTCATGGATTTCACTGAGAGGAAGTGATATTTCAGTCTGGCCAGCTAGTTGGTTTTCCCTGTCTGATGTCACAGGTGCTGTTAGCTATCAACTAATCTGAGAAACATTGCTGAAACTAATTGGGATAACAAGCATAGGCTGTGAAAGGTCAAGGTGGTGTTCAATCATTTTCAGTCCTGTCTATCTCTCTGTGACCTTATTTGGGGTTTTCTTGGCAAAGATACTGGAGTGGTTTGCCATTTCCTTCTCTACTTCATTTTGTAGATGAGTTAAGTGACTTGCCCAGGGTCACACAGCTATAAGTGTCTGAGGCTGGATTTGAACTCAGGAAGATGAGTCTTCCTGATTTCAAGCACCACCTAGGTACCCCAGGGTAGAGTTGTCATTTTCTTTAAATTTTGTTTTTTGTTATTATGAATTTGACAAACATGAACATTTCCATATGCAAAGAAAAACAAAAAGAGAGGATTGTTTTTTTTTTTTTTTGCTTTTTTCTTTTGGAGGGCAGTTGGGGTTAAGTGACTTGCCCAAGGTCACATGGCTAGTTTTTTGTGTTAAGTGTCTGAGGCCGGATTTGAACTCAGGTACTCCTGACTCCAGGGCTGGTGCTCTATCCACTGCGCCACCTAGCCGCCCGAGAGGATTGTTTATGAAAGTGTGGATCTCTATTACAACAGATTGTTTTTGTAATAGTCTATACAGTATTAAATTCGACATTGTAGTCCCAACATTATCCTGCTCGCTGTCTCCTTCTGAACTTTCTTCTCCTCTCTTTGGTGTACATATATATATATATATTTTAGTGTTTCACTGAATTTCTTTTTTTTCTTCTTATTCAGTATCACTATCATTATTCTCTTCCCTTCTCAACTCTCCCCTCCTGCCAAAAAATTAAAGTGTCCCTTTTAACTATAAATATTGACAAACAAAACATATCCACACATTGACTCAAAATGTATGTCTCATTCTGAACCTTGAATTCATCTCCTCTTGTCCAAGAGTGGAAAAGCATGCTTCAACATCCATCTTCTGGAGTTGTTATTGGGTTGCATTAATCATACTTTTAAAGGCTTCATCAGTTATTTACCTTTAAAGTATTGTAGTTATTGTATATAAATTCTTTTCCTGGTTTACTCTGCAACACTTTATCCAAGTACTCACTGGTTTCTCTGGACCTGACCCTTTTTGTTATTTCTTACAGGAATAGGATAATATCTTTAGACCTGAAAGGGAATCTTAGAGACCATGAAGTCCAAACCCATTTTACAGACAAGGGAGATTAGGCTATGCCTGGATTCACATAATTAATAAGTGTCTGAGGCAGGATTTGCATTCACATCTTCTCAGTTTCAAACCCAGGGCTTTATCCACTTAGCTATCAATTACAACAATAATTATGACCATTATATGTCACCATGTTCATATGCTATTATTTGTTCAGCCATTCCCAAGTTGAAATGCTAACTTTGTTTCCAGTTCTTTTGTTATAACAACAAAAAAGTGCTGCTATATAGATCATTTCTCTCTTTCTTTGATTCCTTTAGGGGTATAGGCCTAATGATGGTACCAGTATATTGAATGGCATGCACAGTTTAGGGACTTCTTGGCTACAGATCCGTGGTAGGAGGAATGTCTGCCACTGTCCTCTGCCTTTCCTTAAAAAGGTATTAATGACCATCTTTGGGAATGGATTGGCTCAGTGTATGAAAGAGTTGGACAATTGAGCTAGAGGTCTCTTTTGTAAGCCTTCTGCCTGGTAGAATAGAAGCATGACCAACATCGAGAAGCTATGCTCTGATGAATGAAATGAAAAAATCGAATAACCTTTCCCAGCCACAGAGAAGTAAACCTTGTTTTATTAACCACTAAATATTCCATAAATATTTCATTTTATTCCATTCTTGACCTGAGCTATCGGATGGGCCTGAGCCTGGCCTGGCCCACTACAAATACCAGATGGCTTTTCTGAATAGTTGGATTAATTCAGAACTCCCCCCAAAATGCATTCATGTGCTTCTCCTCCCAAAGCCCTTCCTACAATTTTTTTGGTCATCTTTGAAGGGTGGGGTTTTTGAGCAACAAGATAGGATATGCTATGTGAACATTTAGGTGGTGAAGGGGGTAAAGTTCTGGGCTTGGATGCAGGGAAACCTGAGTTCTGATCTGGGTATAGACACTTCTGAGCTGTTAGACCTTAGACAAATTGGGTTGTACTTTGCAGGGCTATTGTGAGGACCAAATGAGCTGACACTTGGCATATGCCTGGCACATGAAGGCACATGCCTCACTTCTTAAGTGTCCAGAGCAGGGGTACCAGTGGGCCTTTTGGGTCTCAAAGGACTCAAGGCTTTTTTTTTTTTCCCAACCATTATAAGGGAAGGAGACAATTAATTATTTTTCCTTTTCCGACAGGAGAGATCATTCCAGAAAAGAAAACATTTCTCTTTTCTTTCTGCTAATGTCATTTTTTTCATCAAGCCATCAGAGTTACCCTTATTTCTAATATGTCATATTTTATAGGATGATAGAGCTGGAAGGAGACTTTTGGAGGCAGTGATATAGCAGAAGGCGTCAAAAGACCTGATTTCAGTTCCCATCTCTGATGCTTATCACCTGTGTGGCCTTGGACAAATCACCCAATCTCCCTGGGACTCAGTTTCCTCACCTGAAAAGTGAAGAGGTTGGGTTGAATAGGTTGAAGGCCCCTCTCAACTCTGGAGCTATGGTCCTTTATCTTGTTCACCCCTTTCATTTTGTAGAGGAGGAAACAGAGAGAGTGACACGGAAAAGGTTACACAGGTAATCAGTCAGTAGAAGACCCCCAGTATGAAGCCCCATCCTCTGACTATCAGCCTCATGTATTTTTCAGTGCATTGTTCTTCATAGTTGCTTTAAGATTCTGTTATTGGTCTATAGTGGATAGGCTCTTAAACTTGGAGGCTGGAGAGGTCTCCATTTGAATTTTAACTTGTATGGTCCTTGGTAAGTAGCCTAATTTCTTTGTGCTTCATTTGAAAAAGTGCAGCATTATAATAAAATCTCCATAACCCACCTCAGTCAGTCAGCAAGTGCCTACTGTGTGCTAGGACCTAAGGACACAAGCATAAAGAATGAGATGATCCCCTCGTATTCTATTGGGGGAGACAGTATGTTCACATATAAATATATACAGGATAAATATAAACCTGAAATAGTCACTGGGGCTGACATTTTTTTGATTGAAGGGGAAAACTTTGTACTCCCTCTTGGACAGCCCCTAAATTAGCGTGGGTGGATCCTTTTCCTCTTTCTGCCCTCAGAAAAGACTTTCTCTCTAGTGCCTGCTAACCCTTTGGGTGAAGGGCTTTCTTAAGCCTGTTCAGAACGAACAAAGGGACATATGAGATCATTGCATCAGCTGACTGAGGAAAACAGTTCTTTCTCCTTACCAAACATCCCATAATTTCAAACTGCTTACCCATGGCTCAGGCTTTGACTTGGGTCAAAGGTCTGTATTCATTTGGTCTTTACCTTGCTGTAGGGATGTTATGGAATATATATCAGTTAAGATTCTCTTTTCATTTTAGCTTGAGATCCCTGAGCCATAAAAAGTTTCAACAGTTTCTGACAGTCTGTTTTCTCTGCCTCCTTCTCTCTCTCTATAAAACAGCTAGCTACTTCCTCTTCTTCACCCCATTACCCATAATGAAACACCTACAAATTAGAAATTGCTGTGGTCTACCACACTCTTTACGTCATGCCACCTCTCAGTACTAATTGAACAAGTATTTAAAAAATTTTAAGATAGGTAAGCCTGGATTTAGCATTTGATCTCCTAAGCTGGAGAACAGGGAGGAGGGACAGGCAAATCCCCATCTGCATGGAAAATTCTTCTGTGTGGAAAATTCTCCAATGTCCCCATCCTCTTGGACATTCCTACCAGCCCCTCATACCCCACCCCTCTTTCTGTGACCAGGCTGCTCTTCCTGCTGTGGTGGGTGGAAACAGCAATGGCTGATCCCGGGTGGCTGCTCAAACTCCAGCTGCCTCACATCTGCTCCAATCTTTCTCAGTTCCACTATGGAAGGACTCTCCATCTTTCCTAAGCAAGTTGCTTGCTTATAATAGCGCTTGCTTTCTTATCCCTTCCCATGAGATTTTGACTCCCTTCATCTCTCTGGATAAGGGCAGAACAGAACTGTCCTTTCCTGGGCCTTATGTGGGAGAATGCCAGAATCCTTTGTCCCATTATGGACATTTTCTTCTGTGACATGCAAAATACACGAAGAATAAAATAGGAACTAAATAGATAGTTATATGTAAGTATAAGATAGTTACAGAGAGGGGAAGACATTAGCTATTGGTGAGATCAGGAACATCTTTATGTAGAAAGTGGAATTTGGGTTGCTTCTTGAAGGAAGAGAGGGAGAGGTAATAGAAGGAGTAGGTTTTAAGCACGGTAGACAGCCACTGTGAAGGCACAGAGTGGGTGCCGTATATGAGGAACAGAGTGTGTGAAAGAGAATAATATATAATGAGTCTGAAATGATAGGTTGGGGCTAGGTTGAGAAAGGCTTTAAAAGCTTTTTATATTAGAGGCAGTAAGGAGCCACTGGAGTATACTGAGTAGTACAGTGATCTGCACCTTAAGGAGAATCACTTTAGTGGTTGTGTGAGCGGTGGATCAGAGTGATGACAGAGTTGAGGTAGGGAGACCAATTAGGAGGCCATTGCAGTAATGTATTTGAGGAGTGATTAGGGCAGCAGTTCTCAACCTGTGGGTCTTGACCAAAGGGTCGCCTAAGACCAATGGAAAACACATATTTCTGATGGTCTTAGGAACTGAGACACCACCCCTCTATCCATCTCCAGGTGGGTCCACCCGCATGTAGACATGCCCACATATGAGTATTAAAGGGTTGTGGCGTTAGGAAAGTTGAGAACCACTGGTTTAGGGTCTAAACTAAGATAGCGATTATTTGGGAGAGGTAGGAATGGCAAGATTAACAATATATACATGTATGCATTCATGCATGTGTATGTATGTGTATATATATATATCTATACATATATTATAATTTAGTTATATAAACAGTTGAGGATAACAAGATAATGTATGTAAAGCACTTTATAATAATAATAATAGCTAGTTTTTCTATAGCATTTTAAGGTTTGAAAGGCTCTTTATAAACATTATTCCATCTTATCCTCACAACCACCTTGGAAGTTAGGTGCAATTTTTATCACCATTTTACAGATGAGAAAATTGAGTGACTTGCCAAGAGTTACAAAGCTAGTAAGTGTCCGCAACTGGATTTCAATTCATGTCATCTTGGTTTAAAATACAGCTTTCCATATGTAGTATTTATGTGTCAGCTGCCATTATTAAATATCATTTAAATAGGCCCAGGCCCTGAGCAAGACAAGGACTGATGCTTTCATACCCCCTAAATTCCCTTTCAAGTGCCAAGAAGATATCACTCTGGATTGAGGAGAGGGAGACGGTGATGGCACAGGAGACTTTCCATCCTTATGGCTCTGGAGCAAGCTTCCTAATAGTGGAGAAGTCAGGGGGCTGGAGGGGAGGGAGGAGAAGAGAGTGGGGAGACTGGACCACAGCTGCTTCTCAGTTCCACTGGTACAGCTATGGCTGTAAAGAGTGGCAGTTGTCATGACAGCAAGCTTTCACAAGAGAGAATACCGAGATGAAAGGAAGAGACTGTGTAACCCGTCCCTGGTTGCTTTACAACAACCGTGGTAAAGCTCCCACCTCTCAATAGTCTTCCTTTTCCTCGTATCTTTTTTTTTTAATGTATTTTCACTTTCTGTACTGGTCACATGTTTTCAGCAGGAAATCCTTTTCTCTAACAATTTTTAGCAAGTGTGTGACCTTAGAGGGTATTGAAAGAAGTTAGTGGAGTGGTACACAGGTTCACAGAGACAAGGACATTTCCTTTATGAAATTTTGGGGTTCCTCTTTACCCCCATGACAGGGGGCTCCAGTCGAATAAATAGATTTTATTAATAAACATTCTAACTTTGCAAAGGCATGGGAAAGATTAAGTGAATCCTGACAATGTCCAGGGGCTAAATAAAGACCATGAGTCAGCAGTCTTGGGGGTGAGGAGGTTTGCTGAGAGCTGAGTTGCTTTTCCCAGAGGCTGTTGCCTTAGTGACCTCAGCCAAACATCCTTCCTATTGTTCTATTTCCTGAGGCAGGTTGGCCCTTATCCACCCTTTCTGTGAGGTGGAGTGAAGGTATTGACTAAGGCCACCAGGGAATGTACTTATGCCTGGAGAGGAGTTTGGGCAAGAGGGAGGGGAGCACCTGAGAGAGCTGAGAGAGGCTGGCCAAATCTGCTTCAGCCCAGGGCCTTGAACTACCAGCCGCTGCTATGCTAGCAAAGCTTTTTCTAAGGTCCATTATACTGTCCTACAAAGATTAAATGACCTCATGAGAAATTTCAAGGCATTTGTCCCATGGACGGAGCACAGTGCATAGAAGTCAAGCCAGATGCTTATGGTTGTTAGTTTCCATGACTGCATGGGCTCCAAGTTGATGATCTTAATTTTATTCTCAAACTCCCTGATGTTTATGTTTCTATGGTTATTTATGTCATGCTTGCTAGGGCAATAAAAACAATAATAATAACAGGCATGTTACGGTAAAGATTTCTATTGGAAACAGATACACTTAAATAAAAGCCTGACAGGTGGTTATGTTTTATGAGGTTGTTTGTGACACATTTTTGAAGCAGGTTTATTACAAATAAATCATACAATTGTTACCTCATTTCAACACTTTACTCCTAATACTTCTTTCTCTCTTCCCCTTTTCATTCCTTCCCTGATCATGTTTTGTTTTAAAGTAGTGGCATGCCATTTCCTGTAGTGCTCCAAAGTTAGGCAGAGGGATAGCCAATGCTCTTCATTAAGAGAGGCACTTCCTTTCCTTATTTTGTGTAATTGGAACCTACTTCCTAAAAATAACACTCCTTTTTATAACTTGATTCTTTTAATAGCTATTGTCCTCCTGTTTATATGATTGACTTTCTTTTTCTAATTTGTTGGCAGACTATATGTTTTTCTAATGAATAATTATTACTGTCAAGTCTAATCCTCAGTGAATGTGGTGACAGCACTTATTTTCTCTTAATTCCTTGAGTTTTAAAAAAAGTATTAATTTATACATACAAACATAGCCATACATGTGTGTTTGTGTTCATACATATATATCTCATGCATGTAGATATAATTTGTGATATTTGTATATGACAGATGTATATATCCTGCATGATGCATGCATGCATGTGTAATCAGTTAGGTATGTGGTATGTGTATTTATCATATATATATATCTATATAAACACACAAATATATATGATGTATATATGTGCATATGTATATACAAATATGTGTATGTGTATATATAGATATATATCTATCTTTAGATATATATCTATATCCATATCTATATCTATATATATCACATGTATGTGTGTATTGTTTTGACCCAGGACACTTTCCAGAAAACAAATTCAAATATGGCTTTAACCAAGATGGACATTGCAATACACAAAGAACAGAAAAGAGAATTTTATGTGAAACTGCAAGCTTCTGTTAGGCACAGTTATTTTGTTTAAGTGGATTTTAAATTTAATACAATAGTTACAGTACTTTTACTCTTTTGTGTTGCCTTCTGAATTTTCTTATTCTGTTTTAAAGATGTCTTTTGGATACTCTGCTTTCTTTTCATTATGACTGTTGCTACTCCATACCCACTTATAGAAGCCCTGCCTAGTATCAAGTAAAACAAGTTTATTCATTGCCTTTATCTGTAAATGTATGTCTCTTTCTGCACCTTTAGTCCATCACTTCTCTGCCAAGAGACAGGAGACATATTTTATCAGTAGTCTCTGAAGTTACAACTGGTCACTGCATGGATCAGATTTCTGAAGTCTTTTAAAATTGTTTTGCTTTATTTTATTGTGGTCACTGTGTAAATTGTTCTGATTCTGCTCTTTATGCTCTGAGGTCTTTGTATTGATTGTTGATTGATCTATTATTATGCTACTATTTTTTTCTTTTGCTTATTCTTCTAATTTTTAACTGGTATCAAGTAGTTTTAATGAATAATGCTTTGTAGTATGTCTCTCCACCCCAATCCGTGTAACTAACATGATGATCTCAACCCTAATGTTCTTTATTGGGTAAGAATGCATCCTTGTTCAGAAACAGTTAACAATCAAAAGAAGGAACTAGATATGAACAATTCTTAAATACTTCTATTAAATCAATTAAAAGAGATGTTAATTAAGCACCTACTATGTTGCAGGAACTGTGAGAAGTACTGAGGATACAAAAAGGGGCAAAGGACAGTTTCTTCCTTCAAGGAACTTATAATTTAGTGGGGGAGACATTATGCAAGCAAATATATACAAAGCAAGCCGTAACTGGGATGAGTAGGAAATGATTAGAAGAAGGAAGACACTGGAATTAAGAGGAAGGCTTTCTGTAGAAGGTAGTATTTTAATTGGGATTTGAAGAAAGCCAGATAGGTCAGTAGTCAGAGTAGAGGAAGGAAAATGGTCCAGGCATGGGATACAGCCAGAGAAAATGTCTGGAACCAAGAGATGGAGAGTCTTATTTGTAGAATAGCTAGGAGGCCTGTATTACTAGATGGAAGAGTATACATGTCAGGGAATAAAGTATAAGAAGGCTAGAAAGGTAATAGGCGACTAGGTTATAAAAGGCTTTGAATGTCAATCAAAGCATTTTATATTTGCCCTGGAGGCAATAGGAAGACACTATAGTTTATTGATTAGATGGTTGACATAATTGGATCTGTGTTTTAGGAAATCACTTTAGTGGCTGAATGGAAGATGCATTAGAGTAGGGAGACATTTGAGGCAGATAGACTTATCAGCAGATTATTGCAGCAATCAAAGCTTGAGATGATGAGGGTCTGCACCAGAGTATGGCAGGATCAGAGGAGAGAAGGGGATATATTTGAGAGATGTAGAGGTGAAATTGACAGGCCTTGGCACCATATTGGATATGGGGTCGGGGGTGGGGTGGTTTGTGCAAGGGTGAAGAGATACTGAGGAGTTGACTCCTATGTTGTAAGCCTGGCGGACTGGGAGGATATTGCCCTCTATACTAATAAAGGAAGGTAGGAGAGGGGAAGGGTTTAGAGGAAAAGATAATGAGTTCTGTTTTGGACATATTGAATTTAGGATTTCTAATGGATATCCAGTTTTAGATATTTAAAAGTCAATTGAATATGAGAGGCTGGAGGTCAGCTGAGAGATTGGGGCAGGAATGGTAGATTTGAGAATCATCAGCATAGAGATGGTAGTTAAATCAATGGGAGCTGATAAGACACAGAAGGGAAGAGGGCCCAGGACAGAATTAGGGTCAAGTAAGGGTTTTTTTAAGTTAGGGGAGACATGGGTATATTTATAAGCAGTAGGAAATGAAACAGTAGAGAAGGAGAGATTGAAAATAAGTGATAGAATGAGGTTGACAGAGGGGGTAATCTGTTAGAGGAGATGGGATAAAACAGGATCACTTGAATAGGTCAGAGGGGTTAGTTAGCCTTGGTAAGGAGTGAAGCCACTTCATCAGGTGTTCCAAGTATTCCTGCTGAATATTTCTGGCAACATTTAGAAAAGCTGATGATTTATATTTATTTTCTTTTTATTTTGTATCCTTTTAAAAATTTTATTTTATATCCTTTGACTTTGTTAAAGTTACTGTTTAAATTATTTTTCTTCAAATCTCTAGGTTTCTCTAAGCCAGTGGTTCTCGACCTGTGGGTTATGTTCAATTTGTAACAATGAAAATACATACTGCGTATCAGATATTTACATTACAATTCATAACAGTAGCAAAATTACAGTTATGAAGTAGCAACAAAAATAATTTTATGGTTGGGAGTCACCACAGCATGAAGAACTGTATTAAAGGGTTGTGGCATTAGTAAGGTTGAGAACCACTGCTCTAAGCAATTCATTGTATCATCTGTAAAACCTAACAATTTTGTTTCCTCTTTGCCTATGCTTATTTCTTCTATTTGTTTTTCTTGTTTTCTTGCTATAACAAGCATTTTTAGCATGATTTCAAATAATAGTGATGATAATTGGCATCTTTGCTTTACACCCAGTCTTACTGGAAAGGCATCTAGTAGTTATCTACTGCATATGACTTTGACTCTTGTTTTTAGATAGATGTCATTTACTATATCCAAAAAAGTCCATATAGTCCTATGCTTTTTACTGTTTTTAACAGAAAATGCTATTATATTTTATCAAAATTAACAGTGTGTGAAAATAAGTCCTCAATTAGTTTGAGAGCATTATAGGACCTTGGCCATTGGATGTAGGTAGCTAACATTAGACAGAAAACACCTTGTGATTGACTAGATTAGTTATAGCTTACATATTTTTTTTTTTAAAGCAAACAAGGGCAGCTAGGTGGTGCAGTGAATAGAGCACCAGCCCTGGAGTGAGGAGGACCAGAGTTCAAATTCCGCTTAGACACTTAACACAAAACTAGCTGTGTGACCTTGGGCAAGTCACTTAACCCCAATTTCCCTGCCTTCCCCTCTCCAGAAAGCAAGAAAATTTAAAAAAGCAAACATTCAGCAATTGCAGAGTCTGAGGTTGGGAGTGCTTGGTGGAATCAGATCCCTTTGCATGTACGAAAGGGCAACAAGATTAAGAGAGTCCTTTTCTTCTGTCCCACTCCCATTATACCTTTGTAACTTTTGGACTAGTAGGAACTAATGGATCCAGACAGGAGCATATAAAGACAGCCAAGGATAACTGAGAATGTGGGAAGATGGTAATATTAAGGAGGAGGTAGCTTCAGGAAGCATGATTCATCTTTTTTGAAAAGCATGCTGGCTAAGGACTGGAGGAGACCAGAAACACTTGCAGCTATAGGAACATCCTCAGAACTTTACTAAGAGAGAAAGTACTTCCAGGCCACATTATGGTACCAGTAGTTGTTGGTTCCTCTTTGCTACACACGTATACTGCACATGTGCCGTACTACCAGTGTATTCTTAGGTTTTAGCCTACTCTACTTTGCACACAGTATATTTGTGGGAGAGTGTACCCCAGACTTTTAGAGGGAATGTTCACCACCACCTGTTCTTACTATGCTGTCTTAGTAAAATACCTTTGCTAAAATGGGAAACACACTGGTGAAACTCATGAGCTCTAGTAGTTGGATTAGCCACCACCAGAGTTAACCCCTAGAATTTGAGAGTGGTTGTTAGCCAACCCCCTGGGAACCTAGCTGATGAGTGTGAATGGTTAGATAAATAGCTCAGAGTGAGTGATGTCATATCCATCTTGTGACAGATGGACTAGGAGTTGGGTCTAGAATTGAATAGGTTGAGATGAGAAGGCTATTCCCTTCAGGAGATTATAGATCTTCTTTAATTACACTACGTTTCTCCCAGAAACAAAGACCTAGTTTTTTACCGCCAGTATTCTGGTGTTGTATGACTGAAATCAGCTACAATCTCTGGAGAAGTGAAAAAGGAGTATTCCTCAGAGGGCAGGGCAGTGGAGAGGGATGTGTAGCAAGTGTGAGTTGAACTATGAAGAACTTATTCTAGTAAGGGGAATGAGCCTTGATATTTTTTTTTTCTGGTAGTAAGTGTATTGATTATTCTAATTGTTACAGAAGTTTGTGATCTTTAACTATTCTTAGCTAGACGTTAAACAAATGAGAATTTCATGACCTTGAGCCATGATTCTTTGGATTTAAACACATTTTTGGAGAAGGATTGGCTAGACTCCTGATCCAGTGATTCCGTAACTATAATTTTTAGATTTTTTTCCTTCATTACTTTTTTTAAAATTGACTTTTTATTGAATTTTTATTGACTATTCAGTTCCAGAATCACTTGAGTTTCAGATTTTTCTCCCCTTCCTCTCCCCCCTTTACCCCCCCCCCCCCCCGCTATGGTGGCATACACTCATGAGCCTTGATATTCAAAATAATTGTAATATAGTGGACAGAGTGCTGGACTTAGAGTCAGGAAGATTTGGATTCAAATCCTGTCTCTAACTCCTGAGCTCTAGTTTCCATATCTATAAAAAGGGAATAATAATAACAACTCTTATACCACCCTCATAGGACTGTTTCAGAGATTATGTGAGATGCTTAGGCATTTGTGAATTGGGAATACTATTGATGTTATACAGATTATATATAGAGAGCTCTTTGGAAACTCAGAGGCACGGTATAGATATCTGGTTGTTATTGTCAGCTTAAAAATTTTAGCAATTGAAATTCTTCTTGGAAGAAAAGTGAATAATTTTCTTCCAAGAAACATAGTGATGTTATTACATGAACTTGTAGCTGTTTCTATCATGTATCTTGAGGGAAATTTTAATTGCCTTTAGAATGGGTGGTGTCTGTGTTTCTGTTATCTCTTGCAATAAGCAATTTTCATTGCCATTAAACAGATATTCAGGAATTAAGATGCTGTAGAACTTGGGTGAAAGTTTGCCATAATCTGAAGATTGAATTTAAATTCATACTTGAAAAAAGTACATCACTATCAGTGAAAGTAAAATACCCTGGAAGCACATTTCTCTTTCTAGGGGGATTCATTAATTGCTCTTTAATCCTTCTATTTCCTAAGTGCAAACACTCATAAAGATGAAGCAGTAAAATTTCAAAATCTATTTTTGAAGCACTGACAGTAAACTACATTTAATCTTTTAGTTTCTATTTGTAAATATCAGATTTCTTAAGGAACGCTCATATTAAGTACACTAAAGACTTTATTGAGGATATTATAAGAGGAAACCAATTAAATGCTTTTCTCCCCCCAATGTAGTATTGGGTGGCAGTGTATAATTTAGATTTGAATTTACTTGAGAGTGATGATCATATCTTTTTCTGTATTACCCCACAGTGCCTAATAATGTAAGTGCCCTGGGTGTGGTAGGTGCATAAATGATGTTGACTAGAAGTTTATAGCCTGATTTAAAATCAGATTTAATTATTTGTTGTGGTTAGAAGTAGATGGGGAAAGACTCCGAACAGGCTGCTCGTGTGTGTGTGTGTGTGTGTGTGTGTGTGTGTGTGTGTGTTTTATCTTTATGCCTCTTGGAAAACAGGAAGTACTTTGAAGCATCTAATGTTACTCATGAACTAATTTTGCCTTTTCAGTTTTTGTTTTTTCAGATGTTTTATTGATAAGCATTGTTTTAAATAAGTATCAGTCCAACAGGTCATTATATAGATTATGTCTACACAATAATGTCCCTTTAAAACAGTTGTTCTTTAGCTGGAGTCCATGATCTTTTAAAAAAAACTTGTTAACTATTTTAGTAAAAATGGTTTCCTTTGTTTCTTAGAAGGAGTTGGGTAAGATACTTTCTATCTCTATTTTTGCAGACAGTTTATGTAATATCAGAGTTAATTGCTTTCTGAATGTTTGATAGAATTTTTTATAAGTTCACCTTTGCTCTGTGTTTTTTCTTTTGGGAGTTCATTTATGGTTTTACTATATGGCTATTTCTGAGATTGAGTCATTTAAATTGTATATTTTCTTGGCTTATTAATATGAATATTTTACATTTATGTTTTTGTAAAAAGTCATCTGCTTTATTTAGATATTCTGGGTTTTGAATATATATAATTGGCTAGTCTTGGACACATAATTGGCTAAAATAGTTTCCAATAATTTTCTTGATTTCTTCTTTTGTCTTTTGTCAATTTTCATTCATTTTTGATTGTGGAAATTTCATTTTCCTAGATTTTAAAAAAATCAGATTAATGTTCTGCCTTTTAAAAAATTAGTTCCCCATTTTATTTACCAACTCAATGTTTTTTTTTCTTTTTCAGTGCTGTTCATCATATCTTCATATTTAGGAATTCTTTTGGGGGGGGGTATTATTTGATTTTTAAAAATGTGTTGCCTGGAGCAGCTAGGTGGTGCAGTGAATAGAGAACCAGCCTTGGAATCAGGAGGACCTGAGTTCAAATCCAGCCTCAGACACTTGACACATTTACTAGCCATGTGATTTTGGGCAAGTCACTTAACACCAATTGCTCTCCAAAAAAAAAAAAAAATCAAAGAAAAATTTATTGCCCATCTTTTTTTAAAGTTATATACCTAATTCAGTGATTTCTTCTTTCTTGCTTCTGTATTTGAAAGTGCTTAGAGATATTATTTCCCCTAAAGACTACTTGGACTAGATACCAAAAGTTGTTGTTACCTCATTGTTTTAGTTTTCTATGATGTACTCTTTCACTCACCCACTTTTAATATTATGTTATTTTGTCTTCATTTGAATCTGGATTTTTACAAGTTTCCTTTATTTTTTGTAATATTTATTTCATTCTCATCATAGAGGATGTATTGAAGAGTTCTTTTTCTCCCCATTTATGTGAGTTTTTTTAATGCCCCAGCATATGACCAGTTTTTGTAACATGCAAAGCTGACGAGTCAATACAGATATTCATTATGAATCTCATTCATTAGTTCCTATAGGTCTTTCTAATCTAGTTTTACTAAAATTCTAGTCAGTTACTTAATTTTATATTTCTGTCAGTATTTTTTTTATCTGAAAGGGACATATTTTAGTTCCCAGCAATGATGGCTTTACAGTTTATTTCTCCTTGTAATTTGATCAACTATCCTTTAAATGTAAGATGTTCTTCTGATACCGTGTCATTAGGTATGAGTGCATTTATCATTGATATTGTTTCCTTTTCCTTCATTTCTTTAAGCATAATGAAGTTCTGCTGATCACATTTGTAGGTGCATTGAATTTGGGGCAGTTTTAATTTGTAACTTGAGGTACTCAACTTGTATGGGGTGTTTTTGTTGTTTGGTGGTTGTTCATGATTTTTAGGGGGTCCTGTAATTTGTAAATTCTCTTTTCTAATTTTGTTTTTCAGATTAGTTTTTGATAGTAGGTACTTAGTGATTTTTAACATGGGATTGTAATTTTTCAGCCTTTGGGTTTTTTCTAATATTTCTTGTTATATTATTGAATTTTTTAGTTGTTTGTTCCATTCTATTTTTCAGGGTGTCCATTACCTGGTTTTCTACTTTTTCTTTTAAGTTATGTACCCTTTCCAAATACTTTTATTTCATCCTTTCTCTCTTCTTAAAACTCATGCCTTCCATCAGTTTTTGTATTCTTTGTAGCCATCATCTTTTTTTTCTGATTATAGCAGAATTATTTCCTTCTTCTAGAATTTTGTGTTGGAATTATCTTAATCCATAGTATTTCTTTATTGTATTATTTTTCTTCTGTTTTCTCATTGTGGTAGCGGCAGTAACTTAGGCCTTGCTACATAGTCTTTCTTGGCTAGTTTTTCCCTGAATGGTGGGAACTGACCTCAAGACCTAATTGATCTGAGAAACTGAGGCTTAAACCTGTGATGTAGTTTCCTGCTGGTTTAAGTACAACAGTTAGCCCATAAGGATTTGGAAGTTCCTTGTTTGAAACTGGCATGCCAGCATGAACAATCCAAAGTCAGAGAATCAGTGTTCAGTTGAATCATGCTTTCCATGCCATAGTTAAACCTGTAATTAGCTCATCCTCCTCATCACTAACACTTACATAGTGCTTAAAACAAAACCTGAAATGTCTCCTGAGAAAAATCTTTAAGAAGTTATGCTATATCTTAGCTACAGAATTAGGAGGGGTGGGTTTCTGGTTACCAATTGCTTCAACCTCAAATCATTTATGTGAACTCAAAGATAACTCTTTTTAAGCAGGAACTAATTATTTGTGAATGCATTTTTTTTTAATCACAAAGAACTTTTGTTCTGTTGAGGAGATAACATGTACACAAAGACATGTCAGGTAAATGCCAGGTCATTTTTAGGAAAAACCCTAGCAATTGAAGGGGAGAAATCAAGAAAAACTTTAGTGTAGAAAATATTGCTCGAGCTGAGCTTTGAAAGAAGCTAGAGATTCTAAGAAACAGAGGTGAGGAAGGAGTGCGTGGGGACAGACCGTGTAAGGGCACAGAGATTATAAATTGAATGACATATGAGAAGAAAAGCAAGAATGCCCATTTGCTTGGACCTTAAAGTGCATGTATGGGGAGTGATGTGTAATAAGGCTGAAAAGAGCCATTATATAAACTACCTTTGTGAAGGTAGTTTAAATGCCAAACAGGAGAATTTGTATTTGTTCCTAGAGATAATAAGAACTGCTAGTATTTACTGCTCAAGGGAGTAGTATGGTCATACCAGTGCCTTATGAATAGCATTTTGACTGTTGGGTGCAGGAAAATTATAGAATTGGAAATTTGGGGAAAGAAGGGAACTCAGAGGTCATTTAGTCCAACCCCATAATTTTACTTATGAGAAAACCGAAGGTCAAAGAGGTTTACTGAACTTTTCCAAGGTCAGTTGGGCAGTAGGTGAGGTTACAAGTATACACAGCCTAGATGCCAAGTGGTGCCATTTAGAGACAGAGAGAAGTCAGGAGAATCTGTAGGTTTTGGGGGAAAGATGAGCAGTTTAATTTTAGACCTGTTTAAAGAACTATAGGATATCCAGTTGAAGAAGTGCTCTAGAGTCAGAGGGCCTTGGTTCAGATCCTTCCTCTGACACTTTTTTTGCCTTTGGACACTTACCCCCTATGGACTTTAGTTCCCCCCACTATAAAATGAAGTAGTTGAATTAGATAACCTCTGAAATCCTTTCAGCTCTGGTACTTTTATCTTACGATCTTAAATCCCCTAGGTGATTGAAAATATGGTACTGGAAAAATCCTAGTGAGCAAAAGGAAAAAGGCAAGTACAGAACCTGAGATGAAAGGGTGGGGTGTGCCTTGTAGTAAGGACAATATTATCTTAAATTACAGAGAACAGAGGTGTGTGTATATGAACATATATTCATTTCAACTAACCAAAACAGAGATTTACTTCAGCCTTTTTTTTAAATTTCAAAATACAAAGACTAGAATTTTTCTTGCTCTTTATTTATAGATTTAAATTACAAAGAAGACCTTGAGATTCTGAGATGATCTGGTTTACATGGAGTGTACTAGGATAATGTCATGTGATGAGAGGCAATTTTGGCTATGTTATGACTTTCCACTTACTTGGAAAGTGATAGAAGTTTATGCTGTTCCTACCCTTGGCTACATCACTAACTGTTCCTTTAGTGAACACTAAAATTAACCCCCCTTTCTTTTGTTATTGGTTGTTTTGTACCGGTTTGTCCTCCGGTTAAACCACAGTTAGGTTTTCTTTTTCCCATCTCTCAATTGCATTATAAAGTTCCTATCCTTGTCTTTAACCACCATGGTAGTAGAATTGAGTTACTAGAAAATAGCCAGAAATGTAGATTTGGAGAGGTCTTGGAGATTAACTAGTATGACTCCTTCTATTGGAGAGAGGGAAACTGAGACCAGGAGAGTAAGAAATTGTCAAAGCTAGTTCAAAGAAGTAAACCCTTCGAGATAAGGGACTATTTTTCAGTTTTTCTCATTATATTCCAAGTTTTTAGCACTTTGCTTTGCACATTATTTTTTTAAAAGTTGTTTTGGGGTCCTGTTGGGAGAATTAAGTGGTGTAGGTAGGAACTCCCTGGGTAACTTGATAATTGATAATCTTAGAGATTTACAAAGATTTAATGACTTATTCTTGGTTTCATAATTGTAGTATATGTCAGAGGCACATACATCATAAGATGATAGGTTTAGGGACAAGAAGGGCTTTACAAACCATTGAGTCTATCCCTCTTAGTTTACAGATGAGGAAACTAAAGCACAGAAAGGTTAAATTACTCATTCAGTCTCATACTGCTCATAAATGTCCAAGGCAGGATTTGAATGTAGATCTTCTTCACTCCATGTTTTACTATCTAACCACTGTTCCATGCTGTCTCTCACTTCATAAACACTTAATAAATATTTGTTGAACTGAACTGGTGTCACAGTTGAGACAATAACCCAGGTCTCTTGACCTCCCTAATTCAGTGTTCTTTCCCATGTCCTATGCTTGTTTTCCTGTGTTGTTTATTTTCAGTGACAAAAAAAACCCAAAACCCCAAAACCAGACTCCTGAGTAAGTCAGTAATTTTGTTGTTTCCAAGTTAAGAGATTTATTGGAGATATTAATAAGGACTTAGACTTTGGACAGAATACCAAGAATAAAGAATAGAAATACTTAAAATAGATATTCTAGGCCTTGGGACTAATTATATGGTAATTTTGTGAACCTGAACTGGTTACCATTGCTTTGCATGTCATAGAGTTGTTCCTTACCACAATAATATTTCAGGCTCATAAAAGTACAGAATGTCCAGAAGTGTATTGCTTAACATAACCTATTTTATGATTCTTTGTATGACTAACATAAATCACTTAGGAAACCTTTCTTGATTTAAATGTTTCCTTATTAATATGAACCTTTATGCAGTGTCCATGCACATATTCTTTTTAAAAAATGTTTCATTGCTGCCTTTATAGTTATATCATAATCATTTCTCCTTAAGCATCCTCCCCTTTGAACAGTTCCTCCAAACAAATAAAAAGAAAAAGAAACATTCTAGCAAAGCCAGTCGACACATCTACCTACCTCTTGGAAGGCATCCACCGCATTCCATATCCATAGTTCCTTTCCCTCCCCTTCCCTACCCCAGTGAGATCAGGAGAGTGTGTTTTCATGATCAGTTTCCAAGGAAACAGATTACTCATTATAGTTTATGAGTTTGGAGTGCTTTGCTTACGTTATTATAGTCATTATATATATTTTTCCCTTGGTTCTGCTTTTTTGATGCTGTAATATTTCATGTGAGTCTTCCCACATTTCTCTGAATTCTTCATATTTGTCCTTATTTATGCGTGCAGTATCCCACAATTTGTTCAGCCTTTTCTAAGCAATGGTCATCTGCTTTGGGTTTTGTTTTTTGTTTGTTTTTTTGCTACCACAAAGAGTGATGCTATGAGTAGTTATGCATGTTTTTCTACAAATATTTTGTTTTATCAGAGTCCTTTATTCTTTTTTTTAATTTTATGTTTATTTTTAGTTTATAACAAGATTTGAAGTCACAGATTTTCTCCCTATCTCTCCCCAACCTACCACCCCAAAACATTGATCCCACTGAATACCTCCCTGCCCCAATATGCTCTCTCCTGTCTTCCCCCCATCCCCCTCCAACTTTATGGTAGGGCAAAATGGAACTCCATACCCCAGTGCTTGTAGATCTTATTTCCCAGTTCCATGTAAAAAATAATAATCATTTTAAAAAAATATTTAATTTTAAAACTTTGAATTCCAAATTCTCTCCTCTCCTCCCCTGTCACCACCCTATTGGGAAGATAAGCAATTCAATAAAGGTTTTACATTTGTAGTTATGCAAAACATTTCCATAGTGGATATATTGTGAAAGACTGACCATATTTCCCTCCATCTTATCCTGTCCCCCACTTGTTATATTCTCTACTTTGTCCCTGTCCCTTTACAAAAGTGTGTCATCCCCCCCTCTCATGCCCCTCCCCCCTTCCCCCCACTTTCCTGTAGGGCAGTCAGTGTAAGTCATTAATTCTAATAGGATTATCTGTTTTGGGGTGGTGGATAGGAGAGAGATAGGGAGAACATTTAGACTTGAAATCTTGTGGAAATGAATGTTGTAAACTAATTAATGCCTTTCAACTGTTTCTTGAGAATTTCTTGAAGGGTGATTTCTAGGTTCTTTTTTTGATCATGGCTTTTAGGTAGCCCAGTAATTTTTATGTGATCTCTCCTGGATCTATTTTCCAGGTCAGTGGTTTTTCCAATGATGTATTTCCCATTGTCCTCAATTTTTTCATTTGTTTGGATCTCTTTAACAGTATCTTGATTTCTCATAAAATTATTAGCTTCCATTTGCTCCACTCTAATTCTGAAAGAATTATTCTCTTCAATGAGCTTTTGAAGTTTTTTCCATCTGGCAAATTCAGCATTTTAAGGCATTCTTCTCTTCATTGGCTTTTTGGGCCTCTTTTGCCATTTGAGTTAATCTATTTTTTAAGGTGTTATTTTCTTCAGTCAGGTTGTTGACTTGCTTTTCATGTTTTTCTTGCATTGTTTTCATTTATCTTCCCAGTTTTTCCTCTACTTTTCTCACTTGATTTTCAAAATCCTTCTTGAACTCCTCTGTGACCTGTAACCAGTTCATATTTTTCTTGGAAGCTTTTGGTGCAGGAGTTCCTGACTTCATTGTCTTCCTCATGTTCCATGC
Organism: Pseudocheirus occidentalis; assembly: GCA_028646575.1. Classification (NCBI taxonomy): domain Eukaryota; kingdom Metazoa; phylum Chordata; class Mammalia; order Diprotodontia; family Pseudocheiridae; genus Pseudocheirus; species Pseudocheirus occidentalis. The sequence continues at coordinate 177,608,450 of CM053593.1, forward strand.
TTTGATCTTTTTTGTCCCACAAAAAGGAATCTAAGGTTTGATTGCTGTGCTTGCTTTGCTTCCTCTGCTTGCTCACGTTGCCACCCAATTACTTGACTTTTAAGCTCTTTGCCATAGTAGAACTCTGCTTCCAGAGAGGAGAGCTTTGTCCCAAATCTCTGGAGTTTTCACAGCTGCTGGAGCTATTAATTGGGTGCGTTCTCTGCAGCTTCTACAAGCTCTGGCTCACTGGTCACACATCCCAGAACCACCACCCAAGATCACAATCCATATCCAGGCAGGTTAAAGCAAAAGGGATTACCCTCTGAATGTTTGCTTGGCCCCCTGCGATCTTCAGGCCAGGAGCTCTGAAGAAGCCAAGTAGAGGTGGCTCCATGGCCTCTGCTGTTTCTCCCTCTGGGAGCAGGGGCCGGAGAGTACTCCTCCTTTTCTCCCTCCCTCTCTCCCCCTGTTCCAACAAAGCTTCACACTGACCTTTTATTTTGTCTTTGGCATTTATGGGTTCATAATTCTGGAAACCGCCACAGCTGCTGGTGATCCACTCTCCAGAAGTCTGCTCTGGGTGCTGCTGGTCAGGGCCGCCCTGGGGCTAAAGCCATGGGCTCACATGGGTCTGGGCTCAGCCCACAGCCTGCTGCAATGGACCCTTCCTGTCCATCTGCTGCCTTCACTGGGAGATTTGTTTCTCTTTGTCACTTTGTGGGTTCTGTAGCTCTAATATTTGTTCAGGGTCATATTTTATAGGTATTTGAGGTACTTATGGGGGGAGCTCATGGAGTTTTCCTGCTTCTACAATACCATCTGGGCTCTACCCCCTCTTCACCCAGGGTCCTTTATTCTTGAACTGACTCATCCTATTAGGATTAATGCCTTACTGAACCCCAACTCTTGATTACCCTCTGCTATGGGCTTCATCTGTTTTCTCATGTACATTTCAAATAGTCCTGGAAGAAGTTATGCAACCACGTTGACTCAGTCCACTTACCTGTTTGCTATCTAATTTCAACTGTACACTCAGAGTTATTCTTAGTTCATTCTTACCTAATTGGTTCTCTAAAATGGTAGTTCTTGGCTGGGGAGGGGAAAAAGGGTAGAGTAAGGGGAAACATGAAAACTTTTAAAAATATATATTTTGATAACTATTTCAGTATCGTTTGTTTCTGTTGCAATCACATGTTTTGATTAATGCATTTAAGATGATTATTCTGAGGAGGGGTCTGCAGGCCTCACCAGACTGCCAAAGTGATCCATTTCACAAAATGGTTAAGAAATTCTGCTTTGTGTCATTCTCTACAGAGGTTGTTCCAAATCTTTTTTCCACCTGGATCTTTCTTTCTGGTACCACCCTTCTCCACACCCTCTAAGCTGAGAATGTAGCTTCAGACTTTACTGAGAAAATAGAGGCTAGTAGTCTCCTCTCTCCCAGCATTATCTCACAACTCCCTAATACCATCTTCCATTCTCTCCTCCTTTATTCTGGTTTTTGATGAAGAGGTGGCCCTTTTCCTAGGCAAGTCTGGCTTCTTAGATTTTATCTCTTCCCATCTCATCTCTACTCTTATGGTTTATCCCCATAATCATCTCCTGTCTTTCTAATCTTTGATATCTCCTTATCTGCTGGTTCCTCCTAGCTGGCTACTCACTCACTCTCCTCTCCCCAACCTAATAAACTTTCACTTAACCTTGATATCCCCTCAAGCTATCATCCTGCATTAATTTGCATCCCTTTCACTGTCACTGGGGGAAAAAACAACTCATCTCTCATCATACTTACCGGAGATCTCTTAACTGCTAAATCCAGCATTTTCTCAGTTCTCATTTTTCTCAACTTTTTTGTAGTGTCTCTACCAGACTGCTTCTTCTCATTCTCCTTTACTGGATCATCCTCCTCCTCCATGACACTATCTCAGTTGTGGATAGCTTTGTGCTGGATTTGTATTGGAAAGTCTAATTTTTGACCATTTCTCCTCTTTCAGGGTATTATGCTCCCCCAGAGTGGTATGCCCTACATTTTGGAAAACTCTGCACCCTACCATGTTTCTTTTCTTTAATTATTTTACTTCAATCAATTATTGTGCCAGATTGTAATATGATGATGCCCTCAGAAACTTTTGATGTCTCTGGGACTGTTGGGCTGTAAGCTTAAATATCCCCAGGCAATGCTTTTTGAATTCTTGTCACTGCTTTTTATAGTTTTTCTCTCTCTTTCCTTCTTGTCACTTTTGGCTTCTGTAAAGTTTGGCTGGCAGTAGCAGCCCCTCTCTCTGCTTCTGATTTGCTATTTTCAGCCTGCTATGGGCTTCAAAACCAGATTTCCAAGCTTGTTAGAATTATGTCTAAAGTAAATAGGCTCAGAGAGATGACCTGGGGAACTCTTTCATGATTAAAGTCCATGAATTTTAATGCAGAGACTTGTGACATCCATTCTGACTGATCAGACCTTTTTATTTTCTTTCCTGGTAGACTGTGTTACTTTTTTTTAGTTGAGCTCTGAAGTAAACTAAGCTGGGATAGGTGAGCTACACCAGGAAGATGTTTGTTCATGACTTTGATGTTCTTTGTCATCTATTGACATTAGGAGTCTTGACAAGAGAGATGCGGTTCCAGGATACCATTCCAGTTGAATTGTATTAAAATTCTACCAGAAGCTCATTCTTATTGCATACATGGATTTCATTTGAGATATATAATATGTATGTACATTAGCTTATTAAAGCTTTTGTTTTCAGTTAAATTTATTGGTCATACCCTCCATAAAACATTGGTCATAAAACTTCGGTGATTTGTTGAGGTTTGAGGTTTAGGGGTGCGCATGACCCCAAAATAGCAACACACTGTATCCTGTTGAATGAATTTGACTCATATCTACTCTCAGCCAAAATAAGGCAAAGTTTATTAAAGGTTCACCATAATGGGTAGACTCTTAAGGAACCTGAGTATGTGTGACACTTGTATTGGACACATGGGCCAGAATAATCTGACACAGAAGTGAGTCTGAGTTGGAGACCTCATAGAGGCAAGATGCAGCTTATCAACAGACAGATTGTGGGAGGGATCTAGGGGTGGTCTAGAGGAGGAGTTTGGGGAGGGTCTTGAGGAAGAATCACATGAGGTCAGACTCCAATAATGAGATCAAGGATGGGAAATAGCTGGGGGCTCCCTGGAGGTGACAGACTATGGAGGTCTAGGCTAGTTCAAGGGTAACAGATTTGGGTATAGATATTCTGATAGGATCAAGGGTGGGAAGTAGCTGGACAATGGAGGGCTAAGGCTGTAAGAGTTAGAGATTTGGGCCCAGCTATAATAAAAGGCTTATGGGTTCAGGCCAATGCCTCATCTAGTGGGAAGATTCTAGGAAAAGTTCTAGGGGTTTCCCAGAACTGGTACCTCATCATATCCAAGGATATTGTAAAACCTTTAAGCTTCGGCTATGCTCTTGTCTTCAAAACCTCTTAGTTATCCTTTCAGGATTTAAAGTAGTCCCTTGGAGTATGAGTGAATGAAGTCTAGTTTTCACAGGAAATTTGTTGGTGGAGGAGGTGGCATCTTGGCTTTTTTCTTCATAGCTGTGTTACAGTTTATCATGAGTAGTATTTCTTTTCACATTCAGATAGTGTGGCCTTACTGGGCCTCTCTTACCCGGGGAAGAAAGTACCACAGCTCTATGAGTAGCACAAAAGGAACTCTGCCTTTCTTTGTTGCCTCTTCAGCTAGTTTACTCATGATTCCTTGGAACAGGAGTGGGGTCTGGTGACAGGGTTCCTATGTTTGTCTTCTGAACATAAAGGAGTTGCTACCTCTAACCTCTCTTGGTCAGAAATGGCCTGTAGTTCTGGAGAAGGGCCACATTTTCATAAAACCACTCTCTCAAAGTCCAGGACAGATAGCTGAGAATTTGTGTTTTTAACAATGTTGATTGACATTGAATTCATGCATCCTTTTTGCGTGAACCACAATAATCAATCAGTCAAAAAGCATTTATTAAGTTGTTTCAGTCATGTCTGACTCTTCTGTGACCCCATTTGGGGTTTTCTTGGCAAAGATCCTGGAGTGGTTTTGCCATTTCTTTCACCAGCTCATCTTGCAGATGAGGAACCAAGGCAAACATGGTTAAGTGACTTACTCCATGGCTCCACCTAGGTGTCCTATTTATTAAGTACCTGTTATTCCAAGAACTTTGCCAGGTGCTGGTTGCTGGGAGTATAAAGATAGAAAAGAAACAGCACCTGCTTGTGAGTTGACATTCTGTGGTAGAGAGATGACATACCCATTGGATCACCTCAGTTTAGGCAATGAGAAGGCCCAAACATCTCGGTGGAATCCAACAATGGATATAATTTTTGGCTTTCGTTTTTAGGCCTTCTAATCCCTTCATGGGGTGGGAACACCTTTGACTGGGATCTGAGAAGTCAAATGGCAGGTTTAGCTATCCAAACCAGCCAACTAAACCTTTGGGGATTTTAAATAGGTGGAATAAGTTTAGTAGTTGGTCAGTCTAGAACAGGAGTGGGGAACCTGGGGCCTCAAGGCCACTTGTGGTCCTCTAGGCCCTCAAGTGCAGTCCTTTAGCTGAATCCAGCCTTTACAGAACATTGCTCACCCCAGTCTAGACATAGATGAAGTCCCATTAGATCACTAGTTAGATAAATGGAGCCAGCAGATCAGAGGGAATCATTCTTGGGGGTATGAGATTTTTAGGCTTCCTCCTTTCCTGCCCTTTCTACTGTCTCCTACATTGTCTATGAACTTGGAGGTACTTTGCTAGTAAGAGTCTGTGCCTTGTAGAGAAACAATTAGGAAAAGATTAATATGGAGAAACAGCCCCAAAGGGGAGGCAGCTTCAAGGAGCATTTTTTTCCTTTTTGGTCACAATTGTCCCTTACCTAATATATATTAGAATGCATTTCTCCCCTGGACAAAGTGTGTAATTGTGAGAGAGTGCACCCCAAGCTTTTAGGGGGAATGTTTTGTTCCAACTGTTCTTGATACCTTGCCAACCTTGGTACCATACCAACCTTAGTAAATGCTTTTGCTAAAAAGCTAATTAATTCTACTGCCAGACAGTTAATCGAAAGTGTAGGAAAGTATTTTATATTGTTCAGGAAACTGTAGTATTAATATTATTTAAACCTATCTTGAAATAGCTAGAAATTGTCTGACCCAAAAGCTTTGCTGTGAAGGTCAGACTGACCTCAGAGACACTCTCTGAAGATTTAGATGGCTTCAGGGAATGCTTGAATTCCACCCAAGTCTGGTTTCTGCTCTCAGCTTATGTTTTGGGTTCCCCAAAGTTGAATGTTTATGCTTGGATCTCAATTGATCTTAATTTGAATGTTTATGCTTACTGATATGCATCTGAGTAGACCTTACCTAGGAGCTGCCCTCTTTACAAAATAACTGCTATTCAAGTGCTATTCTTGGCTGAATCCTATTTGATGCCTCTTAAGAGACTAAACTTGGAGGCTTCATTCCTAGATTTCTTCCTCCACCCAGTGCCCAAATAAATTGCTTTCTAAAATTATTTCAGATTTTGGGGTTTGTTCTCATTACTAACAGAATTGCTTCAGTGGGGAGGAGCTATGGTGTTAGAAGTATATTACCGGATTACGCCTAAAATCTTGATTGTGGTGACAGCTCTTCTCTGCACATCCCAAATCTTCAAGTATAAATTCGTTTGAGTTTTGAGAGTGGTCCTGGAGGGGTGCTGAATAAAAATTTACTAGATAGAAACAATAATACAATATAACTTAGGGAGAGACTTCTAAGCTTTCTGAGTCTGAAAGTAAGAAAGGTTAGAAGTCCTGTTTGTTTAAGCTTCTGAGTTTTGGGAAGTGTGAGAAGGCAGTTAGGTGACTGTGGATTGAATACTGAATTTGAGGTCAGGAAGACCTGAGTTCAGATGTGGCCTCAGTTCCTCTTAGGCAAACCATTTAACCTCTGTCTACCTTAATTTCCTCCTCTGTGAAATGGGAATAATTATAGTACCCACCCCCCACTGTTGTTGCATATATCGAATGAAATAAATTTCTTTTAAAGTGCTACATAAATCTTAGTTATTGTTGTTGTTATAATTTAGAAGGGTGGATTGCCAGGTTGTGAAGGACTTTAAAAGCCAATAAACCTTGTAGGGTTAGATTTAAGTAGTATGCTGCTGCATTGAGAAAGAAGTATACTGATTTAAGCCCCTTGAATTTCTCCATTGTGCCTTATGTTCAATAATATTTCCTTTTTAGTCTTTAACTGTGTTATGTATCTGCCGCCCTTCATTGATTGTAAACCCTTTGAGATCTGGGGCTGTGTAATTTTTAAATCTTTGCATCTCCCAAGGCACAATGTCTTTCACTTTTGTAGGTTCTTTTGGTCTCCACCTGTGATTTTCATCAGTGTAAGGACTCTCTCATGAGGACACTTCCTCTAGCTATGCTACAACCTGGAAGAGTTAATGGATTTGTCCCACACAGATCTGTCCCTGAACCCTCGTTTTCCTGATTTTGAGGCCAGCTCTATCCTCTGAGCTAGAGTGCCTTGCGCATACTAAGTACTCAGGATTTGAATTGAATTGTATATGTAATTGATGTGTCTAGTTCATAACATGGTACTATACTTAGTTCAGTCACAGTAGGAAGAATGATGTTCTGAAAAAGCCTTATTTGCTATTACTGTGACTATGACAGCTTCTGAATCAGGCGTTCTCAATCTTTTTTGTGTCATAGGCCCAGTGGTATGCTGGTAAATGTTCAACAACCAGCTCTCTAGGGAAAAATATGCATACAATGCAATTTTAAATTTAAACTACATTATTAACGTCTTTCCTCATTTTCTTTTATCTAGACAATCAACAAAACAAAACATGAGACCCTGGGGTTTGTAGCTGTTAGATCATTTCTGAGGTGTTAATGCAACCTTCTTCCTAGTGAAGACCATATTTTGATAGCCTGGTGAAGCCTATGGACACTTCTCTGAATTGAGGTTTAAAATGCATCAATAAAATACATAGGATTACCAAGGAAGCCAACTGTATTGAACTGTATTGAAATATAGTTATCAAAATATTTTTTAAAAACCAAAAAATTCACAAACCCCAGGTTAAGAACTTCCCTCATCTAAATATATCTTGTTTTGGCAAAAACACCCAGACCTCATAATTTGCACAAGTGGCAATGACTTATCTCCTGCCAGCTACATTTCAGAGAAATAAATCCCTGCAAAAGTAATCCAATTTTTATAGCTACAAATGTACAAGTTTTCCTTTTCTTTTAATGATGTTTAAACCCTACTTTGTGTCCTAGAAATGCCTGTTCTGTAGTTGACTGAGCATGCTCTGAAGAGTCTGGAGGCATGTTTGTCAAAAGCTGGAAACTTTAGTGGATTCTGTGTTTTGGATGGAAGTTTTCCAGAATTGCTATTCTCTATAGGTGTAGCTTGTCAGTTAGTTGCTGTCCGGTGTATGGATTATCTAAACCCTGTTGCTTCCCTTCCCATTCCCTTCTGTTTTTCACCTGTTCATTTATTTCTTGCTTATTAGCCCCTCAAACCATGCCAAGGAAGGTAAGTTTTATAGATCTGATAGAAAATGGAGATTATTGACTAAAATGGGATTTTCCTCTGGATTTCATTTTCTTTGCTTCCCAGTATTTTCTAACTGTGGCTAATTATGAGCTGACTCCTGAGAGATTGACAGTGCCATCAGGCAGATTATGAAAGGGTCAATTGATCAACACTGTAGTGGAAGTGAATTAGAGTAGTGAAGGTCTTATCCATCTCTCAGGGATTTAGGAATTATTAACCAGGGAGGAGGCTTTTATTCATTTTAACCGGGTTAGCTCTTGCTCTGTCTTAACTTTACAGGATATGTATGTCCTGGCCTGCACTTTGAATGTTCACACATCAATTCAGTGACTCAGTAACATGTTTCCTGTTCAGTAACAACTTTCTGACCACAATTTTCTCCACTGTTCCCTCTGTCGTATATCCCAGGGTACCTAGAGATTTGTAGAACTTGGGACCAGTGATTTTATTAAGACCTGCTCAGGCATTCATTGCCTATGTGCAGGCTTTGTAATCACCTGATTATTTCCTTTTTGATAACCTTTAACTTGTAACCTTCATGTGATGACCACGTCCCATCTCTAATTGTTGAGTATATAAAGGACCCACATTCTTATATTCAATTCAGAGTACATTTTACTGATCATTTGAGTGCAAGGTACCAGGCTAGGGGCCACAAAGATGGACCTTTGTTCTCTAAGAGCTTTCATTAAGATGTACACATAAATGTAAGTAAAGAGGGAAACTGCAGGAGAAAGCTATGCTCTTAATAATTCACAGCAAAGAGGAATCACTTCAGATATAGGGAACCAGAGAAAGTTACATGAAGGATGCAGCACTTCATCTGGGTCTGGAAGAGTTCATAGGATATCAATAGGAAGAGATACGGGTAGAAGGGAAGAGATTCCAAGTATGGGAAATATCATGAGTGAAGACAAGAGTTGGATCTGGGCAAGACATGGTTCAGGAATAGTAGGTAGACTGATTTGGAAGGGACGCAGTATATAAAAGGGGGAATAATGTGAGATAAAGGCAAGAGAGGTAAGTTAGAATTAGATTGTGAAGGATATTGATTACCAGGCTAAGGGATTTGGGGGCATTATTGGGTAGGCAATAGGGAACTTCGGGATATTTGTGACCTGGGAACCAAGGAGGCGTGTGTATTAACCTAGTTGATAAGGTGAGTAGTGGCACCATTAATTAAAACAGAAAAGATGAGGAGATTAGCAGATTTGAGGAGGAGGTAGAAGACTAAAACATGTTCAGTTTTGGACATGTTTAGTTTCAGGTATGGCCAGACATAAAGGCAATAAACTGAACCCAGAATTGAACAGGAAGAAGCAATTGAATTGGATTACATTTGGGATATTGTAAAGTTTCTTTATGATCTTGAGTTTTTCCTGGGAACAAAGGCTCTTCAAAATTGCTACTTATATTACTCTATGACAAGGAGATGTGGAAAAAGTTTCTGAGGAGCTAGAAATTAAGATTAAATAGAAGGCAATGCAGAAGTTTGTGTTGAGTGTGAGTATGAGATGTATGATAGGAGGGAAAGATAGTATGGTCATGTGGTGAAGGCAAGGGGCGAGAGCTGAACAGGCTGAATATTCTGCTGGTGTTTCTGGGGGATAAAGAGCAAATGAGGAAGGCCTCCAACTTAAGTTCTGTCCTGAGCCCTTGTCACTTCTCTCTTTATCTTATTTCATATGTGATCTCATGATTTCTATGCAGACAGTTCTCAGATATGTTTATTCAGCCCTAATCATTCTTGACTTCCATTCATGCTTGTCTAGACATCTTGAATTGGATGCCCTGTAGGCATCCTACATTTAACATTTTAAAAACTAGTCCCTCCTTCTCTTCCCATCCAGTATAGTCCCTAACTCAACACTCTCCTCTTCAGAATTTCTTTTTCTTTTTGGAGAGGGGAAGGCAAGGCAGTTGGGATTAAGTGACTTGCCCAAGGTCACACTGCTAGTAAGTGTCAAGTGTCTGAGTCCGGATTTGAACTCAGGTCCTCCTGACTCCAGGGCTCTATTAACTGCGCCACCTAGCTGCTCCCCAAATTTCTTTATTATTGTCAGTAGTGCTACCATCTTCCAGTCACCTAGGTTCCGTGTCATCCTTGACTCCCCACTCCCTCAAAATTCAGCTAGTGTAATCAGTCAGTCAAGAAACATTTATTAGGTGCCTACTAAATTGTCAAGTACTGTGCTAAGTGCTAGGGAAGCAAAGAGAGCTAAAGACAATCCCCATCCCTCAGGGAGCTTACAGTCTAATTAGGAAGACATCATGCAAACAAACAAATATATTATTATTATTATATAATATATATTATATGTCATATATATCTATATATATGTAAAGCAAGCTATAATCAGGATAAATAGGAAGTAATTCACTGAGGGAAGGCACTAGAATTATTAGGGGTTGGGAAGGGCTTCCCATAAAAGATATTTTAGTTAGGACTTAATTGCCAAAGTCCTGTTGATTGCACCTCTAAAATATTTCTTTGTGCCTCCTTCTCTCCTGACAGAGCCATCACCCTGTTGCAGGCCCTCATCAACTCATCATGCCTTGACTACTACAATAGCCTTCTGGTTGATCTCTCTCCCTCAGATCTCTCCTGCCTCTAGTCTGTTCTCTATTCAGCTATCAAAGCGATCCTCTTATATGTGCAGTCTCACCATGTCACCCCTCTTTACTCAGTATACTCTATTGACTTCTTGGTACCCCCAGGGTCAAATATGATATCCTCTGTTTGGCTTTTAAAATCTTTCATAATTTGGCCCCTGCCTACTTGTACAGTCTTCTTACTCTTTACCTTCCCTTTGTATATTCAATTTACCAGTGACACTGCATTTTCCTACTCTGGATTTTCATTGACAGTTCCCCATGCCTGAATGCTCTCCCCCTTTGCCTCTCCCTCCTGACTTCCTGGCTTTCTTTAATTCTAAGCTATAACTCTGCCTATTATAAGAAGTCTTTCCCAATCCCCTGTTAGTGCTAGTGCCTTTCATTACAGATTGCTTCTAATTTAACCTGTATAATATTTTGTATGTATAGAGTTGTGAGTTCCTTGATGGCAGGAGCTATTTCCAACTTTCTGGGTACCCTTTGCATTTAGTACAGTGCCTGGCATATAGTAATTAATGCTGGTTGACTTTCCATAATTTGGGTGCACCCCCTGTGCTTAACTTATGGGAGGACGTGGACCAGAATTCCACAGAGTAGGCAGATATGAATAGATTGTGATGTAGAGGGCAATAAATGAACCCATTTGAGTATTTGAGGAAGACCTGAGTATGGTTAAGGGTGGGAAGAAGGAACAAGGAGAGAGGATGAGAATGATGACAGAGAAAGAAGTGATGATTAATAAAATAAGGTCATGGGGGACATAGAGGGAGGTGAGATCAAGGATCTTGGCTGAGGAGGAGAAGAACTAAGGGAATTCATATTAGAGAGCCTTAATATCCTTAAGAAAGCATGAAAGATAATTTTCCACTTAATTCAGCAAGAATTTAAATGCCTACTATAAAGTAAGCACTAGGGATACAAGACACATCAAATGTAAGTCACCTCAGCATGGCCCAGTGCACAGAGTTAGGTCATTACAGTGCTAGTGCCCTTGTTTCCTAGACCTCAGAGACATTGGTGATGTGCAGACCTGCACAACTTGGCAGTTGGTGGGGCCAGAATTCAAATTGGCTAAACTTCTTCAGGCCACAGATTGGTTTTTAGCAGCTCACTTTCCAAGTAAAGGTATAATGTTTAAACTACTGTGTAAATAAGTCATATTTTAAGAAGGGAAATTTCAATTAATATCAATTAATTATACTTGTTACTTAAGATTTTTATTTATTATGAATTTGCATTAATGTTTAAAAAATTACTTTCCTAAATGGTACAAATTTTAAGATGTTTTTCAGGGTTTCTTACTGTTTACGTTTAATGATACGAAAAACATAGTGAAAAGATAAAACTCTCTTCTTAGAATAGAACCAGACTGAAAATGGTTGGTTGCCACAGGTCAGAGTGGGCAAGTAGCAACCCACTCGCCATGTTCCATGACAGCCACAATAGTGGAAGACAGGTTAAGTAGGGCAGGGACAGAGCTTGTTACATCTTTACTTCCTTTTATATCCTCTACATTTTTTGTGGACTGCCCAAAATCCTTTGGTGGGCCATGTGTTGTGTAGGCCTGTAATAATGTCATTCTGTTTTTCTCCCTTAACTTTTCCTTAGGTTTCCCACCATTCTCCTCATTTAGTCCTTTGTGAAGGAGAAAGAGAGAAAGGAGGGGTTGGTATGTTTCATTATTCAATCAGTTATTTAAGTATATGCTACCATGAATAGGGGATACAGAATAGAGCCAATAGAAGAGAAGAGCCAAGCCTTGAAGGAAACTAGGGATTCTAGGAGGTTGAGGTAAGGATTACATTTCAGATATGTGGGATGATCAGTGCCAAAGCACAATCAGGTAATGTAGTATATTGGGGACACAATTTGACTGGATTGGAAGGCCTATAAAGGCAAGTGTAACGTATGGTAAATTTGGAAAAGTAAGCTGGTTGTGAGTTGTGAAGGGTACTAAATGGAAGAGGTAGTACTTGATCCTAGAAGTAAGATGGAGGCCCCAGATCTTCTTGAACTGGGGAGTGGTTATACTTGCTCATACTTTTGCTTTTGGCAGCTCTGTGAATTATGTATTGGAGAAGTGAGAACCTGAAGCAGGGTGACCAATTTGGAGGTTATCCTGGTGGTCCAGGAAAGGGATGATAAAATCCTGAACAAAGATGGTGCCCTTGTATGTAAAAGGGAAAGTATAGGTGGGAGAGGTGTTGGGATGGAGTTGGCAAGTCCTGATAACTGATTGGATATGTGGGAGGATGAAGAGTCATAGATAACTTGGAGGAGGTGGCTGGGTGACTGAAAGCAATATAAGTGACTGGAGAGAAATAAAAGAATTATGAGAAGGAGCGGTAGATTTGAGGGGCAAGACTGTTTTGTTTTGGACTTGTTGAGTTTTCAGCGCATTAAGAACACCTAGTCAGAAATGCCCAGTAGGTAATCGGTAATGTAGGGCTAAAGCTCAGTAGAAAGACTAGGTCTGAATGTATAGATCTGAGAATCATGTGCGTAAAGATGGTAATTGAACCTGATGAGAGAGATGATGAGCTGGTAAGAGAGATAGAGACAGAGAAAAAGAGAGTATGGAGAGCAGGGGAATTCTCAGCTGAAATGCTAAGCTTCAGCCAAGTCATTTATTGCTGGTAGCAACTATTCTGCACCTAGAATTGTGTATCAAAACAAATGTTCATTTATTTTTCACAACTTGCCTTTTAGCATCAGTATTGTGATTGCTCATTGGAGATAGGGAGGCGGTTAAAGGCGAGTAGTTCTTTTTCATTTAGGTCACTTTACTTAGGAAGACAACCTTCATTTATATTTCTGAGGTATAACTTTTGTCTTCATCTTCCTTAAACTTTGTAAAGAGTGAAAATTGCACCAGGACAGTAATCACTCGTCAAATTAGAAATTCTCTCCTATCTTCCACACCAGCATCTAACACATCCCTCGAGTTTGGCTAGGTTGTGTTTACGGAATCCAGTAGATAAGATGTTCTTGGTTATCAGTAACTTGAGAGACTATTGAATGCAGAGTCAGAACATTTGGATTCTAGTCCCAGTTCCACTGTACATTATGGGATCTTAGGTAAATCGACAACTGGCTTTTGGTTTCCTGGGCTATGAAATGAGCTACTCAGATTACTATAGGTGATTGTTGAGGTTCCTTCCAGCTTTAACCCTATAATTCTGTGTTCCTATCACTAAATTTCTTTTTCTTTTTGCTTTTTTTGGAGGGGGAAAGGTAGAGCAGTTGGGGTTAAGTGACTTGTCCAAGGTCACACAGCTAGTTTTTGGGTCAGGTGTCTGAGGTCAGTGTTCTTTTCACTGTGCCACCTACCCACCCCAAGAATTTTGGGTTTTTTGTTTGTTTTGGAGGGGGGAAGGCAAAGTAGTTGGGGTTAAATGACTTGCCCAAGGTCACACAACTAGTGTGTGTCAAGTGTTTGAGTCTAGATTTGAACTCAGGTCCTCCTGACTTCAGGGCAGGTGCTCTATTCACTGCACCACCTAGCTGCCTCCATTAAATTTCTTTATGGGCACATGATCCATTTTGCTTAGGTAGCAATCACATGTGACTGATTTGTGCACTGGGAAAATTCCTGCATCTTATGGAATGGAAGGTCCTCTTTAGCTAGAGAGCAGAACACATGAATCACTTTTATAATTGGGAAGGACCTTAGAAATCATTGGACTCAACTTACTCATTTTCTAGTTGAAGAAACTAAGGAAGGCTCAAAGAAATGAAAGGTCCAAGGTCACATAGCATATAAATGGTCGAATCTTCTGATTCCTGGTCCATTCAGTCCAGCAACAACCCTTTGATCAGTGTTTCTTATGTTTGAAGTTCTTATTTGCTCTTTTTACTACACATATTCTTGTATGGTTACGTGGTGAGATCTTAAGTACTTTAACAGTATGTTGTTTGCTTTCAAACAAGCACAGTTTGGGTGATGCTGGACTGCCTTATTTAGGGTTAAGGGGGAAGGAGAGGAAGGAAAAATGGTTCCCCCTCCTTGGGCTGTGTTCTCAGAGTCTGAGACCTTCCTTTTAAACGAAATGCATAAACCTGGTCCTTTGGCAGAGAGAGGGAGTGCTGTTTGTTTCTCTTTCCTTCCTCTGTGGACTTGAGGTTTGTTGATCTGGAAAAAGAAATATATGCAGTGGACCCTCTTTATATCCATACTAAGCTAGAAAAAATAATTATTTGTAGAAAAGTGGGGGGGGAATGAAGGGGGTAGAGAGGATGAGACAGTTTTGTGTATTAGAAGCAAATGAATGTTTTATATATAATCTCCTAAGTTGCAAGAAGGCTAATGATTTAGTTGTTTCAGACTGTAATTATATTAAATGAGATAGGTTTCCCATGTCCTAATTATGTATACATATAGACATGTACTCCTGATGCCTAGAATGTTCAGTGGCTCCAACACAAGATGCAGCTTTGCAAACACCTTTCCTCCTACAGGAAATTAGTTTATATTAGTAAAAGCATGCTAATTTGTTTTTGACTCTCCACTTAACCTCTGGGAGCAAAGAATGAGAAAATATTTTTGTAGCCAGATGCATTTTTGGCATTTATTCACAAGACTGTCTAAATACTCTCCATATTATGTATTTGGAATAGTTTGAATTTTGAGCCAAATTATCCTGTGTCTGCCCCTGGGCTGTGCCTAGGATATGCTTAAAGAGTGCTCCATTTACTTTTTTAGTTCACTGAAGTACCAGATAATTTTTTTGTGTGTTTCTGTTTGTTTAAAAAGTAGTATACTGGTCCTCATAGTCTGAAGAATGAAGATAACTTCTGGAGAGCCTTCATTTACAGCCAAAGAAAAATTTTGATCTTTTAAGAAACTGGCTTAAACTGTAATGTTATATGTGATGGCTGTCATTTCCCATAAAAGAACTTCTGATTCTTATTCCCTACCCCACCCCACCCCATTTGCTAGTATCTCTAAAGCTCAGAAATGACTTTGTCTTTAGTCTACATATAATTCATATTTGTTTGTGTGTGCCTCCCTCATTTTCCTAGCACATAGATTTAAACTCCTGGAGATTGTTTTTCTATTCTTATAAACTATTTCAGGCACATAGTAGGTGCTTAATAAATGCTTGCTTGTTGAATTAATGGAAAATATGACAAGGAATATGTATGCATATATTAGAATATTTATATAGAGAATATATGTATGTGTGTGTTTTCTCTCTCTCTCTCTCTCTCACACACACACACACACACACACACACACAGGCTAAATGATGAACTCCATTGTCCAGAGATCAGCCCTTCTAAGTTCAGAGCCTTACCTCCATGATGGTTGCAGAGTAATGAAGTTTTTGGCTAGAGAAATCCCAGAAGACTTATCTATTAAGTTGTAGAAAGATTGTAATGGATGTTCCTATATCTTTTTTTTTTTTGGTCTTTTTGGAGAGGGGAATGCAGGGTAATTGGTGCTAAGTGATTTGCCGAAGGTCACACAGCTAGTTAAGTGTCAAGTGTCTGAGGTGGTATTTGAACTCAGGTCCTCCTGACTTCAGGGCCAGTGCTCTATTCACTATGCCACCTAGCTGCCCCTGATGTTGTTATATCTTTGAAGTAGATTTAAAAATATAAGAGATAATATAAGCCTGTATTACGGCTATGCGCTCTTTTGTTCTTTGGTAGTATAATTCTTCATCAGAATGAAATATAAGATCTTTCAAGTGGCTAGCATAATAGTCACTCATAAAGGCATTTTCATCTGATAGCATTCCCAGAATGTCCAGCCATTCAGGATGGTTCTCATCCATATTTCAATGGATTTTTAAATGGGAAAAACAACATTTTCACTTTGATTAATGTATTTGGTTTCTTGGTCCTGAAGAACTCATATGCTGCTGAACTCTAAGGACTGTGGAAGTTAGAAAAAAGAAAGGATGTGAAATAGAAAAGTGTTTATGGTAGAACTAGCAAAATAGAAGCTTTGGATTAGCATTTACTTGTACAGTGAACATATCCTCAGGAGTGAAGATAAGAAGATACATATAATCATATGCTCATCCAAATAAAATGTTAGTCATAGATGCTCCTCTGAGTTAATCATTGTCTTATCTGGTTATGACTTAGCATACTCTTTTCAGTCCCAAGTTTTATTGAAGTTGAAATGAAACATATATTGCAACTGGGGCTTCTTGCCCAACTTCCTGAGATTTCCATTGAGGGAGCTGACATGTGTGCCAGCTTGATGAAATTCACTCTCTAGTCACCAAAGAGGCATCTGTAGTCTGTGCAATTTAAGGGAATTTAATGAAGCCAGATTATAGGGCTGAAGAGAGAGTTGATCATCAGGAAGTAAAGGCCTGGGTTGTAGACAACTGCACGGTCTGAAAAGTTTTGTAGTAAAGAGGAAGAAAAGTTTAAGGAAAACTAGACGAGATAGAGAACATCCATACTTGTGGTTCCAGTGCTGAGTTTATTGCCTTCAAGAAGCTGTGACTCTGGCCAAGATTCTTTGTTCAGTTCTAATGAGAAACAGAGAATAGCAACAGGAACAAGAAAAAATCAGTATATCCTAAATTTATAGAAACTTAGAAATGAGGCTAGGGAGAAGATCTGAGATTTTAAAATCTCACTTGATTAAAAATTTTTACGGTCTAACTTCCAGTGGTTTATGGAAGTATGGAGGGTTGGGAATACTGTGGCAAAAGGAGCTCTAAGAAGAAGTAAGGTACTATTTAGATACTTTTATATTTTTGTTTCTAAAACAGACAATATAAGGTGATTAGTCGTATAGGGCATTTTTTGTTTTTCCAATTTTTAGTTTTCCAACATTCACTTCCATAGGATTTTGAGTTCTAGATTTTCTACCCCTCCTTCTCTCCCCAAGACGGAATACAATCTGATATAGACTATACATCTACATTCATATTAGACATATTTTCACATTAGCCATGTTGTAAAGAAGAATTATAACCAGTATGACAAACCATGGGAAAGAAGGAACAAAAAAAAAAAAAGAGAGAGCAAATAGTATGCTTCACTCTGCATTCAGACTCCATAGTTCTTTTTTCTGGATGTGGATAGCAGTTTCCATCATGAGTCATTTAGATCCTTGCATTGCTGAGAACAGCTAAGTCTATCAAAGTTAGTAATTGTCCAATATGACAATAACTGTGTACAGTGTTCTCCTGGTTCTTCTCACTTTACCTAAACCAGGAAGAGCCAAAACAGAGAAAGAAAATTATAGACCAATTTTCCTCATAAATATAGATGCACAAATTTTAAATAAAATATTTTTTCTTTTTTCTCTCTTTTTTATATGTTAAATTTAAAATATACTTTTATTTTAAAAATTGATTTATTTACTTTTAGTTTACAAGATTCAGTTCCACAATCCCTTGAGTTTCAACTTTTTTCCCCTCCTAACCCATCCCCGCCCATGGCAGCATTCAATCAAGTATAAGACCTGCAAATACTTTCACACTGGACATTAGTCTGGTTGTATAGAAGGATTGTAACCAATGGAGTGAACAATGGGAAAAAAGAAAGAGAACCAAACATGAAAAAGAACGATAGCATGTAGATTGCTTCAGTCTCCATTTAAACTCTGTTCTTTCTAGATCTTTCTCTGAATGTAGGTATCTCCTTCCATCCTGAGACTTGTAGAATTGTCTTATAACTATGCATTACTGAGAAGAGTCCAGTTTATCAAAGTTAGTCGTCACACATACAATGTGTCTGTGATTATGCTCTTGTTCTTTTCCCCTTCTCCCTTACCCTTCTTAAGAGTTTTCCTTTTGACTGCCGCCTCCCTCAGTATTCCCTTCTTATCTGCTGCCCTCCCTTTTCCTACCCTTCTCCCTTACTACTTCTTCCCTCCTTTCTAATCTCACCTTTGGCCCTCACTCCTCCTACTGCCTGTAGGATATGATCGATTTTTATACTCAGTGCTGTATGTTATTTCTTCCTCAAACCAAGATTGACGAGAATAGATCTCATGCAGTGCTCCTCTCCCTCCCCTCTTTCCCTCTATTATGATAAGTTTTATGTCTCTTCTTGATAGAGTCCTATCTTTAACTGGTTGTGTTATTCCCTCCTTGCACCAGAACCAGTGAGGGAAAAGCTCATGTAAGGGTCACCTGCATCCCTTCTTTCCCTCTACTATATTGTTTTTATGCCTCTTTGTGTAGCATAATTTAGCCTTTTCTGCTTCATTCTTTCCTCTTCTTCCATTATAATCCCTTAATAAAGATTTTTATCATCATTTTGCATAGTTTATACTCACACCCTCTATTGTCTAAATCCCTTTTAGATGTTGCCATAGGTATAGAGTTCACTATGCTAACAGTTATCAGCTTCCCATATAGGGATGTAAACAGTTTGCTCTTATTAAATAATAAGTTATGCGTGTGTGTGTGTGTGTGTGTTTCCCTTCTTTACCTTTCTGTGTCTCCTGGGTCTTGTAATCGGAGGCTGAATTTTCTATGGAGCTCTGGCTTTTTCATCAGGAAGTTTTGGAATTCTGTTACGTCACTGAACGTCCATCTCCTTGCCTGGTAGATTATGTTCAGTCTCACTGGATAGGTGATCCTTGGTTGTAGCCCGAACTCTTTGCCTTGAGAAAAATCATATTCCAGTTTCTCTGATCTTTCAGCGTTGAAGCTGCCAGATCCTATGCGATCTTCACTGTGATTTTGCGATATCTGAATTGTTTCTTTCTGGCCGCTTGTAGTATTTTCTCTTTTGCCTGATAGTTCTGGAGTTTGGCCACAATGTTTCGTGGACTTTTCAATTTGGGATCTCTTTCAGGAGGTGTCCGGTGGATTCTCTCGATTTCTATTTTACCCTCTGGTTCTAGGATCTCAGGGCAGTTTTCCTTGATGAGCTCTTGGCATTTATTGTCCAGACTCATTTTTCATCATGATCTTCTGGTAAATCAGTGATTCTCAGATTGTCTCTCCTGGATCTGTTTTCCAGGTCATTTATTTTTCCAGGGAGATATTTTATCTCTTTTTCTAATTTTTCAGTCTTGATGTTTTGTTTGACTGATTCTTCATTCCTCGTAGAGTCATTGGCTTCAATTTGGTTGATTCTAGTTTTTAGTGAATTATTCTTCTCATTTAGTTTTTGAACCTCCTTTTCCATATGCTCAGATTTTATTTTTAGCTCACACATTTTAGTTTTTAAGGAGCTGTTCTCTTCATTGTAATGTTTTTCTAATTTTGAAATTTTGTTTTTATAAGAGGTATTGATTTTCTCTTCTCCCTCTCAAAGGTGGATTTCAAAGTTCTTTTTGAGCTCATCTAGGAATGCTTTCTGTGTCAGAGACCAGATCATAGTCCCTGTTAAGGCTTCAGCTGCCAATGTGGAGTCAATACTCTCTCCTTCTGAGTTTGATTCCTCCCTCTCACCATAATAGGATTCCAGAGTCTTTGTCTTTGTCTTTGTAGCCTGCTTTCTTCCCATTTTGAGGCAGGACCTAAGCCATGCCCTTCCTCCAGGGTTCCTAAGCTTTTACTCCTTAAAATTTTCCTCTGGGGTAATAATTCCTGTGTTTTGGGGTTGGAGGGGGGGATTGGAGCAGCTAGGGTTCAGACTGTCAATCTTGGTCCCTGGAAGTTCAGAAAGGGGGGGTTTTAAATTTCCAGGCTGTGAATGCTGCCCCTGCTGTGGGCCCTCCCTTTGTCTCTTACCCAGCTCTGTCCAGTCCCCACCCTGTGGAGATAGGCCTGGGAGTGGCCCTTGTGGTTGATGGATCAGCAGGCCTGGTCAGGCGGCCACTCTGCCACTGTGGGTCTCCCGGGCCTGTCTGGTGGGCCGTGCCACTGTGCTGGGCCTCCGGGGCCTGTCTCTTAAATAAAATATTAGCAAATAGATTTTTAGCAGCTTATCATGAGGATAATACACTGTGACCAGGTAGGATTTATGCCAGGAATGCAGGGCTGCTTCAATATTAGGAAAACTATCAGCATAATTGACCATATCAACAACAAAACTAATAGAAACCCTATGGTTATCTCAATAGATGCAGTAAAAGCTTTTGACAAAAATACAGCACTCGTTCCTATTAAAAACACTAGAGAGCATAGGAATAAATGGAATCTTCTATAAAATGATAAGTAGCATCTACCTAACACCATTAGTAAGCATTATATGTAATGGAGATAAATTAGAAGCATTTCCAGTAAGATTGGGGATGAAACAAGGATGTCCATTATCACCACTGTTATTTAGTATTGTATGAGAAATGTTAGTGTTAGCAATAAGAAAAGAAAAAATAAATTTAAGGAATTAGAATAGGCAAAGAAGAAATAAAGCTATTATTCTTTGGAGGTGATATGATGGCATACTTAAAGAATCCTAGAGAATCAACTAAAAAACTATTTGAAATGATAAACAACGTTAGCAAAATTGCAGGATATAAAATAATCCCACATAAATCATTGGCATTTCTATATATTACTAATAAAGCCCAGCAGCAAGAGATGAATTCCATCTTAAGTTACTGTACACAGTACAAAATATTTGGGAATCTACCTGCCAAGACAAACATAGGAACTATGTGAACACAATTACAAAACATTTCACACAATTAAAGTCATATCTAAATAATTGGAAAAATATCAGTTGTTCATGGATAAACCAAGCTAATATAATAAAAATGACAATTTACCCAAATTAATTTACTTATTCAGCGCCATACCAATCACACTATCAAAAAATTATTTTATAGAGCTAGAAAAATTTCATCTGGAAGAACAAAAGGTCTTTGAATATCAAGAGAATTAATGAAAAGAAATGTAAGAGAAGGTGGCCTAGCCATACCAGATCTTAAACTATATTATAAAGCAGAAATCATCAGAACTACTTGGTACTGGCTAAGAAATGGAGTGGTTGGAATAGGTTAGACAGACAAGACACAATAGTCAATGACCATAGTAATCTATCTGATAAACCCAGGGACTCCAGCTTCTGGGATAAGAACTCACTATTTAACAAAAACTGCTAGGAAAACTGGAAAATAGCATGGCAAAGATCAACATCTTACACCCTATACCAAGATAAAGTCAAAATAGGTACATAATTTAGATATAAAGGCAGATACTATAGCAAATTAGGAGAGCAGGAAATTGTTTACATGTCAGATTTATGGAGAACAGAAGACTTTATGACCAATCAGGCATTTATTAAGCATCTACTCTGTGATAAGGTTATAAATACAAATACCAATACAAATGCAAATATAAATACAAAAAATAAATACAAAAAAGGAAACATCCCTGTTGTCAAGGAGATTGCATTTTAAAAATATAATATTATTTCCCCACAATTTAATGTTAAAGCAGTTTTTAAACTTTTAAAAAATATTTTGAGTTCACATTTTATCCGTCCCTCCCTCCTTCCCTCTACTCCCCCTTCCCTGTGATGGTAAGCAATCCAATATAGTTTATACATGTGCATTCAGGTAAACCATTTCCATATTAGTCATTTTGTACAAGAAGACAAAGAGATTGCATTCTAACGGGGGGAGATAACAAGGAAGTACATAAATATGTGCAGAGGAAATACAGGACATTTAAAACTCTAGGGCATCTATGTGGTGCAGTGGGTGGAGTGCCAGACTCATCTTCCAGAGAGTAATCTGGCCTCAGACACGTATCCCAACCATAATAATGATAGATAACATTTATATAGCACTATAGGGACAGCTAGATGGTGCGGTGGATAGAGTCCTGGGCCTAGAATCTGGACTTTCTAAGTCCAAATCTGTCCTCAGACACTTACTGGCTGTGTTGTGACCCTGAGCAAGTCACTTAATCCTATTTGCCTCAGTTTCTTCATCTGTAAAATGAGCTGGAGGTAGAAATGGCAAATCACTCCAATATCTTTGCCAGGAAAACCTCACACATGGTCATGAAGAGTTGGACACAACTGAAATTGCAATAGCAACAATTTAACTCCAAGGTAGTTTGGGAGGGAGGACACTAGCAGTTGGGGGAATCAGGAAAAAGCCTCATATTGGACAGAGGTTATTAACCTTTTTTGGGTCATAGATCCCTTTGGCAGTCTAGTGAAGTCTATGAATTCCTTATAAGAATAATTTTTAAAAATGCATAAAATATGGGGTGGCTAGGTGGCGCAGTGAATAGAGCACCGGCCCTGGAGTCAGGAGTACCTGAGTTCAAATCTGGCCTCAGACACTTAACACAAAAAACTAGCCGTGTGACCTTGGGCAAGTCACTTAACCCCAACTGCCCTCCAAAAAAAATGCATAAAATAAAATTTGTTAGATGATAAAGGGAACAAGTTATATTGAAATAAAGATGTAATTTTTCCCCCCTCTGAAGTTCATGGGCCCTTTTTAGATCTACCTATATACTCATTGAGAGTTCATGAATCTCCAGGTTAAGAACCACTGATACAGAAAGTGAAGCTTGAGTTTCATCTTGATGGAACAGAGAGAATTCTATGAGGTAGAAGTATGGAGGGAATGCATTCCAGGTATGAGAGATAGTCTGAGCAAAGACACAGAAAAGAGAGTGTGACAAAGCCAAAAAGTCAGTTGGGCTGTGGGGAAAGAGGACTGATGTTCCATGTACAATCATGTACATCAAGTTTGGAAAAATAGTTTGAGGCCATTTTGTAAAGGGCTTTAAAAGCTCAATAGAGGAGTTTTAATTTTTACTAATGTGGAAATATATTTATATGATTGTAATTGTATACCCTTTATCAGATTGTGTGTCATCTTGGGGAAGGCGGAGGGGGAAAACATAGAACTCAAAATCTTATAAAATTGAATGTTGAAAACTAAAAAATAAATATTATTTTAAAAAGGAAAACAAAGAAGAGTTTGTATTTAATCTTGTAGTCAATAGGGAAATACTAGATTTTATTGAGTGGTTTCGACATGCTTAAATCCATATTTATGGAAAATCATTGTCAGTGCAGTGTAGGATGGCTTGTAGTAGGGCAAGATTTGAGGCAGGGACACCAATTAAGAGGTTATTGCAATAATCTAGGCAGGAAGCAATGAGGGTCTGAGCTAAAGTGGTAACTTTGTGAGTAGAGAGAAGGGGTTGAATGCAAGAAATGTGGAAGGAGAAGCAGGATTTGACAAGTGATTGGATGTCTGGGATGAAATGAAGAGTTAAGGATAATGCTAAGATTATGAACCTAGAACACTGAAAAAATGGTGATACCTTTGATTGAAACAGAAATTTGGAAGGGAGATAGGTTTTAGGGGAAAGGATAATTACTTCTGTTTTGGATGTGTTGAGTTTAATATATCTCTAGAATGTCCTGTTTCAAATGTCCAGTGGGCAATTGGTGATGCAGGACTGAAGGAAGATCGAGGATGAGACAGGGAGTGGAGATCTGTAAGTCATTGGAATAGAGATTATAATTAAAACCATGAGATCTGATGAGGTCAGTAAGAGAGAGCAAGAGTGTAGAGACAGAAGAGAAGGGGACTTAAGCAAAGCATTGGGGAAATACTCACAATTAGAGGATGTGATATGGATGACGAAGCAACATAAGAGACAGGGGCATTTAGACAAATAGGAGGAAAACCAGGAGACTGTTGTGTGTCAGGAAACCCCAGAATTAAAGATCCAGAAGGAGAGGGTGGTCAACAGTGTCAAATGCAGCAGTTCGGTTTAGAAGGATGAGGATGGAGGAAAAACCCCCCGACAGATTTGGCAATTATAAGATCATTGGCAACTTTGGAGAGAACAGTTTGATTTAATAAATGCTGTAAGAAGTCAGAGTGCAAAGGGTTGAGAACTGAGTGAGAGGGAATGGAAGCAATGAGTGCAGATAGCTTTTTCTAAGAATTTTCCCAAAAAAGGGAGAAGAGATACTGGATGATAGCCTGAGAGAACAGTATGGACTAGTGAAGTTTTTTGGTTTTTTTTTTGTTTTTTTTTTTAATTTTAATTTATTTTCTTGGTTACATCATTCATTTCCACAAGGTTTTGAGTTACAAATTTTCTCCCCTTTTTGTCCCTACCCCCCAGCCCAGAACATTGATCACA
>CM053593.1:177633137-177648406 GCA_028646575.1 Pseudocheirus occidentalis
TTTTGGGGATCTTTTTAAAGAGTTGATTGGTGAATTCTTTCAAGTTCTATTTTGCCCTCTGATTCTAAAACATCAGGGCAATTTTCTTTGAGGATTTCTTGAAGGATGCTTTCCAAGTTCTTTGTCTGGTCATGGGTTTCAGGTAGACTAATCATTTTCAAATTGTCTCTCCTGGATCTATTTTCCAGGTCAGTGGTTTTTTCAAGGAGATATTTCACATGGCTTTCTATTTTTTCATTTTTTGGTAACTGTTTAATAGTATCTTGCTTTCTCATAAAGTCATTAGCTTCTACTTGCTCCACTCTTATTCTGAAGGAATTATTCTCTTCAGACTGCTTTTGAGACTCTTTCTCCATCTGGCAAATTTGACTTTTTAAGGCATTCTTCTCCTCATTGGCTTTCTGGGCCTCCTTTGTCATCTGAGTTAATTTGCTCTTAAAGGTATTATTTTCTTCAGTCAGGTTGTTGACTCTCTTTTCATGACTTTCTCACATCATTCTCATTTCTCTTTCCAATTTTTCCTCCACTTCTTTATTTTGGTTTTCGAAGTCCTTTCTAAGTCAATCCATAGCTAGTAGGCATTCTTGCATTATCTTGGAAGCATTTGGTGTTGCAGTTCTGACTTTGCTGTCTTCCTCCCGCTCCATGCTTTGATCCTTTTTGTCCACAAAAAAGGATTCTAGAGTTTTATTGCTGTTCTTACCCTACTTCCTTTTCCTCATGTTGGCCAGTCTATTAATTACTTGGTTTTTGAGCTCTGTGGAACTCTGCTTCCTGGGGCGGTGGGGGATAGGGGTGGGGGTGGTGGAAACTCTGTCCCAAATATCTGGGGCTTTCACAGCTGCCGGAGCTATTAGTGGGGTGCTGCAGCCCCCCCCCAGCTTTGGCTTACTGAAAGCACACCCCAGGACCACCACTCAAGACCACGATCCAGATCCAGGCTGCTCAACACAAGAGCCCTTGGCCCTGATGAATTGCCTCAGCCCCCCTGCTATCTGCAGGCCGGGGGCTCTGAAGCAGTACAGTGGAGGCCGCTGCTACTTTCAGCCGTTCCTGCTGCCACAGCCGCCTCCCGCTGCTTCCTTGCCCTGGGAGCAGTTTGGCCGGACTGCTCTACTCCCCCAAATTTAGCAAAATCCACTGACCTTTCTCTTAGCCTTTTTTTTCTTCTGGCCTGATAAATGTGGTAACTGTGCCTCCAGTGCAGCCGATCTGCTCTTCTATAGATTCAGCTAGGCCTGATGCCCTGGGATCTGGCCGGGCCCAGGTTTCGGGCTGGGCCAGCAGTGGCTCCCAGACTGCTGTGATGAGCCCCACCTGCTGAGCTGCCTGTAGCAACAGATGCGTTTTCTGTATTTTGGAGAGTTTTGGAGTGCAAAAATTTGTTTACAATTCCATTTTATGGGTTTTTAGGGTGGTTGTGTCGGAGCCGCGGAGCTTTGCTGCTTCTACACCACCATCTTGGCTCCGCCCTTAGATTTGTTTTTCTTGACTATATTTTCTACAAGTGAGGACTTTTGGGGTGGGGTGGGATGTTAGGAAGAAAGTGAGGAATAGTGAGAATGATACCAAAAGAGAAAGAAAAGAAAACAAAAGGTAAATTAATCATTTTAAAAATACAAGACAATAGCAGAGGAAGTTCAGAAGGGGGCAGGTAACAATAGAACAAACATGCTAAATTTGAACTATATGTAGAGGATTTTATCATTGATGGTGGCACAGCCTTTTGGATCTAGATGGGCACTTATTTATTGTTATTTTTGAGTGAGGAGGAGGAGACCTTAGGGGTGCAAGTAAACAAAATGAGGACAATTAGCACTTAGAGTGTACTGGACAAATAATATAAATCTTCCCAGGAATTTCTGCCTTTTAAATTCTCTGGCTAGGAGCAGAAGAATGATCTTGATTGTTCTTGAATGTGGAAAAATTAAAGGTTTTATAAAGGTGTTTATGGTTTTTTTCATCCTTTCAGTATTCTACACGAGTTAATTCTGTTTCATCAGGAGAGGAAGAATAAACTTCCAAAAAACAATGATCCTAAAAAGACCTTAATTTTTTACACAAATATGTAAATATTCTATAACAAACACTACAGCTTCATTTAAATTCCCCAAAGACAGGATTTGAAGCTGCAAAACTCTAAGAAGTAAATGGAACCCTTTACACATAATAAGAAGGGGTCCCAGAAATCACACACCAGACATTATAAAATTTCAACATTCAAACATGTTAACAATCAGTTTAATGAGCCTGAGAGCATCTTAATCAATTTGCTAGGAGACTCTTATTTTGAAGTAAAAAATAAAATTAGACTCCTGAAAAGAACACAATAGAAGAGTGAAAGATATTCCTACAGCTGATAGTTGATTTGACAGACACCAATTAACGAAAAAGGATTTCAGAAGTTTGCTGCCTCCGGATTTGAATTTTTCCAAATTTAACTCTAAGCCTTAGCCTGAAAGCATGTGTAGGCATAGTGATGTACGCACACCCAGTGCAGAAGAAAATTCCTACAGATTATGCCACGAACCAGATGGGCAACAGAATGAGATAGAAAAGCCTTTCCACTATTCGAGAGGCCTAATTCCTGATATCTAGAAAAAAAAAACCAAACTTCTTATCAATTGGTATTTGAATTACAAATGCAAACAGGCAAGGGGAGAATCCAGTTTTTAAAGGTTTCCTTAGACTCTTCCAACTTATCTAGCAAATAGCTGAGTGGTTTTTGCTCCCCTATTAATAACTTTACAAGAAGGAAAAAGAACCATTTTAAATCACACATGAGACCATTTTTGGTGACTAAATATAAGAATGTCTGACTTTAAAGACTTTGATTTCAAGGGATGAAAATCTACATCTTATAACTAGGTCTACATACCTTCTCTTTGGGTTTGTTTAGGGTTTTTTGGCTGGATCTGCGTCTGGTGTGGGGACTTCCAGTAGGAGAACTCCCTCGACTGGCAATTTATTTGTGATTTATCATCAGATTATGAACAAGTTCAAATGCTACCTTTGCAAGAGATCAGTCCTGTGCCCCAATTGCCTGTGTCTTCCCCTCAAAAGTTATTCTGAATTGACCTTATATGTAAGGATTTATACATAGGTTGCCTTCTGATTTGGAATGTAATTTCCAAGAGACTTGGGAATGTTTTGCTATTTTTTCATATCCTCAGGGCTTAGCACTGGGCCTGGAAGATATTAAATGCTCAATAAATGCTTGTGGATTGATAGATTACATTTACCCAGGGAAGTGAGAGGTTCCAGGACTGGCATATACTTACACAGGAATCTATGTCAGGGGCAGGACTCAAACCCAAGTTTTCCTGACTCCAAGACTGGCCTATCCATTCAATCATACTGCCCCCTCAGACCTACCTAAAATAACTAAAAGAAGAAAGTTATAAAACTCAAACATCAAAATCTTTTCTCAGGGTTTCCTTTCCTATCTTTCCTTCACCTTTAGACGCCTCTCCAACTCAATACCAAACCAAGAATTTCTCCCATACTAATTGACATCCCCCAGACAAGGTCCTTCTCTTTCTTTGTGGGCAGATGTTATTTGCATACTGACATATTGTAAACCTAGTCACCCAGGTAACAGGGCTTCAGTCAGCAACTGCAAATTGAAGGTCAGCTTGATTCCTTCTAAAATTAGAAGTCAGAGAAATCTGATTTTTAACTGTTTGAAGTAGGGGGCTCTGTTTGTAAATAAATTCTATTTTTTAAAATAAAGTTTTAGTTGAGGGCTTTAATACTATGTAATGAAGGCAAATTGAAATACTTCAATGTGCCAGTAAGATTTGGTTTTACCTTTTGATATGTTCCCCCTCCAAAAATGTTGTTTCTATTAATTGTTCAGGTTTAGGGGTGCTGGGACCCCAAAATAGCAACATGCTGGGTCCTGCCAGAATGAATTCAACCCAAGTCTTCTTTCAGCCAAAGTAAAACAAAATTTATTAAAGACCTGCCATATTGGGTAGGAATCTGAACTTTTGTGAAGTTTGTCAGTAGACAAGTGGGCAAGATATAATCTGAGCACCTTCCAGGAGGCAACATGGATCTTACGTACAGAAAGACTGTGGGAGGAATCTAGGGGTAGTCAAGTAGCCTGGGGTGACTGGAAGAGGGGTCTAGGGAGGATCTTGATGTGACTGT
Source organism: Pseudocheirus occidentalis (assembly GCA_028646575.1). NCBI lineage: Eukaryota > Metazoa > Chordata > Mammalia > Diprotodontia > Pseudocheiridae > Pseudocheirus > Pseudocheirus occidentalis. The sequence goes on from CM053593.1 coordinate 177,637,293, forward strand.
GATAACTAGAGGTCAGACTCTGGGAACCAAGAAAGTGGGATTTTGATAGGATCAAGGGTGGGAAGTAGCTGGAGGCAATCCAGATGTAACAGAGATTTGGGCATAGCAATAATGAAAAGCTTATGGACTCAGGAGAGTAATGGAAGATACAAGGAGAGTTCAAGGGGGCTCCCAGAGCCTGCATGCCATTAGTATCACCATTCTACCATACTTGAAATCTTGGAATTATCTATAAAATGACGGTTAGACAAGAAGGTCTCTATAGTCTACCTAGCTCAAACATTCTAAGAATTTATCACAAGAGATACCAGTGAGCCACATCTGCATCTTCCTGGAAAAAGTATTTTGGTACCACAGAATAAGGATGGAAGAAAAATATAATGGGAGATTTCCAGGGTTGGGGACTGGTTCAAATTAAAATGTTATTACTTCAAATGGAAGCAACAGAATGTTAGTTACTGTGTAAGAAACACTGAATAGGAAGAATTCAGAAAAGCACAGGCAGATGTATGAACTGACACAGAGTGAAGTACACAGAACCAGGAAATAAATATATACAATGACTACACTGATGAAAATGGAAAGAAAAAAAGGATCTAAATGCTGTGTACTTCTTTGCAGAGTTTGCATATACTGTCATACTCAGTTGAATTTTGCTAACGTGCCTTTTGGTTTTTTTTACTTTCTTTTTTGTAATTTGTTATAAGGATGGACCTCGGAGGAAGAGAGGGAAAAGTATTAGATACCCTCCCAAATCAATGCAAATTCAACATTAAAGATAATTTTTAAAAAAGTATTATTGTTGATGATGTCTTTGCAGACAGATATTTCCAAATGTTCCCTTATCTTTCTCCCTTGTAAGTCCATGAAAGGGAAGGGCCACCTTATAATGGAAAACCCAAGAAGCGATAGTGGTAATGGGTGAAAGGGTTCATACCTGAGTGCTAACAATTAACACTGACCAGGTAGATGGAAAAGTGGAACAAGCAAAGGAACTTAGAATCAGGAAGACTTAAATACAAATCTGTTTCAGACTCCTACTAGCAATGTTACCCTGACAAAGTCTTTTAATCTCTCTGTGCCTCAGTTTCCTCATCTCTAAAATGGAGAACCTACCTCACAGAGTTGATGTGAGGATCAAATATACTGTGGAAATTGTGAAAATAGAAAGGTTAATGACTTTACTAACCATCTCGATCTGCCTGAGCTTCCTTACTAACCAGAGGAAGCCAGACTAACCTGGGAATCAGAATCAATGAGGAAGCAAACTGAACATCCCTCAAGACATACCTGAGATCCTTGCAAATTCACTTGCTAAACCCAGAAATCCCTTCAAACCACTATAATAAACTGATTATTAATAACCACTTAGAGAGGTTCAGAGCTACCCATATCTTTGCATCCTCACCCCCATGCCTTTCCAAAGTCCTGATTTTATGTTGACTTTTTCTTAATAATATTATTGATAATGAGACTGTATTGAATCTCCTTATCCTGGTCAAATACCACCCAAGCTCACAAGGAATTTGATCTAAAGTGGAGAGCCCACAGTGTTCTACTCAGCCTTGGGTAGAGATTTTTTTTTTAAGATAGCCAAGACTGGGAGTGGTCTGGTACAGAGATATTTTCTCTGTTAATGGGTGAAATGATAGAATAACATTGTATATATGTAACATTATATTATAACAAATAACTGTTGTATATATGTGTATATAAACTGTGCAGTCTAATCCCAAAGGGAGCTAAGTTACAACTGCAGCTCCCATATATTCAAATGCTTGCCTGCCCACTTTGAGAGAATAAATACACATACAGCCTAATTCTGTTTGTCTTTCTCAGGCCACACTCAGCAGGTTTACAATATATAAAGTGCTTTGCAAGCCTTAAAGCTCTATATTAATGCTAGGTATTATTATTAACTATTATTAAAATTGAACTTTCTTGCTTTTCTACAATTCCTTCCTGAAAGTACAGGTAGACACAGGCTCCAGTAGCTCAGCCCTCCTGGAACTCTTAAGAGATCCAGCCAGCATCTAAAGAGAATTAAACAAATAAAATACGTAATTCAATTCTGGAATGCTGCACTTCAATGACTGACCTCCTTTTTTTGAATCTCTAAAGAAATCACCCAGATCTAGGAAGAAGCAGCCAGATGGCTTGGGTTTGTAAATTGTGAACACAGCTGATGAATTAAACATAGCATGTAAGTTTGTAACTTTCATAAGAAAATTTTTTTTTCTGGTGTGTTGTTTGAAAAATATTACAGAGTAATTTTTTTCTAGAGCTGGAAAGGCTCTCAGAGGCTATGTAATTCAAGCCTCCTCCCCCCATTTTACAAATGAGGAAACTAAGACCCATAGTGGTTAAGTGAAATGCCCTAGTAGTGAATATAGGAGGCAAAACTTAAATGTGCTAACTCAAAAATCAGTGCTCCTTCCACTATGTCACCTAACAACACATAGAAATCAATCTGGCTTCTTATTTTTGACTAATTTTGTGTTATAATGCAGTTGGCAAAGAGCTTTTTTAATTAATTAAATTCTATTTAAGTAAGACTTTTAAAAACTTTAAGTTACAAAGCATTATATTATCCATTCATAAGAAAGGGGTGGCAGGCGAAGCAGAGAACAGGGAGGAAGGACTGAACTTAGGCTCAGACAAACAGGATTACAGTTTCATGAAACTGTTTTTCAGCTACACCAGACTGATCATATTTAATAAGAATTCTAATAACTTAAGTGTCAGAATAATATTTTGCACATAATAGATGCCTATGAAATGTTTGGTGAATTTAATTATTTACTTGTGCTTCTTTATAAAAACTCCAGTTCCATAATATCTGCAAAATTATGTAGTTCAGAGTTTTTAACTTAGGAACCATAAGCTTGGAGATAAAAATAAATTTAATAACAGCATGTGTCAATAATTGGTTTCCTTTGTAATTTTATGGATTTTTAAAAAGTTGTTATTCTGAGAAGATATCCCTGGTCTTATGGGCATCATTATATTGCCAAGGGGGTCCATGACACATGCAAAAAGGTTAAGAGCCCCTGGATGTAGCTGATATTCTTGATGACTTGAGTAGGGTGTATAAGTGCTTCAAATCTGTCATCAAGAGAATAGAGATCTCTAAATTAAAGCCAGATTCTCATGCATCTGTGTATCCAATCATTCTGAAGAACTAAATAGCAGTGGTTATGCAAAATCCCAGGGTATAATTAACCCTTAAATTCCAGAACTTAACACTGTGTGGAGAAACCCCATAACTGTTCTATTTTATTCATACGTGTTTAATATAGAAAATGGAAAATTAAGGAGAAAGGAGGCTATTCTCAAAAAAGACTCTAGAAAAAAAACCTAACAGCAACAATAATTTTTTTTAAAGATGAAAATCATATAGCTCACCTCACTTATGCTAATTGGCAAATGCCTCAGTTGTCCACTAACCATTGGCACTAGCTACATTTCACTTCATTCCCTGGACATCTCATCAGTTACCATATCATAATCTTATTCTGCAAATTATAATCAAATCAACTCTGTCATGGAAAGGTTGTTGTTCCCCAATCTCTGTAACTTTCCAAATCAAAATATCTCTCCTTTAACATCACTGTGGGTAGGTGCTATCTCTTCAAGCATTATTAGACTACTGTCCCTTGAGGGCCAAAACTGTCTTCACTTTTACATTTGCATTCTAATTACTTAGCACAGTGAACATTCAATAAATGCTTTTTCATTCATGCACTCATTCAATATAAATTCATTCACCCTCACACATTCACAAAAACTCATTATTTAGGGTGGGAGGGTTTGAGGGAGGAGAGGGAAGAAAAAGGAGGGGGAGAAAAAAGTAAAGGGGTTGTGACTGGCTTGCACACTAGATAGAGCACCAGCCCTGGAGTCAGGAGGACCTCAGTTCAAATTCAACTCAGACACTTGAAGCATTACTTATTAAGGTCACTAGTAAAGTAAGAAAATGCTTCAGAGAAAGTGGTTTCAAATCCTTGTTCTACCACTTACTACTTGTAAGACCTTAACAAAATCATTTAACATCTGTGACCCTCAGTTTCTTCATCTTTAAAAATAAGAGGTTGCAACAGATGACTTCAGAGGTCCCCTTCCAGTTGTAAATCTAAGTTTCTTTATTCTTATTACTTGAGTCACTGACTGAAACACAGCTGTAACAACTGTGGCAAGTCTCCAGTTAATTTTTCAAACGGTAATTAAATTTCTTAATGGAGAGGGCTGGTATTTTTTTTTAATCCCCCAGGGTGGCTCTAAGAACACATCTGAATCTGAAGACACACTCCTTTCCACAGTTCTTAGCTCCACATACAGTCTTGAAAAGAATGAAATCTAAGGAAAGGCTCAGAACTGTGATTCTGATTGGGGAAGAAGGTGGTCTCAGTCTCAGATGGGCCTGCACATGGGTCTGAGCAGGATGCCACTGCAAACCCAGTACCTACTGCATCACATGACCTGAGAAATTTAGTTAAATAAGAAAATGCTTCAGAGAAAATGGTTTCAAACCCTCATTTTGCCACTTGCTAAATCATTTGACATTCAAAAGAGATAGATCTGGAAGGAATCTTGGATCTCAGATGACAAAAAGAAGGCTGGAGTTGAAAGTGACTTTTCCCAAGTAACCCAAGTAGTCAAGCAGCTGAGCCAGGATTCAAATTCAGGTTTTTGAAGTCCATATTCAGTATTCTTTAGACTACTCCATTTGTCAGATATAACTTTTTAAAATTCCCTTTGACTCCAGAAATCACAAGCTCATAGACAGACTTTAAATAAGGAACCTCAATGGTCCTATTCTAGTTCAACCCACTCATTGTACAGATGAAGAAAGGTTCAGAGAATTTAACTGATTTGTCTAAGATCACACAGGTAGAAAGTGGCTAGGTCAAGATTCAAACCTGGTCCTCTAATTCCAAATCCTGTATTCTTTCCACAGTATGCCGTTGCTTTCCATTTCATTAAAATTATAGCTGGAAACTCTCTCAGACGCTAAGGTTTTATTGGGGGGTTTTTGTTTTTGTGAGGTGGGGGATGGAGACAAAGGTAAAAGAAGGGGAAAATTAGGGAACTTGAGGCCTCATTGTGCCATGCAGAACCCCATAGCAGTAGAGGCATGTTTTGGTTTGGTTTTTTGCTGAAATGTGCTTTTTAAGTCTTCCTTCCAGAAGTAAAATGGCTTTCCATGGGAGGTAGTAGCGTGCTGGAGCCAGGAAAACTTCGACTCGGATGGAGCTTCAAACATCTGTGCGACCCTGGGAAAATCACTTCACCTATTAGATTTCCCCATCTCTAAAATGGAGATGACAACAGCACCTGCCCTCACAGGCTTGTTGTGGGGATCAAAGTATGCAGTGCTTTGCAAATCTTAAAGCACTAAAAAGGTTAGCAATTATTATTCCTAGAACAGTCTCTTCTTTATGAATTTTTCAACTACTTCCTTATAGCCTTCAAGCTAAGTTACATGACTTCTCTATCTCCCTACATATCTGGTTATTGGCTCCTGGAATAAGAGGTAATTGTTGCCCTCTTATACCTCTTTGGCTGCTTTAGACAAGACCTACGTTATTCTGCATAATAAATTATGTTTCCAGTGCTCATGCTATTCTCAGGTTTGATATTCAAAATAACCATGTGAAGAAGGCTGTGAAGTAATTACTATTTAAAAGATGAGGGAGGGAGGGAAGGAAAGAAGGAAGGAAGGAAGGAATGGAAGAAGGGAGGGAAGGAGGGAGGGAGGAAGGAAGAACCAGAATCAAAGGGATACCATGTGAAGGAATGACTGAAAAAATTGTGGAATACAAATTCTGATGGAATGTTATTGAACCATAAGAAATAAAAAGAGAGGTGATTTCAAAGGACCTAGGCTAGTATATACTAAGGCAGAGTGAAATGATTTTTAAAAAATTATATAAAGAAAACAACAATGAAAGAAAACCAGCTTTGAAAAATTAAGAACTCTGATCAATGCAATGACCAACCCATGTATCCAGAGGACCTATGATGGATATTACCAACCTCCTGAAAGAGAGATGATAAACTCAAGAAACAGAGGTATATATTTTTGGATATGGTCATTATGTGAATCAATATTGCTTGCCTAATTATTTATTACAAAATTTTTCCTTTCTCTGAGTTTTCTACATTGATGCTAAAGGGGGAAAAATGGGTTAGCACCCTCTTTTTCTATTATAAACTATAGTGATTGACGTCATTTGTGTACAATCAGTCTTCTGTAAACCATGGCAGAAAATCGAGGAATAATGGGACTGGTTAGGCAATTCCTAAAGAGTTAGGGTGTGAACTTGGGGGAAAAGATATTTTATATTCCATTAGTAAGTACTAGATAAAATCATAGCAAGAGGCTAAACCCTGGGAGCACAGGTGCAAGGCATGGTCAAACATGCTGCTAATATAGGTTGTTTTTTATTTCTTCTGGTGTCACTAATTCACTGAAGGGTTTTTAAAGTCAGCACCAGTGTTGGCTGGTGCTGGTGGATCTAGAGATCAGCTCATTAGTTTTGGGGAAGTCATAGTAAATTCACACCACAGAGGTATATTTGCTACTCAGTAGAATGAGACAGGGGAGGAATTCATAGGCAAGCTTCTATACTCATTGTGGTTTGGGTGGGGAGGTGTCTTCTTCCTTATGCACAAACTGATATAAATCACTTTTTTCCTTGAAATAAATGAATATACTCAAGCAAAACCAATTCCTAATCAGCTGTGTCCAAAAAAATTACATCTCTATTTGTATTCTAAGTCTATCACTTCAACATGAGTCCTTTGGAATTATTGGTTATTATATTGGTCAGAGTTGCTAAATCTTTCAAAGATGGTGCAGTGGATAGAGCAGGGGACTGGGAATCAGGAAGATCTGAGTTCAAAACCTTACTAGCTAGGGGTGGCTAGGTGGCGCAGTGAATAGAGCACTGGCCCTGGAGTCAGGAGGACCTGAGTTCAAATCTGGCCTCAGACACTTAACACAAAAACTAGCCGTGTGACCTTGGGCAAGTCACTTAACCCCAACTGCCCTCCAAAAAGCAAAAAGAAAAAAAATAGAACAATTAAAAAAAAAACCTTACTAGCTGCATGATCTTGGTCAAGTCACTTAACCGCTACCTGCCTCAGTTTCATTATTTGTAAAATGGGAAAAATAACACCTACCTCCCAGGGTTGCTGTTAGGACCAAATGATACAGTAACTATAAAGCATGCTATAAAGCATGTTTATTACTCATAAACTAAATCATTTGACAATGCCTGTTACATCGTGTCAAAATATTAAGAGACACCTTGTTTTCCACAGCTAAGACCTAGCAAATTGTGCCCCAATATTGGCACAACAGTCCTGTGCTCTCGGGTGGCTAGGTGGCACAGTGAATAAAGCACCAGCCCTGGAGTCAGGAGGACCTGAGTTCAAATGTGACCTCAGACACTTCACACACACACACACACACACACACACACACACACACACACACACACACACACACACACTAGCCATGTGACCTTGGGCAAGTCACTTAACCCCAATTGCCCTACCTTCTCCCCCTCAAAAAAAAAAAAAAAGTCCCTTGCTCTCATGCTCGAGATGGTCTCATCCACATCAAAATCCCAGAACTGTTTCATATAATTACTGTATTGCTTTGACCATTTCTAAGCATTCTCTGAGCTTGGACAAGCTCCTGCTGTATCCATGTTCTAGTTACGAAGTCCTGCTATAAATCAAACTTGTCACATTGTTGCTGTTACTCCTCATTGTCAGGGCTACAGCTCACTGCATAGCCATGGGTATAAGTATTAAGATCTGCTAGAGTGTCTTTATTTTCAAGTAGTTTACCTTATTTTGAAATTAAACCATTGGTTTATTCTTGACTTTCCTATCTCTAGCCTGGTCTGTTCAGCTCCAGCCACCCAAAGGTTAGAGGCCAGGTTCTGGTCCAGTTGACAATAACAAGCAATATATAAATATTAGCCATTATGTTTAAAGGGTTATTTACTCTGCAGATTATTCTCCTAGATTTCCTTCCATAGAGTATAAAGCCCAATAAAATAGTCCTATGGGGCTGTGATTGAGAACCACAAGTCTCAGGTTCTTCTTGTTCTTCTTGTCAATCTTAGGATGGTGGGAGAAAGCTGAGGCTCCAAACTGTCTTTCCCACAAGGAACCTACTTGAGATGATTATTGGCCACAGATTATATATATTAGCCACAGCACCTACCTAAAGCAAGTCAGAATAAGGCTTTACCTCTAGGTGTAAGAGAGAGCAGCTTCAAGTCAGGAAAGTCAATCTTGATACAATGTGAGTTTACAGATAATTAGCTTTGGGGATTTAACTGTTTTACTAAGAACCTATAATTACGTACAGTAAGCCAAGAACAAAATTAAAGAATCTATGAAATGAAAAGGGTTAGGTTTGGGTTTTTTTTTTCTTTAAGTTAATTCCTTCACTCTTTCTATCTCTGAAATGTTAACTGACTTTGGGTTATCCTAAGTTAAGGGCATTTGTTATTGTTTTTCAAATAAAGGGAATTGTTTTTAAAATTTGCTCTCTGCCAATACAAATTTCACAACAAAGCTTTCGGTCCTCTGCAGGGCAAGAATTACGATTGGCATCATTCCAAGAATGTTCTCCACACCTTCGAGAAACATTTTGCTTTCAGATCTCAGTTCCCATCTGCTGGTGTGAACACACACACACACACACACACACACACACACACTTATATAACATCTTTTTTTATTTTTTTTAAAGGATAAGAAAAATTTCAACTAGAAATAGAGAAAGACGAATTGTGTCCTAAATTTACATGGAAGTCACTGAATCTCAAGGATGAAAGCAATCTCAGGAATGACCCAGTCCAACTTAAATTTATCATTGAGTCTCCTCTATTGAACACCTCTAGCAACGGGGAACTTATCAGCATCCAGCAAGATCATCCCACTTCAAGACTGCTCCAGTTGGCAGGAAGTTTCTTTATATCAAGATAAAACTTTGACCCTGCCTCCTAATTCTGCCCTCTAGGGTCAAGCAGAACAAACCTAACTCATCTTCTACATGATAAATAACCTTTCCAGCCCATTCAGTCCATGGAACTTCTGAATGATATTGTTCTTCTGCATTTTTATGATCCCCTTAATTTATTCATTGGTTGTTTATTTTACATATACACATATATATGTATGTATATCATTACTAATCATCCGCAAAAGCAGTTTCTTGACTTTTCAAAGTCAGAACTTTTCGAAGAAGCTCTGGAAGAAAGTCTGCAAAATACAATGAAGATTGTCTGTACTTTGTTTCAAATAAGACTTGACTAAGGAAAAGGGTATACTTTTCTGAACTTTGTCTAGATAAAAGTCCATAGTCAAAGGCAGAAAACTACTGTCACCCAGCTGACAACTCTACAAATTCAGAGTTATAGCCAAAAAGCAAAAATCACTATACTAATAGGACATTTTCTGAAGCCTTGAAGGTCAAGTTACAAAACTTGTTACAAAAATAGCCATATAATCCTGTGCAAGTCACTTAACCCTGTTTAACTCGGTTTCCTCGTCATAAAATGGATTGGAGAAGAAAATGGCAAACCACTCCAAGAAAACCCCAAATGCGGTCATGAAGAGTCAGATAACAACTGAAAATGACTGAACAACACAAAAAAGTCCAATCAGATTCATTCTTTAATCACTATTTGTGGGGTACTGTGCTAAGCACTGAAGACATAAAAAATGTCCCTGCTCTCAAAGATTTTATAATTTAATGGTGGAGACAATGTACAAACAAGATATAGAGAAGATAAATTAGAAAAATTATTAGATGGAAGGCACTAGCATTAAATTAAATAATTCAGTTCCTTGATATGGTGATGTAATTTTACCTTTAGAAAATGTGAAGCTTATACCATATTAACAGCAGTATATCAATGGTTAATAAACAGGGGCAGCTAGGTGGTTCAGTGAATACAGTACCCACCCTGAAGTCAGGAGGACCTGAGTTCAAATGTGGCCTCAAACACATGACACACTTACTAGCTGTGTGACCTTGGACAAGTCATTTAACCCCACTTGCCTTGCCTTTCCTCCTCCAAAAAAAAATATTTAATAAACATATGATGCTTGATGGAACAGCATCAAACACTCGACATTTCTCTATATATGTATTTTGGTATAACAGACTGTCAGAGGAACAGAAACTCCAAGTTCTTAACATTTCTTTTTTTTTGGTGGGAGACAATACGCAAAGTTTAATAGTTAAGTAAGTAGAATGAAGAGAGTATTAGAATTCAAATAAGAAAACCAGTCTAGCTTCACTTATGACACATTGGTGGATAACAAATGACTTAATTTTTCTGACCTTCAATTTCCTAATCTGTAAAACGGAAATAATAATATTTGTACTCACAGGATTGTTGTGCTGAGCAATGTATGCAAAGTGCTTTCTGTCTTTAAAAAATACAATACTGAAGCAATTATAATTAATAATAAAGTAAACTAGAAACATGAATCACTGGAATTCAATAAAAAATGCCTAATTAAGATTCTGTCAACTAGAAATGTCAGCAGTTGCCCAAAATAACATTTTTCTTTTCTTAAACAGAATTTAGATTGATTAATACATGGAAATGCAAAGGGCTGAATCACATTTAAGTACATCTGCACTACAGGTATACAGCTTTCTCATCACAGGTTAAAAGACCATAATTAGACAGTCATTGAAAATTCACAGTAAACAAAGGCTCAATGGCTATGCACCCGTAATTCTACTTACCCAGAAGGCTTAGGGTAGTGGATATTGTAAGCCTGAGAATTTTGAGCTACACCAGGCTATGCTTGTGGGGTATCTGCACTATGTCTAACATGAATATGGTCAGCTCTTCCAACCAGCCCAGGTAGAAAACAGAGCAGATCAAAAGTCAGTAGTGGGGATTATGCTGTAAGTAACCTCTGTGCTTCTGGCCTAGGTCAAATGGGAAGAGAAGGAAGGGAGGAAGAGAGGAAGGGAGGAAGGAAGGAAAGGAGGAAAGGAGGAAGGGAGGAAGGAAGGAAGGAAGGAAGGAAGGAAGGAAGGAAGGAAGGAAGGAAGGAAGGAAGGA
>CM053593.1:177648906-177670754 GCA_028646575.1 Pseudocheirus occidentalis
CTCTCTCTCTCTCTCTCTCTCTCTCTCTCTCTCTCTCTCTCTCTCTCTCTCTCTCTCTCTCTCTCTCTCCAGTGATGGGCCATTACCCAAGTTCAGATCATCCTTACATCTTACCTGGACTACTGCAGTTGCATCATGGCTGGTCTCCCTACTTCAAGGCTCTTCCCTCTCCTAGCCATCCTTTGCATGACTGCCAAGGCAATATTCTTTTTTTTTTTTTTTTGCTTTTTGGAGGGGGTAAAGCAGGGTAATTGGGGTTAAGTGATTTGCCTAAGGTCACACTGCTACTAAGTGTTAAGTGTCTAAGGTCAGATTTGAACTCAGGTCCTCCTGACTCCAGGGCCGGTGCTCTATTCCCTGCACCTGAAAGTAATATTCTTGAGGCAGAGAGCTATGTCACTTCCTTATTCAATAAACTCTAGTGAGTCTCCATTATCTCTAGGATCAAATGCTAATTCCTACCTTTGGCATTTAAAGTTGTTCACAACTTAGCTCCAATTGGTCTTTCTAGAATCATTATATATTACTTCCCTTCCTGTACTCTGTAGTCCAACCAAACTGTTCATCTTCTTATACCTTGCTTACAACATGCCATTTCCTGTCCCTGTGTCAATACCCCATGCCCCATGCTTGGAATGCACTCTTTCCTCACTCCTGTCTTTTCAAAGTTCTTCAATGGGGGTGGCTAGGTGGTGAAGTGAATAGAGCACCAGCCCTGGAGTCAGGAGAACCTGAGTTCAAATCCAGATTCAGATATTTAACACTTATAAGCCTTGTGACCTTGGGCAAGTCACTTAACCCCAACTGTCCTGCCTTCCCCCATCCAAAATAGCAAAAAGTAAAAAAGTCCTTCAAGGCTTAGCTCATGGGCTACCTCCTATATGGGGTCTGTCCTGATCTTACTTTTCTGGTCCTCTCCAAATTCACTCTATGTTGTTTCCCATCCCCAATAGAACATAAACTCCTTGAGGTCAGGGACTTTCCTATCTTGTAGTATCTTAGCAGAGCACTTTAGGTATATCCTATGCTTAATACATGTCTACTGGATAGATGAATTTACATGCAGGCTTCACAAAGGGGTCCTCTGACTCTCAATTTAGCATTCCTTCTCCTTTCCCATTCTGCCCAAAAGTTCCTTTTTGAAAAGTCCAGATCTTGTGCTTGCTTTAGCTGCACACACAATACAACTGGAACACTACAAAGAAGATCAGCAGGGCTCCATGCAAGGATGATATGCAAATTCACAAAATTCATATTTTTTAAAAAAAGTTCTCACATCTCCTGATATACTTAAGATTACTTGATTTACAGAAGAATCAGCTTAAATCAAACTCTTCAGGAATACATATATTGCAAACAAAACAAAACAAAAACAGAAAGATACCTGTTTACAGCCCATAAATAAAACAGGTATTTTCTGAAATGTCATCTGACATATAAAATCCTTTGCTGGCCTCTTTATTATCTCCCTATCCTAAACATATCCCTACAAATGTGAACAGCAACGAAATAGCCATTTGGGATTCATTTTTTTTCTTTTCTGATTCCCCCCTAACAAAGTGAAGAAATTATTTATAACAATTCACAGCCCACAGAAAAGTCAAAGGACTAATATGATCAGACCATCCTAGGGAAGGAACACAGGGATCTGGGTTGCTCCACTTCTGCTGTCTTCTGCTTCAGATTGCAGAGACTAGGACCAGATGACCCAGAGCGAGCTTTCTGACATGAGCTGTGCAGTCCTGACTCGGGCCAGCTCCTACGTTAGGCAGATGTTGCTGCTGTTGTTTACTGGTTATCAGTCGTGTTCAACTCTTCGTGACCTCTTTTGGGGTTTTCTTGGCAAAGACACTGCAGTGGTTTGCCATTTTCTTCTCCAGCTCATTTTACAGATGAGGAGCAAAGGCAAACATAGCTAAGTGACTTGCCCAGGATCGTATAGTTAGTAAAAGCGTCTGAGGCCACATCTGAACCCAGGTCTTCTTGATTCCCAAGTCTAGCATGGTACTACCTAGCTGCTTTTTGATAGATCTATTAGCATCACCCAAATTCTCCTGTGTCCTAGAGATTCCTAAGAAGTATCCTGGGGGCCAGCTAAGTGGCACAGTGAATAGAGCACCAGCCCTGGAGTCAGGAAGACCTGAATTCAAATGAGACCTCAACACTTAATCCTTACTAGCCATGTGACCTTGGGCAAGTCACTTAACCCCAACTGCCCTGCCTTCTTAAGGAGGAGGACGAGGAAGAGGAGGAGGAGGAGGAGGAGGAGGAGGAGGAAAAGGAAAAGGAGAAGGAAAGAAGGAGGAGGAGGAGGAGGAGGAAGAGAAGGAAGAGAAAAAGAAGAAGAAGGAGGAGGAAGAGGAGGAGGAGAAAAAGAAGAAGAGGAAAAGGAGGAAGAGGAAGAAAGAAGAAGAAGAGGAATCTTAGGCTTCTTCCCTGGTGTGAAGAAGACAGCTGTAATTTGGATTGTAGGCATTCAGCTTTTACTCACTGGTTATTCGTCTCTTCTTACACTCTATTCTGCATTTCCATTACAAAACTTTGCCTGCCAGACCATCCACCTCCACATCCCCAAATCCAAGAAGAGATATGGGAAAGGAGGAAGAAATAAATGGCAGAAAAAGGGGGGAAAAAAGGTCCTGAATCTATTTCTAGATCTCCTCAAATACTGACCCCCCCCTTTACTCAGTCTCCATCTCTTTTGATCCCCCAGAAAACTCTAGACACTTAGTCTGATCTCTGTTTGTAATGCTAAATAGCACTTTATCCTAGACTCAGCCTCTCTCCCAGCTTGGATCCCAAACTCAATCATCTGCCTCCAGGCCCTCTCCTGTTCTTCTATACCTGGGAATAAATAGTTCAGAGAGGAGATAGAAAGTCATCTTCCTCAGCCTCTTCCATCCCCTCAATCCTGCAGAAAACTTTCCCTCCCATCCAAATACATATAGTCCTATTCCCTCCCACTGCATTCATTAAATAAAGCAAAACGTACTGAACACACATTTGTAGAAACCTGTGCTAAGCACTGGAAATACAGAGATGTATAAAATACAGCCCTGCCCTTCAAGGGCTTATAATCTAATTGTTGAAATAAAGCACATACCAAAAAACATACATTAAAAAATAAGGCAGCATAAGGTAAAGATGAGTAATATGAACAACCAAATTACTAGGGTGGGTTAAGTTTAAAATTAAAAAGCCTGGATTTGGAGGGAGATGAGATTTGCTACTTATAACTTGCATGAGTTTGGGCAGTTCCTTTAATAACTTTTATGGGCCTTAGTTTTTTCATTTGTAAAATGAAGAAGGAAAAATTAGATGACTTCTAAGTTCCAGTTTTAAACAAATTATTCCATAACCATTACCTTTGTTTCCTTGATGAGAAAACAGAGATCCACAGGGTTAAGTGTTTTAACAAAGCTTATAACTAACTGATCTGAGGTAAGAATTCAAGTCTCCAGACTTTTAGTACACACAATCTTCCACAAGATGCTCCTTCATTTAAAACAAAGAAACATTAAAAAAAAAACTCCTTTTATCCATATTTACAAAATTTGGGTGCTATTCAAAGGCTGTAGTTTATATTCTAACATGGAAGGTTTGTGGTTTTGGATTTTGTTTTTTTGCTTTTTGGAGCGGGGAAGGCAGGGCAACTGGGGTTAAGTGACTTGCCCAAGGTCACGTAGCTAGTTAAGTGTTAAGTGTCTGAGGCCGGATTTGAACTCAGGTCCTCCTGACTCCAGGGCCGGTGCTCTCTTCACTGCGCCACCTAGCCACCCCAACATGACCAGTTTTAAACGATATTGTGGCAAAGAACTGAAAATTCTGGGTATGCCCATCAATAGCTGAACAAGTTGCACATGATTATGGTGGAATACTATCATGCTGTAAGAAATTATGAGTTCAATGACCTTAGAAAAACATCAATAGACTTGCACAAAATAATGAAAAGCAAAACAAGCAGAACCCAGAGTATGTTGTATACAGCAATAGCAATATTGTCTCAGGGACAACTTTGAGAGACCAAGTCACTTTGACAATTGTAAATATCCAAATTAACTACAAAGGACATATAGAGGAAGATGCTATATGCATCCAGAGAAAAAAACTGATAAATGAAAGAATGTATAGAATGGTTTTACATATGTATACATATTTGTATCCAATGAGAGCCATGGGAGGAGAAAAAAAAGAAAAAAATTTACAAGGATAACTTCATTATATTTAAAAGGAATAGCAAGTTGTACATAACAGATTTGTGGTTTCATGTGCAATCATCTTTTTTATTATACTATATTGTGGAAATGCTTGTTTTATTCTATAAATTGAAAGTAAAATAAATAAACTATACTGGAAGACAGGGACCGAGAAAATAGTAAGGTTCAGCTTTAAGTAGTTCGTTGGAGCTACAGTCATAACAGATGTGTAAAGGCCACAGAAAATACCATAACTGCACATAATGAAGTTGTTTTTTTTTTCCATTGAACTCGTTGGCCAGACCATTGGTGGTTAGTCACTGCCTGAGCTACCAAACTGAGGCTCTCAGATCCAGAGATAAAACCATCTTCCCCATTCAACCTGATGAGGGGCATGCAAAGATAGAACAATGGAACAAAATAAACCTGAAAGTGGAAAAGTATACTTCTACTTAAGAAGTTTACTTAAGTATTCCTGTTGCATAATGTCAAGTTAATCTGTTAGGCTCTCAGTTTTGGGTTTTCCCATTAAGGTTCTTTGTTCTTGGTTTTCCACCTGTAAAATGGGAATCTCTGTATTCTACCCTTACATACCTCACACAGATAAAGGTCAGAGAGTGAAAGGCAGCAAGGATGAATTGTAAACATGACACCTTAAAATATTATAAAACTTTCTATTTCCAATATGGAAGCTCCTGATAGAACATGGCTTTCAAATCACGTTAAATACCTTTCCTGGAGGAAATGCATGTGAATATCGACAGCCTAAAAGAGCCATCAGTGAAGACCACAGACAACAAACATTCCTTGGAATGACCCAACTGGTCATTCTCAGTATTACTTCTCAAATAACTTAACCATTAGTTCTCAAATAACTTCTCCAGCAATGACACACTTTCCAATTTCCAGAGAAGTAGTGCCATTCTTTGTTGTTGAGAAATCTCTCACCCATATTTTTCCCCTGACAGATCCAGGCTTTTAAAAAACAGCTTTGTCTTTCATCTTCCCTTCATTTCTGTGCTTTATCCTTCAGGAGTAAAGAAAACCCTTAAGAAGAAAATTCAGCCAGCAACTGTTCTTTCAGTCTTCTTAGTAAACTAAGACTTTCATCTGAGGTGCTCAGAATATGCCTTATTAGGGACACCTGGGGGAAATATACTTTTTTAAAAAGTGTACAGTATTACCCAGACAGTACTTTTTTGCTCAATCATCTGTATTATACTAGACCTATATACTGGATGTGTGTATTACACACACACACACACACACACACACACACACACACACACACACACACAGCCTGAAGAAACTTTCCTCCTCTGGTGGAAAGTCACTTATGCCCTGGAGAGAGGTCTCCTCCAGATAGACTAAGCTCTAGCCAGTAACCTAAATCTAAAGTACTGTCATTCACAATAATGTCACCACTTTATTCCTGGTCTAGCACCATTAAAGGAACACGTGGTTTTGACCTAGAAAGGCACTGAAATCCTGATGTGCTGATTCATCACAAAGACTGACATTTGACAGGTCACAGTAAGCCTTTTCTTTTCTAGAGTCAGGAACCAAAAATGCATATCAGGTGTTCCACAATGGTTGAGCCACTTTCACTTTTTAAAATGATTCCAAGCAGATTCTCCCCCTCCCCCCCCCCAAAAAAGTAATACAGACTTGCAGTGATTATATAAGGTCTTGAGAACATAAAGCCTCCAACTTTCTCTAAATCTGCTTAGTGGTCAAAAAAAAAGTTTTATACCTGACTCATGCTTAGAAATGGAAAAAATACACAAGTAGGGTGAGGCCCACTTTAGTTGGAACTAGCTCAAGAACTATGTTTAACTCTATCAGGGATTTCATGTTTAAAGACTTTATAACAGAAACTATTAATCTGGGGATAGGTTTCATGGGGTCTATGGACTTATATGGAAAAAACAATGACCTCTTTCTTTTTACCAGCATCTAAATTAAATTTAGCATGTCCTTCAATTAGTCTAAGAAGGGGTCCATAGGCTTCACCAGACTGTCAAAGGGGTCCATGACATAACAGAAAACATCAAGATTAAGAACCCTTATTGTATATGGAATGAACAATTGTTTGCCTAGAACATGTCATTTGGAAACTGGAATTTTTAGATTAATACAAATGATGCAAGACAATTCCAAAGAACTCATGATGAAAAATGGTATATATCTCCAGAGAGACAACTGATGAACTCTTTGTGCAAACTGAAGTATAACTTTCTCTCTTTTATTTTCCTTGCTTTTTGGGTGTGTGATATGGCTAATCTGGACATACGTTTTACCTGATTTTACATGTATAACTGATATCATATTTCTTGCCTCCTCAGTAGATAGGGAAGGACCTTGAGGGAGGGGGAGAATTTGTAACTCAATTTTTAAAAAGTCATAAATGTTTTTTTAGAAAAGCATGCCATTTTTGCATCACAGTGTGAAGATGGACAAAGACAGGTAATAATGCCACAGCTTAATCTTGCTACTTTATTTTTTATAGTGTTTTTTTAAAATTAATTGATTTTACTTTTCAACATTTACTTCCATAAATTTTCAATTTTCTCTCCCTCCCCTCCATTTTCCCTCCCCAAGATGACACGTAATAGGTTCTACAAGTACATTCCCATTAAACATACTTTCATATTAGTTATGTTGTCTAGAAGACTCTTGCTACTTTAAAACAAAGAGGCTATCCCTCAAACAGTTCCACTTTTGCTTCTAATTTGTTTCTAACACCATCCTTTGTTTCTAATTTCTCTCCCTTATGTCATTCTTTCCCTTCATAAAGGGGATAATAGTGTTCTAGACATCAAAGGCTATTCTTCCATATTCCTTCATTTCTGGCAAAAAAAAAAAAGTAATAGAAAAGAGTACAGTTCTTGAATATTCGGACAGAGGAATCATCAATGCAATTCTCAGAACTTTTGTGAAGTGCTTAGTGTTTGTTAGATGGAAGTTTAGATACGCTATACATCCCTTCCAACATCTAGACAACCTCCAAGTCCTATCAACTACGTCGGTCAGTGATTTCTCTCTATGCCTACCTTCTCCTCCACTCTTACTGCCACTGCTCCACATCAGGTCTGAATCACCTCTTACTTGTATTATTATTAGTCTCCTAACTGGTATTCCAGCTTCTAAACTGTCCCCTCTCTAATCTGTTCTCAGCATGACTGCCAAAATAATCTTCCTACCACGGCACTCACTTCTATGAAATCTTTAGCATTTCCCAAGTGACTAGAGGATAAAAGTTTCTCTGACTTTCAAGATTTATTTCACACTAATCCCTTGTAAGCGCAGCTAGATGGTGCCACTTAAGTGGACAGAGGTCAGGCCTGGAATCAGAAAGACTCATCTCCCCGAGTTCAAATCTGATCTCAGACACTTACTAGTTGTGTGACCCTGGGCAAGTCACTTAACCCTGTTTGCCTCAGTTCTTCATCTGCAAAACGAACTGGATAAGGAAATGGCAAATCACTCCAGTATCATTGCCAAGGAATCCTTAAATGGGGTCACCAAGAGGCCAACATGACTGAACAACACTCCCTTTCAAAAACTTTGAGCCCCAGGCAAAATGGATCTAGAGCTTTAGCTATGCCTTTGTACAGACTTACTTACCATCATGCCAGGAATGCATATCAATCCATATCCCTGCACACAATAAAAAAAAAACCTTCCTCTTTCTTCTGACATTTAACTCAAGTGTCCCCTTCTTCACAAAACCTTCACTGACCACCACTATCCCTCTTCTAAGCTGAAAAGATCCCTTTTTCCTCAAATTTCCTTAGAACATTTTGTTGGGATCTCTCCTTTACCCCCATCACACTCTCCATATTGCATAATATTCATTTGTGTCATTCCTGTTAGATTACACCTAACCCAATCCAACAAATATTTATTAAATGTTTCCTATATGCAACCAATCCATATGCATGTATTAAACATCTAATTTGCCAGGCTTTGTGCCAAGCCCTGGAGATACAAAGACAAAAAAAAATGAACTAGTTCCCACCCTCTTGGAGCTTCCATACATTATAAATATATAGTTACAGATACACAATATATTCAACATGAATATAAGATTAGGAGGGTAAACGGGCATAAGAAACTAAGCTAATCAGGAAAAACTTCATAAGAAGGAAACAGTGAGGCTGAGTCTTGAAGGAAATGAGGAATTCTAAGAGGTGGAAGGGAGAAGGGGATACATTTTAGGCAGCAGTGACGTGAATGAAGAATAAATAGCCTCCTGTATGAGGGACAATAGGTTGGCCAACACAACTATACCATAGAGCATACACAAGGTAATGATATGTAAGAAGACTGGAAAGGTAGAGATGGGACAGGTTATGTAAAGGTTTAATTGTCAAACAAATGAGATTATTTTTTAAAATTCAGTTCAACTCAAAAGTTTTAAAAACAAATGTTATACAAATTTGTTTTTTACATGGAACCAGGAAATACAACAGGGTATAAAAATCCATCTTGCCCTACAAGAAAGTTGGGGGGGGGGAATGGGGGAGGATATAAAAGAGAACAGATTGGGGTAAGGGGAATTCAGCAGGCTCACTCTTTTGGGGTGGGGGGTAGGGGAGAGACTGGGAGAAAATTTGTAACTCAAAATCTTGTGGAAACAAATTTTGAAAACTAAAAATAAATTTTAAAATATATATATAAAATAAAATTCAGTTCTAACTTCTCTCCCTCCCACTTCCCCTCTCCACATTTAGAAAGCAAAAAAAAAAAAAACCATTATGAGCATGGGAAATATATATACATATATATATAATATATATGTAAGATATATTAAAATATACATAATGTATATAAATATATATATACACACACATCTAAAACCAAAATTATATCTATTTCTATGACATCACACACCTAACACAGGCAGATGCCAAATTTCCTGAGAAAATAAAGCCTGGAACTTTCTCTAAATCTACTTAGTGGACAAAAAAAATTATGGGTAAAAGTAATGGTTAGAAATGGATGAAATACATGAATAATGCTGTGATTCACATTAGAATTTCCTAAAACAAAAGTAGCATGAACCACTGTGTACACACACACACACACACACACACACACACACACACACACACACACTCTCTCTCTCTCTCTCTCTCTCTCTCTCTCACCCATTCTCTTTGATCTGCACTAGCAATTCATCACCTCTCCATTTGGAGGTGAGTAACGTGTTTTATGATAGTCCTCAGATTATGGTTGGAGGTGAGTAATGTGTTTTATGATAGTCCTCAGATTGTGGTTGATCATTGGGTTGATGAGAGTTCTCAAGTCTTTCAAAGTCAAACAAAGAGGTTTATATGTAATCCCAGAAGCCACTGAAAGCCCCTTGAGTTGGGGCAGCTACATGGCAAAGTGAATAGAGCACTGGGGCCCAGAATCAGAAGAACCCAGTTCAAATGTGGACTCAGACACTATAGCTATGCAAGTCACTTACCTCTTTGCTTCCTCATTTGTAAAATGAGCTGGAAAATGAAATGGCAAACCACTCCAGTATCATTTCCAAGAAAACCCCCGACATGATACAACTTACTATCCTACTCACAGGCACCCCCCCCAAAAGAAAGCCCCTTGAGTTTTAGTGAGTAGAAAGTGAGATGGTCAGACCTATGCTTTAGGAAAATCACTTTGGTGATTGCAGAAATAGATAGATTGAAGTAAGGAGAGACTTCAGAGAGCAAGACCAACAAGGATGCTATTATAAACAGTCCAAGAGAGAGGTCATAAATTATGGCCTGAATTAGAGTTAGAGCTTAGAACAGGGAGAAGTGAATCTATGCAAGAGATGGTGCAGGGTTAGAAATGACAAAATTTGGCAACTGACTGGAAATTAGAGATAGCTGAGAGTGAGAATTTACAGTTGCAAACTTGGGTAACTAGAAAGATTGGGCTTAGTGGACACAAAGACAAAATAACAATCCCTAGCCTCAGGAAGCTTCTATTCTCCATTGGGAGGAATACAACCTAGACAAAGATTTTATAAATGTGTGTGTATGTGTATATGCATAATATAGATACATACACTTATATGTATAATGTATTGGGTATATACATACATACACACGTGTGTATGTATGTGTATATGTGTATATATGTGTGTGTGTATGCACACATATATAAAAAATAACAATGAGGGCAGCTATGTGGCTCAGTGAATAGAGCTCTGGCCCTGGAGTCAGGAGGACCTGAGTTCAAATTTGGCCTCAGACACTTAACGCTTGCTAGCTGTGTGACCTTAGACAAGTCACTTAACCCCAAATGCCATGCCTTCCCCCTTCCAAAAAGCAAAAAAATAACAATGAAGAGAAATAATCCACTAAAAACAAAAGGGATAAGGAAAATATTTCCTACAAGATGAGACAGGACCTGAGCCTCAAAGGAAGCCTGGTATTCCAAGAGATGGAGGTGAGGAAAAAAACATTCCAGTCTGAGGAATAGCCCTGTGCAGAGGCACTGAAATAAAAAAGGGGATGCCAAACTCAGGGAAAAATAAAGAGACCAATTTGTTTGGAACATAGAGTGCATGAAAGGGAGTAATATGTAGACTGCTCTCTGAGAGCAGGAACTACATGATTTTCATCTAATTTATATTGCCAGGGCCTATCACAGTTCCTAACACTATATAATAAATATTTGTTGAACTGAATGTAAAGGGAGGTACAGTTCCTCACCTGACTTAAAAGCTGTGCTGGGAATTATAGCACATGTATAGGACTAGGCTTTTCTTCCTCCAAATGGGGGGGAGGGGGGAAGAAAGAGGAATGAAATTCTTTAACATCAATTAGAAGACGTTATTCATGATCAGGACTTAACATTGAGCAGTTATTTTATACATGACACAAACACAATGATAGGACATCCTTAATGCTGCCAAGATTCTGAGAAAGTCCCCAGTGTCATGGCCATAAATTATGCAAGAGAAGAATTTTCTTGGTACAACTCAGTGAAGAAAATAAAAGCCTCCTATGATAGAATTTACTGCTTAATAACTCTCTTACAAGCTAAAGTTTCAGTTTAATCATTTGTGACTTTTGATATTTTATTTAATAAATTCAGAAGGCAGCACCCAGGAGGGAGTCTTTTATATTGCTTATAAATTCAATTGAAGTACTTACATTTTCATGATAAAATAACATTTTTGGAGAATCTTCTACAATAAGCATCTATCCTCCTGACTAATCCAACATATTGACAGAGACTTAGAAACCATATTTCAGGTCCTGGAGCCTGCATAGTGACACCAGGATTCATCTTTTCCTTATGAAAACTAAACAAATACTATTTAGCTTAACAATACTATTATGTAATCCCATAATACTTTCACCCAAAAGGATTTTGATTGACTAGCCAAGAGTCTGTTTCAGCACTAATAGAAAAATCCAGTAGAAGTGACCACTGGCATCTTCGAGGCACAAAGCTCACAGCACGGCAGATAAGATTTAATACAAAAACCTAACCATCCTAACAGTACACATCAAAATGATGCTAATCTTCATTTTCCATTAGCTCTTCAAACATACCACTCCATCATTGTTCTCCAGGCTGTAGACTTTCTCTACCATGTCCTAGAAACCTCTTAATCCTGGAAGCTCGCTCCAGTCCACTGGAAGTACCCTCTGCCCTTGGAACCCCTCCCTCTGACTGGAAGTCTTCTCCCTAAACTACCATTTAAGGGGGCTACCCAGGCCATCCATGTCTCAATCCTCCCTAGACATCTTCGGACATTCTCTGCCATGCCCTTCCTGGTACTTTTGCTTCTCCTCCCTCCCTTTTTACCCACTATCTTCCCATAGTAGAGCTCCTTGAGAACACAGACTGTCCTTCTGCTCTTATGTGTAGTCCCAGAACTTAATAAAAGCTTTTCTGAATGACTGGTAATTGACATCACAACATAACAATAATTATGCTTCTAATGGCAATGACCAACAGGAGATTTTAAGATTTTATGAAAAGTCTCTTTATCCTTACTTCTTTCAGATTCTGCCTGCTTTTTCTCACCTCTAGATACTGGCTACAAAACAAAACAAAACACATACTAATTCAGGTTTTACAAGAATACGAACTCATACCATAACTAAAGATGAAGTACTCCATGTTATATTAGAATGGACCCAATTTGCAAGAACAGTTTCAATGGAGACATTTCTTTTGTTAACTTGGAAAATGCTATTTATATAAATTTGCACAAGCTTTAAAAATAAAATCCCAGGATACCAAGTATTTGCATGATTTGGATTTCATAAAAAGACTGTATTATTTTTAAATCTCCTTGGAGAAACAGTATAACTATAATATTGAACTTTGAGTTCCCCTTGGTCTCAGGTGTTCTCTAGGAACCAAAGTGCTAGAATTCCAAGAGAAAACAGAAGGTTAGGATTTGGTCTTGTTCAGCCCTGTCAGACTTTTCATGACCCAATTCGGAATTTTCTTGGCAAAGACTAGAGTGGTTTGCCATTTCCTTCTCTAGCTCATTTTACAGAGGAAACGGAGGCAAAGGTAAGTGACTTACCCAGGATCACACAACTAACACATCTCTGAGGCCAGATCTGACTGAGTCCTGACCCAGCACTCTATCCACTAAACTACCCAGCTCACCACAAATTATTTACCAGCAGTTCATTTACAAAATTGCATTCATTTCCTTATCAATCTATCTCATTGTAATCATTCTGAACAGATTCCTCTTTCCCTACCTGTTGTCATAGCCACACTTGGCCCAAAGCCATACAGAAAGAACATGGAAGATGATGATAATTTCCAGAATGATGTCAAGCTCACCATCTGAGGAACATTACACTGTAGTATAATTAATTCCTGGCTGGTGACATGGACAATGGGGAAGGGGAGGCAATGGAGGGTCCTGCTTCCTGCTGACATAGCTTACTCAGTTGACATGACAATTATCTTTTTGATAAAACTGCTACTATATAAAAATAAGTAACTCTAAGGTAAAGTTTGTCTTGAGTTCTTTGACATCTGTTGCTTATGTGACTCTGAATGACTCACCAAGCAGAAATAAACAATATTACTGAAACACACTGTGGCAAATCAGTGAAATGTGAACAAACACCATCAAATGAAAGTGCCCACATTACAGCAAACTTCCCACCCAAGTGATGCAAATCTTAAAGCACAAGCTCTCTTACCTTAGGATTTTTAGACATATGTGCATATGTAATACAGGATATATGATATAAAGGAAGAGGGTATTAGTTCATATGCCCATATCCAATCAGTCAATCAATAAGTACTTATTGAGACCTGCTTTGTGCCAGGCACTGTGCTAGGCATTGGGTAAACAAAATAGTCCTTGCCTTGGAAGAGATTACAATTTATCCAATAATAAATACAGAAACAATACAAAGAGTCAATTCTCAGCTTTCATGGGTTATTGTTCCTAGCAGGGAAGATAGGTGGGTAGTGGCTAGAGCATTGGGCCTGGAGTAAGAAGACTCATCTTCCAGAGTTCAAATCTAGCTCTGTGACTGTAGGCAGATCGCTTAACTCTATTTGCCTCAGTTTCTTCACCTGTAAAATGAGTTGAAGAAAGAAATGGCAAACAACTCCAGTATCTTTGTCAAGAAAACCCCCAAAACAGTCACAAAGAGTCGAAAATGGCCAAAATGAGTAAGCAACAAATTTTTCCTAATAGCCCAAAAGTAAAAAACACAAATGCTGATACACTGAACCTATGAAAACAGAGAATTAGGTTCCCCTAACCACCAAAATCTCATTTTTGCCAGAAATTGCTGGAAATACCCGTTTCTGCATATAATCCTTTACAACAAAATATTAATCCTGATACTATGCAGTAACCATGAAATAGCCCATGTAATGCAGGGCTAAGAGGGGCAGGGGAAGTGATGTCAGAAGAACTCAAAGGTAAAAAAGGGAATCTCCATCTGCTGTCTCTAATCTGCCTTTCTGCTCTGTGTTGAGCTGTGGCCCAGTGAAAAGCACATGCCTTAGAGTTTTGTCCCTGGTGGTCTGAGCTTAGGAATCCCACCATGGACAGCGAACCCGCCCAGGACTGGATGGTTGTTCACAGAGATTGCTAGCAAGAGGAAGGGGTAACCACTACCTCATTTACCCACAAACTTAGCCTCTTTTCCATTTTTTTTTTTTCAGTTCCCTTATCGGGGACTTGAGAAGCTACTTTAACACTTTCTGGTGTAGATTCACCAACACTTTAAAGAATACTTTCCTCCTTTCTGCAGATATAAACTTATACCTTTCATTTTTTCTTGAAAACTGTACAATGCAGTGAATGTGCCCATTGCCAATACAGAAAGAGAAAACAAGGTTACTAATGAAATCATGTGCAGCAGCTACATGACTCAATGGATATAGCACCTGAGTTCAAATCTGGCCTCAGACATTTACTAGCTGTGTAACCCTGGACAATTCATTTAATTCCAATTGCTAAAATAAAATAAAATAATGCTACTGTTTAAACAAGGGAATGTTATGGATAGACTGTACTTATTTTTTTAAAAATAACTAAACCAGAATTATTTATTGATAAAATGCTCAAGGGATACAAAACAACCCTGGAAAACAAGGGTTCCTAACAGTCACCTCCATAGGCAGAGACCAACTATATCTTAGATAGACTGTACTTATACAGGCTTATAGAAAAGAGACAGGAGATAATGTAGGAAGAAAGGCACTAACAGCTAGTGATTCAGGGAAGGTTTCATGAAGGCAGCCATCGAACTGAGTCTTGAAAGAAATTTAAGATTCTAAGACATATTAATGAAGAAGGAGTACATTCCAGACATGGAACACAGCCAGGACAAATGCACAGAGATGGGGAATGTTATGTTATCCAACATAACTCACTAATTTTCTCTTAACTACTAAGATAGATAAATATGTACCTACCAATAAAATATAAATGACAAGAAAAGAGATTATCAAAATAGTTTGTAGGAAATGCAATCTCTGGTTTGTTTTCTTTAATAGTAAGAGGCTCCCATCTGCATCTTTTCCTCTTTGCAAAAAAGTCATGGCTTAAAGCAATACAGGAGGATACTTCCAAATTAAAATACAAATGAAAATGCCCTTAGCTCATGGTTCTCAAAAGCTAATTTTCAAGAAAAGTCACCAAAGATCATGCCATTGTAAGCTATGACTTTATTGCCTCATTTCTTTTTAAATCTCCTGGCTAGATCATAAGATTACGTTAGCACTTTCTTGTTGATTAAAAAAAGTTATTTTTTAAAATTAGTTTTTAATGTGATTAAAAGGAATAATGCATATCATCAGGGAAAGGAATGATGAGGGAATAAAAGATGGCCTGATCATGTAATGAGAAGGAAGGCCAATTCATGGACAATCTGTGTGTTCTACTGGTGTTAACACAAATCTTAAAAGAATATGATGAAGGATGCCATTATGTTGGGGGCAGGGTAAGGAAAGCTGTGAAAGTAACACTCACTTAGTGAAAGTAACACTCAACTATCTAATTCAGTAACACCTATTCTACCTGAGAAAGGCACCAGATCCTAGAAAAACTTATTCCTTAAGTATCCTAGAAAAGAGATACAATCTCAGAAAATGTGTCAGAAAATTTTACAGAGTATTTACTGCTAGCATGAACACACAACAGCTTCTGCACCCCTCCACAGGAACAAGAGACTGACAAAGCATGGCTGAGCCACAAACTTAACTCTTAGCAGGTGTCAGTGAAGAGCACGATGATGGGGACCTATTCTATTCTCCAGAGTTCAATTCTGAGGAGTCCTCCAAATGCTGACGTTGGCTGGGAAAATCACAGACTTATAGAAAACCCTATTTCTCCATGTGGCTCTGGTGAATAGCTAAATAATGACTGCCTAATGGTCCCTGAGGTAATCTGAGGTTGGCTACCATTCACCGTACCCGCAGTTGCTACTGCTGCATTAGGAAGTTCGCCAAAAAAACACTTCTGTTTTAAGGAGCAAAGAAGGGGTCAGGAAATGGGAGGGCAGAGGAGATTAAGAAATATCAAATGAAAAATGAAACCAAAGAAAGGTGCAAATTCAGCCTATGGTCCTTTCAGAGTTTCTGAATCCTGCGGAATGACAAATTAACTGGCAAAGTTTTCATAAAAGTAGCACCAAATAAATGGTCTCTCTGCATAAATTTGCCCTGAAGTCTCTCCAAAGTCCAAGTTCTTTCAGACAAATCTACAAAAAGGAAAGCTACAAAAATATTCAGGCAACCTTTAAATATATGGCATTTCACAGGGATGCAGAAAATAAGACAAACTCCCCTTGCTTTTCTGTTTGGTGGAGGGGGAAAGGAAGGGAAGCAAGAAAAGGGACTTGAAAGGGATATGGAACAAGAGGGTATAAAGGAATAAAAAAAAAATTCAAACTCTCATTTCAGAATGGTCCTTTGATGCACTATAATGCTTCCTAATTCTTAACCAGAGAGTTTACTGTTGACGGTAATGTGTGGGAAAATGCCAAGTATCTGTTTTCTTTCAGTAAGTATAGACTGGGGCTTCCATGTCCTCTTCTCAAGGGTTATCCAAAATACAAATTTAAAAAAGCTCAGACTAGCTTCAGTACAGCATGTGATTGTCAAAATGAACAGACAATTCTTTTTTTCTTTCCCTAAGAATAGTTATGTAAATCTACCAGAGGGTTATTTTTTTTTTCACTGACTCTTTGATGGATGGGCCATCTAGTTGCCAGGTAATTGTTAAGAGGTGAAACTAAAGCACAGCTAGAGAGAGGCCTATGCAAAAGGTTTAAGTGCTTCACCCATGCCCAATTACCCCTCTTCACAGTTTAATCCAAATTCACTTGAATAAAAAAAATACTTTAAGCACCTTCCATTTCCAAAGTAATGCCTAGTTCCTCCACAACACTAGGATTCTCTAGGCCAGAAATTAAAAAAAAAAAAACAAAAAAAATTTTTTAAACATACCCAGAGCCTCAGGTGCTGAACAAAACAACTTTTATGCTTTCCTAATTTAATAGAATCTCAATCTAGCAAGAACAGGCCCACCTCTGCCAACAGGAAGTACCCGGAGGCAGACAACAGATTCTTGACTGCACTGCTGACGTACAGCAGAAATCTGTGGCTATGCTAACAAGCTACGACTGCTAGTGTTTTAGTTAAGGTTTTGAAATGAGGAAGGGGTAAGCAGTTGGTGAGAAGCAGCCCTGGGAGCTCTCATTGCTTAGAGTGAAGGTTGGCATATTGACAGAGCTTAGGGGGCAGATGGAAAGGGGCACCAATACCACATTCAACTAGGCTATGAATGATGTCTGAAGGCTAGGGGAAAAAGAACCCAAACAAACAGATGTCTTAAATAATATTGCCCAGTGGTCAATTTAAGGAGTTCCAGAGATTGGGACTCTGGTTGGGATTCTAGTGCTGTATCTACCACAAATTTGGATATGTGACCCTAGGCAAATCAACAAGCACATATTAAAGGCTTGCTATGTGCCAAAAACTGTGCTATGAAAATACAAATATAGGCAAATACAAAGACAGTCTCTGCTTTCAAGTATTCCATATTTTTAAAAAGGAAAGACAATACATAAAAGGTAGCTAAAAAGTAGGGGACTGGGGGATAGGTACTCACAAGGTAGTATGATGATGTCCAGAGAATGAAGGATATCGGTCTCCTTCCTCAAAATGGAGGTTCTGCGAAGAACTCACCAAAGGGAGAAGGGGACCAGCAGAGGCAGAAGGAGAAGGCAGCTGATTCAGAGTAGGCAAGTCCAGAGAAAAAAAGAGAGGTCAAGAGTGACCCAGAGGTTGCAAACTTGAGTAAATAGAAGAATGATGATGCCCCTGACAGAATTAAACTAAGTTCAAAAGAAGGGTGGCCTTTGACTGACCCTAGACAAGTCACTCTACCTTCTCTGTACCCTGATTTCTTCAACATCAAAGTGAGAATGGCACCCACCTGATCTGGTTCTCTGGGAAGAACAGTTCAGGGATTCTTAGTTTGCCCCCAGACACTCACCATAGCTGTGATGCTAGACTAGTCATTTAATCTGTTTGCTTCAAGTTTCCTCAACTGAGGAACAATCTACAGTTAACAGGCAGCTGCTAGCATTTATTGAATGGAGGGAGGTGGGGTGACATGGTCAGACCTGTGCTTTCGGGAGATAACTCTGAGCTAAGTGAAAGATGGACTAGAGTGGGAAGAAACGAGGCTAGGAGATCTCATATGGAATAAGAGCAATAATAACACCTAACTCCCAAGGTTTTTATGAGGACCAAATGAGATAATATTCTGTCAAGTTTAGCACAGTGCCTGGCACATAGTAGCTATTTAATAAATACTTTTCCTTCTTTCCTTCCTTGAACCCTCTGGCAATCTGGTAAAACCCAGGGATCCATTCTCAGAAAAATGTTTTTGAATATACAAAATAAAATACACAGAATTCCAAAGGAAAACAATTAATTTATTATTTTCATATTGAAATAATCACCTCTCTAAAAATTATTTACATACATACATATATGTGTGTATGTATGTATGTATATATATACACATATGCATACATACATACATATATATACACACACACACATATACATATTTATTTATTTATTTAGTTTTTTTATATTCTTCCTCTCTACGCCCTGACTACTCAGTATTATTGTAGGGGTTCTTAACCCAGGGTTGACATGAAGTT
Source organism: Pseudocheirus occidentalis (assembly GCA_028646575.1). Taxonomy (NCBI): domain Eukaryota; kingdom Metazoa; phylum Chordata; class Mammalia; order Diprotodontia; family Pseudocheiridae; genus Pseudocheirus; species Pseudocheirus occidentalis. The sequence continues at coordinate 177,667,790 of CM053593.1, forward strand.
CATGGAACCTAGGTTAAGAGAGGAAGGAGAAAGGCAGGCCCTCCTAATGCAAAGTGAAAATAGGGAATTCCTTGTCTTATATATCTGGCCTAGATGGGACTTGGGCTTATATGATATGACTAGGCAGCCATCTATGATGGTTTCATGCCGTAAAGGCATAGCAATACCCTTTAAACTCCTCCATAAGTCTAGCCCTGCTCCCCAGGGTGGAATCCGTATAAAGAAAGGGCAGGTCATAATACCAACTGCCAACTCACAGGGCAGACAAACCAGCCCCGATAAAGCCATAAGGCACCCTGAGGTGGAAATAAGATGCAGCATGTCTCATGCAAGTTAAACTACCACCACCCATAAGACCCTAGTGGACACAGTACAGGACCCTGAGCCCAACAGCCCTGGGGTTGGCAGGACCACCCATCAGACCACCACTAAACTAACTTATGGATACATAATCTGGCAAGTGCTTCATCCAGTGCTGCAGCCACCATCTCCTCAGCAACCACAACTACTAGAGTTCTTTGACAATGTCAAGTGGTTCCACATCAGAAAAATGACATGCTTTTATCATAAAAAATAACTTGAATTACCATCTGTTTTGCCACTGCATCCCACAGTCCACAGGGCCTTTCCATCAGACTTGTAGCTAAAAATCTCTATATACCATCTTCCACCATTAGAATGAGCCCCTTCAGAATAGGGGGTGTCTTGCTTTTCTACTTTTATCCCCATAGAAAGTTCTTAATGCTTTATTCATTCTTTCATTCAGTCTGCAAAGTTCCAAGCCCTATTCTTATCTTCTGAGAATCCATTCCTTTCCTTTCCCTCAACTATTAGGAAATGCTCAATAAGGCTTAGAGGTCTGAGAGTGGTAGTAAATTAAACAAGAGCCCTTTACTCTAAACAAATCTGAATCTTACCAATACTATTCAACCTTTTGGGGCAGTGGATGAGGCAGGGAGAAGTTAAGATCTTGGAAAAGTTAGAATTCTAGCTGGGACCTGAAGGAAGACAGGAGGTAGAAAGCAAGTAGGAAAGATTTCTAGGCATGGCATATAGACAGTAAAAATACACAATTAGGAAATGGAGCATCCTGTCTAAGGAATAGCAAGGAGGCTAGACGGGTGAAGTATAAGGTGACTGAGAAATTAGGAACAGACCAAGTTATTAAGGGATTTAAAGCTAAACAGAGAGAAAATTTTATTTTTGAACTTACAGGTAACAGGGAGCTGCTAGCATTTATTGAATGGGAGAGGTAGGGTGACATGGTCAGACTTGTGCTTTGGGGAGATAACTCTGAGCTAAGTGAAAGATGGACTAGAGTGGGGAGAAACTTGAGGTTAGGAGGTCTCACATATAGAGGACTGGTGGCCAGGGAAGGGAAATCTAGTCTGGGGAGTCACAGGGATTGTGAGTAGACGCACAGAGTAGTCAATTTTCATGACCTTTCCAGCATCAAACAGTAGTATTGATTTGATCCCTATTCCTAGAGCAAGACTAGGAAAGGTATAAGGTGACAAAATGTATAAAATGCAAAGCATACTAACAACTATTCCACAGAAAATGCAGCCCTCTCCTTTCTGAAATCGAGTGACTCAAGTGTTCTAAGAAGGCAATTTTCTCTTGCCTCAAAGCAACAAGATTATTTGTAATCTTAAAGTTTCTTTTATACATTCTACCACGGTGCCTTGCATATAAGTAGGGCTTCACAATTTGTTTGCTACATTAAATTTTAGAGCCTGATGACAAACAGGGCTTGAAATGGCTTTACTCGTCTCATCTATGTCTCACAGGCCAAGCAATTCTGTATGCCCTCCCTTGTTGCCCTAAACAGTTGTTTATAATCCTGTTTCTGAGAGTATTTGCAGACTGCATGAGTCCCCTTCTATTATTAGGGGCTGTGATCCAGGTCACCAAAATTTCCCCATGTTTATATCTTTCAAATATCCTGGGACATACACCAGCCATTACAGACTTAGCTGCAAAATAAGTATTTCCCACTCAATCCTGACCTGTGTCATATCCCCTGTGCTCCTTCCTAAATCTAAAACGGCCTTGTTTATTGAGTTTATATAGTTTTTCTAAGGACAATTTTTAAAAAGATCAAGTTGACCTCTACTAGGATTTATCCATAAAATCATTATGACATTGCATAATGGCTACTAGGTCATTCTCCCTCTCTTTCTTAAGAAGTACAGCACCTGGCTCACCACCTTTCTCTCCTCTCAGTCTGCCCTTATACAGGAAGAATTCAATATCTTTTTAATGTTCCCTCAAGCTTCCTTTAAATTCCTCAGTCTCCTTAAATCTCTCATTCTTCACTCGACCTTAGCCATACCTGAGGATGGTTACACACTGGATCTCACCATTAGCCACAAGTGTTCCCCTGATTTAATAAAAAATTCTGACTTCCCTCTATCTGGCCATTAATGTCCCCTCATTCTATCTCTTCTTATGGTTTCCCTCACCTAAACCTAACTCTCTGCCTTCTTCAAGATATCCAATTCCTTGTCCCCTTGGTACTTTCTTAGGCCACTACCTCTACTCTGATTTCATTTCTTTTCCAGTCTCCAACCAATTTAATTCCACACTGTCATCTACTCTCAATCCCTTTCTCCCTTCTCCTACTGCAGTAAATTACTTGCCAAAGCTCAGCTCTGGATTATTACCCCTACTTGCTTCCTCCAATCCTGTTCATATGATGCTGAACAGAACTAAAGGAAGATTGCAATTTCAATGATCCTCCCATTCCCCCTTTCTTGAATGTCAATTTCTTCCTAGCAACCAGTGGCTTTCCCACTACCTTAGACGCTTCATCCACAAAAAAAACTTCACTAGAGGGGCGGAGCCAAGATGGCGGTGTAGAAGCAGCAAAGCACCACAGCTCCCACACAAACACACTAAAAAACTCATAAAATGGGACGCTAAACAGATTTTCAAGCTCCAAAACTCTCCACAAGACAGAAAG
>CM053593.1:177671254-177771869 GCA_028646575.1 Pseudocheirus occidentalis
CAGGGAGAGACAAAATGGGGTTAATCATCCCATATAAAAGAGGCAAGGGATAACTGTTACAACTTTACTTTCATTTACTCTCATTAAATTGGGCTTAGGGAAGGAATGACATAAACTCTAAACTGGGTATCTTGCTACACAGGAGAGTAGGGGGAATGGGGATGAGAGGGGGGATGATGGAGGGAAGGGTGGGGTGGGGGGGAGGGTTGTGGGAAACACACATCTCAGTAAAGGGACAGGGTAGAGAACAAAACAATGGTGCAGGATAGGAAGGAGGGACATAAAATCAGCCTCTCACAATATGTCCCCCATGGAGATGTCCTGCGTAATTAGACATGTACAGCCTGTATTGAATTGCTGCTCCTTCCAGTGGGAGTGGGTGACAAGGGGGAATCACAAGTATCTAGAATTTAAAGCTATACAATCAAATGTTAAAACAAACAAACATATGTGTGTGTGTGTTTGTGTGTATAATTATTATTAACCACATGCAACTGGGAAATAAGACATACAGGGACTGGGGTAGGGAGACCCTCTCTACCCTACTAGAAAGTTAGAGAGGCGTTGGAGGAGGACATAAAAGAGAACAGATCGTGGGAGGGGCTTTACAGTGGGATCACTCTTTTGGGCTTGGGGATAGGGGAAAGAAGGGAAGAAAATTTGTAACTCAAAACCTTGTGGAAATGAATGATGTAATCAAGAAAATAAATTAAAATTTAAAGTAAAAAAAAAAAGAACAAATCTACACATTGGTTGTATCAGGAAATACCTCTTAATCTTTACCTCTGGTCTAGTCCATCACCTCCCTGCCAAACAGGTGGGAAACATACTTCATCATCAGTCTTCTGGAGTTAAGATTGGTCATGGAATTGATCGTGGGTCCTAAATCTTTCATAGGTGTTTTTCCTTATATCTTTATAGCTAGGGGAGTTCAAATGTAATTTCACTCCCTAGCTGTGATATTTAGTGCTTAATACAAGCAGGCCAAGTGTGAAGTCAAGGAATAAAATACAAGCCCAAAGAAAGACTTTCTCTGCCTTCTAGAAGCTCACATTCTAATTGGGGAAGACAGTACTTAAAAGGAAACTGAAGAAGATGGAGCAGGGCTGGGCAGGTACCAGAGTGTTGGGGCAGGGCAGAGAAAATCCTGAGTGCCCGGGGTGCAGCTTGGAGAAAAATGAAGACATGGCTAGCCTGGACATTTTAAGATAGAGATTCTGGGAGGAACCAGCCAGTCAGAGGAAGGAACCACAGAGGGGTGGCATGTACCTCCACTGTGAGAGTCCAGGGATAGAGTAAACTTTCAGGGTGAAGAAGCTTCGGTGGCATTTTAGATGAGAGTCCAGAGTTAGAAGTGGAGTCTAGATAGTAATGAAGACATGGATGACCTGGGTATTTACTTTAAAATTGACTTATTTCCTTATTTTATATTCAGTTATCATAGTTTCCCCAATCATTCCTTAGTGGACAGGTACCAACTTCGTTTCCAGTTGAGGCAGTATGGGCAGCATGCCACACCCATAACCCCCTACCTCTGCAAAGAAGGGAAGGAGGAACATTTTCTCATTTCAATAACAAGCTGGATTATTCTAATTACATAGCATCCAGTTTAGGATTTGGGGTTTTCTTCCCATTTACATAGGCATCATTGTGTCATATCTTCTATGTTTCTCTGAATTCTTCATAGTCATTGTTTTTTTTTTTTTATTATATGGTGTCAACCTTCAGAGTTCAGTCTGAGAAAGATACACAGGATTAGGTTGTATCAGTGTTTATTTCTCTCAAAACGGGCAGCATACATGCCTCCATGCATGAGAGCCACTTTAGAACTGAGCTCCCTTTGGGGTTAGGATGCACAATTTACAAACATTTTCAACCAGAGCTGATATCACTGAATCACCATTTCACCCCTGGACAGAGAATATATCTCCATACTAGACCACCTCCAGCTAGAGCAGACCTTTCCTAGGCCATCCATACTAGTCCACTCCTAGCCTTGGATTATCTAGCCAACCAATCTAAAATCTGTCTCCACCCAAGCTTGAGTAGAATGTCCTGAGCTTCTACCACACTTGTAAGGTTTGGGTGGGGACTGACCAGGATAAGGAGAATTAATGCAATCTTATTATCAGTAATGTCCTTCTGAAGAAAAGCTGATCTTAATGTCAGGATTTTGGGAAGAAGAAGTGGGAGTCTAAATCTCCAAGATATTGATTATTAATAATCATTTTTCACAGTGGTAATATTCCATTTACATTAATATACAACAGTTGCCCTATTGATAGGAATTTTATTTCCAGTTGGTGGTTTGGGGTTTTTTTGTGTTTTTTTTTTTTTTGCTACCAGAAAAAGTGCTACTGTCAGTATTTTGGGGTGTGTGTGTGTATGACCTTTATTCCTCTCTTTTGATATTCATGGGGGTACGCCTAAAAATGGCATCTCTGGGTCGAAGGGGATTGACATTTTAATCCTTTTTTTTAAAGTATAATTCCATATTACTTTCCAAAATGACTGGATCCATTCTATTTCTATTATATTATTATCATAATAACATTATAATACAGTATAATATTATAAGTTGCAATATTAGCTTCTATTCTGAGGTTCGCATTTGTAAGGCTTTTGCTCTCTCCGCCTACCTGTGTCCCTATCCATTCTTTTAAAAAATATAGACATACTCTCTTTAGTATTATTTACCCATCTTTTTATATATTAAGAATTGAGTGCTATGTGCTTCATTTTTATTCAGGCACCTAAAAAAAAATCTAGTTTTGATTGGGGGTAAAGGAAGAATGAGAAGAAAGAATTCAGAGAATTTAGATTCGTCTCATCCTCACTGTTCTTCTTGGTATTTCTGCTGTGAGGCTTTCTCATCATCAGAGGCCGGATTTTCTCAGTAGTGAATATTATTTGTCCTTCATTTTTGAAAAGAACCAATGATCTCTTGGGGAGTGTTATCTTAACTTGTTCAAGAATTGGATTTAAGTGAGCCACAGTTGCACAAAGTCATCAGCCTTACTTAAGAACTCTAGGAGAAGGAGATCTCAGCAAGAAGTTGAACTTCCAGGCAGGCACTCTTCCTCAAGGATATTTTTCCTTGCTCTCTACCACTCCTCCACACCTTGATAGACAGAAATTTCTAAGCATTTTCTTCCAGGATAAACTCTTGGTTTGGCGTCTTCTTACAGACTGTGTAGAGTGAATTGAAATGTGAGATTTGGTGATCATCCCCGGGAATATAGACAATTTACCATATTTTGCCTGATTTAATATACTAGTTCAAGAGAATAGGAATTTGCCTTGATCATTTACTCTTCCCTTTCTCTTATTTACTTTACTTTGCCAAGGAAGAGGTAGACTCAGTTTACTGTTTCTAGGGAGAAGGGCAAATCATTCTCTTTAATTATTTTGTCTTCTGTATGCATTCCTACAACCTTTAAGTTCTGTTCAAGTAAGACCCACCCTGAAGAGCAGGATGGAAAATGAACCCTGAGATATCCCAGATTTAGACCACTGGACATAACTTGGACCGTAAGGAATCTGTTTATTTTTTTAGAGAATGGGTCTACCTGTCTCACTGAGGTTGGAAGTGCTATGGCAATGGCCACTCATACACTAATCCTACTACTGATTGGCACATGACCTCAGAGCTTTAACTGTTTTTGACCTGGGTAGTTCACTCTATTTTAGGCAGCTAGGGCACATTCACTCTTTCTTTTTCTTTCTTGTTCTTTCTTTTTTGTTCTTTCTTTCTCTTTCTCTCTTTCCTTCTTTTCCTTTCTTTCCTTCCTTCCTTCCTTCCTTCCCTTTCTTTCCTTCCTTCCTTCCTTCCTTCCTTCCTTCCTTCCTTCCTTCCTTCCTTCCTTCCTTCCTTCCTTCCTTCCTTCCTTCCTTCCTTCCTTCCACTCTTCCCCTCTTCCCCTCTACCCCTCTTCCCCTCTTCCCCCATACTGATGCCAGACTTACTACAGATGAGATCTCCCAGTACCAGGAATTACACTGCCCTGCCCCCTCTTTATAGAGGACTTGAATGGAAAAGGTTCTGGGCCAACCAAGGAAGAGAATGCCTGTACTAACTTGGGGTACTAAAGTTAGGTACTGAATGTCTCTGAAGCTTTTAAGTCATATTTCAGTGCCATAATCACATGTATACCAGGTCAGTGGTTCTGAGAGAGGCAGCCTAAAGTAAACATAGTGTTATTATTAAATAATTATTTATTATTATTATTATAAAAGTGCCAGCTGTATGACGCTGGACAAATCACTCCAGCCTCTCTGTGCCCTATCTGATCTCCTCATCTGCAAAATGGAGAGGTTGAATTAGGTGATCTATAAAGCCTCTTCCAGATACGGTGTGGTGAAAGGAACACTGGCCTTGAAGTCAGGACACCTGATCCCACTTACTAGCTGTGTCATCTTGGGCAAATAAAAACAACAGCAACAATATTAATTATAAACATAAGCTTTACTGACATTATCCCATTATCTTGAATTAGTTACCTTCTTTGAACCTCAGTTTATTATCCATAAAATAGAATTGTAGACTTGTCCTTCCTACCTCAAAGAATTGGTGCAAGATGACAATTATTTGTATACTGAATCAATCGCCATTTCCTTAAGGGTTGGTAATAATAATGGCTAGTTCTTTCGGCTTTGCAAAGCACTTTACATATCTTTACATATACCGTCTCATTTTATCTTAACAACTTGGGGAGAAAGATAGTTGAGGAAACTGAGGCAGACGGTGACTTGCCCAAGGTCACATTGTTAATAAGTGTTTGCTGGGGGGGAGTTAGGGGGGGGTTTGAACTGAGCTCTTCCTAAGTCCCCTTCTTTGACCACTGTGCTACCCAGCTACCATTTCATCATTATGAATGTTTTCTCAACTAATCTTGATAACAAATTGACAGACGATCTCTTTTAGTTGTTATTATTGGAAAAAAGTCTTGGAGACCATGAGCCTCTCTGATTTTAGCTGAGTTGGTCTTAGCAGGACTGTCTTTTTTTATTTGCATCCCCAACCTTTCTCACCGTGTCTGGGATATAAAAGGTGCTTAATAAATGTTTATTGTATTGTATCATTAGGATCATAAATAAGACCTTAGAGGTTGACTAGTTCATTCAAACTCTTCATTTTTTGGATGAGTTAACTGTTAGGCCCAGAGTGTTAGTTTAAGGGACACGTAGTATGTGTCAAAGGTGGAATTTGAACCAAGACACTCCCACCCTCACCTCTTCCCAATTCAAAATCCATGCTTCTTACATTGCCCTCTATGACAATAGCCATGAAGCCTTGTACCTCTCACCGACAACTGATAAATAATAAGCATAGATAGCTCTTTAAGATTTATAAAAGGTTTTCAGCGTGTAACTCCGTTTTATCCTCCACAACCCAGTGAGGTAGGTGCTGTTCTTCTTCTTTTATAGATGAGGAGACCGAGGCAAACAGGAGTTAAGTGACTTCCCCAGGGTCACAAGACTAGGAAATTCTCTGAGTCAAAATTTGAACCGAGTTCCTCCTGACTCTATATTCAGAGCGGCACCAGCTGTCTGGCTACAGTAGTTCCTGCCACTTATTAAGAACTTGCCACGTGGCAGGCACTGTGCCTAAAGCATTTTAAAGCTTGTTGGCCTCACTTTGAAGAACTCTAGGCCACCTCTATATCATCAAGAGCCATCAGGACAGGAGGATCCTCCCCTATTCACATCTAGGTTGCCTCATTTCTGACTCTGGTATTGTGACATTTAAGCACGAATCTTTCTCCAGATTCTTTCAGGACAATGAACTTGTGGCTTGAGTACAACTCTTTTGTTGTATTGAAAAAGCTCGTAGCAGTTACTTATTTGAAACATTTAAAGAATACTGTATGTTATTCTATAGCATTTGGTATACCTTTGAGAAATCTGTTATCTTCTCCAAGAGATACATATGTGTGTTGGGGGTAGGGTGGGATGGTATAGTGTGAGCGGGTAAATGTTGTAAAAAGAGAATAATTCACTTGCTAAATGACAAAATAAATTTCTGATTTTGTTTTTGTTTTTGCTATTGGAAAGAAATACCTCCCTCATTAGTTAGCAGAGACCCTAGGGCAGCATTAGCTTGGGTTGTCAGCACTTATTTAGAATGTTTGATGACCTTGAAGCATTCCCTGAAATCTTGTTGTTCCAGAAATGAAGTGGCTTGAATAATTTTTCCTATATGTTATGAACTCCCATTATCTAATTCTGCACGAAGTAGCCAGTTGCTTTGCATCTGGTTCACCTTTTCTCTCCCATCCCCCCCAACCCCTGAAGACATTTGTGAAATATTTATACCTTCTCTTCATGCTATTCTTCATTTTCTTAAACAAAGTATGAATAGGCACAGTAGATCTCATAAAGAAGGACCCTTTTAGCTCTGTAAAATCATTACTGCTAGGGCAACAAAAGTGTTCTCTTTCCCTCCCCCTGCTTCTCTTCTCCCCACTGCTGTTCATTTTACTTCCCTTGGGAAGATAACTAGCCATGAGGGCAGACGTAGTGAGAACAAGACATTTTTCTGCACTGTGTCCTTGGAAGGAGGCAGGCCACGGTGCATTTCCTGGAATAATTCACTTTCCAGAGGGTTGGGTTTTCTTGGTCTTATGATTGGCTACATGTTTACATTCTGTAGTAAACACAGGAGCCTTTGATTGCTTTCTAAAGGTCATACCAGTCATCCTTTGTCTATGGATTGAGGTTGGTTTCACATTGCAAGTAGTTTGCTCCAGTGACTATGAAAAGCTTTCTCTGGCCTATAAAGCCCTTTCCCTTCCCTCCCCCTTCCTCCTTCTCCTTCCCTTCCCTTCTCCTGTCTTCCTTTCCTCTCTCCTATCCCTCTCCCTTCTCTCTTCCATTTCCTCTTTCCCTTCTTTTCTTTCTTCCTTCTTTCTTCTCCCTTTCTCTTCCTTCTCCCCATCCCTCTCTTCCCCCTTCTCCCCATCCCTCTCTTCCCCTTTCCCCTTCTCTTCCTATCTCACTGAGGTTGGAAGTGCCCCTTCTACTGTTCACCCATAAGAACTTTGACCTCCTCTATACCTACCTAACCTGGGCTGATGCCTCCCCTCCTCAGGCAGCCTGGTGGCCTCTCTCCCCTTCCTCCCATGGCTTACCGTGTTGATGCAGAATTTAGCATGGACACTAAGTTTTGAGCCTACTGCAGCCTAGAATTTCAGAGCTTAGAAAGTTCTGTAGCTTTATCCTCCTTCCCAGGAGCTGAGATGAAAGGTGTATGATGCTACCAGGTCAGGCCAGTAGTTAGGCTCTTAAAAGCCATTTAGAGGTTGTCTCTGTTTCTACTTCCACTCATTGATTCTTAAGTCTGAGATAGGCCAGAATGAACAGGATACTTACAATGGAGATGATCTCAAAGACCTGCTTGTCTAGAACAAGGGAAGTCACATATTCTACCATTGGGCAGTCTCTTCACAGCTTTAGCTGCAGCTCATATAGCTGTACATGAGTACTGTATAATTTACCGTTATGACTTTCCAGTTTGTAAGAAGTCTTCAGGAGCGTATATCCTTTCCAAAGGCAAGGGAGTTTTGGAAGATGTGCAGAATTGGTAGTCAACTGTGGTAGACTTAGCTCTTCTCAGTAATACAATGATCCAAGACAATTCCAAAAGACTCATGATAGAAAATGCTATTCACATCTGATGAAAGAACTGATAGTCTAAATGCAGATCAAAGCAGACTATTTTCACTTTCTTTGGTGTGTATGTGTGTGTGCACGCGCGTGTGTTTATTTCCCCTTTTGTTCAGGCAGCCTGGTGGCCTCTTTCACAACATGACTAATCTAGAAATATGTTTAACATGATTACACATGTATAACCTATATCAGATTGCTTGCTGTTTGGAGGAGAGGGGAGAGGAGGGAAGGAGGAAGAAAATTTTGGAGCTCAAAATCTTATAAAAATGCATGTTGAATACTACCTATATGTAATTGGAAAAAATAAAATCCTATTTACATAAAAAAAGAAGAGGCACAAAAATGTACCTGGCTTGCTTTTTCATTTTCATGTATTTGATGTAACTATTGTATTCAGGAGTTCAGTTTAGTGAATTTGTCTCATCATGCTAACTATGCTAAGTGTACTTAGAGAAACTTACGCCCTCCATCGGTTACCATGAGATTGCCACTCAGTGCCAGAGTAAAATTTAGCCTAGAGCTTCTTTTCCTAGCAGAAGTGAACTCTTCTTTCTGTTTATCTCACCTTTGAACTTACAGGATGTCAGACCCTCTGTATGCAAGACTTTTGTATTCATTTTCAATCAAAGAGAGATCTTTGAATTAAATATTAATAACTCATCTGCATCTGAAATCATTCTACCTTTCTTCATTCCCACACCATAGCCCATAGCTAGTGCGTCATCCAGGGACCTCAAAGGGCTGCATATAAACATCGAAGGGAAAAGATAAAAATGTAATGATGCATTCACTGATAGACCAAAATATGAGCTGCAGGTTTGTATTTTCTTCGTGAGATCGGATATTGGTTTTGGTAGTTTATTGATTTCACAGGGAGAGATCTGATAGAACACAGAAAAGCTTTGTACTTCTCTTTTAATCATGGTCCAAGTAGAGAAATTGGAGACCCTGGCTGCCCATTGAATTGCAAAGCTGAAATGGACCTTGAAGGGTCATCTGGTCCATCCTCCTACCTGAGCACAACTCTGATAGATAAAAATTTGAACTAGTATCAATTTCCAGAGAAAAGTAAGTATGTCGCAGTCACTCCTGGCTTAAATTCCTTCTCAAACAGAACCCTAGACTGGTGAATTGTTATCAGTCAGTCAGTCAGTCAGTCAGCCAGCTTTTATTAAGTGACTACTGTGTGCCCAGAATTGTACCAGTCTCTTGTGATATGTGGCAATGATCTTCTTCACGGAACTCTTTCCCTATTAGCACACTATTAGAGTTGTAGTGATCAGAAAATAGTTTATCATCTATTCATCTCCCTTTCTATCCTTTCACGGCTCCTACCCACATGCAACATGTCACAGTTGGGATATGTCACTTGAGGAGTATTGATAACTTGAATAATGCAACCAAAAAGCTGATAGTTAAGGTATTAAAAGTAGGGAAAAAAAGTCAAGTCACCTGGTAGCATACTGCATCAGGATTCTGGTCCTTGAGGTTCTGTCTTCTTTAACAGAAGCAGCACCAGCAATAGCAGTGACAACAGCAGGAATAGTAAGATAGCAATTTGTCTGAACTCCATTGCAAAAAATAAGAATGGGGTATTAATAACTGACAATGTACAGCATTTGCTTTGAATGTTGCAAAACATTTTGTGTACCTTGTCTTTTATGAGGTTGGAATCATGGGTACTCCAGGTACCTTCCTCATTAACTGTTCATTAAATATTAATAACTCATCTGCAGTGGAAATCCTTCTACCTTCCTCTTCATTCTGACATTATAACACATCTAGTGTGTCATCTGGGGACCTCAAAGGGTTTTGAAGGGAGAAGATAAAAAGATAATGCAGTCTCTCATATAGTAAAATACAAGCTGTAAATTCTATCTGTGAGGAAATTGAGGATAGAGAGGTTAAGTGATTTGCTCAGTCACCCAGCTTGTAACTGTGCAGCTACAGGGAGAGTGCCAGGCCTGGAATAAGGAAGACTCATCTCCCTGAGTTTTGATCAGACACTTAGTAGCTGTGTGACCTTGGGCAAGTAATTTAATCCTGTTTGCCTCAGTTTTGTCATTTGTAAAAATGAGCTGGAGAAGGAAATGGCAAATCACTTGAAGTTCTTTGCCAAGAAAATCCTAAATGGAGTCGTGAAGATTCAGACATGCCTGAAAAACAACAAATGCAGCTTATAATTTTCAGAGGTACCCATTATTAAAGGATTGTTTGAATTCTTCTACTTTGCTGTTGGATAGCTAAGCTCACTAGTGACTAATCCTTCCATTTCCTGTGGTCTCTATGATTCTGCCCCGAGGTAACTTTTTTCTTGGTGGTCGTTGTGGTTAAGTGACTTGCCCAGGGTGATACAGCTAGTAAGTGGTCTGAGGTCCAATTTGAATTTAGGTCCTCCTGACTCCAGACCTGGTGCTCTATCCACTGTGTTACCAAGCTCTCTCTCTTCCCCACCTTCACCCCAGGTGACTTTAAAGTTTTCCCTTTCATCATTTGATTTCATTATTTCTTCTTAGTGTCATGGCCCAGCTGATTCAACATGGGCTCATAGCTTACTACACTTATGAGTCATTCAGTCAACAAGCATTTATTACGCACTAACTGTGCCAGGCATTATGTTAGGCATTGCAGATACAAAGCCAAAATCCAAACGGCCCCTGCTCTCAAGAACTTATATTATTTTGAGGAAGAAAGTGTTCACAGATAAGTGTATATAGGCTATCTACAAAGGAAATATAAGGTACTTTTGGAAGGGTGGGCCCTAGGACCTGGAAGATGTTTTCATGTAGAAGGTAAGCTGGATCCTGAAGGAAGCAGATTTTAAGAGAGGGAGGTGAAGGCTATTCCTGGAGGATAGTGAATCAAAGATGGAGATGATGAATTGCCATGTTTGAGGAACAATCAGAAGACCTGTTTGACAGGATTATTTTGTGTTTGGAGGGGGAGTAGTAATGAGGCTGAAAATACAGTTTGGGGACAGGCTGTGAAGAACTTTAACTGTCACACTGTGGAGCTCATATTTGAACCTTGAGGCATTAGGGAGGCTCTGGGGTTTATTGAGTAATGGAGGAACATGATCAACCCTGTGCTTTTGGAAAATCATTTTGGCAACTATGTGGAAAATTAATTGCATAGATTGCAATAGGAAGACACTTGAGACAGGGAAGCTAATTAGAAAGCTACTGAAGTAGCCTAAGAGAAAGGTGAGCATGAATTAGGGGAATGGATGGATGAGTACAGAAAAGGAGGCATATGAAAAGATGGTGTGGAGGTAGAGATGACAGGGATTTGATAGCTGATTACAGGGATCTGATGATGAGAGGAGTAAGGAGGAGTGGGGGGTCAAGAATAATGTGGGCTTGTAACCCCGGGTGATGGGAAATTTTTGAAAAGGGGCAGGTTTGCGCCAAAAGATGAGTCCCATTTTGGATATATTGAGTTTAACATTTGTATGGGACGGTCATATTGAAAAGTCTGTTAGGTAGTTAATGATGTGGGGCTTGAGCTCAGAGACTTAGGGCGAGATATACAGATCTGGGAGTCATCTTCATATAGGTAACAAATGTATGGGAGCAGATGAGGTTACCAAGTGAGAAGTAGTAGAGAGAAGAAAGCCTATAAGAGAAACTTGGGTTATGTGCACAGTCAGGGTATATGAGTGGACAGAGAGCCTTCCAGGCCCGCCGTCAGGAAGACTCATCTTCCGGAGTTCAAATCTGGGCTCAGACACTTACTAACTGTGTGACCATGGGCAAGTCACTTAACCCTGTTTGCCTCTGTTCCCTCACCTGTAAAATGAGCTAGAGGAGGAAATGGCAAACCACTCCAGTATCTTCACCAAGAAAATCCCAAATGGGATCACAAAGAGTTGAATATGACAGAAAAATGACTGAAAATCAGTAAAAGGGTACATGATACAGATGGTAAGCCAGCAAAGACTGAGAAGGATTGGTCACCAAAAAGGAAGAGAACCAAGAGACAGTATTATCCATGAAAACCCAGAGAAGAGAGGATGTTCAAGAGAATAGAATGGTGAACAATGTCAGATGTTAAGAAGAGGTTAAGGTTAATTTTAAGAGGTTAAGAAGGATGAGGATTGAAAAAAGGTTGTCAAATTGTCAACCAGTCTATCTATGTATTTGGCTGTACTTTAAGTTTCTTCAGTGATACTAAGGGTTTTATATAGATCCCACACAATTCAGACCTTCTCTCTGTTAGTCACTCAGGCTCTGACTATAAGTGAGGCCACTCTGCATTTTGTTCCTACTTGACTCAGCACATTGGAAAATATTCCCTAAAGAAAGGTTTGCCAGCTATATAAAGCTTTGTTTAGTTTTTAAAATTTACCAGTAACATACAGAAAGTCACTGAGGATTTGGACTCAAGAAGAAGGTAAGGATTGCTCCTTATGGAAATGATAATGATACCAGGTCACTCTAAAGGATTTTTGGAAAATATCAAAGGTGAATGCCATATGATGACCTCTATTAAAATTTTCTGCTAAAGAAATAGGTAATCTTAGGGCACAAAGTAGTCAATCAATCAAGTACCACAGTAGGGATGGAAATTCAAATATGAAGAATGAAACAATCAATCCCTTTCTCAAGGGCCTTGAATTCTATTTTGACAAGTTCATAAATAAATATACACTATATAAAAGTAGAGAAAATAAATAAAATAAGTTGATACTAATAGTCGGAGGGGGGGGCAGTCAGAGAAAGCTTCCTGGAAAAGGTGAGCTGAGTCTTGAGGAAAGATAGAGATTCTTTAAGGCAGAGATGAGAAAGTATATTTCAAGCAAGAGGAAATGGCCGGTGCAAATGGTAAGGTCATTGTTAGTCTCCGGGAATATAGCAGATGCTTAATTCTTACAGCTTTCAGCAACCTCTAAGTTTTATGAAGACAGAGAAATGGATTAAATGAATGTTGTCATGGAGCTATTATTGGATATGGCTGCTAGACACACCAGGAGGAAAATCCTGGTTGAATAACACCTTGTCTGTCTCATCGCCTCCATGGAAGATTAGACTGTACCCCCTTCCCCAGGAGATGAGATTCTCTAATCTTGCCTAAGCCTCTGTGTTATATTGGACCAGCTCCAGGGCAGACTGAATACCTTAGGACAGAGGTGGGGAGGGAACCTGTGGTCTCAAGGCCACATGTGGCCTTCTAGGTCCTTGGGTGCTGCCTTTTGACTGAGTCCAAGTTTTATTGAATAAATCTTTTTATGAAGGGGATTTGTTCTATGAAGTTTAGGTTAAGTCACTGGAGGACCTAGAGGGCCACATGTGACCTTGAGGATGCAGGTTCCTAACCCTGGCCCTCAGACAATATTAGAACCTAGAACCAAATTCCTGAAAACCCATTAGGTATTATGAATGTCCTGGAACCCCTTTCAGTCTAGGTGGATCAACTTGAGGCATGAAGCAAAGGAGGGTGAACTGAGCATTTGCATGAGGGCAGTATTTTCCTTGTTCTGGCAATACACATTAGAACTACCATTATTCTCTTAGCTTCCTTAGAAGAGGTTATTAAATTCTGGGCTCAGAGAATTTGTTTCTTTCCTCCGACTGAACTCTCGAGAGTGGAGTATATGTACTGCTCTCCTGACCCTGTCCATGGGTTAGGATCATCTAAGCCCTGCATTTTGGGATCCCTGGTGGGTCAGGTGGGGCAGATGGAAAGATGTCAAGGTCTAGGGCAAAATGCAAGAGGCAAGCTGAGCTCAGGTGAGGGCCAAGGGATACTTATCGAAAGACGAGAAGAACGTGAAGGTCAGGACAAGACAAGAATACCCAGTCCAGACATACCAGTTCTGGGGCATTTTAATTCAATCATCCAAGGATGTGGGGTTCAGCATGGAGCTGAACTCATCCCCAAGGTTTCCCATTTTTAGACTCTTCACGCTGTATGATCATGTAGTGGTTCTGTTAGGTGCTGCTGTTTAGCACTAGCACCGACACGCTGGTTTTGACAGACTCACTACTGTTCATGCTCACCGTACTGGAAAGAGCCAAGTTCTCGTGCCAGTAGACACCACTCTGGTAACGATATAATAGTAGCTGACATTTATATAGCACTTTGCAATTTCCAGAACATTTTACATGTATTATCTCATTGGAGCCATGTAAGTATGCTTTACATTAGGCAATCTTGAACATTGCTATTCCAGATTTATAGATGAGAAAACTGAATCTCCGCGAGGTATTCCTGATGAAGCGAAGACCTCAATGTGTGTCTTCTCCTTCTAGTATCTTTTCCACAGCAGACTTAAAAAAAATTTTTTTTTTTAAAGAACTGAAATGATGGGTAAGAGAGCTAGACTTGGAATCGGGAAGACCTGAGTTCGAATACTGCCTTAGACTCTTAGTAGCTATGTGACACTGGGCAAGTTGCTTAACTTTTCTTAGCCTCAGTTTCTTTCTCTGTAAAATGGGGACAATAACCCTCACAGGGTTGTTGTGAGGATCAGATGAATTAACATGTGAACCTCAGACCTCAAAGTTCTACGTTATACTACCTATTGTTATCATGATTCACGTCCTTCAGTTTTTATTCTCATTACTATTAACATATGGAGGCATATAACTTTAGGATCCATAAAGGGTCTTCTGATAATAAAATAACGGTTACTTAAGGCTTCTTCTCCAAGAATCTCAAGTTATATCTGTTTCTAATTCAATTCTACAAATGTTTATTAAGTGTTTAACATGCATATCAACCAATCAGTCAGCAGGCATTTATTAAGTGCTTACTGTACATCAGACGCTGCCAAGTGTTAGGCAGGCAAAGAAAGGCAAATACAGGGTCCCTGCCCTGAAAGCAGATACATTCTAATGGAAGAGACAACATGCAGATATGTACATGGAAGATTATATTGAGAGTCGATGGATGATTAATAACGGTAGCTAGTATTTATGTAGCACTTTGGGGGTTGCAAAGTGCTTTATAAATATCTCACTTTATTCTCACAACAGCATTGGAGATGGGTACGTTTATTGTTCCCATTTTACAGATAAGGAAACTGAGTCACAGATAGGTTAAGTGATTTGCTTGGCATCCCAGAGCTAGTTAGTAAGTGAGCTTGGATTGGAACAGAGGTCTTCCTGACTATAGGTTCCATTCTCTGTCCATTTTGCCGTCAGCTGGCACTGTGCTAAGTACTTACATTAAAACAAAAAACAGTGTTTTTAGAGAGCTTACATACTTCTTAGGGGAAACAATAGGGAAGTCTAGGGAAACTCATGGAGGGAGAGGGTCACTAACAGCTGGGTAGGGTGAGGAAGTAGGGATCATGAAAGGCTTCACAGCCTTGAATTGAGCCTTGAAGAAGAGCCGGGACTTCTGAATGGTGGGGATGAGGAGGTGCGAGTGTGAATGAATCCTGGAGGTAGAAGATGGAAGTGCTGAGTGAGTAGAAGAGGTAATAGTACAGTTTGGCTAAGACATGAATTTCATGAAGAGGGATAGTATGAAGGCAAGCTAGAAGGTAACTAAGAGCCGGTGAATGTCTTTAAATGATGGGCTAAGGAATTTTGTATTTTATCTTGTAATCAATGAGGGACCACTGAAGGCTTTGAATAGGAATGATTTGGATGGCTAAGCCTATGCCTAGTAGAAAATTACTTTGACATCCATGTAGTATAGATTGGAGAAGGGAGACCAATTAGGAGACTCTTGCAGTGGTCTAGGCAAGAGGGATGGTCTGAATTACAGATAAGGTGAATAAATATGAAAGACATTGGGTGGTTGCAAAGATGCCAGTACTCTGGACAGACATAGGGAAGTGTGGGAATGGAGTAAGTTTTGGGGAAACAGAGCAAACAGTGAATTCAGAGCAAACAGTGAATTAATTAGGAAATTCTTCCCAGGAGGTTAGCATCACAAGGAAGTAGAGATAGAAGATAATGGCTTAAGGAGCAGGGTCAAGTGAATGATTTTTAAAGGATTGTTTTACCAATGTGTTTTTAAGCTTTCGGAAAAAGAGAGTCAGTTGGTGGTGAGATTAAGAATGAGAGAGAGCAGGGCAATGAATGAAAGAGAGGTGGTGCAATGAATAGAGTTCAAATCAGGCCTCAGATACTTAACACTCATTAGCCTTGTGACTCTGGGCAGGTCTCTTAACCCCAATTGCCTTGCCTTCCCCCTCCAAAAAGCAAAAAAAGAAAGAATGAGATAGAGAGAATAATTGTTGGGATAAGCTGCTGGAGGAGATGGGAAGGGAGGTGACTGTGGGAACGGTGAGAGAGGATAATACTGGCAAAGAAAATGGTCAGCTTTTACTCATTAGAAGAAGAGAGGATTGTTGAAAAATGTAGACGGATTTTGAGGCACAGACTTAGAGAGAAGAGGGAGGACAGGGTTAGTATATATTTATTTTTAAAAATTCTTATCAATAGCTTTTTTACATCACCTTCATTTCTTATTAGACCTCTGATCCTGCCCTACCCAAAGAGCTATTCCATTAGCAACGAATTTAAAAGAAAGTACAAAAAAAAGAAAAAAACCAGTTTCACAAAACTAACCAAGACATTCAGTGAGTCTGGAAGTGTACGCAGTATTCCATACTCATAATCTGTACTTCTGTAAAGGAGGAAGCAAGATAAAATTTTCCATCACTCCTTTGGGGAGGGAGTAAAGGTGGTCATGACAATGATACAAGATTTAGTCTTTTTTGGTGTTTTTGTTCTTTCTGTTTCCATTGTTGGGGTCATTGCAAATGTTGTTTTCTTCATTCTCTCTCATTCTGAATCACTTTGTATGTCTTTTGGTGCCTTCCTGAATTCTTCCTATTTGTTGTTTCTTACAGCGCAATAATATTCTGTCACCGTCATAAACTAAATTTTTTTTTGGCTGGTTCTCAAACAATGGGCGTCTTCTTTTATTTCTAATTCTTTACCACTTCAAAAAGCTACTGTATTTGGATACATATATATATGTATATGTGATTTCTTTAACCCCTTTGGGGGAAGTAACCTAGGAATGCAGTCTTTGTTAAGTATCGACATTTTGGTCATTTTTTTTTTCCTAGAAAATTCCAAATCTATCCACTTCATTGCTCTTTGATCCTGGGCAAGTGACTTAATCGCTCGCAAGCCTCAGTTTCCTCATCTGTAAAGTGAGGCTTAAAATAGAAACTATTTTCACAGGGTTATTGTGAAGACAAAATAATATTTCTAAAGTGCTTAGCACAGTGCTTGGCAGCTAGTGCTAAGATTATAGTGCTTGGAAGAGTCAAATCCAAGGTTTGAATCATAGCTGGTTCCCTCTCCCCCTTCCCAGAACAAATGGAGGTCCAAATATATGAAGTCATTTGCACAAAGGTGTTAAAAGGTGGCATAGTCAAAGCAACCTACAGAACCGCTTAAAGTGTCTAAGGCCATATCGGAACTCAGGTTCTTGGTCTCTAAACACCACTATATTGAACCATAAAGGCACTGCAAATGAAAGTCACTCACAAATATATGTAAGTGTATCTGAAACCTGAAACATCCTGCCTATAAATTACCTCTCCATCATGTTCATCCTTAGGGCAGAGATGGCACCTGGTATATATCTGCCACTCAATGTTCACTTACCACAATCGGAGAAGTACCAGCTTGGGGGTAGTTTGTAATGACATTAGTAACAACTCATTTGGTGTACTGAGGTTAAAGGATGAAACAGTTATTAAGCAAATTGATGGTGTCTGATCATAGTGTTTGCAGAAATACAAAGCAGGCGTCAAAGCCATGATTAAAAGGCTTGTCTTAAGTGAGTGCATTATGTAACCCTGCTTTCACTCAGATTTCTCAGTTCTGAGGGAGGAACAGTGCAGTGAGAGCCTAGGAAGATCTCTCTCTCAACATCATGTATTTGACTATGTGGATGATTATTTTGGGTGACTGCTCTGATAATAGCTCGTACTAAGCCTCAGCCTACAGCATGGAGCTGTCTGTAATCATGATTGCCAGTAATTATGATTACCTAAACTCTGGGAATTATAATAATAGATTTGACAATGTTGGAACTTAATTGCTCTACAGCTTCAACCGAGAGCAGTTCCTAGGACTGACATCAAAACTCAGATAACATAGCAAAGGTTATCTTTTGAAAAATCAAAGCTTAAGCCACTGACTTTACCATACGCTTTTTGTGTGTGTTATATCCAAAGCATAAACTCTTAAGAGAAATTCATCTAATAAGGAAAATAACTTCTTTAGTTTTTGCTTTGATTTATCCTGGTTTGATTAAATTCCACACCTCTTTGTTGATCCCCTATGTCATACATACGCCTTTCTGCTATAGGAGTTACGAAAGTACATTAGTCCTAGCACTTAAAGGTATAGTGAAGGGGGATGAGATGCCAATTCCAAAGGACTCATGATGAAAAAATGCTATCCACCTCCAGAAAGAGAGAACTGATGAACCGAGTGCCAACTAAAGTATAATTTTTGGAGCAACTAGGTGGCACAGTGAATAGAGCACTGGTCCTGGAGTCAGGAGAACCTGAGCTCAAATGTGGCCTCAGACACTTAACGGTTACTAGCCTTATGACTTTGGGCAAGTCACTTAACCCCAATTGCCCTGCATGCCCCTCTCCAAAAGGCAAAAAAAGAAGTATACTTTTTTCATTTTGCTTTTCCTTGTTTTCTTTTTGTGGCCAATATGGAAATATTTTGTATGATTTCACAGATACAATGGATATCATATTGCTTTTCCTCAAAATAAATGGGGGAGAGATTGGGGAGAAGGAAGAGAATTTGGAATCCAATATTTAAAATAAAAAAGAATGTTAAAAATAATTTAAAAACTAAAATGACTGCCAGTAGAATCACCAGATTGGGGTTGGAAAGGACCTTAGAACGCATGTAATCCCTCCTATAAGATGCAGATATGGTGCCTTCTATATATTTGACAAAGTGTTCATTCAGAATTGAGGGGTCCAGATCCTTCTTGGATACTTAGTCCTCTGGTGGACTAAGTATCTTCTCAGGCATATCATTCCATTTTGTCTGAGTAACTAATATAAAGCTAAAATCTATTTCTACATATTCCACCGAGTCCTCTGTGTTCTGCCCTCTGGGGCTAAGCAAAGCAAGTCCAAAGTGTTCATTCATATGACAGCCCTTCAGTTACATTCACACTGTATAACATGACTATACTCATGTAGTCAGTGAACAAATATCTATTAAGTTTAGCTTACTGTGTGCTAGGTGCTATTGCTAATCTGGGGATACAAGGAAAGGCAAAGTCCCTACTCCCAGGAAGCTTACAGTTTAATGGGAGAGAACCGGTAAACAACTATCTACAAACAAGATATATTCAAGATAAATTGGAGATAATTAATAGAGGGAAGACATTCGATTTAAGGGGGATAGGGAAGGACTTACTGTAGAAGATAGGATTTTAGTCGAGACTTCAGGGAACCCTGGGCAAAGACAAAGAAGGAGGAAAGTGTTCCAAGCACAATAGGGAGCCATTGGAAATCTTCGGGTCCAGAGATTGAATGTCTTGTTCAAAGAGGCCAGTGTTACGAGATCATGGAAGATATTTTAGGTGGGTGAGTGTAAGGTGGAAGAAGACTGAAAGGTAGGGCAGGGGTGGGAGTGATGAGAAGTTCTGCACAACAAATGGAGAATTTTGTATTTGATCTTGGAGATAACTGGGAACTACTGGAATTTATTGAGTAAGGGAGTGACAGGTACAGAACTATATTTTTAAAATTTATGTTGACTTTTTTTTTATTTTGGCATCACCTTCATTTCTAAGTTTAATTCTCCACTTACCCCTCTTCAGAGAGCCATCCCTTGTAACAAAGAATAAAATAGTTTCCTACCTCTGCAAAGAACAGCTGGTATATCTTATCTCTGTGGTGCAGTGGTTAGAGAGCTGGGCAAGGAGTCAGGAAGACCTGATTCCAAATATGGCATCAGATACTTAGTTTTGTGATTAATTAATCAATGAGCATATTAAGTGCCTACTATACTATGTGCTAGGAATATCAAAAAAGAGGCAAAAGACAATCTCTTACCTCAGAGAGCTAACAGTTTAATAGGGGAAACAATCAGTAAAAATAATAAAGAAAATAATATAAAACAAGTTATATAAAGAATAAATAGGAAATAAACAAGGGGGAGTACACTGGAATTAAGAGGGATTAGGGAAATCTTCCCTAATTCCCTAAAGGTAGGGATTTAGTTGGAACTTAAAAGGATAGAGAGATCAGTGGTTGGAGAATAGGAAAGTGGGCATTCCAGGTATGACCCTGGGCAAGTCACTTAACCATGGTTTGCCTCAGTTTCCTCAAATATAAACTGGAGAGAATAACAGCATCTTTCCCACAAGGTTGTTGTGAGGAATAAATGAGATTATAAATTCTCTTAGTACAATGCTTGGCATGTATAGATGCTTATATAAATGCTCATTACCTTCTCCTCTTTTCACTTTCTTTTAGGAACATCTTTGATCATTAGCATTCAGTTTTGTATTTTTCTTTATATTCACATGATTATAGTTTCTATGTATATGTCTGTGTATGTATGTATACATACACACACACGTTGTTTTCCATAGTAAAATTCCTAAAACTACTTAATTTTATGCAGTAGTTATTTAATCTACCTGCTTTTAATGTAGCTATAGTATGAGGGTGTAATAAATTCTATAAGAGAACTACAGCATATTATAAGAATCTAGAGGAGAGAAAGACCACGTCTTGTTGGTGAATCAGTGGTTGTGTTTGACCTGGACCTTGATTTTGGTACAAAATCAGTGAAGACAGATATGGGTGAAGGACGTTTCTAGTGAAGAGAACACTAAGATAAAGGGGGTGTGAAAATATAATTTGTGGAGTATGTATTGCGGGTATGATAAGATAAAATGAAGATATGATCTAACCTTTGTGCTGTTTGCATTTGAAATATGAAGGTGAAAATGCAAGGAAGAGGTACTCACTCTTTACTCTGGCTCTCACCCTTGGAATATGGGCTGTGTAGAGAAAGCTTCTCCCACTGAGCTGTTCCACCTCTGTCCTTACCATCTTCAACTCCATCCCTGCATTTGGGTAGGAGAAAAAAAATGGATATATAAAGAATATATACATACACACATGTACATACGCATATATATTATATATGTAATATGTTCCTGGGCTCCTCTCAGACAAGCAATTACCACTTACCCACTTTAGTCTAAATCTTGGGTTGTACTTTTGTCCAGCTTCGGGGCATTTATACAAAATATAAAAAAAAATCTTTATCAATAAGATTGTTTTCCATTTGCTTAGAGGCCCCAGCTAGGTTAGAATCCTAGCATTTTAAACAGATGGCTTAGGCCACTATCTCTCTGTAATACCAACGCCAGTCACTGTCTCTTTCTAACTACCACTGTGTTCCCAAAATGACAAAATACGTAGATTAAAAGAAGCTATAAAAGAAGCTGGTCATAATTTTATATCTAGAGTAAGCCAACTTTAAAGTACTAATTAAAACAGTAGATAACTAACTTTAAAAGAGCCACAGAACTATGAATTAAACATCTATCCTATCAGACTGAAGGTTTGGTGGAGGGTAAGTTAAAGGAGTAAAAAGCCCATCTTCTATAGGAATTCTCAGTCAGGGGAAAAGTTCCCAACTGATCAGACATGCCCATATTATGGTCACAGTTTTCCTATCTTTCAGTGGACGAAAGTACCACAAATACCGCCATGATGGACCTGTTTGCTCTTGGTACCAGTCATGACTGGCCTGGCCATCCGTCTTCATTCTCTGTCTCCCTAATGCTGATCTCCTTTGCTTTGTCTCCCTTGAAATGCATGCATGCCATTCTTTTTCCAGTCCAGTATTTCAGAGCATATCTTTTTTCAAGAGTCCCATAGTATCTCATAAGATGGAGAGAAAAATGCTAACTCTTTTGAAACTGTATTTCCCAGAAACTCTTAGAATCTGGTTTCTCTGTCTGCAGAGAAATCAGTCTCCCTAAAACTTGGCTACAAGAGGCTGAGGTTATGTTGGGAAGGCCTTGGATTTCAGACTGAAGAGTTTCCCTTTCACTATGGGGAGCCATGAAATGTTTTGAGCAGCTCACAAAGATGAGTCTGGCAGCAGTCGGTCTGATAGAGTGGAGTAGGGAAAGCCTGGAACTAGGAAAAGAACCAATTAGGAAGCTCTTTTAGTAGTGCAGGCCAGAGCTAATGAAGGTCTTAATTTAAGGTGGTGACAGTAGATAGGACAAGGCAGGGAAAGATGGAGAAGAAATTATATAAGTAGAATAGATAAGACCTAGCAGCTGATTAAAGGGTGAAAAAAAGGGGGTATTTATTAAGCACCTACTATGTGCCTGACAATATACTAAATGCTTTACAAATATTACCTCTTTTAATCCTAGCAACAACTCTTTGAGCTTGTTGGTATGAGGTGCTATTGTATTCTCCATTTTGCATTTGAGGAAACTGAGGCAGACAGGTTGCCCAGGGTCGTAAGTCTATTGTCAGATTGGATTTGAACTCGTGTCTTCCTTACTTCAGACCCAGTGCTCTATCCATTATATCTTATAGCAGCCTCTGGGGGCGCAGGAGTGGGGAAAAATCAAAGTTTGACCATAAAAGCTTTGAGCCTGAGAGACTTCCTGGGGAAAGTTGTGAAGATTAATTAGGGCAGTTTGGGATAAATTGGGTTAAATTGGAGATGTCAGTAGATATCCAAATGAAAATGTCCAGTAGCAGCTTAGGACTGGTCAGAATCTTTGGAATCCCATCCTTAATTTTATTGTCCCAATACTATATTGTTGATACTCAGTCATACGTGGGTCATCCATACAATAAATTTAGATAGCATTATGGTTAAAGAGTTGGACTTTGAGTGTGAAAGTTGTGTGTTCAAATCCTTCCTCACTAGCTTTGTGACCCTGGGCAAGTCATTTAAGCTCTCTCAGCCTCAGTTTCCTCATCTGTAAAGTGAAGAATAATAGAACTTCCCTTCCAAGGTTTTTGTGAGGATCAATGAGATTATTATAGGTTAAAGCATTTTGCAAACCGTAAAGTGCTTGGTATTATTAAAACATAATCAAGTTTGAGGCACTATGCTGGGTCACTAAAGATAAGGCCTAGCAGACAGAATAAGGGATAAGACATAGAACATTCAAGCGTTTGCATTCAATGAGCTGACATATGTTGTCTAGGAGAAGAGAGTAATTGGGGTTGTGGATTTCTGTCTGTTCTTTAGGTTGGATTTGTGTATTGGACCAATGGATAGAGGCAGGATGGATTATAAAAAATAGAATGAAAAGTTACAGAGAAGAAAAATTAAGAAATATCCTCGTTAAAGAGCTTGTCCAGTAGGCTTGCTGCTCCTAAGTTAGAAAATAGTCTCTGGGGGCACCTAGGTGGCACAGTGAATAGAGCACTGGCCCTGGAGTCAGGGGGACCTGAGTTCAAATCTGGCCTCAGACACTTGACACAAAAACTAGCCATGTGACTTTAGCCACTGAAGCCATCCCTACTGACCACAGCCTTGGTCTGCAGACTTGAGAAACAATCATTCATATATAAGAGTGCAACTTCTTAGTTATTGCTCTCCACTACCCTCTGGCAGCTGAATGGTCAACTTCTCAGGACAGAGCCTTCTAAAGTAGGGGGGAGGGAGGTTAAAGGAAAAGATGACAGCCATACAGGCCCTGCTGCCTCTCTCATTTACTAAGTATGAGCTCCCCTTTGCTTTCAGCATCACTGACTCCATCCCTGTGTCTAGGGTATGTGAGTTAGTCAGTCTGTCAATTTCAGATTGACATTATTAAATTAAGACTGGTAGGTCTTTTGTTCCTTGGCCAGTCTGTATTGCATACTTCCTGCAAGCTGCCAGAATTATCGGTAATGTCAGAACTGTCATTGAAGAAAACCTATTTGATTACTATTTCGAATAGTAGCCAAGTAAAAGGCTGAATTTAATTTACAAGCCTACTCAGGGGAAAAAGACACAGAAGTGTACCTTGGTGGCTAGTGGTTTTTTTTTTTTTTTAACACAATCCACTTCCCACCGTATTTACAGCATGTAGGAAACAAACAGTCAAGAGGGTTAAGATCAGTCAATCATTGACCTTGGGGCTATTTGTGATTTGCTTAGTTTCAGGGGAGGGGAGACAGAGACTTTCTAATCTGCCAGTTTGTCCTTCGACTTGGCAGTCTGAGATAGGGAAGAGATCTCAGCTTGTATTTTAGTTGGCCTCACATAAAAACTGGGTAAAGGAAGGCAAAACAAAGGAATTAGATGGGATTATTTATTTAACAGTGACATGGAGGCTTATTCTAAAATGACATCACTCCTGTCATAAAGGGGAAAATAAAGCAGGAGGTGACCCCACCCCACCCCTTTTCATTGCCACTGCAAAGCTCCCTAAGATGAGGTCACAGGGTTTTTCCTTGACTACTTATGTGAATTGAATTTGCTTCTTCTGAATGCTGTTGCTCATGCAATGCATTCTTCTGTTACTTCTTCTGAAAAGGAAATACCACAGGTGAATGGTGCCAGGCACTCAAGCTCTCCTGCATTTTTGTGACTTCTTTTTTCTTATAAACTTGACAAACATCAATAAACATGAATATTTCTATATAGAAAGAGCAGAAAAAATAGTATTGTTTAGGAATCTGGGAATCTTTGTTATACACAATTCATTTATACATAATATATGTAATATATAGAGAGTATTCAATAATAATAGCGAACATTTATATATCACTTTTAAGTTTGCAAAGTGTTTATTTTGTACAAATATTCTCTCATTTTGTCATAACAGCAACACTGGTGGAGGCAGGGATAGTGACTTGCCCAGGGTCACATATCTAGAGGCAGCTAGTTGGCTCAATGGGGAGAGTGCTGAGCCTGGAGTCAGGAAAACCTAAGTTCAAATCTGGGCTCAGACTCATACTGACTGTACAACCCTGGGCAAGTCACTTGACCTCTGTCTGCCTTAATCTCCTGGAGAAGGAAATAGCAAACCAATCCATTATCTTTGCCAAGGAAACCCAATATAGGGTGAAGAAGAGTCAGACAGGACTGAACAACAACACATCTAGGAAGTGTCTGAGGTCAAATTTCAGGTCAGATTAAGACTTCCTAATTTCAGGTACAGCACTCTATCCACTGTGCCACCTACCTGCCCAGAGTATTCTGGTTGTATTTTTCTTTCTCTGTACTTTCTCCTAGTCTTTTCTGTTCATTTTTAAGTGTTTCATTAATGTACCCTCCCTCCCTCCCTTCTTCCTTCCCTCCCTCCCTCCTTCCCTTCCTCCTTCCCTCCCTTTGTCCCTCCCTCCCTTCTGTCCTCCCTCCCTTCCTTCCTTCCTTCCACCCATCCATCCATCCATCCATCCATCCATCCATCAGTAGCATTAATCCCACTCTTGGTGGCTTTTCTTTCAGTCTTCTTGAATACAGGTATTTATGGGGCGGCTAGGTGGTGCAGTGAATAGAGCACTGGCCCTGGAGTCAGGAAGAACTGAGTTCAAATCTGGCCTCAGACACTTAACACAAAAACTAGCTGTGTGACCTTGGGCAAGTCACTTAACCCCAACTGCCCTACAAAAAGAAAAAAAATTGAACACAGGTATTTAAAAAATGTTTTATTGAAGCCTTTTGTCTTTACATTGAAATTATTTCTGAAACTACCCTTCTCTCTATCTGTCAACTCATCCCCCAAATTGAACTCTCCTTTATAAAAAAAAAAATTGTCAAAGTTTATATGGTCTTGGACAAGAAACTGAAGACCATAAGGGCATTGAATACATTTTTATCAATGTTGCGCATTGAAGATGAGAGAGAAAAATTTATTTGGAAAGTGAGTAGTTGGCTAAGAAGGCATTGCCTGAAAATGGGATTTAGGATTTGGATTTGGAATTCTGTACCATGGCTTAAAATATAGGCATGACAAATGCATATCCAGAGATGGAATATACTTTACCAAATGTTGCTAAGAATGTATTTGCTGAAGATTTTGTAGGATTTTAAACTGAAAAAAAAAAAAGATAGTATAGGAAGACAACTACTTATGTGTATCAACCAAGAGTGATACTATAGAGAGAACAGGTAGAGTGAAATAGGAAGAATAACAGCCGAGATACCCAGAAGATCATAGGAAGCAAAGTCCTGGAAAGGATCTAGTAGAAGCACCCTTGGCTAATAAAATACATGTATGCAAACTCCTAAAAGAGTATAGAATCACAGAATTTGACAGTTGCAAGAGACTTTAAATAAGTTTCTAGTCTAATCCATACATCAAAGGAATCCCCACTATAATAATATACCCAACAAATGGATATCCACTGTAAGAGGTCCTAATCAAGGAAGCCAAATTTTACTTCATTGGTATAATTGAGACTTGATGGGATAAAACCCATAAAAAAGGTTGTGGATCTAATTATGATGTTTGATTCAAAAGAAATAGGATAGGGAAAAGAGAGAAGCAAGAGGAAGATAGTGTTCCATATTAAGATTATTAATTCTATATTAAGATATACTAATGAGAAAAAATCTAGGAACCACAGGGGAGAATCCTAGTCGGAAACATTTGAGTGAAAAGACAACAGAAGGCAAAACAGAAAAGGCTTTGTCATTGACATAGACTAGACTATAGACCGTCTGGACAGAAAGAAGAAATAGATGGAGAATTGGGCTTTATAGTCTGATAGAAAGGAATATAGAGTAGCAGTAAGAGACTTTGGTTATCCAGACATATGCTTGGGTTTTCTCTGGTAAAAAGCAGAACAGCAAACAGCTCTTTTATTTTCTTCAATAAAAATTTCATCTTTCAAATCATGGAGGAACCAAAAAGGAAAAATTCTATTCTGTATCAGGTTCTTATTAAACAGGAAGGACTGGTTACTGAGATGGAAATGGGAACCCTGAGGCAGGGAAGATGATTGCCTCCATCCTAGAGTTTGTGATTCTTGTTGTTGAGTGGTTTCAGTTGCATCCAACTCTTTGTGACTTCATTTGGGGTTTTCTTGGCAAAAATACTGAAGTAGTTTGCCATTTCCTTCTCCAAGAGGAGTCTGACATGTATCTTAGATTTTGAGGAAGCAAATTTGAAAAGGTTCAGAGAAAAGATATGTAGAATTATATGGACTAAAATTCTACTAGGAAAGTCATCCCAGGAGGAATGGGATATGCTTAAAAATGAAATTCTGAAGACACAAAAGAGAAACCATTCCAGTGAGAATGAAAAATGGGAGTTATTTTAAAAATCAGTATGGATGCGTAGGGAACTAACCCAGCCAACTTATATTTTAAAAAGAAATGTGCAGAAATTTGATCTTATCAAATGTTCAAGAATGAGCTGAGGCTGGCAAAGGAAGCTAAGGAAAACAAAAAAGACTATGTTGGGGTGAGCAGGAAGGATAAAAGAAACAATAAGACTTCTCTCTGCTTGGGGGTAGGTGGAATGGTAGCTCAGTAACTGACCTCAGGGGAAGTTGCTTAATACTTCTATTTGACCCCACAGGGAAAACCAGGATAGGAAGCTGCAAAAAAGGGCAAATTTAGGATGGAGGGAACCCTTTTATCACAATTACAACTGTCTAAGTGGAAATAGGCAGAGGCTGAATGAATACTTGTCAGGGTTTGAGACAGAGATTCTTTTTGTGTGTATGGCTTGGACTAGGTGGCCACTAAGGCAGGACCCTTCCAACTCTTCAGTTCCGAGATTTCAAGGAAAACAATTAAGTAAGAATTAATGACTTCATGACTTGATGTGACATCATCCACAACATTTTGCCCCTGTGTAGAGAAGAAATGTGTGTTTCTTTATCTGTTCTCTAGGATCATTATTGGTTTGTAGTTACTCAGAGTTCCACTGTCTTCTAGCAGTCATCTCTTTCACATTGTTGTGGTTACTGTGCATAGTGTTCTTGTCAGTTCATATTAAACTTCCTCTTTCTCCAAATTTCTCATTTTTGCCATTTCATGCTGTTCCATAATATTCTGTGACATTCATGTATCCATTCCCTAATCCATGAGTACCCATTTTGCTTCATTTCTTGGCTACTACAAAAACAATACTCTCGTGAATACACGATATATCTTTTCTGGGGTGATTTGGCTCAATTTGTTCATCTGGTGGCAAAAATAGTTGGTCTTTTAGGTCAGGGCAACGGTCCTAGACACTTCATTGATTTTGTCTGTCTACCTATCTATTTTCATATTATCTATTGAAACCTAGACTTTAACAGCTCACTGCTGGGACTCTATTTGGATTCTGTTTCAGCGCTATTTCATTTGTTCACAAATCTCCAATTCACTAGGCATCTGAGTAACTACTTGTTTTTCAGCATGTGTTTGTTTATAGAGTGAACTGTTTAGGGTTTCATCCAGATAGCTTTCTAATCTGCGACTTTTTTCTTCTCTAGGAAACCCTGGTACAAAGTTACGAAATAGTAACTTGCACATTTATTTATATGTGGTGTAAATATATGATATATGAACACACATAATATGCTAACATACATATGTGTGTATATAAATATACAGATGTCAATCAACAAGTAACTTATTTTAAGATTTACAAAGCTACCTCAAACAATTCTCATTTTACAGATGAGGAACCGAAGATTCAGTCATAGAGGTTAAATTACTTTCACAAATGGTTATAAATAAATAAATAATTGATTTTTTTGAAAACCAAATGGTCAAAAATGAGTGTTAGAAATGGAATTCAAACCCAGATCTCTTGACTTCAAGTCCCATGTTCTTTCTAGTATTTCTTCAGCTGTTTTAAAAATACATTTTATTGTTATTTTCCTTTTCTCTCTTTTTTCTTGTGTGTTACCTGCTTTCAACCATCCTCCTCTCAACATCTTCCACCCCTCCATGCTATACCAGCCCCTTAGGACCTCTTGCTGGTTGCCATGAGAACAAAGGGGACAATAACTACTAACATCCTTAGCTTTTTGCTTTCTTGCTTGGCCTTGCTTTGTCTTTCACATCGTCTGTTCTGGTCTGTGTTGATGGCAATTCCTCAAGAATATATGTAAATGAGACTTTTTCAGCATGAATGTTCCAATTGCCCTTGTTGCTACCTTGTAGTTTCAGAACTATTTATGATCTTTTATTTACTTTTCCAGAACTATATTTGGTCTTTCATGCATTTTTGTTCCATTCATTTAAAATTTAAATTTTTCTCTTACACCCAGTGACAAGGGATGTGTGTCTCCTGATTTGATTCCTTTTGTGAATGGGTAAGAGCCACTTCAAGTCTGGTGTCCTTCTCCTTGAGTCTAAACATGTTTTGACTCCGCCAGAGTCTTTGGTCTAGGCAGGATCTTAACAGGCTCTTCATTTTGCATCACTTACCCACATACTCTTACATTCCAGCCCAAATGGCCTGCTTGCTGTGCTCCATATGGGATGTTCCATTTCCTGCTTCTGGCCTTTGTATTCACTTTTCCCATGCCTGGAGTCCTTCCTCTCCCTCTAGATCTCTGTCTTTCAGAATCCCTGTCACCTGCTTTGGTAATGCCACCACCAACCTAAGGCTTTTACTGGTTCTTTTCTCTCCCTTCCAGAATACTTAGTTCATATATATATTATGGGGGGTAGCTAGGTGGCACAGTGGATAGAATGCCAGGCCTGGAATGAGGAAGAATGACCTTCCCGAGTTCAGATCAGGCCACAGGCACTTAATAGCTGTGTGACCCTTTGGGCAAGCTGTTTAACACTTTGCCTTAGTTCCTCATCTGTAAAATGAGCTGGAGAAGGAAATGGCAAACCACTTCAGTATTTCTGCCAAGAAAACTCCAAAATGGGTCATGAAGAATTGGACAGGACTGAAATGACTAACAACAGCAACAAATATATTTTATGTTTCCTTATCTATCTCGCTGTTGTTTCTCTTAGGAGGATGGAGTTTAGTTAAGGCATAGACTGTCTTCCTTTTGTCTCTTCCATACTCTTCCTCTGTGGCCATCATTCAGCAGCTTTTACTCATTTGAGGTTTACCATACCCAAATTTATAACCCAGACAGATCCTGATGGCTGTTATCTATGGGAATGCAGAAGTTGAGTAATGAGTAGATATTTCTTTCTGAATCAGTGGTCAGAGCACACGTCTTATTGAAAGAGGCCTAATTATGGACCACTAGAAAGGGGTAACATATATATTAACATTCACGGGAAATGCACCAAAGAAAGCAGATCAGAAGAGCTTCCTTAATTATCCCTCTTAGAGTAGGAAGGGGCTGCATTGTGAAGACCTTCAAATGTTTGCAAAAAAGTTTATATTTGATCCTATAAGTCAGTGGTTCTCAACCTTCCTAATGCTGCAACTCTTTAATACAGTTCCTCATGTTGTGACCCCCAACCATAACATTATTTCCGTCGCTACTTCATAACTGTAATTTTGCTGCTGTTATGAATCGTAATATAAATATCTGATATGCAGGATATATTTTCATTGTTACAAATTGAACATAACCCACAGGTTGAAACTGCTGCTATAAGTAATAGAGAATCAGGGGCGGCTAGGTGGCACAGTGAATAGAGCACCAGCCCTGGAGTTAGGAGGACCTGAGTTCAAATACGGCCTCAGACATTTAACACAAAAAAAACCTAGGTGTGTGACCTTGGGCAAGTCGCTTAACTCCAGTTGCCTTCCAAAAAGAAAAAAAAAGTAATAGAGAATCTCGAGTTAACTCAAAGTCACTTTGGTGACTATGTGGAATATGAATTGGGGATAGGCTTTAGCAGGAAGATCAATTAGTAGACTTTGATGACAGCCTGTTAAACAGGTACTGAAGGCCTGAACTAAAGTGTGACTTATGAGTTAAGGGAAGTGTATGTCTATGACAGATATAGTGTCGATAGAAACTATAAGATTTGGCACCTTATTGAATATGTTGAGTGCAAAGGAGGGGAGGAGTCAAGTATTGAAAGAATTGTGAGAATTGTGTGAACTAAACAGACTCCATTTTGAGAATGAAATTTCATTTTCCTGTAAATTCTACCTGCTTGCTAATTCTAGGGATTAAGTGGCATCCTATTTTACATCTGGGAAAGTCTGCTTACCTGCTCCCTCTCTACCTTCCAGTTCCCCAAACTTGCTCATCTCCCCTCCCCCACCAACTCAGAAATTCCCTAATCTTTCCTCCAATTAGAAATCATATTAAACTAATCTTGTATCCTTGTTTATATCCTGTTAACTGTTTGCTTTTAATACATAAAAATCTCTTTACTCCAGTATTCAGGGTCCAGTACTTGCTAGGGGAACCTGGTCTCAATTTGTTATGCAATTGTGTGTGCCTTGCCAATAAATCGATATGCTTGGAAGTTCAAACTTTTGTTTCATCAGTTATTTCAGATTTCACTCACAATAAGATGACTGACACTATGATTTCAAGCCTAGGTGTTTGGAAGACCAGTTGCGCCCTTAACCCAAATAGATGAGTTTGGAAAAGGAGTGTGTTTTGACAAAAAGACAGTGAATTCTTTTTTGAACATGTTGAGTTTAAGACACCTGTGGAGCATACAGCTTAAAATATCTAATAGGCAAATTGAAACGTATTTTGTATTTGGACAATGCCAATGTGGGAATTTATTTTAGTGGACCGCCTGTTTATAACAGTGATTTTGTTTTTCCTGCTTTTTCAACAGGGGTTAAGGATAGGGAAGAGAGGTACAAAGGAGAAAAGGCAGATTTTTTTTTGAAAATGAAGCAAAATTTCATTTAAAAAAACCCCTGAATGTCCAGTAGATGGTTGGTGATATGTGACTGGAGCTTGGGAGAGATTATAAGACTAGATGTATAGATTTGGAATTCCTTTGCATAGAGAAGAAAAAATATAAGATCATGGGCTTTGGGATTGAATGGTGCACTAAAAATCATATAGTCTGATCTCTCTGTGTTATATAGCAGAAAAAAAGAGCTCCAGAGAAATTAAGTGACTTGTCTAAAGTCACAGATGTACCTCCATGTGAACTGTCATTGTCACTGTGACAAGGGGATTGCAAGCAACACTGTGCCTACCACCACTACACCTTAAAACAGAATTCATCTGCCTCTAGTCCTCAGAACTCATAAGCTGTATACAGAGATGAGTTGAAGAAAGTGTGGCAAACTTTCTTTTCTTTCTTTCTTTATTTCTTTGTTTCTTTGTTTCTTTGTTTCTTTCTTTCTTTCTTTCTTTCTTTCTTTCTTTCTTTCTTTCTTTCTTTTCTCTCTCTCTCTCTCTCTCTCTCTCCCTCCCTCCCTCCCTCTCTTCCTTCCTTCCTTCCTTTCTTCCTTTCTTCCTTCCTTCCTTCCTTTTTGGAGGGCACTTGGGGTTAAGTGATTTGCCCAAGGTCACATGGCTAGTAAGTATTAAGTGTCTGAGGCCACATTTGAACTCGGGTTCTCCTGACTCCAGGGCCGCCACTCTTCACTGTGCCACCTAGCTGCCCCCATTGCCAACTTTCTAGAAACATTTGAGTTCCTCCTTTCAGGATTGTTGATGAGAATCAAATAAGAGAACAAAGGGAAAACACTTTGCCAA
This sequence comes from Pseudocheirus occidentalis, assembly GCA_028646575.1. Lineage (NCBI taxonomy): Eukaryota > Metazoa > Chordata > Mammalia > Diprotodontia > Pseudocheiridae > Pseudocheirus > Pseudocheirus occidentalis. The sequence continues at coordinate 177,703,416 of CM053593.1, forward strand.
CCTTAAAGTGCTATTGAAGTACCTACTGTCATTATGTTAGCCCTGTGACCCTGGACAGATTACTTAACCTCTTTCACTCTCACTCTCAGTTCCCTCAGCTGCAAAACGAGAATAAAAATAACACCTTGCCGGTGTGAGAGTCAAATGAGATAACATTTGTAAAAAGTGCTTAGCATAATGACTGGCACATAGTAGGTACTGTATAAATGCTTCTCCCTCCCCCCCCCCCAGCTAGATGTTGATGAAGAGCATTGGAATTAACTTCTCTATTTCTTTTTTCTTTGCAGTACAAGATAGGACAACTGTACATGATCAGCAAACATAGCCATGAGCAGAGTGATCGTGGTGAAGGGGTGGAGGTTGTCCAGAATGAGCCCTTTGAAGACCCTAACCATGGCAATGGGCAGTTCACAGAGAAGCGGGTATATCTCAACAGGTGAGTCCCAGCAGCTGTTTTCTCTCCTTTGGGGATTTCTTGATCAAATATGAATTTTTTTTACCTGTATTTCTTTTTTTATTATTAATTAATTTTTAGTTTTCAGCATTTACTTTTATAAGATTTTAAATTCTAAATTTTTCCCCTCCCCTCTCCACCCCCCTTCTCAAGACAATATGCAATCTGATATAGGCTATAAAATGTGAATATTTTTCAAGGAGCACCTCACACATAACCTGCCTCTGGTCTAATTAAACTAGAGATACTGATTCTTAGTATAAATCATTTTCTAGGTTAAAGTGATGAACATCTTTTACTTGGTGTACCAACTAAATTATTTGGTAAATTTGACTTCTCAGCATATTGCAGAAACTCCTAAACTTTTATTTTACTTTTGAAGTTTCAAAGGATTGCCTTTTCTTGTTTCATGTTTGGCTAAGAATGAAGTCATCTCTGCCCCACTGTCAACTTCCTGTTTTTCCAGTATTGGTTCCGGATACTGTTTGGGCACCAACCACATTCCTTAATTCTCTTACCTCATCTTCCCATCCCACCCCACGATGAAAACATTAAGATTAAATCCTGTCTTAAATGTCACAGAGCTTCTTTTTGTTTCTTCAATCAAATGATAACATTAATAAGGAAAGAAAATAGTTGGATCTCCAATTCTTTTTCCCCTGGGATTTTAATTTTAATTTTTTGTTATTCTAAACTTGACAAACATCATCAAACATGAGTATTTACATTTACAAAGAACAGAAAAAGAATAGCGTTTGAAACAACAAATCTCTATCATAAGTGTTTTTCAAAAACTATATAATAAATTTAACAAATTATTTCAAAACTGTTCAGCTTTTTTGGACTTCCTTTATTTTCGGTGCATTTTCCAAAAATATCCCTCTTTTCTCATTATTACCATCATCAGTTTCTCCTACAAAAAAAAATAAAAAGCTCTCCCTTCTAACAAATAACTGTAGTCAAGCAAAACAAATCCACATGTTGGCAATGTCTAAAAATAATCTTCTTCACTTCTAGAGGATTTCTTCTCTCTGAAGATATAGCAAACATGCTTGAGCATTGTGAATCATCAGGTGTTGTGATGGGTCATTACATTGATCAGAATTCTCAAGTCTTTCCATTTTTTTCTTGTCAGCATTTTGATTGTACAAATTGTTCTCCTGGTCACTTCATTTTGCATTAGTTCATACAAGTCTTCTCAGGTTTTTTCTGAAAATGTCCCTTTGGTTGTTTCTTACAGTGCAGTAAACTTCCATTATATTTATATACCATATTTTGCTCATCCATTCCCCAGTTGATGGGTACCCCATATAAAATACTTTGCTATAAAGTTATCTCCTTTGAATGGCTTATACTGTACTTTCTTATATCTAGGTCTTGTATCCAGTTGGTACTTATTGTGGCACATGGGATGAGATGTGGATATAAGTTTCCTTTCTCCCAAATTGCTTTCTAATTTTACTGGCATTTTTTTGTCGGCTAGAAAGTTCTAACTCTAATAGTATATATCATTGGGTTTATGGAATACTAAACTATTACATCTGCTAACTTCTGGGTCTTCTATGCCTGATTTCTTCCATTAATTAATTTCTAATTTTTTTAACCAATGTCAAATAGATTATTTTTGATAGAGTTTAAGAATGAGTACTGCTAGTCTCTCTTGCTTCCCAGTTTTTTCCTGCGTTATTTTCTTTGCTATTAAACATTTGTTCTTTCAGATGAATCTCTTTTTCTTTGTTTTGTTTTTGTCTAGTTCTTTGAGGTGAGCCTTTGGTAGTTATAGTGGTATGGCACTGAATCTATATATTAAGTTACATAATGTTATAATTTTTATTATATTGAATGTAGGGACCAACTATACTATACTACAAAAAAAATTTTTAGTACTGGTTAATAAAATAGAGTTTTGTTACCAGCTGATACATAGAATGCAAAAGCATGAACACAGCCAGATAAAACCGAAGTCCTGTATTAAGAAATCACTATTTGACAAAAAAAAAGTATGAGGAAAGTTGGAAAGGAAAGCAGTCTGGTAGAATTAGGTACAGATCAACAACCCACACCATATGCATATACAAAGATAAATGCCAAATAGATACATGACTTTGACATAAATAAATTAGAGTAGCAAGGAAGAAATGATCTTTCACTTTTGTGGGTAGAGGAAGAGTTCACAAAAAACAGAGAAGATCGAAGAAGCTAGAATCAGCTATTTTGTTTGTATAAAACTTGAGAAGTTTTGAACAAACAGAACCAATGAAGTTAAAATTAGAAGTTAAAAGAGGCAAGGCAAAAAAATTTTTGTAGCAAATTTGTCTGATAAAGATCCGATGTCCTAGATAAATGGGGAAGAGATTCAAACAAAAAGAACGATAGACGTTTCCTAATAAATAGGCAACAGGTTATTTTCAAAAGAATAAATCTAAGTTATCAATAGCCATATGAAAATTGTTTCCAAGTCATTAATAATTTGGGAAATGCAAATTAAAAGAACTCTGAAGTTCTGCCTAATGACTGTCAGATAGACAAAGGTGAAAAATAGAAAAGGAATGGAAATGACAGTTGTTGGAGGGATTGAGGGAAAACAGGCACATTTATTGTAGTGTTAGGGGAGCTGTGAACTGGTCCAGCCATTGTGGAAATCAGAGCTATGTCCATAAAGTCAGTGAGATTTTTCAGTACCACCAGTGACCCTAGTTTATTGTCATCATATAACGAACAGCCTGTAGATCATTGATTTCTGGCCACAAAATAATAATCTTAAAGCCTTAATTACCCATGTTTCTTAGATGCTGAAATGATACATCCTTCCTCTTATAGACCAGACCTGCCTCCAGCTCGTCTGGTGCTTCAGGTTTGTTGTCAGAATGAAATGAAACACTTGTAGTCATCTAAGAGTTCACAAAATGAGCTTTATTTAGCTGTAGCAGAGAAGGGACATTCAGTAAGGATATGATGGTCTGCTGGTCAGAAGCCAGAATGGAGGAGTCTCTCCAAGGAGATTCTTGCTGGGGGATGGCTTTTTTCTTTTCATTTAGGCCACCAGGAAGATGTGTCACTAGCCCTAGCCTTAGCTAACTCAGCCAATTAAGTCTTTTTTTTGCTTGTTGGAGGGCAGTTGGGGTTAAGTGACTTGCCCAAGGTCATACGGCTAGATTTTATGTTAGGCATCTGAGGCTGAATTTGACCTCAGGTCCTCCTGACTCCAGGGCTGATGCTCTGTTCACTATGCCACCTACCCACCCCACCAATTAAGTCTTGAGAACAATTTCAATACTTTTTTTTTTGTTTTGGAGGGGGGAAGGCAGGGCAATTGGTGTTAAGTGACTTGCCAAAGGTCATACAGTAAGTGTGTCAAATGTCTGGGGCTGGATTTGAACTCAGGAACTCCTGACTCTGTGGCCGGTGCTCTATTGACTGTGCTCTTAAAGGAAAAAATGGCCTGAATGCATGGAGTTGTTTCTACAGTTGTCCTCAAGGAAGAGTTTGTCTTTCCTATGTTTGTATCCCCAGTAATTAACACAGTGCCTGTCACAGATTAACTTAATAGTAGTTTAATGCCTATATATCTCTGTATCTGTCTAATAATTGTGCATGTTCTCTTCCTTCTGCTTACTTTATTCTGCCCCAGTTTAGTTGTAGTCTCTTGTTTCTCTGAATTTCTCATATTCATCATTTTTTATACCGCATTAATATTCCATTACATTCATATCACACACTTTGTTTAGCTACTCCTCCAATTGATGGCCACTCAGCTTTGTTTTAAGTTTTATGCTGCCGCAAAAAAAGTCTTGCTGTGAATATTTGGGTATTGATTTTCCGCAAAATTACTTCCTTTACACTTCAGTTGCTTTCCCAAACTGAGGCTCTCCCTTTTGGCCCACACTGCTGTGAATAAAAGTTGGAAAGCGCCCAAAGGCTGATTCATTGAGTGTAGTGACCAAGTAAGTGCCACGGGAATAGTCAGATGGTTCAAAGAGCCGTAGTCCTCAAACTTGCCTTCATCAGACCTTCTCCCATCCATTACTGTTCATCCCCCATTGATTAGTAAGCTTCCACTCCTTCTATTCTCCCAATCCCTGTGATACTGAATCCCCAACTGAATTGGACTGTTCTTTTGCTGAAGAAAGGATTGGGTCCTGTTACCAAGGTTTCCATGAACTCTCTCAGGATCTGTCCTTTAACTGGAGAAACTGTGTTCAGATTAAACTAAGCTCTTCTCATTTGCCCAAGGATGTAATACTAGGGAATTCCTGCATCATAATGAAATGCAAATGAGATTGAGCCAACTCAGTTATTAATAGCTGTGAATTCCCAGGATTTGGAACCAGTTCAACAACCAACCAGCTGTTGCTTTGCAATGGTAGCTGAGCTGTGGGCTGGACCCTGGGGGATGTTTCCCTAAAATAATTAGTTCTTCACTCTTCTGCTTTGGCATCCCTAATTCTGAGGGGTAGAATGGAAGGAAGGACAGATATGAAGTAGGTGTTCTCTCTGGGGCAAAGAGTGCTGAAGAAGACATAGGAGGACAGGCATTCATCTTTTTTTTTTCCTCTGGCATTCCATTAGGGAAGATACTGTACTCATTAAGAATAGAGAAGGCTTAGGAAGAAAAGCCTCTGTTCAGTTCTAGGAGAAAAATGGTTTTTAAGATGCTGTCTTACCCCTCTACCCTATGATGTCTGATGGACTGTGAAATTGTAAAATGAGCCTATCCCACATCGCAGATAAAGGAACTCTGAGGTACAGTGAACAGTGTAATTACTTTATTTTTGTGCATGTTCAAATATGCAAAAAATAGTAAATCTTTATGGAATCTTTCACTGTGTGAGGTATTTAGCATACATAGAAGAGTAGAAATTGTGCCTCAAGAGTAGACCTATGTCCTCAAAGAACTCCTGTTATGGTAGAAAAGGCACCACACGCACATAGGTTTAATGAAAGTATAAACTGTCTGCTATTGACCAAATGTGAAAATGACTTCTGTAGTCATGTGGAGGATAGCTAAGTGGTACAGCAGATAGAGCAGACCTGGGGTGGGGAAACTGTGGCCTCAAGGACACATGAAAACCCTTTTTTTAGGTCCTCAAGTGCGGCCCTTTGACTGAATCTAAAATTCACAGAACAAATCCACTTCATAAAAGGATTTATTCTGTAAAACTTGGGCTCCGTCAAAAGGCCACACCCAAGGACCTAGAAGGCCATATGTGACCTTGGGGCTGCAGGTTCTGCACCCCTGGTGTAGAGATGTAGGGCCTACAGTCAGGAAGACTCATCTTCCAGAGTTCAAATCTGACACTTTAGACATTTACTAGCTATGTGACCCCAGGCTAGTCACTTAATCCTGTTTGCTTTATTTTCCTAATCTGTAAAATGAGCTGGAGCTGGAGAAGGAAATTGCCATTTCTTTCCCATATATTTGCCAAGAAAACTGTGAAGAGTCATGTAGATTAGGGTAATTGATTCTCACAAGTCAACTCTCAGCAATCTCTAGGGTGTAGGTGCTGGGAATCAAAGGGCATGTTGAAAGGGCCACCTTTTCTCTCTGAGACTCTGATTTGCGACTTCTCCAGTCTTTTGCCCATCTAATCTCGCGCTAGGTGTGCAGCATCAATGAGTTCAGAGATCTTCTGGCCCAGTCAGGGGCACTTCTCCTTCTACATACATAACAAGCAGCCATCACATAGACGATCTTTTCTTTGTTTGCCAGGTGCATTTCTTGAGCTCTTCAGTTTCTTTCTCATCCCCAGCAGAAGGTGACTCAGTTTCCTTAAGTACCAGAACTAGTTAGGTGATGAAATGGATAGAGCTCTAGCCTTGGTATCTGAAAGCCCGAAGTTCAAATCTGATCTCACACATTTGCTAGCTGTGTGAGTCTGAGCAAGTAGCTTAACCTCTTTCTGCCTTAGTTTCCTCAGCTGTAAAATGGAGATCATAATAGTACCTACCTCTAGGGTTGTTAAATAATACTTATGAAAGTGCTTAGCACAGTGCCTAGCACATAATAAATAAATACTTTCTTCCTTCTATGTTCATAGAGCACGTCAAAGTTTTTATAGCCCTTTTATCTATTTTAATGTTCACAGTATCCTTATATCACAGTATCCTTATGAGGTAGGTGCTATTATTATTGCCCCCATTTTACAAATGAGGAAACTGAGGCTGAGATGTTAAGTGACTTGCCTGGGACCGCTGGAGAGTAAATGTCTAAGACAGGATTGGAGTTTAAGTCATATTGATTCCAAGACCAACAGTCTGTCTCTTTTGTCACCCAGCTCCTTATTCACTGTGCCATGATGCCTGTCTCAAGATTAGACGTTATTAAGCTTTTTTTGTGTGTGTCATGGACCCCTTTTGCAGTCTGGTGAAGCCTGTAGACCCCCTTTAAAAGTTCTGTTTTTAAGTGGATAAAAAAAAGGGTAGAGAATCACCATGGAAATTGATTGTATTGAAATAGTTATCAATATTTAAAAATAAAAACAAGTTCACAAAGCCCAGAAAAGAACCCTTTCTCTAAATAATGACTGTCACTCAAAATCAGATGGGAGCAATATTTTTAATTTTATCCCTTTTTACAACAGCTCTTTGTGTACCATCTTCCAGATCCCTTCCTACTGGAGTGCTCTGGGGAGAGAATCTGGTCTGGGGTTAGAGTGGAGGTGTAGCTGGCATGGAGGTTAGAATTAGAGGAAAGATGGAATCTATTTTGGGGTTTGTTTTTCCAGTCATGAAGTGTCATGTTCTTCATCAACACGGATGCTAGATTAATTAGCCTGTCCTGGCAGGTGCCCGTCAGGGAGAGTTGCCAACTTCTAACTATGATGCCTCTCTAGTAGCCGATTTGATCCATGTGGAGAGAACAACATATCTCCCACCAGTACTAAACACCACACTGTGTACTTGTTGTATAAGGAAAGAATGTTCTGTCTCCTCCGTCATTAAGCATAAATGGCCCCTTTCTGCATGACATAGGAGCCCTTGAAAGGTCCTTAGGTTTTGAGGACGTGAGATTGTGTAAGTTCCTTAATGCGACTGTGTTGTTGGCATTAAATGAGAAACTTTAGTTAAAATCTCCACTGTTTACTTCCCAAGCTGAGGAACTGGCTCACTGCCTTCCCCCGTATTTCATGGTGGCCTACACAGGCCAATGAGAAAACCCAGTTAAGATCGATGTCATTATCCCGTCCACTTGAGAAGTTTCTGGTTAGAGAGAGAATAGATGCCAAGACAAAGTGGGATTGCAAACTTCTTCCACAGTTATGAAATTTAGATCTAGTAGAGACCCTGGAGACCATTAAGTTCCTCTTCTTCATTTTACAGATGAGGAAACTCAGAGTTGGCTTGACCAGGCCTCAGATACAAACTGAGTAAGTGTAGCTGAATGTTTCATTCATACACACCCCCCCTACTTCATTTTTATCCTCAAGTGTTGGAGCTTAGCATGTGTGGCCCTATGGGATTTGTACTATTTGGGTGAAATATACTGGCCTCAAAAATAGTTTATGATTTACTGGAACTGAGGGGGAGGCGAATGTGGAAAATGAGGAATGGAGTAACTGTGTGGGATGAGGAAGAAGAAATGAGGGACTTGGAACCTCAGGTGCACGATGGTGTCAATTCCGGTACCCACTTTTACAGGTTCTGCCATCTTTTATTGTTTACAGTTAGGGGGGTGTATGTGTGTGCATATGTGTCTGTGTGTATATACATACATACACACACACACATACACACATCCATATATATGTCTGTGGGGAGGTATTTTGGAGATGTTTGTTATGTCTTCTTTTTCTCTTTAAACATCTCTACATTAGTCATGTTGGAAAGAAGAATCAGAAACAAAGGGAAAAAACACAAGAAAGAAAAAAACAAACAAAAAGAGAAAAAATAGAATGCTTTGATTAGCATTCAGACTCCATAGTTCTTTCTCCAAATATGGATAGTATTGTACATGTTTAGGCTTTGAGAATATTATACCTTCAACCTGTTCTGAACACCCTTCTTTCTAGGGTGTATATAACAGGAGAGCAGACCTCCGTTCCTTTTCTGTTCCTAATATCTCTCCTAAGTCTAGCCTGGAGAATAGAGGAGATCAGTAAAATCTAAGCAGTCCAGGTATTCCTAAATGATTTTTTGGTAAGTTGGTGGAGAGTTCCACTCAAGTTCATATTTCCTTACCTAAACATACAATGGTTTAGAGAACATGTGACCAGAGTCTGGGCCTGTCTCTTCCATCTGCTGTCCTTGTTGCCAAGCTGTTTGAGCTAAGAGCAAAATTATTCCTATAACTCATTTTCTCCCATGGTAGCCTCTGTTTACTGATCTTGGGCTATTTGGAAAGGGAGTCCATAAAAGAAAGTGGCACCTTTGGCCTAGAGAGGATGTTGAATCAGTTCTTAATAAACACTGGAGTCCTATTACAGGAATCAGTTGATATAATAACTTCTTATTTGTATGCGGTTTTACAAAGGATTTGCATATTTATTGTTTACTTACAGAATATACAGGAAGAATCCTGCTCCTTCCTTTCATGGTAGCCGGTCTATTGTCTGGTGACCTCTCCATTGAAAGGCTAGAAAAGTGGTAGACATTTCATGTGGACAGATTTTCCCGCATAGATGTTTTAGGTCCAAAATAGGCCTCAAAGATCACATAGTCCAGTTCTATCATTTTACAGATCCTAACAGAAACAGATCCTAAAAGATAGATATAGATAGACAGAGCATTTATTAAGCTCTTTTTTACTCAGTACTGGAAATACAAATACAAGAAGAAAGACAGACAGTCCTTATCCTCAGAGGGCTTACATTCTAATAGGGGAAGATAACACATATAAGTGGGGGAAGGAAAAGGGAAAGATTGCATCAGCTCAGGGACAAGTTCAAATGGAGGTTCCAGGCAAGAATTTACCAATAGGGGACTTCAAGGGATTTGCCAGAGTTCCCACAACTATTTAGTGTAAGCAAGACATAAAGAAAGATTCTTCAGATTCTCCTCATCTGGTGCTTTTTTTTTTTTCTGCTTTTTTTTTTTGGACGGCAGTTGAGGTTAAGTGACTTGCCCAAGATCACATGGCTAGTTTTTGAGTTAAGTGTCTGAGGCCAGATTTGAACTCAGGTCCTTCTGACTCCAAGGCTGGTGCTCTATTGACTGTGCCACCTAGCCGCCCCCTGGTGCTTTTTTCTTATATATCACCCTCTCTTTTAAAGTTGGTTGATAGCCTCTCAGGAAGTAGTAGGAGACAGACAAATCCTTTCCCCCTCATAACCAAAAGGGAATCCTTACATGCCTATACTCAACAAACGGTCTTAGAACCTCCAGATGAAGACCTCTAAGGAAGCATATCCCACCATCTCCCAAAAGAGCCCATTTCACTTTTGAACAGCTCAGTTACTTGTTAAATACTTAATTAAATTGGTGTCTTTATAACTTTCACCACTTGTTCCTGACTCTGCTCTCTGGGGTCCAACAAAGCAATCTTCTGCATGATACCCTCTCCAATACTTGAGAACAGATAGCTCTTATGGCACCTGTACTTCTGTCTTCTTCCAGGCTAAACATCCCAGTTCCTTCAACTGACCCTCTTAAAACATGGCTCTAGGTATTTCATCATCTTGGTAATCCACCTGTGGACACTCTCCAGCTTAACAATGTTGTTGTTTACTTATTTGTTAATCCTGTCTGACAGTCAGTGGCTCGTTTGGAGATTTCTTGGCAAAGATACTGGAGTGGTTTGCCATTTCCTTCTCTGGCTCATTTTACAGATGAAGAACTGAGGCAAACCGGGTTAAGTGAGTTGCCCAGAGTTACACAGCTAATAATCTGCAGGCCAGATTTGCATTTAGAAAGATGAGTCTTGCTGACTCCAGGCCCAGTGCCCTCTCCACTGTACCACCTAACTGCCCCTGTATAACCCAGGGCAAGTCATGTAACCACTGTCCGCCTCCGTTTCCTCATCTGTAAAATGATGATAACAGTAGTACCTTTACCTGCCAGGTTTATTGTGAATATCAAGTGAGATAATGTATATATAGCGCTTTGCACACCTAAAAATGCTGCACAATGGTAGCTATCCCCATTTCAAGGTGAGGTATTTTCAGAAATAGGAATGTCTGTCTGTTAATATAATTTGTTCAGTTTTTCTGTCATCAGGATTTTCTGAGGAGCCTATCTGCTTTGCCTTCTGTAATAGTATCATAATTAGGAAGGTAAAAAGGAAAGGGTCAACCTTACTCTCATTGAATTTGGCTTAGGGAAGGAATGACATAAACTCTAAACTGGGTATCTTGCCACACAGGAGAGTAGGGGGGATGGGGATAAGAGGGGGGATGATGGAGGGGAGGGCAGGGTCAGGGGGAGGGTTGCTGGAAGCACACACTTCTGTAAAGGGACAGGGACAGAGTAGAGAATAGAATAAGGGGAGAAGAGGAGGGGGAGATAGGAAGGAGGGACATATAATCAGTCTCTCACAGTATGTCCATTGTGGAGATGTTCTGCATAACTACACATGTACAACCTGTATTGAATTGCTTGTCTTTCTAGTAGTGGTGGGTGACAAGGGAGGAAGGGAAAAAATCTAGAATTTAAAGTTTTATAATCAAATGTTAAAAATAAATATATGCATATATACATATATATTATTATGATTATTAACTATATGCAACTAGGAATTAAGATATACAGGCACTGGAGTAGGGAGATCCATCCTGCCCTGCTGGAAAGTCAGAGGGGCGATGGGGGAGAACATAGGAGAGAGCAGATTGGGGGAAGGACTATACAGTGGAATGGCTGTTTTGAGGTAGTGGGTAGGGGAAAGATGGAGAGAGAATTTGTAACTCAAAATCTCTTGGAAATGAGTGATGTAAAGAAGAAAATAAATAAATAAATAAAATTTAAAAAAAAAAAGAGAAAATACAAGCAGAGAAATAAAGAACAAAAGACCCCCCCCCCCAAACCCAAAACCCAGTATCATGACTGAAGATTGATAACTGAGTTACTTTTTACCTCAGTGGATCTTAGAATGTGGTCCAGACAACCTTAGGGATCCATGAAACTCCTTCATATGGGTCTGCAGGGTCAAAACTGTTTTAGTATCCTGAAGATGTTTTCCTTTTTAACATGGTAGTATTGATAGATAGAACCCACATAGTATAAAAAGTACTCAGACCAAAGAGTTTGAGAACTACTGTTCTAGATATGTAAAGGGAGGGGTGGGCTGTGCATAATTTCCTCTCATCACTTGACAATAGCTGAATAGTAGGTTTAAAACTGTTCCTCTCCCTTTTCAGGTTATGGAACTGAATGAAGGCTTTCTGTTAACAGAGCAGTTATTCAATAGTCCTTTGAGAATGGACACCTCCTCAAAGATAGATTCAATATACACCAAAATGCTTATAGTGGCACTTTTAGTAGTACCAAAGAATTAGAAACAAAGCAAGAGTCTGTTGGTTGAAGAATGATAAAGCAAGTTTTGGTGTGAATAAAATGCAGCCTTACTGTTGATGGATATGGTAAATACAGTAAGACTAGGGAAGACTCATTTAAACTGGTGGGCAGTGGAAAGAGTGCCAGGTCTGGAGTCTGGAAGATCTGAGTTCAAATGTGGCCTTAGACACTTACTAGCTGTGTGACCCTGGGCAAGTCACTTAACCCTGTTTACCACAGGTTCCTCATCTATAAAATGAGCGTGAGAGGGAAATGGCAGAATCACTTCAGTATCTTTGCCAAGAAGACCCCAAATGGAGTCACGAGAAGTCAGACTTGACTGAACAACAACAATAACAATGGCTAATCAACAATAAATATAAACTGATGTAAATGAAATAAGCAGTACCAAGAAAGCAACGTAGACAACTGCAGCAATGTAAATGGAAAGACCAACAAAAAGGAAAAATAGAAAATGAATCCCCTGTAATTATAATGACCAATCTTTGGTCCCAAAGTCATGTCAAGTCAGCAAGTATCTCTTAAGCACCTACTTTATGCCAGACCCTGGGCTAAGCTCTAGGGACACAAAGAAAGCCAAAGAGACCCTGCCCTCAAGGACTTCAGAATCTGTTTGGGGTCGGGGGGGGGGGTGGCTGCATGCAGACAGCTAGGTATAAACAGGATATCTACAGCATTGATTGGAGATGATTAGAAAGAAGGCACTAATATTATTAATTTAATAAAATTAATTAATTATTAATAATATGAAATAGGACCAGGAAAAGTTTCTTGTTTAAGGTAGGATTTTAGCAGGGCTTTGATGGACACCAAGGGGCAATCGTGAGGAAGGGGAAAGAATTATAGTAATGGGGTATAGTATAGTCAATAGAAATTCAGTAACAGGAGATGGAGTGTCTTGTGCTGGGAACAGCAGGGAGACCAGAGTCACTGGATTCAATGGTACATGGGGTGGGGTGAGAGAAGTGTAAGAAGCCTGGAGAAACAGGAAGAGTCTTTTAAAAGCCCTTCATAAAAAAAAGATGACATGGGAATGTTGAGTTTGAGGTGTCTATGGAACATCCATTTTGGGTGTGACTGTAACTCAGCAAATTAGGCTGGATATATAGATCTGGGATTTGTCTGTATGAAGATGATCACTGAATCCATGGGAGCTGAGCAAGTCACCAAGTGAGACAATATGAAATGAAAAACCAGAGGGAAGCCAGGAAGAATCTTTGGCAACACCTGCCGTGACATGGATGAAGAACTAACAAAGGAGACTGAGAAGGGGTGTTTAGACAGGAAGAAGGAGAACCAAGAGAGTGAGAGATGTCACTGAAGCCTGGCAAGGAGAGAGGACCCAAAATGGGTTGCTTAGTGATGGAGAGGAGTAAAATATTATAAGTTCATGGTGGATAGACTATTTCCCTTGAAAATAGGGGATGAGACCCTCTGCTAAGAAGTCACTTCAAGTAACCCAGATTTTATATTCCCTCTCCTGGCATGGATCACAACCCTGACATTTGAGTTGTGTTTTTTCACAAATGCTGTGATTGAAGAATTTACAACTCTGTGGATTGCTTTGCTGATGGATGAACCTCTCCCTCCAAATTTAGGCTGGTCTTGAGATGACACACATTTAGTCGGTGGGTTTGGAGTCAATGCCTTTGTAGCTTGGTAGGACCTCTCACAGGTTTTACTCTGAAATTCAAGGTCATTTCCATACCACATTGAAGAAAATAACTGTAATGCAGGAATAATAAAAGTAGTTGCATTTATATAGCAATTTTATGGCTATAAAATAATATAATTTTTCATTTGATATCTATTCACACTACTGAGATGTACACACACATATAAATATGCATATATAATATATGCTAATTTTGGGATAGATAGTACAGTTATAATCTCATTTTGTGGAGGACAAAACTGAGACAAGTTCAGGTTGCTCATCTGATGATGGGCAAAAACCATAATTCTAAACTAATAATAGTAACAGCTGTCATTTATATAGTATTTTAAAGTTTTCAAATAGCTTTAATAATAAAAACTAACATTTCTATAAAGCTTATTACTATGTGCTGGGTACTGTGCCCATGCTTTACAAATAATACCTCATTTGTCTTCCTAAGTCTGGGAGATAGGTACTATTATTATCCCCATTTTATACATGAGGAATCTGAGGCAAACAGAGATTAAATAAATGGCTTGCTAGGAAGGGGCAGATTTGAATTCTGACCCTGCTCCCTTTAGCCCCAGTGGTCTATCACTGTGTTGCCTATCTGCTTTTGTATGTATGTACTGATTTGATCCTTACAAGAACTTTGGGAGGTAGGTTCTATTATAATAATATTTTGTTATAATATTAAATATGCAAAATTAAATAATGATACAATTTATAATAGCTTAACAAATGTTCATTCTTTCCTTGATTCCTATTCCCGTTTTACAGATGAGGAAACTAAGGCTAAGAGAGAGTAAGTGATTTGCCTAGATCCACCTAGTTGAAGAGTGTCTGAGGCAGAATTAGAACTTAGATCTTTCTGACCTTTGTGTCCTGTTACGTGTCACTTCCACACCAACTACCCAAACAAAATTTTCTCCAAAGCTAGTGCTTGTTCCACTGCGTCACCTTTCCTTTCCTTTTATGGAGAAATAGAAGACATTATTTGATATACTAGGAGATTGGAATATATTTCATACTAAATGGAGAATCTGAATGGCAGAGATGACTCCTTAGAATTGTAGGACACATGACAGCTGAGATCATGAAAGTGGCAGCAACCGTGGGAACTAATTAAATTTCTTTTTCCTTTTTAGACAGTGATAAGTTTTTGATGTAGGGAGAAAAAACATTTACTTTCTCAGGGGAATTAGATGCAAATAATGACTCTCCAAGGGGAACTGGATGCCTAGGAAGAAGCTTGTTAGGAGGTTTAAAAATTTGCAGCAGGCTTAGCATAGAATATGTTGTGAATTCCTTAGGACCAGGTCTTGTAAATAACTTATAACAGGATGGCTTCCTTCCCAAACTCTCTAGAATAGAGTCAAATAAAATCTTAATGTCAATCTCAGCTATATGAATCCCTTTCATATGGTCTAAAGCCATTAATTAACGACAGTAAAAAAGCCATTAATTCTGGTATAAAATTGACTGTACGTTAGTAGAACATAATAGCTATGGTACTCTAGAGCCCTGACCATTTCCAAAAGGATAAGATTCAATTCAATTTAAGTTTTTCCTTGTTCTAATGACAAAATGCTAGCCTTTTATGAACTATTCTGATGCTTCCAACAGAGGACTTGGAGTCAGAAGGTCTCTTGTTGAGAGCACTGGCTTCCTCAGCTTCATATTTTGTAAAACTGGGACTATTTGGATTATCTACCTCAAAGTTGTTGTGATGAGAATGCTCTCCAAGTCATAAAGTCTGGTAGGGACAGATGTGAGTTGTTTCAATGAGGAACGAATAGGACTATGCCAAGAGATTTCTTCAAATGGTATAAAAAGGGAATGAAATTTGATGCTTTGTAAGAGTCCTGAGACTTCTGGCAAAGGTATTATGCCCAAAGATACTATGGAAAGCTACAGAAGGTGGTGTGGTGCAACAGAAAGGCCATTGGATTTGGAGTCTGAAGACTTGGGTTTCATTCCTGGCTTTGCTCTTTCTTGCTGTGTGCCTTTGGGTAATCTACTTTATTTCTCTGGACCATGTTTCCTCTTCTCTACAGAGGAGGTGTTGGAGGAGGTGATCTCCAAGGTCTCTTCCATTTGTAAATCAGATCCTTGGCTCCTTCAAGGAGATTTCAAGGATTCACAAGGTTCTTTTTGTGTCTAGGAAGGGCCCAGCCCCTTGGACTCTTGTACCTGAGACCTCACATATACCTAAGTAAACAGACTCCTTAGAGTTCTGCTCCTTCCTTCCTCTCCCTTATTTCCCTCCCTTCCTTCTTCCCCCCTTTTTCCTTCCTTGCCTTTCTCCCTCTCTCCTTCCCTTCCTTCCCCCCCTTTCCTTCCCTCCCTTCCTCCTCCCCTTCCTTCTTTCGTCCCCCCTCTTTTCTTCCTTTCCTCCCTTCTTCCCTTCCTTCCTCTCTCCTTCCCTTCCTTCCTTCCTTCCTTCCTCCTTCCCTCCCTTCTTCTCTCCCTCCCTCCTTTCCTCATTAACTATCTTCTCTGGGCAATCCTTGCTATCAAACTTAGTTTAGGGATGGGCAGGGTCGGGGTGTTGGGGGCCAAGAACGGGTGGGTGGAAGAGTCTTTCTTTTCAGCACAGTCAATTTTTAACCACAACATCAGGCTCATTTTAATGAATACCATCGAAGAGGCTTCATCCTTCTGCTTTTATAAGCTGCCTACCAGTGGTATGGGAGTAAGACTATGGTCCTCTTTAGGGTTAATTAGTAATAGTTTATGCCTCTTTTCTTCTTCCACATCAACTGACTCATACTTCTTAGTGTAGACAGCATTTTTTTTGCCATAATTCCTTTGGAATTGTCTCAGATATTAGATTTCTGAGACAATTACTCAATTCACAGTTGATTATCATACAATATTGCTGTTACCATATGCAATGTTCTCTTCATTTCACATTGCATCAGTTTATGTAAGTCTTATCATGTTTTTCTGAAAGCATTGTACTCATCATAGTACAATAATATTCTATCATAATCATATACTACGCTTTGTTCAGCTGTTAATGGGCATCGCCAATTTCTCAATCTTTAACTCGACAAAAAGAGCTGCTCTAAATATTTTTGTACGTATAGGTCCTTTCCTTTTTTTATTTTTAAAATTCTAATTGGTATACAGACCTAGCAGTGCTGTAGCTAGGTCTAAGGGTGTGCATGATTCTATAGCCCTTTGGGGCTATGGTTTCAAATTGCTCTCCAGAATGGATGTATGTATAAGCCGACAGGGTAGGGAACCTGTGGCCTGGAGGTCTCATGTGGTCCTTAGGTCCTCAAGTGCAGCCCTTTGACTGAATCCAAACTTCATAGAATATCCCCTTAATTAAAAAGATTTGTTTTGTAAAACCTGGATTCTGTTAAAAAGCTACATCTAAGGCCTGGAGGCTGAAAGTTACCAACCACTGGTCTCTGACCCCATATCCAGCATGCCCACTTCTGCCTTGGTGAATTTTTTAACTTCTCTGATTCCTTCTTTCCCTCTCCCAGTGGAAATGTAAGCCTTTTGAGTACAGGGTCTGGGTTTTTTTTTTTTGTCCTAGCATACAGTAGGCATTTAATAAATGCTTGTTGAATGAAGTTGAGTTGGCACTTTTCCAGAGGGGATGTGAACAACAGTGACTTAAGCCTCTATAAGTCATGTGGTTGCCCTGGAATCCTGGACCTCTGCCTGGTCTGTGTTAGGTGGGCAGTTGTCCAACCATGTTACAGTAAATTAAACCCATGAGAACACTACTTGCCAGTGAGTAGAATCCATGGCTTCTGACATAGCTCAATATTGCAAAACTGTGTGGGGTGGGAACAGCCAAGAGTAAATTCATGTATGGTTTTGGTTGTGGCCTCATCTTGCCTGGAAACTCGGTTTTATTACCCTGGTCATGAGCACCAACTCCCACTGTACTCAAACCCCAATGACTTATGGAGTCAATCATTATTAGATGCTATAAACCCTCTTCCAGGACACAGACCTGCCCATTTGAGCAGTATGAGTGTAAGGTAAATGGACAGTTACTGCTGAGATGATTTTTATAGGAGTGTGAAAATCTGTATTAGATCAGCAAGAAGAATTGCTAGTGAATTATAAAGCTGCTTCAGCTTGCTTTCTTACATCCCACCTGAGAGCAGTTGCATTGGTCTGATGCTCTCTCCTGTTTGGAAAATTTCGATTTCATCATTTGTTTTAATCCTGATAAAGATCCCAGGTGTCCGTATAGGGTCTGATTAGCTGTCTGGAACGAAATAAAGCCTGGAAACCTTTAACAATATGAAAAAAAGAGAATTTGAATGTGTCTCCATCCAGGGACTCTCTCTGCTTCTTGAGTTTGGGTTTCATTTGAATCCCAAATCCAGGAAGAGTTGTTGGGCTTTGTGTTATTGTTTTTAAAAATTCATTTTGTTGGTTATGTCTACTTGGTATTCAAAACTGCTTCCTGCCTTGCTCCCAGCATGCAGCTCTCAGGCATTGAAAGACTGTGACATATTTCTAGGTTTCATGTATTAGATGTTAGACACCAGCAGTTGACCACAGGTGTTAAAATGAGAAAATTTCAAAATAGTAATGGAGATTTTTAAAAAAGAGACCTTAACCTTGATCCAAGATTCAGTGTTGAAAGAGAAAGACAAGTAAGTTGGAATTTCATAGGGCATTCTCAGGGCGTATTCAATGAAACTTTTATTAAGCACTTACTGTGCGCAAAGTACTGAAAATATAAAAATGGAGAAGCCACGGCAGGCTATGCCTTTCAAGAATTTCCATTCCACAAGGGCGCAGGGAAGACATGATTTTTAATTTTAATTTCATGAAGGATTTATTACATTCTTACAGTGTGCCAAACACTGTGCTGGTACTGGACTTAAGGAGAAAAAAATGAAACAATATCTTCAAAGAGTTTCCGTTCTTCTGAAGGAACGATACGAAAGTAGAGAGTGTTGGAGCAAAGGAGAGATTTGAGCCAAAGGTGTCCTTGAGGAAGTAGTACCTTGAGCTGAGCAGGATACTTGAAGAAAACAAAAACTTTAATAAGTGGAACTAAGTTAGGGTTCATATCTTTCAGGCCTAGGAGGTAGCCTGCAGAAATCTGTGGCAGAGAAAGCAAACGCATTGAGACTGTAGAACAGCCATGGCTAATGCAGAAATATGTTTTGCATGACTTGACATGTATAATGGGTTTTCTATTTCTTGCCTTCTTAATGGGCAGAGGAGAGCCTAGAGAGACAGAGAGAGACAGAGATTGGAACTGAAAATTTTAAAAATTTAAATAATTTTAAAAAGTGATTGGAGAACAGCTAATAATCCAATTTGTCCTGAAATGTAAATTGGGTCAAGGAAAGGGATTAAGCAGTTATAGTGAATAAAGAGAAAAAATTGTTTAAATTTTTAAGTTTACAGAAGAATTTGGGGCTGATGTTCTTTTAAAAATTTCTGAGAACAGGTGCCTCATGGTTCAGCGAAGTGCTCATGTAGTCAGGTTCCATATTTATTATGGCCCTTCTTGCAGACTCTCTTGTTTCTATTTTCCAGTCTTAATACTCAGAGGAATTAAAATGACAAGAGTCTAGCTTTTGAAATCTGTGTCTCTACTTATCTGTGCTTATTCACTCAACACCACATAAGGCAATGGAGTCTTAAAACTCAGGGGACCTCTCCTGTGGCAAAGGCCATGTCATTTCCACGAGATGGACTTCCTTCAACACCACCTTCTTAATGTGGCATTACCATCATTTTCCTTGTCAAATTAGTGGGAGTGAGATCAAGTCCAGACCTTTCTTTTTTTCCTAATTCATGACCAACTTGTATCCCTTTTGTACGCATTAAGAAGATGCAACTGTACGTATGAAATATTCAGTCATTCTTATATAGCAAAAAAGACCATAGGCAAGTGAGTATGTTGTACGTGTGATAAAATGTGCCCATTTCCTCTAGACATTGCTTTTTATGGCTATTATATAATTTCTAATTTACTTTTTCCTCTTCCTTGTAGCAAATTGCCTAGCTGGGCTAGAGCTGTTGTTCCCAAGATATTTTATGTTACAGAGAAGGCTTGGAACTATTACCCTTACACAATTACAGGTAAGTCTTCAATCAAACCAATCTATAAGCACCTTCGGGCAGCAAATGTAAGGATGTGGTAAAAGTGATTGTCTAGGCCAGTGGTCTCCAGGTAGGGGTTATGGGAATATTACACATTCAGCAAATCTGAGGGTGAGAAGATGGGCCCCATCCTACCCTCTCCACAAGAGCCAATCCTTTGACTTATTTGCCCAGCATTCTGCCACTTTTACCCCCTTTCCTCCTTTGTGTAGGCCCTGAACTTCCCTTCTCTGCCTTTATTTTTTAAGTGTTAGTCCCTAATAGCATTTATGACCTAACCACAGCAGGTACACTCACAGAAGAAACTACACAAATGCCTTCGAAAAAGTATATCTGCATCCCCTTCCCCTCCCCAAACAGTTCCCCTGAATTATCTCATGACCATATGGAGCATTCTCACCCCTCCACCCCCCCACCCTGGAAGTTTGGGCATTAAACTTCCTGAGAATAAGGATTATTTAATTCTTTCTATTTCTATGCCCAGCACCCAGCACAGTGTCTGGATAAATATATGGTAAATGTTTCATGAACCATTATTGATTATATATGCATTGCCCCCTTTGAGGGGGTACGGAATGAATTGCCCAGTAGGACCACACATGGATGGACTGTTATCTTTCTCTCCAAAGTCAGTCTTCATCTGAATTTCCCTGTGTCAGTCCAGAGTACCCCATCCTCCTGGTCACCCAAGTTTACAACCTCAGCATCCTGCCATACTTCTCACCCCACCGCATATCCACTCGGTTGCCAAACGTTGTCATTTCTATCCACACAACATCTCTTTCCCTTCTCTCTACTCTCACAGCCACCACCCTAATTTAGGCACTTACTACTTCTCCTCCAGACCCTTTTAGCAGTTTTCTGTTTAGTGTCTTTGCTTCAAGATTCACCCCAAACTATCTTCCCCAGAAAACAATTTTCCTAAAACACAAGTCCAGTCTTGATTCCAGTATCTGCCTGTTGAATTTGTTCAAACTTGTAGTTAGCATTTAATACCCTTCAGAATTTGGCTCCTTTCCAATTTTTTTAACGTATCACTTTCCTTCCTTATACTCTAGAGTCCGGCCAAAATGGCTCACCCAAAAACACAACTAAAGTGTCCAAGCAATAGGAAATTAAAGTATGACCCTCTCCATTAAGCAAGCTCATATAAAGTAGA
Organism: Pseudocheirus occidentalis; assembly: GCA_028646575.1. Taxonomy (NCBI): domain Eukaryota; kingdom Metazoa; phylum Chordata; class Mammalia; order Diprotodontia; family Pseudocheiridae; genus Pseudocheirus; species Pseudocheirus occidentalis. The sequence continues at coordinate 177,724,233 of CM053593.1, forward strand.
ATGCATTAGCTGGAAAACTTTCTGCTGAATTGGAATAAGAGGCAGTTCCTTTTTCCTTGTTTTTTGCATTGTGCATGATAATATCTACACATAGATAAAAATGATTTGTGTTTTAAAGCCATTATGCTCTAGCTGTTATGATCCAAGATATTTTATGTTTCAGAGATTGTTACATTATGTATCTTCTAATAAAAATAGCTAAAAAAGGAAATTCATCTGTTTAGCTGGCTGGCTACATTGATCAAATTAACTGAATCATTAATTACTAACAAACAATTATTATTTATGTTTGCCCTATCTTCCAGGATATATAGAGATTTTTACCAAGTAATGAAGCACATTTAATCACATTGCTCTCACTAAAAAGAATCATTATTAAAACTATTATTTATTTCATCTTTATCCCACAAACTTTATCTTCTTGTGTGTCTTATAACAGCAGAGTAATACATACATATAATTTATACACTCTACTCTTAAGTTCCCTCTCCCCTATTTCTTCCTCAATTTCTGGGAGAAATATACTAGGATAGTGGTTCTCAACCTATGGGTTGCGACCCCTTTGGGGGTCAAACAGGGTCTCCTAAGACCATCGGAAAACACATATTTCCAATGGTGTTAGGAACCAAGACACCGCTCCTCTATCCATCTCCAAGCTGGTCCGCCCACATGCAGATACGCCCACATAGGAGTATTAAAGGGTCACAGCATTAGGAAGGTTGAGAACCACTGTACTAGGATACAGTAAGTATATGTAGTTAGAGTACAGGGATTAACCTTGGAATCAGGAAGATGTGGGCTGTAGTCCAGCTTCTAACATACACTCCGTGTGACCCTGGGAAAGTTACTTTAACCTTACAGTATCCCCAGGAAGCTCTTTAAATCTATAAATTACAGGTGGAAGGAGTTTCCATGCTAGTTGTTTCACACAGTGAAAAAATTGCAGATCTAGAATACAAAAAAAGAAAAAAAAATTGGGGTGTATGATAAAACATGTTTTGCTAATGGGGTGCAAGATAAAAAAAGTGTAGAGACCACTGGTCTAGGCATCAGACTGTTTAGTTGCATAGATACTCCTTCTCTTTCCCTTGCTTGTTATAGAAGCCGTGTGTGTGTGTGTTTGTGTGTGTGTCTGTCTGTCTGTGTCTCTTAGAAAGTTAAGAGAATCAAATGAAATGACATATCTAAATGACTTGGCAAATTCTTAAGTGTTTTACAAATACCAGCTACTATTATTATTATTATTGTTGTTGTTATTATTATTATTGCCTTCTAATTTTAGGTGATGTCATTTCTCAATAGTATTTACCTTTACCAGTGGCTAACAAGAAGAAAGAAAAAAAAAAGAAAATTAAACTAGCCCATTTTAGGATCATAGACTCTAGACCTAGAAGAGACCATAGAAACATTTAGCTCAGCCATGCCATTTTATAGATGAGGACATTGTGTCCCCAAAAGTCAATGATTGGAATGCAGAGTTTCTGATTTAAAATCCACTGTTCTTTCTGTGCCACTACCCTACCTTCATCCCTATTACAATATGTCATAGAGCAGTGGTTCTCAACCTTCCTAATACTCGTATGTGGGAGTATCTTCATGTGGGCGGACCCACCTGGAGAAGGATAAAGGAGCAGGTCTTGGTTCCTAAGATGGCAATCCCTGTGACCCCTGTGAAAGGGTCATTTGACCCCCAAAGGTGGCACAACCCACAGGTTGAGAACTGCTGTCATAGAGTAAATTTCTTTCACAGACAGTCTAGTTGTAATTGTCCATAGTAGTCCAAAATGGTTACAAGCACAAAAAACTTCCCTTGTAATCTGATTATGCAGAAAATTCTATTTCTTGCTCCAGGTAAAGTAACATAGATTCATTCTGGAAGAATTTCAATGTATATTATATACTCAGCATTCTCACAGAAATTGTGGAAGAAGTAAGTAGAGAGAGGCACCTTAGGATAGAGAGCTAACCTTGGAATTAGGAAAATGTGGGTTCTAGTCCTGCTTCTGACACATTCTGTGTGACCATGGGCAAGTAATTTAGCCTCTCAATGTCCCCAGGAAACTCTTTAAATCTATAAACTACAGATGGAAGGAGTTTTCATACTAAGAAAGAAGGAGAAGGATCAATTCTTTCCCTTATGAAATGACTCAGGCTTTCATACCCCTGGCACCAATAAAACAGACTTTTCCTTCATTAATGGATGATAATTTTCCACTTAAAAATTGAACTGCGGGGTGGCTAGGTGGCGCAGTGAATACAGCACCAGCCCTAGAGTCAGGAGGACCTGAGTTAATATCCAGCCTCAGACACTTAACACAAAAACTAGCCATGTGACCTTGGGCAAGTCACTTTAACCCCAATTGCCCTTCCCTCCCCCTCCAAAAAAAAAATTGAACTGCAAAAATTTCTCCGATATTGGCTCTTTCATTCTTTACTAAGACTTTTCACCTAAGCTCTAGGTTCACATTCTGATTTTATGTTAGCCCTTTGGTGTTTAGTTGGCCACAGATTAATTGAATTTGATCCCTTCTCTGCCCAACCAAGAGAAGTGTCATTATTAAGTCTGTATGTGGAAGCATTCCAACAGCAGTTTTGGTGGTCTGGTCTCTTAACATAAGTGGGGGGGATGGTTTCCTTTATACCTTTTTTGTCTTTATAATTTACTGGTATATGTATTGGTTATATAGTTTGTATGAAGTGGAAGTAATGGCATTTATCATCATGTCATCTCTCTTTTTTCCCCCCCCGACACTTCTTTCCTCCAAATGAAATTCTGCGACCAGAATACACAGTAAGTTTTAATTATTTTCAAATTTTCAGACTAAGATCAGTGAAGTAATTAGAATGTCTCTTGTGTCTGTGCTTGTAAGTTCCATGAAAAATAGAAGAGTAGTTCAGAATAGGAAATATTTAAGCTCAGGCAATAATTCAGTTATATATAATGTATGAGCTTGAATGTTCTCATTTGTTCAGATGGATTGATGTTAATTTAAAGTGCTTTTACAGTTGCTTAAGAAAATCATTTAACATATTTTTGTAATTTAAAATGATGTGTCTTTTTATCTGTGTCAATTGTCTTCAGTGGAAAACCAATTTTTGAAAAGATGTTTTTTTAAATGGTGGTTGTTACTTAGAAACAGAAACTGGGGTTACATACAGTCCATGTACCTATAATCTGTTTTATTAAATCACTGGGTATTAAAAGATAGGTCAACAGCTAAGGTGGCTCAGTGGTTAGAGAAGTATACCTGGAGTCAGGAAGACCTAAATTCAAATCCTGTCTCAAGCATTTACTGTGTTATTCTGGATGAGTCACTTAACCTTTCTATGCCTCTGTTTTCTCATCTGTAAAATGTGTGAGGTTCACATGAGATAACACATACAAAGCATTTTGTAAACCATAAATTGCTGTTAGTGCTAGCTTTTAAAAAAATTACTATAACTGTTGCTGTTATCATTTTTTATTAAAATGGCAAGGGCATATCACCAAAATATTTTGAATCAGTTCTGGACTGAATTTCTCTAGCACTTTCAGCTGGACCATTTTTATGTCTAGGAGTAGAGACGAATCATTTAAACTTCATTCTGTAAGTTTTCAGTATCTCGTGTCTGAATGAGACATAATTATACTTGCCTAGCCCCTTGAGAGGAGCAGGAGCATTTTTTAAAAGTGTTCAAGAAGATTCTTTTCCTGACTTTCCCATCTTTACTTTGTTTCTTCCTTTTCCCCTTCTTCCTTCAAAGGCTCATAGAATTAGAAGCTGTGGGGCAGCTAGGTGGTGCAGTGAATAGAGCACCGGCCCTGGAGTCGGGAGGACCTGAGTTCAAATCCAGCCTCAGACACTTAACACAAAAAACTAGCCATGTGACCTTGGGCAAGTCACTTAACCCCAACTGCCCTCCAAAAAAAAAAAAAGAAGAAGCTGCCTAGGCCAACTCTTTCTTTGACTTGAAATGACTTGAAAACTGAAGTTTCATGGCCAGGTATAGTTCAGGTCAAAGCAGTTCTTATTAAAAACAACCCAAAGTTTGACTTGGCATTACATCCTGCCTTCTTCCCACAGACATTTCCTGATCTCTTCTCTGTTCTGGACACAGAGCCTGTTTATAGCTTTTCATGGCTATGTCCTCATCAGTTCCTGCTTTTAATGCTTTCCTACTGTGCTGATTGCTTTGGCTCTTTCAGATCTCAAACAACCCATCTTGGAACATTTCCCAACCTATCTTCCCCTTTGTGTTAGAAAAAGATCCAAGGTCCTTTACGACTGACTCTCAGGGGGTTCCAACTCTCACCCAGGAGTATTTTACCTCGCTCCCTTTTGGGGTGTCATTCACAAAGTCCTCTTCTCCATGCCATCTTTTCTTCTTAGATCTTAGCTTAGAACAGTAATTCTTAGCCTAGTTTGTTTTTTGGACTGCTCTTTGGCAGTCTTGTGAAGCTTCTCAGAGTATTTTTAAATTCATAAAATTTAAAAAGTTAATTATATAAAGGTTATAAAATATCTTTAAAACAAGTTCACGAGTTCAAAGGTTAAGAACCTTGGACTTAGAACAATATTTTATGTATAATTCAATTACATTTCAATTATTCGGATTTCAGGAAACTTCACTGTTTTTCCTCTACAACTCCTTTCCTTAAACTAGAGAACTTCAACATTTATGTTGCTGCTCCTTCAAACTGATATTATCTGGCCATGCCCTCCTATCATCATTTCCCTTTTCTTTATCCTTCACCTCTCCTCATACAGACCTCAAGTCCCTCCATCCCTCCATATTTTCTGAGGGATTTTCCTTTTTTCCCAATCTGTAGTTTAACTACCTTAGTTATATACTGTCATCTACTTGCAGATCCTTGACCTCTTTGTCCTCATCCTTTGCATCCAAACTCCAGTTCTGAATTAATTCAACTATCTACCACCTCCGTTGGACCCTCACTGAGACGACTGACCCTTAAAAAAACAAAACAATTCTAAATCTTCTCTCCCATAGGTTCCCACATGTTGCTCCAAACCCTAACAGTCAAGGACTTTGGCTCTTACTTTGACTCTAAGAAAATTGAGGCCATTCTCCATGAGTTCACATATCTCCTCTTTTTTTTTTAATGCCCCTTGACATCATTCATTCTTTCTTCTTTTCTTCTACTCTCTGATGTTTGAAGTCCTTCTCACCTCAGGCCTGTCTTTGTCTGGTTTTAATCATCCAGAGCATGTTAGATCACACTATTGTTTCCTTGATTTTAGCTAATCCTGTCTTGCAATCTCAGTCAGCCCTCCCTAATCTTGTGTTTTCCTATCTACTGGTTTCTTCTTTACTGTTTTCTTGCTTGTCTTTCCTATCTTTAGAACAAATAAACCCCTTCACTGAAACCTGTTGTTGTTCAGTTGTATATGACTCTTTGTGATTCCATTTGGGGTTTTCTTGGTAAAGATACTGGATTGTTTTGCTTTTTCCTTCTCCATATCATTTTACAGTTGAGGAAACTGAGGCAAACAGGGTTAAGTGACATACGTGTTCTGGGTCACACAGCTAGCAGTTGTCTGAGGCTGGATTTGAACTTAAGTCTTTTTGACTCTAGTCCTGGACCTCTATCCACTACACCACCAAACTGCTCTCACTAAAACCTACCATCCCACTCAGTCTCAGCGCATGCATCTGTCCTCATGGGCTCCAGCAAACTCTTATCAAAAGTTATCTTTGTTGCCTTCCCTCCCTTTTCTAAGTACTCCTTAGTCTTTTGCAGTTCAGCTTCTCACCTCATCACTTAACCTAACCATTCTTTACAGAGTTATCATTAATATCTTTATTGTCAGATACCATGATGATTTTCTCAGCCCTCATTTTTCTTTACCTGACTGCTATATTTGACCCTGCTGACTCCCTTCTTGTCCTGGATACCCTGTCCTCTCCCTGAATCTGCTGCTCTGCCTCCTTTCAACTCCAGTGGAACTAGGTCTCCTCTCAGGTTAAATTCATCACCTCTAATCTCATCTCCCTGCTGCCAACTCAAGCCTTGAGTGAGGTCACCTGCCACTGACTGGAGGGATGAAGGTTAGAGTACTGAACTCCTCCCACTGCTTTCCTTTAGAGGGGGCAGTAACTGGACTTTGGGGGCTCACTCCATTCTGTATCTGCTGCTCTTCCTGGTTTCATCTCCATGGATCAAGATGACCCCAGGCCAGCGACCCCCTTGATCTACTCCCCATTCCTCTGCTCCTCCTACTCATGCTTCCTTTTGTATGTTGTCTCCCCCAGTTAGATTGGACACTTCTTGAGGCCAGGGACTGTCTTATTTACTAATTGTATCCTCACAACTTAGCACACAGTGCTTGGCACATATTGGGCACTTAATGCATGTTTATTAGATTAACTATTTGTTACCCTATTCTTTCCAGTTCTCCTACTTATATGTTGCTTCTCCTTTTCTTTTGCTGGTTTGAATCATTCAGAGCATACTAGATCACACTAATTATGGATGATCTCTGAAGTGCTATCTCAGACTCTCTTTTTTCTTTTTCTACATTTTCTTTTTTTGGGGGGGGGCGAGAAACAAGGCAGGGCACTTGGATTTAAGTGACCTGCTCAAGGTCACACAGCTAGTAAGTGTTAATTGTCTGAGGTCAATATATTTTCTTTTTAGTTAGTCAACTCTCTCTTTTCTTTTTCCTCTCTGACTTTTTGATCTCACCAGCTCCTCAAATATCTAATATCTCTGCAAATGATTCTAAAACTCAGTCTGTCTAAAGTACAACTTATTATCTTAACTTTATATTATAGAGAGCACCACCATCCCTCTTCCTTGCTGCCATGGCCTGCAAACTTGGTGTCTTCTTCAGCTCTTCACTCTCCTTCACCCCAAATATCTAATCTGTCACATCTGGATATATTTAGCTTTACACCACTACCCCCTCATACAGGCCCTCAAACCCTTGAACTTGGACCACTGCAGTTGTCTTCCCCTCAAGTCTGCCTCCATTCCAGTCCCATTTCTACTTACTTACCAGAGTTATCTTCCATAAATGCAAATCTGGCTGTGTTACCTTCTCCCTCTCCTCTCAGTAAAGTCCGCTGGTTCTCTCATACCTCCGTGATCAAATATAAAATCTGCTGTTATATTTAGATCTTTCATAACTTGGCACCTTTTTTCTCTTCAGTTGTCTTATACTTTGCTCCCCTACAAACATTCTGTGTAATTCAGCTATGCTTGCCTAGTTGCTCAAATATAGCCCTCTATTTCCTGACTGTGTTTCTTTTTTATTATTTATAAAATATTTAAATATTTCAAATTAATAATAAAATACTAATATTAATTAAAATAATTAAAAATTTTATTAAAATTATTTATTTTAATTTTCTTTAATTTAATATTTAATTTTTTCCCCAATTACATGTAAAAACAATTTTAACATTCTTTTTTTCCAAATGACTGCATCTGGATGGGCTGACCCCCGTGCTTGGAATGCTCTCGCTTCCTTCCTCACCTTTACTTGTTTTCCTAATTTCCTTCATGATTGTACTTAAATCCCATCTTCTATAGAATGCCTTCCCTGGTAATCCCTGTCCTATCATTTCCTCCTTCCCTCATTTCTTTTTTTAAAAATTCATTTTATTTTCAGTTTATGGAATAAATCAAGCATTTACATAATATAGTATAATTTAAAAAGTTGATTGCACATGATACTGCAAATCTACACTGTACAGCTTGCTATGGTGTGTTGTGATAGAATACTACTGTGCTGTAGGAAATGATGAGAACCCAAAGACCCCAGTTTTGGGGATAAGAACTCGCTATTTAACAAAAACCTGCTGGGAAAACTAAAATATAGTATGGCAGAAACTGGGCAAAGACCATTATCTAACTCTGCATGCCAATATCAAGTCTAAATGGGTGCACAATCAAGGTATAAAGGCTGAGACTGTAAGCAATTTGGAGAAGCAAGGAATAGTTTACCTGTCAGATTTATGGAGAAGGGAAGACTTTATGACCAAACAAGAGTTAGAGAGCATTATAAAATGCAAAATGGATAATCTTGGTTACATAAAGTTGAAAAGTTTCCGTACAAACAAAGCCAATGTAACCAAGATTAAGAGGGAAGTGGGAGATTGGGAAAGAATTTTTACAACCAATATCTCTGATAAAGGCTGTTTCTAAAATATACAGGGAATTGAGTCAAATCTATAAGAATATAAGTCATTCCCCAATTGAAAAATGGTCAAAAGATATGAACAGGCAATTTTCAGAGGTAGAAATTTAAGATATCTGTAAGCATGTGAAAAAATGCTCTAAATCACTATTGATTCAAGAAATGCAAATCAAAACAACTTTGAGGTACCTCACCTCCCCAGTCAGATTGGCTAAGATGACAAAACAGGAAAATGACAAATGCTGGAGAGGATGTAGAAAAATTGGAACACTAATGCATTGTTGGTGGAGTTGTGAACTGATTCAGCCATTGTGGAGAACAATCTGGAACTATACCCAAAGGGGTATAAATAATTGCATACCCTTTGACCCAGTAATATGACTTCTAGGGTTGTATCAGGAAGAAAGACCCATGTATACAAAAATATTTATTACAGTTCTCTTTGTGGTGGCAAAAAATTGGAAATTAAGGGGATACCCTATCAATTGGGGAATGACTAAACAAGTTGTGGTATATGAATGTAATGGAATACTATTGTGCTATAAGAAATGAGGAGCAGATGGACTTCATATTTACCTGGAGAGGCTTATGCAAACTGATGCTATGTGAGAAGAGCAGAACCAGGAGAAATTTGTATACAGTGACAGACAAGTAATGATGACCACCTTTGGTAAATTGGATTCTTCTCAGGAGCACAAGGTTATAGGACAACTCTAAAATACTCAGGATGGAAGGAGATGTCTACATTCAGAGAAAGATCTAGAAAGAATAGACTTTAAATGCAGACTGAAGCAAACTACCCGCTCTCTTTCTTTTCCATGTTTGGTTTTGTTTCCTCTTTCCCATTGTTCATTCCATTGGTCTAATGTGAAAGTATTTGCAGATCCTATACTTGATTGCATGCTGCCATGGTGGGGAGGGGAATGGAGAGGAGAAAATTTGAAACTCAAGGGATTGTGGAACTGGATCTTATAAACTAAAAGTAAACAAACAAATCAATTTAAAAAATGAAGAAAGAAGCCTTGAGCTCAGGGGGTGCTTAAGTGGCACAGCGAATAGAGCACCAGCGCTGGAGGCAGGAGGGACCTGAGTTCAAATTTGGCCTCAGACACTTAACCCTTAGTAGCCATGTGGCCTTGGGGAAGGCACTTAACCCTGATTGCCCTGCCTTACCCCCTCCAAAAAGCAAAAATAAATAAATAAATAAATGATGAGCTCACTGATCTTAGAAAGGCATGGAAAGACTTACAGGAAATGATATAGAGTCAAGTGAGCAGAACCAAGACAACCTTGTATACAGTAACTTCCCTCTCTTCTAGTCCCTTCCCTCTTATTTACCCCTCTTAATTAGTCATGAACACATCTGATTGAGTTAGAAGGGAATAATACCATTGGACAAATAACAGTAAGCCACAACTACTGGTGACCCTTAAAAGATACAGTCTAGGACCAACCTTGAAGAGTTCAACAACTTCAGTGAAGAGGGAGGAGGGGATTTTTTTTCTCTCCTTATCTCCTATGCAGTAGTGTCTTGGGTTGGAAATACTCTCTTAGGAGGAAACTCCTCATCCAGCAATTGGATAGTGAGTTTGAGAGTGTCAGGAACAATTGAAGCAAGAGAGACACTTTCCAGACAGAAACCAATACAGAAAGGTGGTCCCTTGAGGCTGAAAGTAGCTTCAGGGAGCTGAACCTCTCTTGGCAATGCAGAGAGCCAGTTATGGACTCGAGAGCTAGCTTTTTCAGCTAGCTAGAACTGTGCAGAGGAGGCGACCCAGAGAATTCAGCTGAATGACATACCCAGCACTGTGAGGAGGGAAAGGGCATCAAGACCCTGCAGGGTCAGACTTATAAGTTGCTTTGGGCACATATTGGGGTGTGTGTGCGCGCGCGCGCGCGTGTGTGTGTGTGTGTGTGTGTGTGTGTGTGTGTGTGTGTGTGTGTTCCTGTGCCTCATTACCACTGAGCTCTAAATTGCAGCCCACTCTTTTCACAAATGCTGTATTTGTGGAAAAGAATACTCAAGATTTCTGTAGAGAATATTTTAATGCAATTTTTAAAGCTATCATCTTAATAAATACATTTTACTAGAAGCTAATTGGATACACTGGTTGACTGTTAATGGAAAGCACCTGGGGTACTTGTGAACTATAGTTTTTGGAGTGGTTACCAGCAGGGTAGCTAGGTAGCACAGTGGATAGAGCACCAGGCTTGGAGTCAGGAAGAAATTAGTTCAGATCTGACCTCAGGCATTTACTAACCTTGTGATGCTGAGCAAGTAAGTCACTTAACTCCATTGCCTCTTAAAAAACAAACAAACATCTGACCCAACTGAATAACGACAAAACACAGCAGGGTACCCTTAATATACAAGGTAATAGCTCCCCTGTGGAGACTGAGCCCATAAATACAAATTCTCATTGTGGGTGGAGGGTGGACATAACCCAGAGGAGTGCTTTCTATTTATTCTGCATGTATTTATATATGGGCAGCTTGGTGGTGTAAGTCCTGAAGTCAGGAAGATTCATCTTCCTAAGTTCACGTCTGGCCTCAGACACTTATTACTTGTGTGCCCCTGGGGAAGTCACTTAACCCTCAGTTTCCTCATTTGTAAAAGGAGCTGTAGAAGGTAATGGCAAGCCACTCCAGTATCTCTGCCAGGACACTTCAATGGGTCATAGGAGTTGGATAGAACTGAAAATGACTGAACAACAGAGAGTGTGTGTGTGTGTGTGTGTGTGCGCACGCGCACACGCATGCACGAGCACACTGGCAACATTTAAATTCCTGGAGAATAGGAATTGATTCATTGTCCTTTTATCTTTAGCATTTGGTACTGTGATGCATAGTAGGTGCTTAGTAAATAATTATAGTTTGGTTGATGCCTTAGTTCTTTTTTTTTTTTTTTTTTGCTTTTTGGAGGGCAGTTGGGGTTAAGTGACTTGCCCAAGGTCACACAGCTAGTTTTTTGTGTTAAGTGTCTGAGGCTGGATTTGTACTCAGGTACTCCTAACTCCAGGGCCAGTGCTCTATTCACTGCGCCACCTAGCCGCCCCGATGCCTTAGTTCTAATTCTTGCCCTTCTGGATAGGTCTGCCGCCATTTGAGAGGAATTCTGACTTGGGAGAACCTTCAGTTTAGGAACTCTCTTCAGATCTACACTTTCAGACAGTTACTTAAAAAACTAAAATAATTTTTTCTCACTATGCAACGTTATGTAGAAATAATATTTTCTTCACAAAACAGAGGAATGTGATTAATGGTGCTAAAAATCTCTTCAGGAAAAGTTGTGGGTTAGAAATTGACCAGAATCAATTAATCATCAAACATTTATTAAGCTCCTACATTTTTTTAATTCTTTATTAAGATCCCATTATTTATGTTATTAATTTCTAGCAATTATTATTTATTAGTTGCAATTAAATTAATTATTGTTTGTTTTATCATTTATTAAGCTCTTACCTAGCACTTATGGCAGGTGCTATGCTAAGCACTGAGGACAGAAAGAAAAAAGTACATTCAAGGAGCTTGAATTCTGTGAACAAGACTGTGTGTGTGTGTGTGTGTGTGTGTGTGTGTGTGTGTATTTTGTATGGGAAGATTTTGTATGCATAGTAGATATAAGGTAACCATATTGGGTAAGGTACTGATATCTAGAACACTGTGAAAGACCCTCCTGCAAAAAGCAGCTCTTAAGGTGAATCTTGAAGGAAAGCAGAAATTTTAAGAGATGAAAATGGGGAGAGAGATCATTCTAGACATAGGGGACAGTTATTGAACAAGTCAGAGACAAGAGACCATGAATAATGGACAATAAGTAGTTCAGTATGTGTGGGCTCTATAATCCATGGAACAACACGAGGAGAATAATGTGTAATGCTATAAAGATAGGACAGCACCACATTGTGGCAGATTTAAATGCCATACAGAGAAATTTCTCTTTGAACCTAGTTGTAATAGGGAGACAGTGGAGTTTATTAAGTAAGGGGAGGGATTTAGACTTGTACTTTAAGAAAATCACTTTGACAACTGTGTAGGAAGCAACTTGAGTCAGGAAGATCAACTGGGAAGCTTTTTCAGTAGTTCAAGTGAGAGGTGATGAGAACCTGACCTGGGTGGTCATTATACCATGTAGAGAAGAAGACCTATAGGAGAGATATGGAGATAAAATTTGGGGGAGATCAGAGTGATGAGTTGTGGATGACACTGAGATTGTAAACCTGGATAACTGGAAGTTATAAGGAAGTTAGGATGAGTGGGTTTTTTGGGGAAAGATGATGAGTTCTGTTTTGGACACGTTGAGTTTGAGATGGGACATTCAGTTGGAAGTGGCCAGTAGACAATAATAAAGAATGAGTGATACAATAGCATTTTCCCCCTGGGAAAAGATAACCAGCCTAATGAAAGGCCTTAATTTCTTCCTGAATCTTATAAAATAATGACAGAACAAAGAGGGATTGTGGTTGGCTTTGTGGTATTTCAAGGATTAAAAATCAGCACTTAAATATGAACATAATTAAGTATGCTCAGACAAGTCTGTACAGCCATAAGGAATATCGATTTCGCTTTATCTGTCAAGCTTCTATGAGAAAAAAACCCCAAAAGAATAATAAGTAGATGGAGAAATAGCCTAAAAAATGGGCACATATCCAACTCCCACAATCTCCACCATCACCTTCCACCTACCAGATGAGCTTTTAATAAAGAATCCTCAGAATAGACAATTACATGAAATCAGTTATTAGCAGATATTCATGAGGCAGTCAGGCATAGCAGATAGAGAGCAGGTAGATCTGGGTTCAAGTTCTACTGCTGATAGACAATGGCTGTTGAAACCTTGGATAAGTTGCTGAAACTTTCTGTGCCCTATAACTCTCCAAAACCCTAATTTGAAGAGTTAATGCTGACTTGTGTCAGTACAGAAAGTTTCCCCGCTAGGGAGTTCCCTTTATCAGTGAAATGTTTTATAAGTGAAAGAATTCAAATAGTGAATAGCTGTTACTCAAGAAGTGAAGTCATCAGTGGGCTGGTCTATATTATATATTCAGCACTTTATTTAAAAGGAGGAGGTCATAGAGAAAATCCGACGAAATTGTTCATTTATAGTGAAACATTACTGTTTAATGATAACCGCAGGATGGATTGAACCACATTGAAGAATGTGTTTGTCAAGGGTAGATTAAGTTAAGGTTGAATACATGTTATTCATTACACATATCCATCTACCCACTCACCACTATCTATAATAGTTAGCAGTCATCACCACACTGGCCACCGCCACATAATACTGGCATGTTAACAAAAGGAAAGGTTATATGTTAAAAAAAAATTTATTATGAACTTAAGAAATATAACAAGCATTTCTATGACATAGTAGATTCAAAAAAGGATAATTGTACATGGAACGGACAATCTGTACAAAACTGTACAACTTGCTGTTCTTTTTAGATATATAATTAAGTTATCATGTCATTTTCTTTTTTTCCCCCCTTTTTTCACCTTGCCACCGTAGAGAGGGTTACCATTAGACACAATATGTTTATATGTGTATGTGTACATATATATGTATATGTGTGTGTATATGTGGAAATCCATTCCAAACTTACCAAATCTAAAAGAATATTAGTTATTCCCCGGTTGTACTGAGTCACCCACAGTTTTTAGTAACATAGAAGTTATTGGCTAATGATGCAAATATATGAAAGAGTAGGTCAAATTTGGAGCACATTTCAGGGAACAGAGTTCTCTCTCTCTCTCTCTCTCTCTCTCTCTCTCTCTTCCTCTCTCTCTCTCTCTCTCTCTCTCTCTGTCTCTCTCTTTCTTTGCATGAAGCTAATTGTTAGTTATCCAGTTAATTATCCAGCCCCCAACTTGTCTGGATCCAAGCTTTAGATGGCTTAATCCCTTTTAGGAGCAAGAGGGCACATGACAGCAATAGCAGTTGCCGTGAATGGCTGCGTGGTGTAGTAGATAGAGACTTGTGGTCAGGTTGACCTGAATTCTAATTCAATCCTGCCTTAATTTCTGAGCAAGTAACTTAACCTCATCTGTCAAATGAGGGGACTGGACTAGAGGACCTCCAAGGTCCCGCTAAACATTTAAAGAAAGTCACTCTGGACCAAATATCATATGTAGCCGATGATGGTCAGGAGTAGCCCTGACACTAACAAGCCATTGCATCCAAAGGCTTTTATCCATGTGACCTTAATCTCTTATTACACACCTATTATGTTCTAGGCACTCTGATAAGCACACTAAGGATGCAAAGTAAGTCCCCAAACCCCATTCCTGCTTTCAAACTTCCAGCTAATTGCACAGATGTGCCTGGGTGATTTCTTGAGACCCTTTACAGATCTAAGATTGCATTATTCATTGGTGCTTACTATCACCAGTCACTTTAAAGGGAGCTAGAGGATTTCCCGGTTGACTTTATAATTGTGTTCACTAAGCTAATAAGACTTTTTTTTTTTATTATTCTTTAAGGTGTAAATGAATCATCTTAGGAGTCATATGGTAAGAAATGAAATATGACCTCCACTCCATGAAGAACATTGCATAGCCAAAGAAGCGTGTGATGCGTTTCTAGTTCAGGAAGATTACTTCCCCAGAAATGAAGCAACATAAGCCAGGAACAAAAGACTGCCATGTTGGAAACATGCTAGGAGCTAAACTTCTGGTTTGGGACATGGCCAGGGTAGGGAGCAGGCACAAGTGGTAGTTGCTTTCAGATAGGAAATGAGTTAGGGCAGGGTGTATAGCATCATAGGTAATGGAAGATAACAAAGTTTGAGTTGGAGACATTCCATCAGGCACAGAGCCAAGTGGCCCTTATCTAGAGGATCAGATGTATTTCAGAGAAAAGCAGTCTAGCACATGGATAACTCTCTGGGTGAGAGGAGTTATTCTGACAAAATAATAGCTCTGACTAGCATGTTTTATACTGGAAGACTAATTGAAGCTGTTATATTCAGAGCCTAATTTAAGACTATTTGGATGATTTGATTCTCATGTTAGACTTTTATCTGTTTGGGTTTGAGTTTGTCTCCTTGAAACTGGGTAATAAATCGCATTCAATTCTGGTTCAATTAAAAAAGAATTACATGTAAGGCAAGGTGAGTTTTATTCTGGTCCGGAGATATATATGTATGTATGTATGTATGTATGTATGTATGTATGTAACTGTGTATAGTCAAGTATATGGAAAGAGATTAGATCTATGATTTCACTGCTACAGAAGATTCTTCGGTGATCAAATTCCGTCTACCAGTGCTGGTCAGCACCTTCTCTTCCACTTGTCAGTCTTCCAAGTTGCCTAGAACACTGAAGACCTTTCTAGGGCACCATAGTCTCCATGCTTGAATGATGATCATTCTTCAGGCAGTATTACTACTGGGTACTTGAGTATAATAAAAAATAATTTATGGATGGAGAGAACACAGAGGTGGCTGACGACCCATCAGGAATGTTGAAGAGGGATTCAAGTCTAGAAGGAGAGGTAAATTAGGGTTACTCACTGCAACTAAGGATCCTCTTAGTGAATTCCTGTATTTGACAACTAAAGGATCTCCAAATGAGTATTAACTCAGTGATTCATTAGAGAAGGAATAAGAGGAGAAAACCCACATACAACTTAGATGTTATTTATTAAAAGATATTCTTTATATTTGGCTGGAGGTGGATAGGACGCTGCTGTCTTATACATTTGCATCCATATTGGGGTGGTCATATAGCGACTCAAATAATGTCTTCTCTGCTTTCCTGTTTTCAACAGGAAAAGTCTCATCTCTTATAGGTGTTAGAAGTTTTCCTTCCTTTGGGAGGTTCAAGGACATCCTTTGGTGGCTAGCAAAACATTATCTGTTATCTCTGTAAGAAATGATTCAGGGGGATGAGGAAATGGAATTGCAATCAGTCGTTGTGTTCGTAAGCATTTATTAAGCCCCTTCTGTGTGTAAAACATTTTGTCAGGTGTTGGGAATGTGAAGATAAAAATGGAATGATCTCTGCCCTCAGGGAGCTTATAGAATGTATTATTGGAATATATCACTGGCAATGTTTCTGCATTTTTTGAGGGTTGGCTAATAACTTATCTGAGGGAATATGTGGGCCCAGGTAGACACTTAACTGGGAAGTTATAATTAGGAAAATAAGGGGAGAACTTCTCATCTCCTTTCAGGTTTAAAAGCAAAAGAATTAAACCAATTAAAAGTATATAGATATACAGGATAGTAGCCAATTAATCTGTACATGAATCTTCCCAGGGAATTCTGCCTCTTAACTTTTCTGGTCATTGTCACATAACAGTCAGCAAGTATTTATTAAGGACTTACAATTGTGCCAGGCCCTGAGTGGTTCTCTCAAATTAGGATCCAGGACTTTTTTATGGAGTTACTTATTACTTTTTTTCTTGAGAGGCTGTATTTAAATTTCATATATATGAATTTAAATTTCATATATATGTGTTGGATTGAAATCAGGTCCTCTTGACTCCAGGGCTGATCCTCTATTCATTGTGCCACCTAGCTGCCCCTTTTTGGTCACTTTTTGCTTTATTGTTGTGTTTTATTTTTAAATTTATTTTTAAAATTACATACATATATAGATTACTCCCACTTCTTGAGAGTTCTCTTGTAACAAGGTAAGACAATTAAGTAAAACTAATAATACACTTTCATCTGAAACTGCATTTGACATTTAATATCTGTAGGATTCCCCTCCTACCTCTCTTTAAAAAAATAAACGGAAATCCATTTTCTTTCCCTCTCACCCACTACCTCTTTAAAAAAGTAGAAAAGGGGGGCAGGTAGGTGGTGCAGGGAATAAAACACTGACCATGGAGTCAGGAGGACCTGAGTTCAAATCCAACCTCAGACACTTAGCCGCACTTACTAGCTGTGTGACTTTGGGCAAGTCACTTAACCCCAACTGCCCTGCCTTCCCCCATTAAAAAAAAAAAAGGCAAAAAAAAAGTAGAAAAGAAAAATCCTTGTAACAAATGGGCATAGTCAAGCAAAACAAATTCCCTCAATGGTTATACATAAAAATATATGTATCACATTATGTTATCCTCTCTGGACTGGATAGAATGTTTTATCATCAATCCTCTGCAATCATGGATGGTCATTACATTGATATAGTTACTTTCACTTTTGAAGTTACTTGCTTTTACAGTATTGGTGCCACTATATTGATTGTTCTGGTTCTGCTCATTTCATTTTTTATCAATTTATAGAAGTCCTCAAAATTGCTCACTTGTAAAATATTGACATAATCATGCAAAGTATTCCTCTGGTTCCTCTACTCGCTTTGCTTTGCGTCAGTTAGGTCTTTCCATGCCTTTTTGAAATAATTTATTTCCTCATTTCTTACAGTGCAGTAAGCACTTTCATTTCATAAGTAAATTGTGAAACTTATTCAACCATTTCTCAATTTTCAGACATCTTCAGTTTCAGGGTATTTTTGTTTGTTTTATGGCTACTACAAAAAGAGTTTCTGTGAATATTTTTGTACAAATAGGGCTGTTTGTTCTTTCCTTGATCTCTTTTAGGCATAGCCCTACCTACTAGTGGTATAATTGGATTAAAGTTACTGTTCAGTAACTTTTTCGCATAATTCCATGAAAAGCTGACTTTTTTTTTTAGCATGACTGAGATCATACCTCTACCTCATAGATTCTCAGACTCTTGCATGTCATGAGCCACCTTGGGACTCTGGTGAAGCCTGTGGTCCCCTTTTCAGAAGAATGTTTCCCCCCCACTTAATAGTATTTTATTTTTTCCAATTACATGTAAATATTTTGTGATATTCACTTCTATAAGATTTGGGGTTTCAAGCTTTTTTCTGCCTCCCTCTTCTCTCCCCAAGACGGCAAGCAATCTGATATAGGTTTTACAGGTACAATCTTATTAAACGTATTTCCACATTAGTCCTGTTATGGAAGAAGAATCAGAACAAAAGGGAAAAACCACAAGAAAGAAAAAATAAAAAAGAGAAAATAGTATGCTTCAATCTGCATTCAGACTTCATAGTTCTTTCTCTGGATATGGATAGCATTTTTCATCATGAATCTTTTGGAATTGTCTTAGATCAGTGTATTGCTGAGAAGAGCTAAGTCTATCGTAGTTGATCATCACACAATGTTGCTTTGACCGTGTACAATGTTCTGGTTCTGTTCATTTTGCATAGCATCAGTTTATATAAGTCTTTCCAGGTTTTTCTGAAATCATCCCGCTAATCATTTCTTATATATAGCACAGGAGTCAATTCCATTCCTATACCACAATTTGTTCAGCCATTCCCCAATTGATGGGCATCCCTTCGGTTTCCAGTTCTTTGCCAAAAAGAATGTTTTTTCAAAGCATACAATAAAAATCTGGGTAGCTAGGTCATGCAGTGGATAGAGTGCCAGGCCTGGAGTCGAGAAAACTCATCAGTGTGAGTTCAAATCTGGCCTCAGACTGTGTGCCTCTTGACAAGTCACTTAACCCTATTTGCCTTAGTTTCTTCTTCAGTAAAATTGAGCTAGAAGTAGAAATGGCAAACCCTCAAGTATCTTTGCTAAGAAAACCCCAAATACGGTCACAAAGAGCTGGACACAACTGAAACAACTCAACAACAAAAATACATTATACAAGCTTGCAAAGGAAACCAATGATATTGAAATAAAATGGTCAGAATATTAGAAAAAGAATTTCACAGGCCCCAGAGTAAGAACTTCTGCTCTAAACATTTATTTACAGTTAATATAAGTGAGGTATGAAGAGGCCTCCAAATGAATGTTGCTTGCTTTTACCTAACTAGGAAAGTTTTTATGAGAAATCTGTCCTTTGAAGTGTTTTTAGTGTCACCATACCACTTTTTGATGTCACAATAAACACTTTTTGTGTGTTTTCTTCTGTTATTTTTCATAGTTGTGTGTGAGTGACTCAGGCAACTTTACTAAATCAGACAGATAAATGTATTCAGACAACAGTAAGCCGTTCCAATCTGATCTGTTTAGAAGACCAGTCTGTTGTCCAGTCATAACTCATCCTGTTCATAGATGTATACTTTTTAGCCTATTGGTACTTGATGGATGGCTTACCTCCTCTTCCATCTGGTAACAGTTCAATGAACTTGTGTGGAAGTATTTTGGCAAGCTCTTTATTCAAATCCTCCCATTTTACTTTACTTTGGCATTTCTGAAGCCATTATTTGTACTTCAAAGAAAACTTACTCAGCCATTTTTAAGTTAGGATAGCAGAGAAAAAAGTACTTCCTTAACTTTAAAGATCATTTTTAAATTATTTTGGATTTTAAATGCAAATCACTCACACTTGCTTGAAAATAGATTAGTCAGAGAAAAGTGTTTAAGGAAATGTTTCTTGGGATAAAATAAATGCTTTTGGATTGATTGACAATTAGAGCAGATCATTCTTCTTTTTCTGTTTTCCATTTGCACTATAGGAAATCCAAATTAACTTTTGTTATTTAGTTAAGGCAGCAAATGTGCAGTTCTATGAGCAGAAGTGATTGATGGGGGTAGATTTTTTTTAAAGGCAGGGAAGAGAGAAGAGAAAATAGAAAAGGAAGAACATTTAAAATAAAATTATATGCAGATAATCATGAATACTTTAAGGTACAAACAACTGCCAATGATTGCAAAATTGTACTGTCATAAATTTTATAAAAGTGAAATGCATTATAGATGTTTCTAATTGGACAACAGAGGATGAGATACGAATATCATGGAAACAATGAACATGAACTTGGGCAAACTTTTCGACACAGTGAGGGATAGAAGGGCCTGGTGTACTCTGGACCATGGGATCACTTAAGGGCCAGGCAGGACCGAATAACAACAACAAAGCACATGTCGTGTATTTAATTGTTACAAAATTTTCTGCTTTGTGTGAATTCACAATTTAAACACTAATTTGATTTAAACATTGTTAGAGGATATTTCTGGTGTGATTTATTTTTTAATGAATTAATTGATCTAACTGGATTAAGAGGGTGGTTCCTTCAGTTTATCCTAACTAGGAAAGAAAGTGACCTGGAATGAAGCCTTCCTATCTGGAAGAGCTTCTGTTGCATTTGACAATGGTTGTTCTGTCTCTTTAAATTGGCCTCCCGCCCTGCCTTGTATAGTTGTCAGAATTCACAAGCATCCTCAGCTTGTTTTTGTCTTTGACAAACTGAGTAGGATTCTGTATGAGCCTGTTTTCTGTGTCTGCTCTTGGTTTTAATAGACTAGGCACTAGCAGCAAACCACCTCCCAGTAAGAAAACAACATAGTTTCATTCATGCATTCTGCTCCCTGCCCCTCTTCTCCTTCCTCATCCAATAAACTGCTGTTATACAACATAGCAGAGAACAAGAAGGGCTTCCATCAGGGAGTGATTTAATGAGGGACCAGAAGCATCCTTGTTGGGTTCAAGCTGGTGAGAGGCCGCTGTGGAGCTGACATTCATCTCACTATTTACTGATGCACAAACAGCTCTTTTTTCTGTTTATCTCCGTCTCTGCTTCCAGCATACTCTTCTCTTTGCAGTTCCCTTTCCCTTCCTTTTTTCTTTGTTGTATTTTGTGCTAACTTTTACCTTTGTTACCCCATTCTGTGTGAGTGATTTGTGTGTATATATATGTGTGTGTTCACACACACACACAATTTCATCCACCTTGCCCTTTCTTTACTTCTTTTTCACTTTTTCCCCTACTTTGCTTATTCTTCTCACACTTCCCCATTCTCTCTATCATTCCTTTTTAACTTTTTAACTATCTTGCCATTACTCTGTTTTTTTCTACCTCCTGTGTGTATGTATGTGTGTGTGTGTATGTATTCTTGTAATGTTATATTTAGAGAGTCCAATCAAATCCTGACCCAATCTGAGTCCAGTTAAAAAAAAAAAAAGAGGTCTGATCAAGTTTCTGTTGTCCACGCATACACATACTTTTTATATGCTGTCTTATATATTTTTTATGAACTGACGTTTAAATTAGGGATTCTGAAAGGGAAACAAATCTATTTTTCCCTTTGTCTGGGACAGAGTTTGGAGAGGAAAGGTAAGAACTTAATGGGGAAAATTCTCTACAAGGTCTAACTGCATTGCCTCTTTTTAAACTAGTCTCAACAGAGAGAGAGAGAACTGATGAATTCTGAATAAAGATTGAAGCATACATTTTTACTTTATTTTTCTTCTTTTATTTTTTTTGTCTGTTTCCTTTTTGCAACATGGCTAATACGGGAATGTGTTTTGCATGATTTCACATATAAAAAAAATAAACCGGCTTCAACATCATCATCACTGTTACTAACATTGTGCACTTACTATGTGCCAGGGGCTGTGCCAAGCTCTTTGCAATTATTATGTCATTTGATCTTCACAGCAGCCCTGGGAGGTCAGTATTATTACTGTTGTTCACTTGTTTCTTTCTTTCTTTTTTTATTCTATTTATTTATTTTTAGTTTACAGCATACAGTTCCACAAGCTTTTGAGTTCCAAACTTTCTCCCTCTGCTCCCCATGGCAGCATGAAATCCAATATAGGTTCTACAAATACCTTCACGTTAAACATTAATTAAGTTGTAAAAAAGGATTATAACTAATGGAATGAACAATGAGAAAAAAGGAACGAAACAAAACAAAAAAGAGAGAGAACAAGTAGTTTGCTTCAATCTGCATTCAGAGTTGGTAAATCTTTCTCTGGATATGGATAGCCTTTTCCATCATGAGTCCTTTGGAGTTGTCTTATAACTTTGCATTGCTGAGATGAGCCCAGTCTATCAAAATCAGTCATGACAGATATGATGAATCCATAATTGTGTACAATGTTCTCCTGGTTCTGCTCCTCTCACTGAGCATCAGTTTATATAAATCTGTCCAGGTTATTATAAAGTCCATCTGCTCCTCATTTCTTACAGCACAATAGTATTGCATTACATTCATATACCACAACTTGTTTAGCCATTCCCCAATTGATCGCCTTGATTTCCAGTTCTTTGCTACCACAAAAAAAGCTGCTACAGATATTTTTGTACATATGGATCCTTTTCCCATTTGTATGATCTCTTTGGGATATAGCCTTAGAAGTGGTATTACTGGGTCAAAGGGTATGCACATTTTTATAGCCCTTTGGCCATAGTTCAAAATTGTTCTCGTAGTATGAAATTTCTCTCCAGAATGGTTGGATCAGTTCACAACTCCACTAACAATGCATTAGTGTTCCAATTTTCTCATATCTCCTCCAGCATTTATCATTTTCCTATTTTGTCATGTTAGCCAATCTGATAGGTGAGATGTGGTACCTCAGAATGGTTTTGATTTGCATTTCTCTAATCAATAGTGATTTAGAGCATTTTTCCATATGCTTATAGATACCTTTAATTTCTTCCTCTGAAAACTACCTGTTCATATCCTTTGACCATTTATCATCTGGAGCATGTTCACTTGTTTCAATTGTGTCTGATCTTTGTGACCCCATTTGGTTTTTTTCTTTGCAGAGATATTGCCATTTCCTTCTCCAGCCCATTTGACAGATGAGGAACTGAGGCAAAGAGGGTTAAGCCCAGGGTCATGTAGCTAACAAGTGTCTGAGGCTAGATTTGAACTCAGGAAGATGAGTCTTCCTGATTCCAGGCCCAGCACTCCATCATTTGTACCACCTAACTGTCTCTATAGTCACTATTATAATCTCCATTTCATACATGAGGAATCTGAGGCAGTCAGAAATTAAATGATGGTCCTACAACTTTTAAGTAAGTGGCACCAGATTTGGACTTAGATCTTTCTGATTCCAGGTCCAGAGCATTAACCACTGACCCAGTTCATATTCATATAGCGCTTTCAGGTCTGCAAAGCACTTTAGAAATATTGCTTCATTTAATACTCAACAACCTTGTTATGTAAGTGAGGTTATTAAACCCCATTTTATAGATGAGTCAGCTGAGGCTGAGAGAGGTTAAGTGATGTTCTTAGTGGTCACACAACCGAGGTGATATTTGAACTCCAGTCTTCCTTGTTCCCAGTCTAGTGCTCCTACCCACTGTTCCATCATCATTTAACATAGTAAGTTGTCCCCAAAATCAAATAACTCTTGATTCTTTCAGCTCATTTCCTTTAGCAGCTCAAGTGCCTAATTTCCCAGAAGAATTTTTGCTGCCACTCCCCAACTCCCCTTCCCTAAATCCTTCCTTTCCAAGAAGTTCAGTCTTTCCCTGCCTTTCTCTCCATTGGCACAGTGAGATATTACCACAAACAAATCTTATGACAGTGGAAAAGGTTAAGGCATTTGCAAATCTGATTATTATTGATGATTTAATCTCAGATAAAAAAGTCCCCTTATGGTCTTGAAGTATACTTAATATCATAATTACTTCTATTTTCGAAATTTAGTACCAGAGTAACTTTGTGGGCTTTCCATTACAGGGGCTAACCAATCTTTTGAGTGTTTATAACTTATTGGTGATATAGAAATGATGTTTCCGAGGGCCAGGTGGGACTAGGATGGTAACACTGAGTTTCATCTAAAGGCAAAAGGGAGAACCCGCATTTTAAAAAAATGAAAAAGGCTTTAAATATTTCATATTTATTGAGCCAGCTTCTCCCTTGACTCATACTCATACATGCATGTATGTATATATGTATGTATGTACATACACAGCATCTGTGTATTTTATATATACATACAGGTGTGTGTGTGTGTATATATATGTATATATACATACACATACATACACACACACACATATAAACCCTGTATAAAATGGTTCCAAGCCCTTTTGCAAATGCCATGTTGTTTTTCAGGCTCAGGAAGAACTAGTTGGGTTAGGGACCAGCCACTACCAAAACAGTCATGACTAGGTCATAATCAGACTAACTGCTTGGTATGGGGGTCAGATCTGTTGACCAAGAGAAAATGATCCTTACCCAAGGAGTCAGGGAAAAGTCAAGAGTCAGGATACCTTAATTCCTAGCTTTGCCATTTGCTCGTTGTTGAAAGTTACAGAAGTCACTTTAATTTCCTAGTGACATAGCAGAAGTCACTTCAGCTTCCTGTGCCTTGAATTCCTCTACTGTAAAATCAAAGAAGTTGGACTAGATCAGGGGTTTTTAGTCTTTTTCATGTATCACAGCCCCCTTTAGGAACCTGGTAAATCCTATGATCCCTTCTAACAATCATGCTTTTTATATCATTGAAGGGGATGCAATTAATGAAAATAAAGATGTAATTTTTTTCTATCAAATTACATCTTAATTACATCTTAATTAATCTTAATTACATATTAAGTTCACAGACCTTCTGAAATCTATCCATGGACCTACAAAGGGTTCATGGATTCCAGGTTAGGAACCTCTGGACTAGGTGGGCTCTGAGGTTGCTTTCAGCTCTGATAGATGATAATTAAATGAGATGAATAACAATATGAGCCGTTTGGCAGCTTTCACATGAACAGTTTAAAGAAGTAATTCCCAACCTTTTGATAATTGTAACACTCTTTTTGTTAAATTTCACAACATCCTCGCCCCCGTACTTCTCTGTAAAGTGCTGCCTGGAATATATTACTTAAATTAAGGTAAATTAACATGAAGAGGTTTTATTTTTGTTTTGCTTTGCTTTACTTCTTTAGAATCTAGTGGCATCTTTTGAAATAACAGTAGACGCTCATGGATTTTTACAAAACCAAAGTTTGAAATCATAAGTTCGTAGAATTAGAGCTGGAAGGGTCCTTGCGTCTCATACCTTTATTATACAAATGAAGTGTCTCAGACCCAGAGAGATTTAAGTGACTTAACTATAGTCTTGTGGAAGAGCTGGGTTGATTTAAAGCAGGGTCCTGAGGTCCATGGACACTGAAAGGATTCATAGATAGATTTCAGGGGGGCTATGAACTTGGATGGGAAAAATTGTTTTCCTTTAAATATACTTGTTTTCTTTGTATGATTCTATTTTTTTATTCTATCATTAAAAACATTATTTTGAGAAGAGAATCATAAGCTTTAACAGATCATTAAATGGAGCTATGACCAAAAAAAGGCTCAGAACCTTTAATTTTAAAATTATTTAATATTAATATTAATAATAGCTCGAACAAATTAACACATAATTTAATTATTTATGTGATTAAAAATTAGACTGGAAGGAAATGGTGCTAACTGAAAGGAGCATGGGGAAAGATTCTATGTGTTTTGGGTTTGTTTGTTTTGGCAAAAGAATCTGAGTCTTTGAAGTTTGTGGAATTCTGGTCTATGTTAGGGTTGTTCAAATTTTAAGTGGCTCCCAAGAAGCCAAGTCTACATTCAATTAGCTACCTTTAACTAGGCTACTAAAGGACACTATGCAAGATTAAAAAATATTTCAATGGCACTAAAATTAATAATAGCTAGCATTTTCATAGTGCTTTAAATTTTGCAAACTATTTTACAAATGCTAGCTTATTCCGTCCTCGTAATAGGACCCTGGAAGTTAGGAGACCCTGTTATTACCCACATTTTACCATGGATGAAACTGAAGCAGATACAGGTTTAGGGACTAGAGTCACATACCTAGGAAGTGTCTGAGTTAGGATTTGAACTTAGTTTCTTTTGACTCCAAGTCTAGTATTCTGTCCACTGGGCCACCTAGCTGCTGCTGCTGCTGCTGGGGAATGATAATCATCCTTTAAAACTCCTACTATTGTCCCATCAAGAGGAAAGGAAAGAAACAAGCATTTATCAAGCTCCTACTGTGTGCCAGGTATTATGCTAAGTATCTTATAAAAATTGTCTCTTTTGATCCTCAAAATAAGCCTAAGAAGTAGG
The DNA here is from genome assembly GCA_028646575.1 of Pseudocheirus occidentalis. Classification (NCBI taxonomy): domain Eukaryota; kingdom Metazoa; phylum Chordata; class Mammalia; order Diprotodontia; family Pseudocheiridae; genus Pseudocheirus; species Pseudocheirus occidentalis. The sequence goes on from CM053593.1 coordinate 177,750,153, forward strand.
GGATGTTATTATTTTACAGTTGAGTAAACTGAGACAGAGGTTGTGTCTTGTTCAAGGTCATACAATTAAAAAGTATCTGAGGTCAGATTTGAACTCAGGTTTTCCTGATTCTAGACCCAGCACTCTACTCAGCGCTGATAATAATGACTAATAATAGGCAACATTTATATAGTGCTTATGCCATGCTAGGTAGAATACTATGTACTTTACAATGAAGGTTTCATTTGAACCTCAAAACAACCTTGCAAGGTATGTACTATTATTATTCCCATTTTAAAAATTAAATGATTTTTTTAGTTTTCAACATCCACTTTTAAATTTTTTCCCCTTCTTCCCCCAAAATAGCTTGCAATCTGATATGGGCTCTACACATACATTTCCTATTAAACATATTTTCACATTAGTTGTGTTGCATAGAAGAATTATAAGGAATGGGATAAACCACAAGAAAGAAAAAACAAAATAAAACCAAGTGAAAAAGGAAAAAAAAATAGTCTGCTTCATTCTGCATTTGAGCTCCATAGTTTTTTCTCTGGGTGTGGCTAGCATTTTTCATCATGGGATCTTTGGAATTGTTTTAGGTTCTTGCATTGCTGAGAAAGGCTAAATCTATCAAAATCAGTCCTCCGACACTGTGGCTGTTACTATGTGCTGTATTCTCCTGGCTGTGCTCTCCTCACTCAGAATCAGTTCATATAAGTCCTTTCAGGTTTCTCTGAAGTCCATCTGCTCCTCATTTCTTATAGCACAATAGTATTCCATTACATTCATATGCCACAACTTGTTTAGCCATTCCCCAGTTGATGGGCATCGTCCTTGATTTCCAGTTCTTGACAACCACAAAAAGAGCTGTTATAAATATTTTTGTACATGTGGGTCCTTTTATTATCCCCATTTTACAGGAAACTAAAGCAAACAGAAGTTAAGTGACAGGCCCAAGGGCACATTTGAACTCAGGTCTTCCTGATGCCAGGTTAAACCCTAGCCGCTAATGATAAGTGAATGATAATCATTCTTCAGAAGCCCTTCTATTAATTAGACTGTTATAATCTACAGTGCTTAGCAACTCAAATGCTTCCTCTAATTTAAAATATTGAATGGGCAGGTCTCCTAGTCTTTCAGTGTCCCATAATCTTTACCAGTTATCATCACTCCCTTCCTGGCTTCAGATAGCCATTCTCTGCAAAAATTGCTTTTGGCACTATCTAGAAAGTCATGAAATTCTATATGATTTTGACCCTGTCACTTTAAGGCTCTAGCTTGCTTACATTTAATTGCGTTCTTGTAAGTGTTCCTTATTGCCATGGTAACACTAATCAATCATTATGCTAAAAATAGGCCTTTCATTTTCCAAAGGATGGTCTGTAGTGAATTGAAAAATTCAACCCGGTCAGTGCATTTTGCATAGGCTGCTTTCATTTCCCGAAATTGAAACTGAGGATTCAGGAGTTAAGGTAGGGTAATTATTCCCAGAGAGTTCCAGGCATCTCTCTCTTGTCTTTCCTGGCATTGGTCTTTCCTACGGCAAATCCTGCCACCACCCCCGGCCCCCCCACCACAAACACAAGCCCTCAAAAGATACAACTAAATACAGATAAATAATTTTTGACCAAGAGCCATCCCTCTGCACCCTCAGTTTTGGGTGTCAGGGATTTCATAGGATAAGGTTATAGTGGGATTTTGCTCAAGTTCATTGGACTTATTCTGCAGATTAAGCCATCTTGCTTAGCTGCTAGATAGAAAAGAGCTTGGCTGGTAGGGGAACAGATGGCAACAGAAACTAATGAGAAGGTTATAAAGTTCTGCTTTTTATGTGCTTAGAGAGTTAGGAAGAAGAGAACCCAGTTCAACCAATATTTATTAAGAGTTCTTTCTGTTCACTGCTCAGTGTGAGTAAGATCAAGATATGGTAATAGGATCTTCTACCCTTTCTCTTTGTTTTCTTCATGGCCTAGTCCCAAAGGACCAAACACCCAGAGCTGACAAGGTGAAAAGTAGATTTTTGCCTTTGCTTTCCCGCTCTGCTGGTCTTTGAGTTGGAAAGATAGGAAAGCTTCTGAGCTAAAAAGAGGATTTCACACCTGGAATTAGTCCAATATAGGGTAGAGTGCTGTGTTTGTGCCAGAAAAACTCTCAAATCAGCCTGGAGTCATTTATCCATCCCATCCTAGGGCTCTAGAGAAAACCAGAACCACTCCCACCCCAGCCTCTTCCTGTGGCTTTTACCTTGCTATTTAGACTTACCTGTTATGGAAAGAAACACACTACATATGGTGAGACAGTGGATTAGCCAATGGGGAGGCTAGGTGAATAGAGCACCAGCTATGGAGTCAGGAGGACCTGTGTTCAAATCTGGCCTCAGACTCTTAACACTTACTAGCCATGTGACTTTGGGCAAGTCACTTAACCCCAGTTGCCCTCCAAAAAAAAAAAAAAGACAGTGGATTAGCCAAGCCCAAGTCAACACATATTTATTAAAATCTCACTTTCTACAGGAAGCCATCCCTAAACCCTTTAAATTCCAGTTCTTTGCTTCTTTTAATTATTTCCATTTGTCCTGTGTGTAGCTTGATTTGTATATATTTGTTTGCTTGTCATCACTATTAGATTGTAATCTCCTTGAGGGCCAGGGCTCTTTTTGCCTCTTTTTATATTTCTATCCCATAGCATTGTGCCTGGTTCCTTGTAGGCTCTTAATAATTGTTTATTGCTTTGACTGATTAAGTGCTTCCTGTATGGCCTCAGAAATGTAACTAGCTGTGTGGTCCTGGGCATGTCACTTAACCTCTGTTTGGCTTAAACCACTGGAGAACGAAATGACAAATCACTCTAGTATCCTTTGCCAAGAAAAGTACATGGACAATATGGGTCTGCTATGGTCCATAGGGTTACAACTAGTCTGGCCAGACTAAACAATGTTTTTAGCTCTGGGAATTCAAATATAAGCAAAAAATAAAGATAGTCCCTGCCCTCATGGAGTTTACATTCTAATGAGGGAAGACAGCATATAAAAAGGAGCTGAAGAGGGGAAATGGAGAGAGATAGATAATGTAATTATCTGGAGGGTCAGATACAAGAGTTTGGAGAGGGGTGAGGGAGTGATCCTGGTAGACCTGAGCACTTCCTTGTAGGAGGGGGAGGAGGCTGCAGGAGCTTGGTGGTGAAGTCAGAACTGGCAAAGGAGAGAAGGTGTCCCTACCACTCATTTTGGTGGAATGTCATTTAACTAAAATTGTTCCTCAGTTTCTCTCAGTGAAACTGAGTGAAAATCTTAGGCTTCTAAAGGGGAAAAGGCCACAGAATTCCCAGAGTTCTCAGGTTTCCTTGTACAGTATTACCCTGTGGGAAGCTGGGAGGAGAGGTACAGGGAATGAGTAAGGAGTGTCCTTGCATAATAAAGAAATACAGTCATTTAGAAAACAGAAAAGCAGAAGGATTGTCTTCTGGCACATGTCATATTGTACAAATTTCCTCCGCCAGCAGAGCAGGTTGGTGAGTCAGAGTAAGCAAGTCTGAAGGAGCCTAGAATCTGTTCTGTGACTTGGCCATTATCCCAGTGCCCTGGAAAGAACCAGTTGGGCTTCCTTGCTTGTCATTCCTGCTAATGCCTACAGCTGGTGCTGCTAAGAGTCATGCTGAACTCCCTCAACACCACCTTGGAAACACATACTAAATAACTTGTCAGCCAATAGACTGGATTTTCAGTTCACAGGGTTATAGATTTAAAATTGGAAGGGACCTTAGAGGTCTTCTATTCCAACCCCCTCATTTTATAATAAAGAAACCAAGTCATCACCATTTCACAGTTTGTCATTCTTATTAGATGATATTTGAGTTACTGTGGAATCAAAAGAAAAAACAAAACCCCAAATTTGTATGCGTTCATTGCTCATGTACAGTGTGCCAAGCACTGTGCTAGACCCTAAGGAGAAAAGGCAAAGAAAGACCTAAAACAGTCCCTGCTTCCAAGGACCTTAAAGTCTAATGAAAGAGATAAGACACAAACAATTATGTGCAAACAAGATCTACAGAATAAGTTGGACACAGTCTCAGAGAGAAAGTACCAGCTAAGGAAAGACCAAGAAAGGTTCCTTGAATAAAATGGGGGTTTTAGCTGAGACTTGAAGGAAGTCAGAAGGTGATGATAAGGCCAGGCATGAGGGATAGCCGGTGCACATTCAAGTGTTGAGAAATAAGGAGTGGTGTCACTGGATCACAGAATACATGGAGGGCAATAAGGCCTAAGAAGACTGGAAAGGTAGCAATTGGCTAGGTTATGAAGGGCTTTAAAAGCAAAATATAAGATTTTATATATTTTATCTTTAATCCTAGAAGAAATAGGGAACCAGTAGAGTTTATTGAGTTGGCAGTCAAGGTATGATATCATAAGACCTGCACTTTAGAAAGATCATTGATTGATAATAGAGAATGGCCTGGGGTAGAAAGAGCCTTGAAGCAGGGAGGTCAACCAGAAAACTGATGCAGTAGTCCCCGTGAGAAGTAATGAGGGTGCAGACAGGGTTAAGGCACAGTGTCTAAGGAACGAAGAGGGTTTATATATGAGAAATGTTTGAAGTGGTACAAAAGATAGGATTTGGCAACTGATTGGATATCAGTGAACACCTAGTTCGTGAACCTGGGTTCCTGAAGTATTGTGGTACCCTTGACAGTTGTTTGGTCCATGACGTCAGAGAGGTGACACCATGACGTGCAAGGGAATTTGATTTAAGAGAGGGAGGGCTGTGCAAAGTCACCAGCCTCGCTTTCTCCTTCAGAACCATCTGGGCCCAGTGGCAAGATCTAGATCAGGATAGCTGGAGATGTTCCAGGATACCATGGGAGACCTCAGCCTTTTTAAGCTAAGGTCTTTCTCAGGTCTCAGTTTGAATAAGGTGACACACATTCAGTGATTAGGGCTAGGTAAGAAATGAGACAAAGAGTGACTTCCCACTGCATCCCTTGACAGGAATAGGTAGCTTAGGAAGAGCAGAGGACTTGTGGGGAAAGATGACAAATGCAGTTTTAGATGCGTTGAGCTTACGATACCTACATCCAGTTTGAGATGCCCGAGAGGAAGTTGGACATGTGTGACTGGGGGTTAAGAGAGAGGGCAGGGCTGGATAACTTAAATTTGACAAATCGGCTGCATGGGGATGATAATTGAATCTGTGGGAGCTGGTGAGATCATCGGCCAATATAGTGTAGAGGCGGAAGAGAAGGTCTAGGACAAAGGCTTGGGAGACATCCCTGATGAGATCACCAATAAAATGGTTTAGTGGGGGAAGAGAAGGTACAGGACAAAACCTTGAGAGACAGCTGCAATTATTGGGCATGACTTAAATGAAAATCCAGTTAAGGAGACTGACCATCAGACAGATAAAAGAAGAAGTAGGAGAGTGCAGTGTCAAAAACCTAGAGATAATAGAATATCATGGAGAAGAGGGTGATTGACAGTATTGAAGGCAGCATAGAGCTCAGTAAAGATAAGAAGAAGTCATTAAATTTGTCAGTCAAGAGATCATTGGTAACTTTGGAGAAAGCAGTTTTAGTTAAGTGGTGAGGTCAGAAGCCAGATTGCAGGGTGAAGAGAGGGAAAGGAAGGGAAGGAAAGACATTAAATGTAGGTGGCCTTCTCCAGGAACTTAGTCACAGAAGGGAGAAATATATAGATCTGAAAATTCAAGACTCTTCTTGGACAAAGAATCTATATATTTTTATTTCTTTAATTCTGTCTCCTCTTATTCTTAATAATAATCTTAATAATTAATCATAATTATTAATTATATAGTCATATAATTAATAATCTTAAATAATTTAATAAATTAATAATCTTAATAAATCTTATTCTAGTGGCTTACCATGGTACAAGGGTGATGTTGGCTTCTTGGAGTACAGTCTAGGCCTGGTTCCACTAACTTGGAGAGCCTTTGAATGGAGGTGTGGCCCTTCTGTTGTCATAAGCAATTTCCTTAACTTCTAAGCTAGTATAAATGAGAGTTGACCAGTTCTTTGTGCCTCCAGTGCTGGCCCTCTATTCGCTATTGCATGCAGCCCCTTTGGCATGAATTGTAGAGGAGAAAGCACTGTCTCTCTAAAAGTTTTTATAGGGTTTCTCAACAGGTGCAACTACCTGAATTCCTGTAGCAGTAAAACATCACTGTGGTATTTCTGAGATGGCCTGTTTTGTTCTGTGACCCAAGAAGTCATTTCCTGTCTTTACTTCAAAATTCCATGAAGTTGTGTGTAAGCTAAGCTCAGCTGCTACTGAGAACCATCTTACATATGTGATACATTTGGCAAGAGACAACAAAGTGTATCATTCTTCATAAACACAATTATTAGGATTAATTGTTTTCATGTTTTCTTTAACACAGTTCATTTTATTTAGATTAAGGGAGATGAATGCAGAAATGTGCACATACATGTGGTATCAGGAAGAATATTAATAGCATGTCCAAGGACACTGACATCATAGTTGGGGAGGAGAACGAGGTGATAATCCCTTAGAAATGAGTAACTGAGGTGAAGCTGATGTCTTCTCAGACATTGGGAGCCACTTAAGGTGCCTCACCCACTTTTACTTAAAATTGGCCTAGCCTCTTAGGATTTCCATTATTCCAATACTTTCCTACCTTCTCTTGCATCTGCAGCATTTTCTAAGGACATTTTTTCCCCTTGAGAAAACTGCAGAAACATCTCTGGTAAAGAAGCATCGCTTCATTGACCCAGAGTTAAGGCTAGGCTTGGTGCCAGCTGGAGAGAGGCTTTAATGATGTGAGTCAAGAAAGTGTTCTCAAGGTACCTTAGCTCCTGAAGTCTATGGAATAAGATGAATGAAACTGTCTAGGATCATCCCAAAAATGTACAGAAATGAGTTGCCTCTTGTCAACTCAGCATATTAAGGAGGTGACGTTTTACCCAAGAGATTAATTATACTCCACGTCTAGAATTGGATCTGTGGCTGGAGGGCTCCAGAAGTTGCCATCCAGGGGCAGAGCCCAGGAATAGCTTCCATTTTCTATGGTCAACTTGCAAAAAAGCAACAACAATAAAAATGGAGTGTGTATACACCAAAGCATGTTTGATTTGGAAAATGTATTTGCCCGAGATAAAAAGTTCTGGCTCGTCTTATGAATTGTCTCAAGCCTTGAATTAGTAGCTCTTTCTATGCTCAGGTTAAATGAGGTCATTGATCCTAAAGTTGGATGTTTCCCAGAAGCTTCAGGATTGGACAGATCTCTCTCATACTTTGTACAGAAGATCTGGGCTTGAACCCTAGATCCTCCTCTTACTATCTGTGTGATCATGAGTCAGTCGCTTTAACTCTTTGGCTTTAGTTTCTTTATCTGTAATATTTTGGAGGAGAAAAAACTATATGCCTTAATTTGTGTTTTTCTGTGTATGTGTATTTTTTTAAACCTTATTTCACAATGAATTGCAACTTATTCCTCATATATTTTCATGGGATGCTCAGTCTAGATCATAAAGCTGTTTCTTTTCTAGTCAATAAGTGAACCTCATTTCTAAAATTTCAGTGGTTTTTTTTTTTACTTTTTTAAATCCTTTTTTCATTACCCTTTCTTCTCATACCCCTCCCCCAAACCAGTAAGAAAGCAAGGAAAACAAATCCGATTACAAGTAAGTACAGTCATAAAAGACAAATTTCCTCCTGAGCTATGTTCCTTCCCGTACCAAAAAAAAAAAAAAAAAAAGCTTCACTGTGCACTTTAGTTTCATGTCATTTAGTTTAGTGTCATTTCTCTATCTGGAGTTGGATAGCTTGTTTAATCATGAGTTCTGTGAAATTGGGGTGGGTCGTTCCATTTTGGCTACTATTTCCTTATCTTATTGCTCTTGCTACAGACCAGATTGTTAGGTCGGTAGCCAATAGAATATATTGAACATATGGGTGGATGGTGGCCTTTAACTAATGGAAGTTTTCTCTTCTACAGTGCTCATTTTTGCCAAAATTCTCCATTCATATAGAAACCAAGTATGAAGACAACAAAGGAAGCAACAATAGCGTGAGTATTTATTTTTTCTGACCTGATCATATACCTGCTAACTCCTGGAAGGGGCTTTGAAAGTCAAATTAATCTACCCAGAATGCAGTGCAGTCAGAAACAGTGGAGGACCAGAGATAAGATCACATGTCATTTTTATGTTTTTGTAGCCAGAGAGGTTCTGGCCTTAGGATATGACCTTTGGAAAGGGATTTGTCTGTAGTGTTTTTGAGGGTTTTTTTTTGCTATAGTTATTAATTCCCCTGTGACGATTTTGTTTCTTTCCATTTCTAACAGCTTTCTTTAGGCTTGTGTGTCATTGCCTTTTTAGAAAGCTCTTGAGATTTAGAGGGAGGGATATTTTCCTACGGGAGAGATAAAGGCATTGGGTAAGCCTAGGTTCAGTGCCTGACCCTGTCAGTTATTTGGGACAAATTAACCAATGTGTTGGAATAGGGGAATGGAAGGTGAGTTTTCCTCTAATAAAATGTTTATGGATGCTTTTATCCACTGTCACTTCCCTAGAACCCTCTCTTGTATATAAAATCCAAAATAGTTAAGAAAAACATTGTCCAATATCTTACCTGACTACACATGCAACATTTGATACCGTTAGTCCACCCCAACTCTACCAGGAGAATAAAAGTGTTCTTTACCCCTCTGGAACCAAGATGGGTGAGTTCACATATCAGTTCAACTAGTCAATCAACAAAACATTTATCAAGTTCTTACTCTGTGTCTAGTAACCTGTATGTTGTTTAGTGCTGGTTTCATTTAAATGAGTATATTAGCTGTGTGTATTCTTCTTGTGATTCTACTTTTTTTGCTCTTCATTCATTCATACAAGTTTTCCCAGGTTTCTCTGCAACTCTACCTTTTGTCATTTCTTACTGCATAATAATCATCATATTACATTTATATATCACAGTTCATCCAACCATTCCCCAATAGAAGTTTCTACTTTTTTTCTATTGCCAGTAAATTTTGTTGTATATATGGGACCTTTCTGTCTCTGACATCCTTGATATTTTTTAATCACAGCTGGTAATGTTTCTAATAAAATAATAGTGTATATGGAAATTCAGTTTTATTTGGTGTTTGTTAACTTTAGAATTAAAAAAATCAGTGTAAAATATTATATTTTCTCCACGTTAACAGTACTTATACTGTATGTACATAGATCCCAATCTAAGGGATGAGTCCTAACTTTTAGAGAATCTTACTGTTTTAGCAAAATTTCATGATGTCTCTATTTGAAAAGGTTGCTATATACCTGCTCACAGAAAATAAACCAAATAATGAGGTGTTAAACTAACTGTAAAATGTGGCCACACCAGAGACAATTCCTTTATGAGGCATGAATGAGGCTCTTTTGAATCAGAGAGGAAGCATCTCAGTAGGGTAAAAGAGTGGTAATTCATTCCTCTGGATGACCTTTAAAAGTAGTTTCATTGAGTAAAGGAGAGAGACTCAAAGAAGGAACCCAGTTCCTGATGGAACGAATAGAAGATGCTTGGTACTAGAGAAAGCAAGAAGCACGTGGAGCTGGAGAGCACAGGCAGTGATAACTTCACTAAGAAAACGATCAGAACTTTGAGAGAGCCTCTTTGGGCTGATCAGGCACAGACTGGGCTGGAACCCAAGCTATATTGCTGAAAATCCTCAAGGAAATAATCCTAAATCTCCCTTAAGCTCCTTCAGGGGAGCCTGAACACAGTATGGTCATTTTTAGTTGCATCCAACTCTTTGTGACCCCATTGGCGGTTTTCTTGGCAAAGATACTGGAGTGGTTTTGCTATTTCCTTCTCTAGCTCATTTTATAGATGAGGAAAGTGAAGCAGACAGTGTTAAGTGACTTGCCCAGGGTCACACAACTACTAAGTATCGGCGGCAAGATTTGGACTCAGAAAGATGAGTCTTCCATACTCCAGGCCTCACACTCTATTCACTGTACCACTTAGTAAATGCCCATAAGCATTGTTAACAATTGGTTATTTGCTAGTCAGGCTATACTTAATTGAAAATATGTTTAATCCTAATAATTAGTAGCTTGAAAAACAAATTATAGAAACAGTAAATAATTTCATCATATAAATCAACAACTACATATATTTACTAAAACTTTTGAGTGCAGGTTTTAGGGGAAATTTTATTATTTATATTTATTTATTTAGGGGAAATTATAAACATTTTCATGAACGAAAGAAAGAACAGATAAGTGAAATGGATTTGAAACTAAACAACTATTAAGTACAAGAAATTTTTTAAAAATTCAAACCAAATACCAAAATGGAAATTTTGAAAATCAAAGGAGAGATGAACAAAATTAAAATAAAAAAATACTTTGAATAGATAGATAAAACTCAATGTTTTTTTTTAAATAAAAAAGATAAACAAGTCACTCCAAGGTTTGAGTAGCAATAGTGATAGAAAAAAAGCACATAAAACATTTTTAAAATACACAAAACAGATGGATCAGCATTGAGAGGGACAAGCAAAGTGATTTTGATACTATCATGTAAAACAATGTATATTTAAAAGAATAAGTTGTAAAGTTTGCAGATTCATATACATTCTTCATTATCTGGCCTTTGTAGATGGAAATGTTTATATTTATTGATGATTTTCCATTTCATAAAATTTTTGTAAATGCTTTCTCAAAGAAATTTCCAGTAAAGTTTTCCTCCCTATATACCTTTTCCTTTTAATTATAACTGCTTAGATTTTGTTTTGCAAAAGCTTTTCGATTTTGTGTGACCAAAATTATCCATTTTATTTTCTATAATCAACTGCCCTTTATTTAGTTAAGAATTCTTCTTTTATCTAGACTTGTAAACAGTTTATTCACTTCTCCTGCAATTTATTTTTTGATATATCCATTGGTAGCTTATGTGTGAGATGCTGGGATGAATTTTAATTTCTGCCAGTTTACTTTCCAGTTCTTCCAAAAGTTTTTGTCAAATAATAAATAGCTAACATTTACATAGTGCTTACTATATATCTCCTGTGATTGGAAGTAAGTACTTTTATCATCCCCATTTTACAGATGAGGAAACTGAGTCAAATGGGCTAAATTACTTCCCCAGGGTCACTTAACTAGTAAATGCCTGAGGTAGGATTGAATCCAGGTCACTACAGGCCTTCTGCTCTATCTACTGTGTCTCCTAGTTCTGTATAGTGAGTTATTATCCTAGTAGTTGGTGTCCTTGGATTTATCAAATACTTTATAAAATAATATTTATCAAATATAAATAGTATTTTCATTTTATTATGTTAATATAGCCCAGACATGGGCAATTGCTATCTTCTTTATTCTTTGGTCTTCCTTTATTTCTACAAAGACTATTTTCTTATAAGTCCTCAAAAGTGTTTTAGTAGGTAGATTCCATAGGATTTTATAGAAGCTGTAATTATTTTTCAATTAAATTTCTTTTTCTGTCATTTTTTTGGATTTTATTAGTAATGTGCTAAAAGGCTAATTATTTTTGTAGCTTTATTTTATATACTACTGCTTTAGCGAAATTGTTTTAGTTAGTTTGCAAATGAATCTCTAGAATTCTTGATGTGTAAACCGTCTTATCATCTGCAAATAGCAATAACTTTTTCTTCTTTGCACATGTTTACTCCTTCAATGGCTTTATCTTGTTTTACCAAGTAGTTAGCCTTTCTAGAATCATATTAAATAATAATGATCCTCCTTGCTTTGTCCCCGATCTTCTTAGAAAAGTCTGTAGTATTTTTCCATGACATAAAATGTTGGCCCTTGCTTTTAGATGGAAGCGGTTTATCATGTTAAAAAGTACATTTATTCCTAACTTGTACAATACTTTTAATGTTTCCATTATCTTTTTTCAAAATATTTTATCACATATTTTAATAGTAATTCTTTGATTTTTGTTGTTTCTAAAAGAAATATGATCTATTATATTTATAGTTTTGCTAATGTTGAACAAGCTGTATATTCTTAGTATAATAGTCTGGTCATTGTCCATAATCTTCTCAATATGTTACGATGGCCTTTTGGCTAATCTTTTATTCAACATTTTTGCATCAATATTCATTAGAAATAATTGATCTTTGCTCTTTATTTTTGTCTTGGAGTTGTTATTGTTGTTGTTGTTTTAAACCTGGACCTTCTAGACATTGGCTCTGACATTTCTGGGTATTTTCAATTGAATTTTTCTTTACAGTGGTGACCTGTGGATTCAACTTTAATTTTTCTTTCTTGGTTTAATAGTTCTAGATAGTTCTGTTGTATGACTTCTTGAAATACGACTTTTGTTTGGTAATCTGTTTTAGTTAGTCTTATAATTCTTAAATTCTCTGTCCTCAGACTATTTCCCAGGTATCTTGTTTTTGTTAATAGATCCTTTATATTTTCTTCTGATTTTTCAATTTTTGATGCCCCTCCCTTTTTAAAAAACATTTCTTGTTTTTTAATAGAATTATTAATTCTTGTTATTTTTAGTATATTTTTGTAGAGAGCCTACTCTTTGGATGAGGTTTTTTACCTAATGACCTAAGTTTTTTTTTTTAATCTCCTATTGTGTTTCTCAGAAGCTATAATTTCATTTTAAAAAATCTCCTGCTTTCTTTTTTCCACCTACTCTTGGAGTCCTTCTGGTCAAACCATTCTTTTAATTTTTTTTTCCTTCTCTGATGGTGAACTTGTAATTATTATGTATTTACTCTATTTTAAATTTCTTGCATCTACATGTATTCAGTCGTTGCTAAGTCTTGTTGGTTTTACCTTTATGTGATCTCTTATGTATATCTCCTTCACAGAAGTTTGAATTCAGTCTAAGGGCCACATTTGAGGACCTAGAGGGCCACTTGTGGCCTTGAGGCCTCAAGTTCCCTATCCCTGTACTAGTTCCTTCCTTTATGAGTTTCCTCCCCTCCAAGGCTCTTTTCTATCTACTCCATATTTATCTATTTGTTTGTATTTGTATCCATTTATCTAAGTGTTTTATAAATTCTGTGTTTTTATCTTTCATTCAATGACATTTTGTGTCTCCCAGAACCTCTTTTTTTGCATTTCCTTGTATGTCTAGTGCCTAGCACAATGCCTTATAAATAGTAAGGCCTTAATAAATATTTGATGGTTTGATTCTTCTGAGTTTACGTCTTGGGCTTCTCTTCCTTATTATTTTTTTTTCCCTTTTGGGAGGGGGAAAGATAGGGCAATTTGAGGTTAAGTGACTTGCCCAAGGTCACATGGCAAGTATTTTTTGTGCTAAGTGTCTGAGGCTGGATTTGAACTCAGGTTCTCCTGACTCCAGGGCCGGTGCTCTATTCACTGGGCCATCTAGCTCTGGCTTCTCTTAACTGATAATGTTTCTTCATTATATCAGGAATTTTATATTCTTTTCTGTCTCATGTCATCTTCAGTTCCTGTGCTGGGATTTGGGGCAAGGTTCAGGTTCTCCCTCTCCCTTTACCCTCTGGATTGGTGGCTAGACCCAGGTTTTATCCCCACTGCAGTCTGAGTGCCCACTACTGCTATTGGGCTCCTCTTCTGGATGGGTTGGCAGGGTCCTAATCTCCCTTCATGCCTTATTCCTCAACCCTTACCTGAGACAGGGAGAAAGGTCCAGACCTGGTACCAGGACCACCCTCTGATTCAATGCTTCCTCTGTGTTTTAAACTCTTGGTAGCCCGTCCATGTCTCCTCCATATGCAGTAGCTTTGGCTAAGGGTAGCTGCGTCCCCTGATGTAGCACTGATAGCTAGACTCCAAGTGGATATTAGAAAGCATACTTTGATTTCAGTCATCTTAGAGACCCCTGAAGTATATAGGGTTGGTGCCTCATTTCCTCCACTGTGTTTATAATCACCTACTGAGTGATGTGATTGTCCCCTGCTGTAACTCTAATAAGTTAGGCTAAGATCTTGCTGATTTCAGACCCTGTTTACCAGAATTCATGCTGGCTACAGGAATCCAAAAAATGCTCCAATCAGATCTGCAGCCTTCCAACTGTCTTCTTACATACCCATAGTCTGGATGGAGGAGCTTTACTCATGGTTAATTTTGGTTTCATTGTATTTTTAAATTCTGCTTAGATAGCTCCTATTTCCAACCAAATTTCATTCCTACTTTCTACTTTGCAAAGTTTTATTTCTATTTTGAACCATTCTGGAGATTCTAATTGCTCTTCCATGATCTCTGGGGAGCCTGCAGGATTCTTTTTCATTAGGTCATTGTGGTTCATTTTCCCTCACACTAGTGAGGTCTGTCTTCTCTTTGAAGTTTTATTCATTCTTCCTACTGTCTTTCTGATCCATTCATTTATCTGCTTATAAGCTAAGGTTTTGACTTGGGTGTTTTTTCTCTTGAATTTATGGTCTCTGTTGTTCTTGTGTATTCCCAATCACTTGTCTATTCTCTGATGTTTGCTGAGCCTTTCCCAACTGAGACCAGTGTGTTCATTCTGGGATGCCTTTCTCAACTGAGACCAGTGTGTTCATTCTGGGATGCCTTTCTCAACTAAGACCAGTGTGTTCGTTCTGGGATGCCTTTCTCAACTGAGACCAGTGTGTTCATTCTGGGATGCCTTTCCCAACTAAGATCAGTGTATTCCTTCTGGGATGCCTTTCCCAACTGAGACCATTGTGTTCATTCTGGGGTACCCTTTCCTCCAACTGTGCTTAGGAACTCAAGTGGATTTGGGGGAAATAACGAATATCCATGTGGTGCCCATCCATGATTCCAGATGATGAAGCATGCTGTCTACCTTCTGACAAAGAGGTGATAGATTCTGGGTACAGAATGGAAGAAATATGATTTTTGCACATAGTCAGAGAGGTAGTTTGTTTTGCTTGACTGTACATATTTGTTACAAAAAATTTTTTTTGTTTCTATTTTAAAAAAAAGTTGGGGTAATGGGATAGGAAGGAAATAGATTCTGTTAATTGAAAAAATTAAATTAAATTTATAAAGAAAAGGGAAAAAAAGATGACCAGTAACTCTGACTTCCCAAAAAGGTTGGTGATGGGGATGCCTGCCTTTAATTATGAACTTCCAGAAAGCAGGAATAAACCAATGCCCTCACAGGATGTGGAAAAAAAACAGTGCCCTCTGAATGTTAAATTTTTGTTGCAATAGGCAGAGACTTTGTTATCTCTCAAGAAAGTATTTCTTTATGTCAGAACATGCCCTGGGTTAAGCAAACATGGGACAGCCCTTTAAAATGTTCTCACTGGTACAAAGTGAGCTTGTTCATTGTGCCAATGTACATGTGCAATATTCTTCAAATGCCCTTGTCCTTTAACATTGTGGTGCGGTGGCAAGTGTGCTGGATTTAGAATAATCAGAAGAATTGGGTTGAAATCCTCATTCTTGCCCTCAATACATGTGAGACCTTGGTCAAGTCACTTAACTTCTGTGCCTGTTTCTTTATAAAATGAGGGTGTTAGGCTATAAGACTACTTCCAAGGTCTCTTTCTGCTCTACATCTATGGCCCCATGGCCCTCGATATTACTTCTCATGTGTTGTCATATTTTCCTACCCTATCCCCCTCCTCCCTACCCCGTCCATTTCTGCATCCCTAGCTTTCATCATCCATGTGATATTCCTGTTGAATGAAGCACAGGGACAACAAAGGGATACACAGTCAATATGACCAAATGGATCTTTCTAGCTATATTAGGAGGAAGTATTTATTTTGCATTCTTGTCAGTTAAAATATCCAACAAAAGAGGCAGCTAGGTGGCACAGTGAAAAGAGCATGAGCCCTGGAGTCTGGAGGGCCCGAGTTCAAATGTGACCTCAGACACTTAACACTTACTAGCTGTGTGATCTTTGGCAAGTCACTTAACCCTGATTGCCCTGCCTTCCCCCCTCCAAAGAGACAAAAGTAAAATGTTACTATTTATTATGTTCCATCTTTCCCTTTACCCTTTGGTAGACCATAATTCTAAAAATACTAAAGGTATAAAGTTATAATTTTTCCTACATCTAATACTCTTTTTAATTAGAAGCACTACATTATATACCTAGACATGCTAAATTTCCTTTACTTTCAACTTCCAGTTAGGCAGGATAGATGGCTTCATCAATTTCAATTCAGAACATGTCATAACTGTGAGGAATACATTATTTGCCTAATAATAATGCAAGAGTAATTCCAGCTAATCTAGACTTCCCCAATAGTCATGCCATTCTTTTTACCACTATCTGAAATCTTGTCCTTCTTCCAGGTGCCTATGATTTAATGAAATTGATGATGAGGATGATAAAAAGCAATAATTATATTAAAGAAAACTAGAGGTGATTCTATTGATTACTGGCTGGAAGAAATGTAAAAATATTTTCATCCTTTTATTTCATCCTTCAAGTAGCAAAGGAGTAAATTAAGTTTTGTATTTAGCTTCTCATGTCTTATTACTACTAGTAAAATTAAATGTAGTTATGTTAGTGATTAGATATAAATGTCTTCTTGACTTTCTTGGGAAAAAAAAAGACTTATATAACAATTATGACATGGGAACCTGCAACAGGGACAATTAGGTTAACTGGTCCATAATGGGAAAGTCTTTTATCTTATGCAAATATTAATGATAGGTTTTTTTTTTTTAAGGGCACAGTCCTACGAAGGAAGGCTTTATGCTAACATTAGGTGCTATTTGTCTGAGGTCATTAATGTAGATTTTTGAGGGTTGGTGCTTATTACTGCCAAGGAGCATTTAAAGTTGGGTGGTTACTTGTTTGGGAAAAGTTTATCTTCATGGAAGCTGCCATGGCTTGATTATTGGTTTTGGATTGACACTTGGTCTCTTCATCTCTGTTTCCTTCTTTAAATACAGCATATCCTCTTCTAAGAAGAAATTTTCAAGTGTTAATGAAAGCCAGCTTATAAATTTCAGAGTTGATGGGCAAGAGCCCTTTTCCTAGCAATCATATATTTCCTCTATACATTTTAAATGGGACTATTTGCAATGAGTTTGTTTAAACTCGTCAAATAAAAGGGCTTTTGAATGCACAAATTTATAGTAACCATATTTTCCAAATCATACTTACTTCATTAGGACATTATTGATTAATAAGCAGTAAACATTGTTCCTAAGACAATGGAAATAGCCCATTCCTTCCTGTTTTTCAGCCAAGTATTTATTATCTACTGTGTGCCCAGCACTGTAGTAAGCCCTTAGGATAGCCAAGCCAGTGAACATTTATTAAGCACCTACTCTGTACACTCTGCCGCTGGGGATAGAAATACAAAAGAATGAAATAATCCCTGTTCACAAAGGAGTTTTCATTCTAAAGGGGGAGACAAGTTTATATATAAATATATGCAAAATAAATATAGAGAGAATAAATACAAAGTAAATAACTACAAGGTAGTTTGAGAGCAAGGGCATTAACAGTTGGGGGAGATTAGAAGCTTCATGTAGTAACATGTATTTGGGTTGCCCCTTAAAGGAAAAGAGGTATTTTCTCAAGTGGAGATGAGGAGGGAGGGCATTCCTGGCAGGGGAGATAGTTAATGCAAAGGCACCAAGAGAGGAGATGGAGTTTCATGTGTCAGGAAAAGAAAATGCAAGTTTTATTGGATTATAGAGTATAATGAAATGAAAGATTGTTTGGGCCCAAACTATGAAGGGTGTTAAAAGCTAAAGAAAGTGGGGCAGCTAGGTGGCACAGTGAATAGAGCACTGGCCCTGGAGTCATCAGGACCTGAGTTCAAATCCAGTCACAGACATTTGACAGTTATTAGCTATGTGACCTTGGGCAAGTCATTTAATCCCAGTTTTGTCGCCCTCCCCACCCCTGGGGGAAAGCTAAAGAAAGGTGTTTATAGTTTACCCTGGGGTAATAGGGAGCCTCTGCAGTGTTAGTCTTTCCTGCATCTCTTTTATGTTGATTCTCTTAAAAGAAGCATTTGGGATTTATTTGCTTTGCTGATTTGCCTCCGTTGGAATAAAGTGTTGAATTCTCTTTTGGCTTAAGCAGACTAATCAATAGCCTCCCATGGAATTCTGTTTTTGATTCAGAAATTTCATTCTAACTGTTGATAATGCAGTGAATGAATTTTCAATGTTGCTACTTCCTCAGTAAGATTGAAATCCTGGATTCCGAGTAGTCTGTCCTTTTGAAAAAGAGGCACCATAATGTGGTAGAAAGATTTGGAGTCAGAAGAGATCTGATTCTGAATACACCCTCTGACACCTTCTGGCTTCAGGACCTTCAGGACCATGGACAAAGCTTTTAACCTCTCTGAGCCTCCTCTTCTTCTGTAAAATGGGAATGACATGTAGAAGTACCTGCCTCGGAAGATTAGCTTTGATGAAATGAGATGGTATTTGTAAAGCTATCCCCACCGTTCTCATACCTTCCCCCTTTCCCCTGTCCAAATGACTTTAAAAGCCAGAATTTATATAGCACTTTAAGGTTTGCAAAGTGCTTTAAAAACTTAAAATGCTATATAACTGTTAGATTTTATAATTATTCTTATTGGACAAATTCATTTTTGAAAGAACTCTCTATTTGACAAGAACTGTTCTGAAAACTGAAAATCAGTTTAACAGAAATTAGGTTTGAACTAACATCTTAGACCATATATTACTGTGAATGAACTTTTATGGCTTTCCTCCCCAAACCACCTTTTGAATGTTAACTGATGAAGCTGGTCATCTACAAAGGAACATTAAATAGGGAAAGGCTTGTACAAATTCTCCCCATCATTCTCATTCTGTATGCCTCCACACTCACCTCCACCCCTTTTCCCTTATCTACAGGCCTTTAAAAGTTAGAATGTACATAGCACTTTAAGGTTGGCAAAGTAGTTTATGTATGTTATTGTATTTGAATTGAATTCACTAAATACCCCTTATCTTTAAAACAATGGCCTCCAAAACCTCTCTTCTTGGTTACAAATAATTTTCATGGGTTTCTTCATATGACAAATGGTTTATGTCAATCATACTCGTTGAAGATTTGCTGTTGTAATAATTTTTAAATGGATAATTCCAGGGGGTTACAGAATGACATTAACAGTCTGTTGTTATGGGAATGCACTCTAATATATATTACATATTCCAAACTCTATTGAAATTAATTTATAAAGCTGGGATACTCATGAGAACTTTAGGCATCCCTGTTTATTGGTCTCCGAACTTCATTGTCTTTTCCTTAAATGACCTATAATTGAGGATTACTGTGAGTACTTATTTATTTTTAGATAGGCTTGCAGTAGCCTTCATCTTTTACTGTCCTATTTTTAACCTTATACTGTTATAAGCAGCTGCCTGCAAAGTCTGTGATTTCTTCTGATTTCCTCTGAGCATTCGCTAGGATGGAAGGCTTGCAGACATCTATCACTGTTGTCTTTCTGTTTTTCCTGCCAAACTTTTGAAGACATAATTAGGAAAAATAAACCACATCACTTACTGTTTTAAGATTGGAAAGTAAGGATCCATATTCAAATATAAATTTAATTCTGTTAATTTTGGGGATAGTAGAGAGTTGGTCTCAGTTTGCACCTTTAGAATGTTTCCTTCACTGTTTATTGTGTTGTTCATGATTAGAGATTTAATATTAGCACCACTTTCCATGGAGTTGGAAAGAAAACCTTTCTTTGTGTTACAAAGACTGGAACTCTGGCATAGAAGACAATGTTATATTCTTAGGACAACCTTCCTCTAAATTTAAAGGTTGTTCTTATTACTATGATGTTTTAAGCATCTGTAATTTCATCCATTTGGTTACTTCCTCCACTAATAGGTCACAGCCCCTTTATAACTTAGCAGTTTGTCTTCAAGTGAAGCAACAAATTCATATCCCTCTGTCCAATCTGGTGATGAAGCTCTCCAGACGCAGCAAAGCTTATGCTCCAATAACAAACAAAAACATACTTTATAATGTCTTTTGCTAGTGTCATCTGAATAAACTTACCAATAGAAGCCATTTCCTTGCATAATGGACTGATGTTCCCTCCCTGGTTTCAGTTCAGACACACTAAGGAATAGCAGGTGTGAAAAGACCCCTGAGGAAAGAGGCAGCTTCAGGTTGCAAGATGACTTGTGGTGGAGAGAAGTGCTAGTCTCAAGAGAGGAACACGTCTTTATAGTCTTGTTGAGTGGTCTACCCAATAGAGAGCTACACCCATCGAAACTTCATGAGAACTCTAAAAAGAAAGGATTTTCAGTACCAGTAGTTGTTATTCTTTTCTACATATGTACACTAAATATGTGTCTCACTATCATTGTACTTAAAGTTCAATTCACTCTTCCCATGAATCTTTGTGTATTTATGAGAGTATACTCCAGGCTTTGGGGGTTTGGGGTATTTGTGGTCTTATTTTGTTTTTTACTTTTGTGCCAATTATTTTTGCTGTTTCTCATACTGGCAAATGCCTTTGCTAAAAGCTAAGCCTAACAAATCATAGAAACAATAACCTCATTTAAGAGAGTGACAGTAATGAGACAACATACCAAAACTTATGGGATGCAAGGCAAACGGTTTTTAGGGGAAGTTTTATATCTCTGAATGCTTACACGAATAAAATAGAGAAAGAGGAGATCAATGAATTGGGCATGCAACTAAAAAGGCTAGAAAAAGAACAAATTAAAAATCCTCAAATTAAAAACCCTCAAATACCTCAACTTCCAGTAGAAATACTGAAAACCAAAGGAGAGATTAATAAAACTATTGAACTAATAAATAAAACAGAGAGCTGGTTTTATGGGAAAAAAACAATAAAATTGATAAACTTTTAGTTAATTTGATTAAAAGCTAAGCCTACTGATTATTAATAAGAAGAACCCTAGTGGGGGCTTAGGAATTACAGTGTTAGGAATAGCTATCCTCAGGATTATCTCTGGAACTTGGAGTAACAGTTACCCTTTTGAGAGCCCAACCTCCTTGTGCAAATGTGAGTTGGGGGACTAACCTATAAGAGATGTTCTGTTTTTAAAGTATTTTTTGCTATTTTTTGAAACACTTTTATTTTTAATGTTAATCTCTCAAGAAGTATTTATTCAGCACATATTATATTCCGGGCACTGTGCTTAATGCTGGGAATATTAAGAAACTTTTTTTTAAAACTGCCTGCTCTGAAGGCCAACATAAAGATAACTATGTACGAACAAGACATATGCAGGATAAATTGGAGCTAGGATGGTATATCGCCATTTGGCAAATGAGAGATATTTTACCTTATACATCACTGCATGATTTTCCCAAGGTCACTTACATACCAGTTAATGTTAGAGAGCCAAGGCTAGTGTGATTTTTCCTTCTGTAGTTCTGATGAAAATATTTTGAAGCCCCTCCTTTCCGTGACATGTAAACTACTGGATTGCCCTGTTTCATTGGGGGGTGAGGGGGAAGCAAGGCAGTTGGGGTTAAGTGACTTGCCCAAGGTCACACAGGTAGTAAGTGTGTCAACTGCCTAAGTCTAGATTTGAACTCATGTCCTCCAGACCCCAGGGCCGATGCTCTATTCTCTGCGCCACGTAGCTGCCCCCATTATTCTTTTTGCACAAGATTTTAAGTTACAAATTGTCTCCCTGTCTTTCCCCCATGCCCCGCCCCAAGATATCAAGCCTACTGAATACCCCTTCCCCCAATCTGCTCTCTCTTATATCCTCCCCATCCCCCTCCCCCAAATTTTCTAATAGGGCAAGATGGATTTCTATACCCCAGTGCGTGAATATCTTATTTCCCAGTTGCATGTAAAAAAACAATTTTTTTAAATATTTGTTTTTAAAACT
>CM053593.1:177771969-177783001 GCA_028646575.1 Pseudocheirus occidentalis
CCACCCCCACTGGGAAGACAAGCAATTCAATATAGGTTGTACATGTGTAGTTATGCAAAACATTTCCATAGTAGTTATACTGTGAAAGACTCTATCCTATCCTTCCCCCCCACTTATTCTATTTTCTGCTTTGACCCTGTCCCTTTTCAAAAGTGTTTGCTTCTAACTACCCTATCCCCCAATGTGCCATCCCTTCTGTCATCCCACCTCTTATCCTCTTCCCCCCTACTTTCCTGTAGGGTAAGATACCCAGTTGAGTGCATATATTATTCCCTCTTTAAGCCAAATTCAATGAGAGTAAAGTTGACCCATTCCCTTTTACCCCCCTTCTTTTCCCCTCCATTGTAACAGCTTTCTCTTGCCTCTTTTATGTGAGATAATTTACCCTATTCTATCTCTCCCTTTCTCCTTCTCTCATTATATTCCTCTCTCACCTCTTAATTTTATTTTTAGATATGATCCCTTGCTATTAAACTGATCCTGTGCCCTCTATGTATATATGCATGTACACACATATACATGCAGTCATGTATTTATACACACATATACCCTCCTGTATATATGTATGTATACATATATATTCCCTTAAATTATCCTCATACTGAGAAAAGTCTCATGAGTTATAATTATTGTTTTTCCATGTAGGAATATAAACAGTTCAACTTTAATAAGTTCCTTATGATTTCTTTTTCCTGTTTACCTTCTCATACTTCTCCTGCTTCTTGTATTTGAAAGTCAAATTTTCTGTTCAGCTCTGTTTTTTTCATCAAGAATACTTAAAAGTCCTCTATTTCATTAAATGAACATATTTTTCCCTAAAATATTGTATTCAGTTTTGCTGGGTAGATGATTCTTGTTTTTAATCCTAGCTCCTTTGACCTTTGGATTATCATATTTCAAGCCCTTCAATCCTTTAATATAGAAGCCGCTAGATCTTGTGTTATCCTAATTGTGTTTCCACAGTACTCAAATTGTTTCTTCCTGACAGCTTGTCATATTTTCTCCTTGACCTGGGAACATTATGCTTTTTAAATGGAATTGATATATCACCCATGTCATTATCATTTTCGCTTACTTGAGGGAGGCTTCCAGGAATGATATAGAACTAGAATTGTCTTCTTTTTAGTTTTTTGCATTGTATAGATAAGCTCTCAAAGAGAGATTCTGTTCGTGGAAGCCCACACTTCTGGGTTACTTACATCAAAATGCAGTCAGCTTCCAAACACAAAAATAAGTGAACAACTTATTTACAGAAGGAGCAGGGAAGTAGTGCAGAGAATCACACTAAACAGAAGGAATTAAGTTGACTAAATAGAAACACTGGGCAGAGTAAGTCTTGCAGAGGTTATCTTAGCCAACCTCTGTCTACAAATAAGACTTTAAGATCATCTATATGGAAAGCAATTCAACAACTTTCATTAGTAACCTTACTATGTTGTTGGGTCCTTATTTCTAACCTAATTTCCTTTGACTATTTTTGATGACTTCTCACAAACTGACTGAATATCAAAAGAACGATCCCACAGGCCAATTGCAATGAATTTTGTGCCTTTTAGCACATCTCTCCCTCAAAAATTTATGTCCTTTGGGAGGATAATAATAGCCACTACCAGGCTTTTTATGACGTTCAAGCCTCAGGTGTGTATAATTACCTGTCACTGTGCTTTCACCATAAATCTGGGAGAAGAAACAAGAAAGCTTAGATTCCGATTGCTTTGTTATATAGGGCTCAAACTCTCCTTTCCTGTGTCTGTTTCCAGTTCCAGCTAATAAATGCCTCTGTACTTCTGTTTCATACATTTATGTATTCATTCATTCAGAATTTATTATTCCCAAATGTTTAGCCTTTTCCTACTTCTGTAAAAGACCTGATTACTATGGGGGGAAATGTACTTCTCCACTATTTTAAATTATTCGAAAAATAATTTCCCATTTATTTTAAAATGATTTCCCATTTTTAAAAACTAAACTTTTCTGTTAGATCCATTAACTCTCCCTCAGAGTGATGGATATGGTGGACCACTTGCCTACAGCAAAAGGATACTAAAATCAGCTCTGGGTTAATATAGAAAAAATTCAGGGATTCATCCTTTGACCTTAGGGCTTATAGCCCAGGATTCTTAACCTTAAGGATTTGATTTCCTGGAAAGTAAGTTTGATTTTAAAAGTTCCTACATAGTTAGCATGATTTTCTTTTCCAGGTATTCTGCATGGCTTTTGTCCTTTGACAGACTGGTCATATAGAGCAGAGGTGTTCAGATGGCAATAAAATGCATGTCCTCAGGGTTTTTTGGGTTAATTTATCTCCTTTCTAGGAGAAAGAAGATATAGGGTATGGAACCAAACAGAATAAGATTAATCTCTCTTTGGGCAGTTTGGTGGCTCAATGGATAGAGCACTGGTCCTGGAGTCAGGAGGACCTGAGATCAAATGTGGCCTTGGCCACTGGCTATGTCACCCCAGGGCAGGATTTAGTATCACTGAGATGAGAGTTGGATAGGGATAGTGTAAGCTAATCTTTGGGGAATGAGTGGCAAGTAGCATCAGTCAATGGGAGTGATTCCTCTGATGACATCAGTTGAGTAGGAGATTCAAAGTCTCTGCTAGGCATAGTATCTTGAGGTCTCAGCATAAGAATAGGTTTAATTGTAGCAAGCTCCAAAACAGGTTTACTTTTCTGGATGTGCCACTAACAGTCCTAGGGAGACTGTATAGGACTCTGTGGGAAGGTGGGACTCCATGTAATGATTGAATAGAGTTGCTGTGAAAGTAATTTGAAGTTGAATTCACTTCTGGGTGAAGCTGATAGGCTATATAAATGTTTTATGTTTCTGTATTTGTTCATGGGCCTTGGTGAGTCACTAGCATCTTAACTATTTTTTTTAGTGGAGTAAAAATAAAACTCCCCTATACCCAGTAGTCAGATTCCAATTTGAGTGCCTATGAAGGGTCAGAAACCATGCTACTCATTTTTGGAACATCTTTGACAAAACTTTATCCTTAAGTTTCATTTTCAATACTTTCCTGGAATTATATGGGTGA
Organism: Pseudocheirus occidentalis; assembly: GCA_028646575.1. Taxonomy (NCBI): domain Eukaryota; kingdom Metazoa; phylum Chordata; class Mammalia; order Diprotodontia; family Pseudocheiridae; genus Pseudocheirus; species Pseudocheirus occidentalis. Next base: position 177,775,012 of record CM053593.1, read on the forward strand.
GGGCCATGAACAAAGAAGAGATTATCCCTTTGGAGTCAAGCCTTCAAATTAGGACGCAGGTTATATGAGTACTGCCGAGTCCTCAACCATGGCTTACAACCAAGAGAAAGATTGTCAAGGGAGAAGAGACGAAGAGAAGAAGGCCCAAGATAAAGCTCATGAACATAGTAATCAGGGTATATATAGATGAGCAAAGAAAACTGTGGAGTGGCCAGATAGATAGGAGGAGAACCAGGGCAATGGTAGCAGTTACACTTGAACAGTATTAAACTATTAAATCACATTTACCTTCTGATATTTATTAAGGGATTGTTAACCTGTTTGCAGCCTTTTTGTAGATCATCTCAAGATTTCGAGAATAGAATATTTCCTCTTCTGCACTGGCCTTTGGAGAGATGGTCATAAATACCCAAGGATTCTGTCAGGGTTTTTTTGTATTTTTTTTTTTCTGTATCTTCATCACCTAGCCCTCTGCCTGGCACAGAGGCCCTTAATGAAGGCTTGATGATTGAAGTTAACTGTGTTATATTTAGACATGCTAATCAAGTTATTAATAAATAGACCTTGCAAAGCTTCCCACAAGAGCTGATTTCACCAAATCACTCCAATCAAATAGTATCATTGATCCTTCAGAAGAATATTTTCTTACCATCTATACTTAAAGCTCAAATTAAACTTAAATTATTTTTAAAATTATAGGGGAAGACTTCCAGTTAAGATGACAAGTTTATAGCAGAGCCCAGCTCTCTCCCAAAGATTTTTTAAAAGAGCACGAGGTTAAGAAATCCAGAAATCCAACAAGAAACAGACAATTCTTCCATCCAGGTCAGGGTTACAAAAAAGAGCTGGAATTCTGTGGATGAGAGAAAGCCAGAATGATCTAAGGTGTCTGGCTGGTATCTTTCCAATCTTGTGATCCTGGATTGGGATAGTAGGGGGAGACCTGAAGCCTGCAGTGCTGATTTGGAATGCTTTGGGAGCCCGGAACCCATAGACCTCTAGCCAAAGACACTCTATGAGTACTTAAAAGTGTGAAGATCTCACTAGGGTCACACAAGATAGTTTAAAACCTGAACTCTGACCACAGACACACAGAAAAGGGAGAAGCCAGCAAGAAAAACACTGGAAATCAGGGACAGGGTCAAATAGAGCATGACCATGCCACAGAGAAGTATGAAAAAGGGCACAAGTCAAGCTGAGGATTTTTTTTTTCTTTTTGGAGGGGGGAGGGCAGGGTAATTTGGGTTAAGTGATTTGCCCATGGTCACATGGCTAGTGTTAAGTGTCTATGGTTATATTTGAACTCAAGTCCTCTTGACTCCAGGGCTGGTTCTCTATTCACTGTGTCACCTAGCTGCCCCCATAAGTCAAGTTAACACTCATTTACTAAAAGCTCGCTAAGTGTGAAGCGTTGTGCTAAGTGCTGGGAATACAAATGCAAGCCCAAAAGAAGGGCAGTCCTTGTCTCTAAGGAGTCTATATAACTCCTTAAGAAGTACAAGGAAAGCCTAATGAGGGAAAAAGGAGTTGGCTAAAAGGATTCTAACAGTGGATGGAAGAAATGAAGCAAGAGATTAAAAAATGAATTTGTAATTAAAATATGGAGGAGGAATTTTTGGGGGGAAGGAGAATAAGTAACTTAGAACAGAAAGTAGAATCCCAAGTAGTGGATTCCATAAAATACAATGGGTCAGATAGAACTCTGTGACATTAGGAGACCATAAGAAATATAAGAATAAAATAAAAAGATTTTTATAAATATAGAAAAAATGTAAGTTGTCTTCTTTGAAATGTAACTAATTTATAGATCAAGATTAAGAAGTATAAATTAAGAGCTTTGACTCTTAAAACTTTGGCAAAATAAAAAAACCTAGATACCATATTTCAAGATCTCATAAAAGAAAACTACCCATATGTATTTTAGCCAGAAGGCAAAGTGAAAACAAAAGGAGTCCATTGATCATCTCCTAAAAGATTGAAAACACTTAGAAATGTCATGGCCCAAATCTAGAAGTTCCTGGCATAAGAACAAAAAACCGTACAAATAATTCAAATACGAAGAAACCACAGTCAGTATTAAAAAATAATATGTGGAAACTATAACAAAGGAGAAAAAAATCTTGAAATATGATATTCCAACAGATAGAGGTTTAGAACCAAGAAGAGTTTACCATGATACTAAATTTAATCCTAGATTGGAAAAAACTAACAAACTGGATGTTTAATAAACTAAAAAAACTCTTTAAGTATTTGTGATGTAAAGATTAGAGTTGACCAGAAACTTTCAAATGGAAATATTAGCATTGAGGAAAACCTAGAAAGATAAATACATCTGAGCAATTGGAAGAGGCTACAAGATAACTGGAAGAGAAGAAACTATTGTTCCTTCTGACCTCCACTCTTATTAAAGGTCACCAGGGAAGTTCAGAAAGACAAACACAGAATTTACTATTCTTAATATGATTACAGTGTGTAAAAAGAAGAGTATATATAAATATGGAAGGAGAGAGGGCATCTAATTAACTTTACTCTTTTCTGAACCAGATAAAGGAGAGTTGAATACACATAGAAACCCACAGATACACCATAAGTTTGTTGTCAAAATATATCAAATTTATCTTTGGAAACAGGTCAAGGGGTGAGGGTGTAAGAAAGTGGGTATAAGCAGAAAGAAAAGAAATTTCAACTTTATACATTGGTTCATAAATGCTTGCTATGTGTTGAGCATTGTGCTAAGTGCTGAGAATACAGGTAAGGATGAGGATTAGAAGAGAAAAAATTAAGGAACAGGGAGTAGGTTAGGAGAAGAAACAAGTTAGTATCTTGAAGTTTCAGTTATAAGTTAATATTGTAGGTCATGTTATTTCTTTTTCCATTTTCTTCTTTGTAAAGAAATAAGGGTGGGAGGCAATGAGAGAGAAAAGTATAGGAGCATTTGGTGGCAAGAAATGAGCAATTAACAGTTATAAACACAATTGTGACTGGAAAGAACTCACCCATAAAATGGAGCAAGACAGTGAAATGGATTAGAAAACAGAATCCAACAATATGTACTTTACAAGAAACATGCTTGAAACATAATGATTCACACAGAGTTAAAATGAGGGGTTGGAGCAGAATTTATTATGCTTCAGGAGAACTCAAAATAGCAGGGGCAGTAATCATGATCCCCGATGAGGCAACAGTAAAAATAGATATGATTAAAAGAGATAAACAGGGCAGCTGTATTATGCTTAAAAGTACTAGAGATGGTGAAATAATCTTATGTTTAATAAAGGGGGTTCAAATAAAGGATTTAGAATTGAATGGGGACTAAGTAATTTAGTCCTGAAGAATCAGTGCATTAAAGACCAAATCATATAAACAATAGATAATTTCATCGAAGAAAACTAAAACAGCGAGAAAACTTATTCAGACATTTGAGGTGCAAACAAAGCAGTCTTTATGGGAAATGTATACCTTTAAATATCAACAAAAGAAAGAACAGATCAGTAAACTGAATATACAACTTAAAAAATGAAGCAACAAGTTTTAAAAAACCCAAATAAATATGGAAGTGAATTTTCTGCAAATAAAAAAAGAAAGAACAAGATTAAAACAAAAACTTATTCAATTGGTGATGGGTGCTTTGAAAAAAATCAGATAGCTAATATCATAAACAAAAGAGCACATGAAGAGAAAATAAAGTAATTAGAAAATGTTTGATTCAATTATATTCCAATAAAACTAATAACTTAAATGACATGGATGGATATTTACAAGAATATAAAATGTCTGCATTAACAGAATGAAAAAAAGAAAAATTCACAAATTAGGAAAACTAAACATAACAGATCCTATTAATAAAAATTATTTTAAAAAAGAATTACAAATTGATGCAGAAAAGGCTTTTGATGAAATATGATGTCCTTTTACCATTAAGAAGCATAGGAGTAATTGGCCCTTTCCTTTATATAGTAAACAGCATTTATTTAAAACCAAGTGCCAAAATCATCTATAAGGGAGAAACTAGTGGCTTTCCCAATAAAATTAGGTGTGAAGCAAGTGTGATAGAAATATAGTTAAATAAATTAAAGATAGATAACAAGAAGATAAAAAGAAATTTTGAGAATAAACATAGACAAAGAGAAAGTAAAACCTCTTTTTTGGGGCAATTGTAATGGTACTTTACCTAAAGAATCTTACAGATCTAACAACACAATTAATCAAAATATTTAATAACTTTAGCAAATTGGCAGAATATAAAATAAATCCACCAAGAGCATCAGTCCTTCTTTATTTTACCAATAACTTTTACCAAAGAAACAGAAGGATAAACTCTTTATAATAGAGTATATAAGACATACATAGAAATCATATAAATACCACTTCAGAATATAGAAATGTAAGTAGACTTAAAAATAACTTGAGAAATGTTAATTACTTATGGTTGTGCAATGCTGATGTAATAAAAACAAATTTACTACAAAGGATTTACTTTTTATACAGTCAGGGGTGGGGAACCTGCAGCCTTGAGATCACATGCAACCTTCTAGGTTGGGTGAAGCCTTTGGACTGAGTCCAAGTTTTCCAGAACAAATCTTTTTATTAAGGGGATTTGTTCTGTGAAGTTCGCATTCAGTCAAAGGGCCGCAGTGTGTCCTTGAGACTGTAGATTCCCTTCTGTTGAGATAAAATAATAATAAAATCCATTTGAAGGAACAAAAGGTTTAGAATCTCAAGGAAAATGATGAAGGAAAATTCTGGAAAGGAACTGAATCTAGAGGTATCAGATCTCAAAATATAGTAGACTATTTGGACCTGGTTTAAAAAAAAAAAAGAAAAATTGGTCAATGGAGCATTACGTAAGCACACACAAGATTGATTCATACGAACATAGCGTTCAATAAACCCAAAGGCACTTACTGCTGGCTCTAAGGACTGTCACTCTTTGACAAAAAAACTGTTGGAAAACTAAAAAGCATTCTAGTGGAAATTAAATGCAAGCAAACATCTCATACTACATATTACAATAAGCCACAGATGTATGCATACTCTCATATAAATGGACATATAAACAAATTAGAAGAATTAGGAAGGAAATTTCTCTCACAACTATGGATAGAGAAAGAGTTCTTGGGAAAAAAAAAGATGAAAAGGCTTGCAGGCTATAAAAGAGACAGTTTTGCTTACATAAAATAGAAAAGTATTTTGCGGAAATAAAAGCAGAGAGCAAATCATAGAATCTTAGTTTTAGAGCCAAAAAGTACCCAAGATTCCTTGAAGTCCATCCTCTTCATTTTACCGAGGAAGAAACCAAGAATCTTTACATCAGATTTTTGTAATAAAAGTCTGACAACCACAATATATAGAGAATTAGCTCAAACATAGATATAGGCATATCTCTGTCTATCTATGTGTCTGTCTATCTAGCTATCTAAATAGCTATCTAACTATCCATGAATGTTCTTTAATAGATTAATGGTCAAAGCATAAAAACAGATTTTACTCAAAAGAAGAAAGGCAAACTAACAGTAACCATATGAAAAAAGATACTTCAGAATACTAATAATAAAAGAATTGCAAATTAAAATAATTCTAAGGTTCTGCCTCATCCCCATCATGTTGACAAAGATGACAAAAACAGAAAATGAAAACTGTTGTAAAGACTGTGGCAGGATGGGGACACTAATATACTATTGGAGGAGCTATCAAACTAGATGGCCATTTTGGAAAGCTATATGTAACTCAAAAAGTCACTAAAATGTATATACCATTTGACCCAGTAGTACCACCATTAGGCCTATACCCCAAAGAGATTTTTTTTTAAAACATGAAAAAGGAACATCTAGGTGGCACAGTGAATAGAAAACAGGCCCTGGAGTCAGGAGGACCTGAGTTCAAATACGGCCTCAGACACTTAACACAAAACTAGCCATGTGACCTTGGGCAAGTCACTTAATCCCAATTGCCCTACCTTCCCCCCCTCCAAAAAAAGCAAAAAAAAACTACAAAAAAAAAACCATGAAAAGTTGTTTATACCATTCTGTCTGAGCAAAGAACTAGAAACAAACCTGTCATTTGGGGAGAGGCTAAATAAATTATGGTATATTAATGTAATGGAATATCATTCAACTTTAAGAAAAAAGGATGTATCTAGAGCAGCGGTTCTCAACCTGTGGGTCATGACCCCTTTGGGGGGTCAAACGACCCTTTCACAGGGGTTACCTAAGACCATCAGAAAACATGTATTTCTGATGGTTGAGACACCACATCTCTATCCGTCTCCAGGCCGGTCTGCCCACATGCAAATACACCCACATATGAGTATTAAAGGGTTGCAGCATTAGGAAGGTTGAGAACCACTGATCTAGAGAAACCTGAGAAGACATAAAATGATGATGAAAGATGAATTAAGCAGAACCTGAGAACAGTTTATACAATGATGACAGTGCTATTAGTCCTAGTCTTGAAAACAAGATGAGATGGGTTCAAATTATGCTTTAGACACTTACCATGGGCAAGTCACTTAACTCTCTTTGCCTCTACTTTTTTCATCTCTGCAATGAAGGGATTGAATTTTATGGCCTTAAAAAAAAGGTGCCTTCTAAATCCATACTCCTGTGAATTATATGGTTCCAGAAGACAGATGATAATCTAGGCTTTGCACCAATTAACAGAGGGACTAGAGGAGCAGAAGGAGGCATGCTTTTTTATGTGTAGCTAATGTGTGGATTTATTTTTTTTGCTTGACTACACTTATTTGTTACTGAAAGGAGCTGGGGGTAGAAGATTGGGAGGGGGTGATTTATACTGAGAAGGGAGGAGATAATGATTTTAAAAAAAGTAATATTCATGAAACATTAAAAATAAACAAGAGAGCAGAAGGAAGTTCAGAAAGAAATGTGATATTTACTATAACTTTTAAAAAGATAAAAGCTGTACGTAATTGAGACTCAGGTTAATTTTAAAGTTCTTTTTTCTATTCTTTTTTGCATATGGAAATGATCATGTATGTGAATGTTTGTCACATTCATCATTTTTTTTAAAGAGGCATAGGAAGTTCTTACCAGGCAGTTTCAAGTTAGATATTAATCCACCTCCATTTTGGAAGCTGTAATGGTAATTAATTTAAATTTGAAGACTCCTTTTTGTTCTGGCAAGTAAGCAGGTACTTAGCCCTTAATAACTAATCAAACCTCTGTGAAAGAAACAGAAGGTGTGAACTCCTGTCTGAGTTGCTGACATAACGGGAAGGGGTGGCTGAAAAAGGAAGCCAATGCTGTGTATGTAAGAAAAGCCCCAGAGAGGCACAATCAGTTTTTCTTGAGAGCAGAACCTGGTTGCAGACTCTGTTCTGCTGGGGAAAGAGAGAGAGAAAGTTTCTCTCAGCAGTATCTGGAAGTTGGGCTGCTACCACTGGACTGGGAACTGAGTCAGAATTTTCTTTGAACAAGAAATGTGGAGACTGAAAGTTGCTGCTGCCAGAAAGGCTAAAGAGGAAAGCCCCGCTTAGGCTGGAGAAAACTACTTTGATTTTGAAAACCTGGGAGGAGTGATTTTGATTCTGGGAGCCAGCTGAGATTTTTTTCTGGGTCCTAGGGCCAGCTGAACTGCTGGAGGACTAAAGAGGCATGGCTGCATTGCCTGCATTCTGTCTGTCTGTTTTGATGTTGTTTTGCCAGACTCATCTGCTGGTGATGTTGTTGCAGAGGTCCTGGAACCTTGCTGTTGGCTCAGAAGCACTGAAGAAGGATTTTCCTGTAGTTTACAGAAATCCTGGAAGATGGTCTTGCTGATGTTTTCAGGGGTTCTGAGACTGTTCTGCAGGCAGAGAGTGAATTGATGAGGACACTGGCAATGTATATCCTGGCTTTGTTAAGCTTTGTCTCCCCAGGAACAGAGATTGCTGAGGACTTGCCTGGGTCAAGATGAAGAAAAGACCTTTCCTTGGGTATTGAGTGCTATGATGAAATTGTAGTTTACTAGTGACCTAGGGGGTGTGTGTGTG
>CM053593.1:177783101-177863154 GCA_028646575.1 Pseudocheirus occidentalis
TATATTGTGATTTTCTGTGACAAGTTGTAATGTTGTAAATACTGCACCTTGATTTTCTGTGAATGTTTTACTTTGGTTTTTGATTTTGTTTTTTTTTGAGGGGGGACAGCAGGGCAATTGGGGTTAAGTGACTCGCCCAAGGTCACAACTAGTAAGTGGTAAGTGCCTGGGGCTGGATTTGAACTCAGGTCTTCCTGACTTCAGGACCAGTGCCCTATTCACTGCGCCACCTAGCTGCCCCTGCTTTGGTTTGTTATGGAATAAATAGAGTATTCACTGTACAGTATAATCAGAACCTTAAAAGATGTTCGTAGTAGCATTCTTTTGGAAAGCTGCTCATGCATGGCATTACAGCAACCTAAATATATTGATAGATAATGAAAGACGTGGGAAATGGATGACATTGGGAAGAGATATATTCCCGTTCATTTAAATTTCAGTTACAATTCAAACAGCTCTAAAGTTGTGCATACCCTTTGATCCAGCAATATCACTAGGTCTATATCCCAAAGAGATCATTAAAGAGGGAAAAGGAACTATATGTACAAAAATATTTATAGCAGCAGTTTTTGTGGTGGCAAAGAATTAGAAGCTGAGAGGATTCCCATCAGTTGGGGAATGACTGAAGAAGCTGTATTAATGAATGTAATGTCATCCTTTTGTGTTATAAGAAATTATTAACAGGCAGATTTCTGAAAAACCCGGAAAGATTTACATGAACTGATGTTGAGTGAAATGAGCAGAACCAAGAGAACATTGTACACAGTAATAGCAACATTGTGTGATGATCAACTTTAATAGACTTGGCCAGACCTGTACAACCTGTGGCCCATGGCCCTTGCAGCATGCCAAAAGATTTCCTCTACTTACAAAGGATGGTTTTTTCTCTGTGCTTTTTGTGGGCTACCCAAAATCCTTTTGGGTACAATAAGCAGCCTGAGGGTTGTAAAGTGGGCTGCAGGTTGTGCAGGCCTGCCCTTGACTTTTCTCAGCAATACAGTGATCTAAGACAATTCCAAAAGACTCATGACTTTGTATACATCCAGGGAAAGTACTATGGAATCTGAATCTGAGTACAGATTGAAGCATATTATTTTCACCTTTTTTGTTATTTTGTTTTTTCTTTTTCTTGGTTTTCCCCTTTTCTGATCTTTCACAACTTGACTAATGTGGAAATGTGTTTAATATGATTGTAAATGTATAATCTGTATCATATTGCTTGCTATCTTGAGGAGGGGGTGAGGAAGAGAGGGAGGGAGAAGAAAGGTTGGAACTGAAAACCTTATAAAAGTGAATTGAAAACTTTCTTTACATAAAATTGGAATAAATAAGATACTATTATGTAGTAATACAATTGCATAGTAATACATAAACTACAAAACTACAACAACAAAAATAAATTTGAGCCACAGGGATACTATACATTCTGCTCTAAGGCAAAATTGCATCATGGCCACCTGGGCCTGTTGAAGAAGGGGAAGGAGATGTGTTGAATTCCATGCTTCTAGCTGTGCCTATTATGTTTTGCCTTCCTGTAACTTTTGGGATGTAGTAAAAAAGAACTGGAAAATGACACTCACCCACCTTGTCTCTCTTCCCAGTAGTGTGACTTGATGCTCAGCTACAACCACAATGAATAATTTATAATTCCCACTCTTTTGAGCTCCTTTTGCTGTTCATTTGGATACAATTGGTTGGTTTATTTAAAACAGAATTTAGTTCAGAGGTAGCATGGTATTATAGATGGAATCCTTGCCTTGGTGTCAGGATACAATAAATTTAAAAAATACTTCTGACATATGTCATTGAAAGAGGCTTCTTGGGGTGTTGGAGAATATGATTCTTCTACCCCCAACTCAGTTGATGTAGTGAAAGAAAGCAGAGTGGATAACCAAAGGAATAAGGTATTAATATCTTAGCACTTGGTGATAATGTTTAAAGTATCAGATCTCTCTTATTGGATCAGAAGGAAATCATAGCATTGGCTGAGCAAATAAATTAGCCATGTCTTTTCTTTATTTAATTGAGTCACAGACCAGAATTCCTGTATTTGGCAATATCATTCCTGTCACACGTGGATAGCATATCAGCCTGGCTGGTAGCAAAAGGAGTGATACTCTCTAATGATGCAGACATAACCATAATAGTCCAAGTTGTCAGTGGGCTATGGAAGTGGTTTGAATTATGAACGTAATTTTGAAAGCATTGAAACTGTCATTGAGCTGTGATGACTTGATAGACTACATGAAATCATTCAAATACTATGAAAGGAGTCCAGGCCATATCCAGCTTTGTAGATACTTACTATTGACTTATTACATTAATATAATGCTATAATAAATAGTGAAAGGGATGGGTTCAGAGAAACTTGGGAAGACTTGAATGCACAGATGCCGAATTAAGTGAGATCAGTTTCTAGAATAACAATATTTTTTGAAGACAAAAAAATTGGAAAACCTTAAGTCTCTGATCAAATGCAATGACAATCATGCTTCCAGAGAACTGATAATGTTATGATAATCTATGCTACCTGTATCCTGACATAGAGTTAGTGGATTTGGGATGCAGGATCAGACATACATTTTTAGAAGTAGAGTATCTGGAACTTTGTTCTTCTTGACTATATTGGTTGCAGGGATGTAATTTATTTTTCTTTTTTTCCCTTTAAGTTTGGAGGGGAGAAGGTGAGAAAATGCTTATAAATTGAAAAAGAAATGAAGATTAAAAAGACTCAATATTGACTAATACTAGCCTTTCATCTCATGCCTGGTCTAAAGGAATCTAGCAAGAGGTTGATGACAGAAATTTGAAAGCAAAACATTATATATAAAAAGAAAAAGCTTGTGAAGTCATCTTTAGGGTGAAGTGCTACCCCTTCATCTCCATTAGCTTAGAAGATGTTGACACCCAGTAATGATAATTCCTGTGACTGATAAGCGTCCCGGTAGCTTCCTCTTCCCCATAACTAGACTCACCAGCCAGTCTAAGACCACACTCCTTAGTGCTGCCCAGATAGTTGATGGAAAGCCACCAGTGACCTTCCCTCCCTAGATTCCTAGGAATTGCCACCAATTCCTCACTTGCCATTTGGAGAATCTTCATCTTTTCCTCCTTCCCATTAGCTGACCTGAGATTACATGTCACTATGCCTGCTCAGTTAGCTCAGATAGTTGGAAACCCAACTTGAGATATAGACCTCAGAAACATTTCATCTTATCTCTAGCCTTCAGGAGACTTCAAAAGGTTTGCAAGCTCTTAGCTATTAGTAGTATTATTATTAGAAAGACTGTCCTTTGGCATACCATAGTAGTATTCATAAATGCTACAGTAGGCTTTACTTCTTTGAGTGTAGAGTTAGCTTATCATAAATCACACAGAGCACAGTAGCAGCTAACTATAGGAAGTAATATAGGACAATTAGATTGACTCCAATTTCCACTTACTTTCTACAAACCACAAAAGTAACCCCAACCAATTGGAAAGAAGGAGAACATTTAAATGTCACAATAAGGTAGTCCAGTCCAGCTTAGGAAGAAGGACTTCAATCCAATTTACCAGGTATTTACTGATCCTCACAGCAATAGGTCCCCATATCAAAGAAGTAACAGGTCCAGACTAAATGAATGAATTGAGGTAGTTTTGGATATGGTTAATTCTTTACTTTTGTGGGTTTCATTTTGTACTGAACATCTGTTCTGACCACATTGAAGATTTAATCCTGGTACCTGCTCTTCAAATGTGTACCATAAAGTGTTTGGGGAATAGAGTGTTCGCTGGTTAAAAATACCACTGTGTATTTGTCCAAATAGAAATGCTCAGTATATAAATATTTTTTCAACTGTGTGTGCTTTGTCTCCTACAAAGCTGAGACAAAGACTTCAAAGGTAGGAATGATTTGATTACAGTGGAGAATGCAAAGAAGTCGTTTTATTGGGTAGCTTTTAGGAACTTAAACATGTTTCTTTTTCCTCCTCCCCTGCAGTTGTAGTTTATGAGTTTGCAAAGGCGTGCAGCATCATCAAAAATGGTCACTGGGCGTATGATTGTTGACATTTGAGCTCAACATGTCCAAAACTGAGTTCAATTATCTTTCCTTCCCCAAACCCTCCCCTCTTCCAACCTTCCCTGTTTATATTGAAGGCATCACCATCCTTCCAGTGTCTCATTCATAATCTCAGCATTATCCTCCCTCTCCCTCTCTCCTGGTATACAGTTCTTTGGGAATTCTCACCATTTCTACTTTCACATCTTACATCTGATCCCTTCTCTCTACTTAGATAGTTTTCACCTTAGGTCAAACCTTCATCACTTGTCACTCAATTGCTGTTAACAGCCCCTTAAGTGGCTTCGTAGACTCATCTCTCCTCACCTTCAGTCCATCTTTGGCTTGATTGCTGGTCATTTTCTTTAAGCACAGACCAGATTACATGACTCCTTTACTTATCCAACTCCAGCAGCTTCCTTTTGCATCTATGATGAAATATAATATATAAACTTCTCTCCTTAGCTTTTCAAACCCTACATCAACTCTAGCCTCAACTGATCTTTTCAACCTTATTGGAATTATTCTCCCTCCCCCACTCTTGAATCCAGAGAAAATGGCCTTCTCTCTTCTTTACTCTGTAAACTCCATCTTCTTCTTCCTTGTCTTTGAATATACCCCATGCCTGGAATATACTCCTTCTTTACCTTTGTGTTATGCCTTTAACCCTTCCACATCGTGATTTTCTCCATCTTGGTTTGAATATATCACAGGTTGGCATAAGAAATTAAATGGGAATTTGGGGTGAGTTTTGTGGAAGCTGAAGATAAGACAGAAGTTCAGAAACTCAGAAATGTTTAAAATATACGTATGGTATTACATAATATAGCCTATGATCAAATACTTAACCTAAATTTTACAATAACATAATGTAAATACTCCAGAAAAGAAAAAAACCAGACTTCTTGTATGAAAGGAGAGCCAAAAATTTTTATGCCCATTTTCCAGATCACAGGGGTGCCACACCCCTAAACCCCACAATGCATAAAGGATAACTGTAGTCTCTCTCCCTCTAAGCTATAACTCTGGCATCATCTTTTGCATAAAGCCTTTCTCAGTGGCTGGTGCCCTCTCTACCAAGCTACCTTATATCTAACTTTTATTCATATATATGTGTGTATACATTCATATATATATATATGTTTATATATGTATACATATACACACATACATACATATATATAGTATTTACTTTTATACTTTATACTTATGTTGTACATATTTTATATCTACTTTTTGTCTCCCCCATTAGAATATAAGGTTCTTGCCACAAGGAATTGTTTCATTCTTTGTACTTATATTTCCAGTTCCTGGAACATAGTAGGTGCTTAAGAAATACTTGTGGATTGATTGATTGATTGATTGCTTTACCCACACACTTTCCAATCACTAAGACTAGGATCTTTCAGAATCCTCTTGACTGTTTTCCATTGTGTATTTCCTCTGAGAATAGGGATCTGTCTTTTAAAATAAAAGGAATGCCTCTTGCCTACTCAGCTGAATTCCTTGTGTTAATTAATTTTTTTATGCCCAGAAGTGAAAAATGCCCCCTTGCTACAGCCAGCCACCTTTGAAAAATGATAGTTAATTGCCACGTGGTTGTGGCAGTCCTTGGGCAGGTTCCTAGCTTAGGCAGCTCAATTGATTCATTTGTGAATAGACACAAATGCAGAATTCAGTAGGTCTCCTTACCTTTCCTTCAGCTCCTGTAAATAGGTTCTTGAGTCAGGAGTAGGAAATGCTGGATTGGATGATGAGGGCAGCACCCCACCTAATGGTCCCTTTGCAAAGTACAGGCAGGAAAGAGGATCTGTTGCCTTAGTTGCACTCTCTGCCTACACACTGTTCAGTTCTACAAAAGGAGAACTTGGGGGCCCACAATAGCAGCTTTGGCTAGTCTGTGGCCTTCTCCTTGGCTTCCTCAGAATTAAATCAGGAGTTTGTGGGATCTTCATTTGTGGGTTTAAAAAAAGAAAACTGAGGGGAGCATTACAGGAACAGGGGCAGAGAAGAAACTTCATCAAACCCTTTGCATGGGGCAGCCTCTCCCAATAGATTGTGAGCTCCATGAAGGCATTGGCTGCCTTTTGCCATTCCTTGCTTCCCTAGCTCTTAGTCAAGTGCCTGATAGAATATAGGAGGTGCTTAATAAATGCTTATAGACTGACCAAAACTCAAACCTATGGAAACCAAATTTATTCTTTTTTCCCCTACTCATTTCTTTCTCAGATATGCCCTAATGGCCACTTTTTTCCCTCTCTTAAATAGTTTTTTTTATTTTTTCCTGTTACATGTAAAGACAATTTTTAACATTCATGGTTAAATAAAATTTTGAGTTCCAAATATCTTCCCTCTTTTCTCCCTAAGACAGTAAGCAATTTGATATAGGTTAAAATATGTCCAGCTGTCAGTTTTCAAATCCAGTTGCAAAAAAGGGCTAATAGGACCCTAGGGCAGCCAACATAAATTGTGATTTGTTATAATATTCCTTGATAACAGTGCAGAAGACGGGGGGAATTTGTTGTCATTAAAAAAAATTTAAATGAACTCCTTTTTAATTAAATTGTATCAACCGCTCAGTAAAGAGATCGTGTGAACCATCATTGCTGCCAGAGTGATGGTCCCCAGTTCATACGCTTGTGGCATCAGTTATAGGGCTCTGGCTACTGCATATTTCATTTCAATTCTGGCACTCAATGGGGCTAGAAAAAGAGGGTACGGCAGAGGTTGGTTACTAGGAGTAGAGATAACAAAAAAAATTTTCTCACGTGAAAAGATAAAAAAAGGTGGTAGGAAAAAGGAAAGAGAGGCAGTTCTGTGCTATGGGGACTTGAGAGCCAGAAAGTCTGCCTGCTCCTGGCTCTCTCACTTAATCTTCCTAAGTTTCTTCATTTATAAATCAAGGAGATGTTTTAGCTAGGTTTAGAGGTGGGAGTGGGGGCGTGGGAGTGGGAGGAGGAGAAGATAACAGGTTGTGTTTTGTACATATTGAGTTTGATATAAGTGTCATCAGTAATGCGAGACATTTCTGGTGAGAATGAGACTGACTGTGCAGTTCTATGATTGTAACTCTATAAGGATGATAATTAAAGCTACAAGCATTAAAACAGGTATATGGCACGTAGCTCAGAGCCTAGAAGCAGGAAGGCCTGAGTTCACACTATACTGGCCCAGATGCTACACTACCTTGCCTCTCCTTGGGCTGAACCTCTGTCTCAGGATGTATCAGGATAATAATAGCGCCAACCTTCCAGGGCGGTTATGTGCTTCCAATGAGATAATGTATTTGTAAAGTACCTGCCATGTAGTAGACATTTAATGAATGCTTGTTTCTCTCTTTCCTTGATGAAGTCTCCAAGAGAATGAAGAAACACAGACCCAGAATGGAATTTCCTTTTCAAACATTGAAAAAAAAAGGTTTCTTTCAAATATACAAAGTGACATTTTCCTGAAGAGAAAAAAAAAATTTAACCATAGGGTTTCCATCCCAGTAATAGGAACACAAAGGCTTTTTTTCCACTCAAATCAGGTATACAAGGAAATACCTAGACACTTTTTAGATCAAATTATAATAACACACATTTATATCACCCTTAAGGTTTTCCACAATACTTTCCTCACAGTAGCACTGTGGTGCATGTAGCAAAAGTTTTATTATCCCCACTTTACAGATAAGAAAGCTGAAGTTCAGATGGGTCAAGTGACTTCCCCAAGGTCACACAGTATCAGACAGGGACCCAACCTTTTTTATCCTTTTCAGTATGTATCACATGTAACCAACTTTTCCAAAAGTTCCCAGAAGATGTACAGAGGCATAATATACTATGCATGTGTTTCCATGAGCATATACATGCACATGGGTATGTGCCCAGAAGGAGGTGACCAGACCTAGAAGAAAGATCCCTATGCGGGTCTCTAAGTCTGCATGTCCATCTTACTCTACCAATATGCTTCTTTAAGCTGAACATCATAATGGCACCACTGGTACAAACTTCTTTCAGCCACTGGGATATTAAAGTGGTATGTAGTCAATTCCAGTGAGTGATATGGAACCAGTAAAAGGAGGCTAGCCTCATAAGTAGTGGAGTCCGGGCTCAAGGCCAGGCTCTAGCTGCTGCAGCTCTTCCTCCTGGCCCAGTTTCATGCCGTGGATTCTCCCTTTTGGCCAAAGGAAATTCTTTGCACGAGCTCCCAATGTTGGGAAAAAAGATAAAGTAGACAGTGGAGGAATTGAAACCCTAGCAAAGTCCTAACTTCCCATTTTCCTTTCCAAAAACCGAAGCGTCTCCAGCATGTACCTAATAGTTTTCTTTATACAGACCCCAAAGAGACTGTAACCTGGACTGGGCCTGGATCAGAGGATCAAAGATCTAAAGCTGGAAGGAACCTTAGTGGCCCCATTTCATCCATCCCCCATGTTTGATAAATGAAGAAGCTCACAGGTGAACTGACTTTTCCAAGGCATAGATAGTAAAAATCAAAGGCAGGACAATTTTTAAGTCTCTAGTAAAACCCTTTCCCACAGTTTCCTGGTTTCTCTGTAGTCACTACTTGGGTTCATAAGAATTTGGAGTTCAGAGGACCACAGTTCTTTAAGAAGAAGAAAAATAAAATTTTTATTGATAATCTTGTTTTTAAATAAATGGCCTAGATTTTACCCCTCTATCCCTTCCCCCACCATCAGAGAACCAGAGATGTTATATACAATATAAAAATCTCTGTAGTAAAGGGAAGGGGAAAGAGGTAGGTTCAGTGATTTTTCAGCTGTGTCTGACTCTTCATGGCCCCATTTGGGTTTTTCTTGGCAAAGATACTGGAGTGGTTTGCCATTTCCTTCCCTAGCTCATTTCACAGATGAGAAAATTGAGGGAAATAGGGTTGTGACTTTCCCAGGTTGACATAGTTAAGTGTCTAAGGTCAGATTTGAACTCAGGTCTTCCTGATTCCATTGTACCATCTGTGCAACCTGTATTACTGTGGGCAAATTCCATCACAATTTTGGGACTTGTTTTCCCCATTTGTCAAATGAGGGGGTTAGAGTTGAGAAATTGTAACTTCTTCCTTGTAGTTTCAATCTGTGCTTCCATGAGATAGCATTAGGACCCATGTGCCTTTTTCTCTCTACACACGCACAGGCAGCCTATGCTAGGAAGGTCCCTATTTGTTATACCACGGCCCTAGATATTTCTGTGTAAATGTTTCTTATTCCTTTGCTGAGAACTCTGGTGGGGGTCCTGGTATAATGTGAGAATCCAGATGCAACACAAATGAAGAAGGAAACACAAGTGAAGTGATGAAAATGAGAATCTGCTTTGTGTCAGTCCATCCCACGCCATCAACAAACATTTATGAAGCACCTACTATGTGCCAGGGACTTCGGAGATAAAAGGAAAATAGCCCCTCCCCCCTAGGAGTTTACAGTCTACTTGGGGAAGGCAACTGTGCATATCTGTATTAAATGATTGTTTTTGTGAGGGGCAACAGTGAAAAGGAAAGGTTCCATGTAGAATCTGGTCACACTTGGTCTGAGCCTCAATCTAGGGATTATAGGAATTAGAGGAGGTAGAGATGAGGAGAGTCTCTTCCACATGTCTGGGAGAACCAGTGCAAGGTCATATAGATGGGATGTAGAGTTCAGTGTCTGAGGAATAGTAACAGGGCCAGTTGATAACAGCAATTTTTGTGGTAACACCAAAGAACTTAGGGGGGTGGATAGGGTAATGTACATACCTATCAGTTGGGAATGGCTAAAGAAATTGTGATCCATGAATATAATAGAATATTCCTCTGCTGTAAGAAATGATGAATGTGATGACTGTAGAGAATCATGGAAAGACTCGCATGAACTGATACAGAGTAGAGTAGCCAACAATGCAATATAAACAATGACTACAGCAACATAAATGGAAAGAATAAACACCTCAGTACAAGTGGAAGTGAATATTTTGCAAAATTACAAACAACTAGTATGGCCCTAAGAAGAGATATTAGAAGGTTGTCTGAGCCAGGGACTTAGCAATGAAAGAGAAGGCTACAGGGTAGGGGTATCTCTAGGACGAGAAGGTTATTGAGGAGATAGAGAAGTCCACAGTAAGGAACTGGACCAAGGGGGTTGTTCTAATCCCCAGGCCTGATTCAGATTGGTCTGGTGGTCAGTGGATGCAACTTTTTTGCCTCTTTGTGTAGACCATGTTGGTGTACCTGGTTAGAAATCTAAGAGAGTGCTCCCTGACTCTTTGTGCCCTGAAATTTATTATTAGGCTACCAGGGGGTTAAATCAACAAAAATCTAAGCCTTAGTCCTCTCAGCCAGTTAAATGAAAAAGAGGGTTTCAGAACCTTTTAAGGAAACAGCAGCCTATCCTACATGGAGTAGATAGTTTATTAGTAGTAGTTATTTAAGGTTCGTTTTGGTTTTTTTTAACGTCCTTAAGGAACATTTTATAATTATATACAAGTATTGAGTGTGCTTTGGTAGACTGAGTTCCAGATATTTTATGGCTTTTTTTGTCATTCTGAATGGGACTTCTTTTCCATTATTCCCTCCTGGGTTTTGTTATTGCTGTATAAAAAGGCTTATGAGTTTATTTTATAACCTGTTACTTTACATGGTAGTAATTAATTGTCTCAATTAATCACTTTCCTGATTCCCTAGGATATTCTAAGTAAACCATCCTGTCATTAGCAAATGAAAGCAGTTTGCTCTTTCCCTGTATTTAAGCCTTGAATTTTCTTTCTCTTGTCTCATTGCTATTGCTAGCTTTTCTAAAATATTGTACAATAATTGGGAAAAGGGAACATATTTACACTACTGTATTAAGTAGGAAAGCTAATGGTTTTCCATCGCATATAATGATAGGTTTTGGTTTTAGGAACATTTTTTAAAAAGATTCTTCTATGACTATACTTTGTGTTTAATATAAATGATTATCATATATTATCAGAGGATTCCCTTTCTTCCCCTCTTATTCCCTTTACCCTTTCGTCTATTGATATAATTGTTTGGGATGTTTATATTTTAATATGATGAGTTATGTTCATTGTTTTCTTCATGTTGAACCGTCCTTGCATCCCTGGTGAGTAAATTGAGACTAAAAGAAGTTTCCCTACAGTCTCTCCTCTCTGTAATTTGTCTTCTGCATAGTTGTCAAATTGATATTCCTATAGTAGCAAGCTTACCTGCTCAGGAAGCTCCAATTAATTGCCTCTCCATTAAAATACAAATTCCTCCATTTGGCATTTAAAACTTGTCACTATCTGACTTTGGCCTACCATTCTAGGGTTACTGCACATTATTCTCCTCCCTGTACTATGTGTTTTCACCAAACTAACCTACTTGCTTATTCCCCATACACAACGTCCATCCTTTACTGTTTCTGCCTTTGTTCAACTTATGCTTGCTTTCTCCTCAGGCCTGAAATGCATTCCCTTCCCTTCTAAGTGTAAACTTTTTGAGGGTAAACTGTGTTTTGTTTTTGTCTGTGTATCTATAGTGCCTAGTACAGTAACTGACACATTGGCACTTTGTAAATGCTTATTGAATGAATGCCTTACCCAGGGTCATATAACTAAGAGATGGAGATATTATAAGTTCTAGTGTTCAACAGGAACTTAGAAATTAGCTAGTCCCTCCCTAAATTATTCATTTTGTGGATGAGCAAATTGAGGTCCTAACAGAAACTTTATGATTTGCCTATAGCCATACACCTAATGAAAGTAACAGAATACAGTCAGGTCCTCTGACTCCAAACCTGGTACACCTTCTACAGTTGCATTTATGAAGGGCAGCAAGAAGACCAGCATGTCTGGATTGAAAATTTTTCAGTGGGTAGCTATGGGAGACAAGATTGGATAAGAGGGGTACAGGAAAGATTGTGGAGAGTCTTGAATGCTTTGAAGAGGAATTTGGACTTTATTCTGTAGATACTGGAGGGACATTGACTTTTTTTGTTTTTATCAAGGCAGTGACATAAAGTTCCTTTAGAAAGATAAATATGGCAGCAAAATATAAAATGATTTGGAAGTGAGAGAAATTAGAGGCAAAAGGAATCCTTAAGACAGGATGGTATAATGGGCAAAGAACTAATCTCAAAGTCTAAAAGACCCAGGTCTAAGTCATGCTTCTGATATATACTCCTTACGTGACCCTGGGAAAGTCATTTAGCCTCCAGACGTTTAGGAAACCCTATAAGACCATCAGTCACAAAGAATGTGCCAATGTTTATTGGTAAAGGGAGCCTCCTCATCTGGGACTTCTCTATGATAACAAAATCATAGGTCCATTGCTTATCTCTATCCCTGTCCCTGTTTCTAAGGTAATAAGGATGTAAAATAGAGAAGTCAGCAGTAGGAATATAAAGTAGAAGTTCCCAAATTTATTTGGCCTTCTGCCCCCTTTAAAAAAAATACCCAGTGCTCCCCTGGAAAT
Source organism: Pseudocheirus occidentalis (assembly GCA_028646575.1). Taxonomy (NCBI): domain Eukaryota; kingdom Metazoa; phylum Chordata; class Mammalia; order Diprotodontia; family Pseudocheiridae; genus Pseudocheirus; species Pseudocheirus occidentalis. The sequence continues at coordinate 177,795,571 of CM053593.1, forward strand.
CTACTTTCTTTAATCTTTTAGCTTATTTTAAAAATTTGTGTCATTTTTTAAAAATATAGAAATTTTTTTAAATTATGCATCCTAAATTTAATATTTCATCTTCAATTTGTAGTCTTTTCCTGCATTGAAATTTTGACGATGCAGTATTGCATCATGTAACCATATGGTATCATATTGTAAACAAACATTACTGCTGATACATGCTGGACTTTCTGACAATGTGCAAAATGCTCACCTGCCAACACTTGCTTGTTAAGACCTGTCAGCAGACTTGACCACCAATTGGTTATAGCTTTCATTTTGTCCATTAATTTGGAAAATAATGCAATCACTGAGACCACTGTGGGCCACTATGTGTTGTCACACAACAGATGAAATATGAATAAAAGGTTTTTCAAAATTATCTTTATTTAAAATTTTTTTTCTTATCTTCTCTTATTTTCTTATGCTTCTACTGGCCTCCTTATTTTTATGCAACACCCCTCAGCTGCACCTGAGGCTACTACTGCCCCCTCTGGATCATTCCAGTGCCCCCCAGGAGGTAGTATCACCTACTTTGGGAACCTCTGATTAAGGGAAGAGATATTTGTGTATATATGTGTACATGTGTGTGCATATGTATGTATATGCATGTAAAGTATAGGGGTTAGAAGTAGGAATATGTGTGTGCATATGTTTGTGTATATAAGATGTATATGTACATACATATATATTTGTGTATGTCTATAGATAGGTAGATAGATGCACACACATACATATATGAGAGTGATCTTGAAGGAACCATCAGTAGGACCTAACAGTGTTAACTTGAATATGATGATAACATTTGGAGGTAGAGGAGGCAATCAGAAAAGAAGTCAAAGATAGCCCAAGGTTTCACTCCTGGACAAACATCAAATGCAAAGATCAAACAAGACTTAGTGCTGTGAATCATTAAAGTTTGACCAACTCAGTTCCCTCTGTGAATACTTATTTTGGAAAACTCATGTTCATCAGGTTATAAAGAAAAAAATGCCTGTAGCCCTAACTCACCCACTCACAGGTTGGTTTCCCTGAGTTCAAGATGCTTTGTAGGCCCACACTTCTAAAAGCCACATGTGTTTATTCTTGAAATTCAGAGGACACAGTTAGCTCAAGGAATAGGTATTTATTGAACTTACATAATAATTATACTAGTGATACATTTTGCCCATAACCCTGGGGCATATTCCCCCTGTATGTTTTTTTGTCCATAGAAAGAGGGTTTACCCATAGAAGGCACAAGTGAAGGGAAAATTTAGTCAGATATTGCAGGGTTGCTTTTTCTGACACTATGTTTGCCAACCTTGGTCTTGTGGGCTCTGATGGATCCTGCTTCACTCCTTGGTTTTATTCACCACTGCTTCCAAATTCAGGCTTAGCCAAAATCTTGACCTGAACACTTCCATGAACTTTCAAAAAGACCTAGAACCAACCACAAGGTCAGCTCTGGGGCCTGATACCTTGAGCTGAATGCCGGGTACAACTCTCTACTCTTCTGACCAACACCACTGAACAGGCTCCTTAGCTGGATTCCATAATAGACACTGTCAGTGGGATTCCTTAGCTCATTTAAAATTTTCAGTGTCTCCTATTCTCTAACATCACTGGACAGGTGGACCTTTCCAAGCTGCAATGGGCCACTCAAAAAGGCCACTTCTTTTCAAATGCTTATACAAGGGATCTGGAGAAAATCATGAAATCTTGCTTACTGGATTCACTATAAATTTGTTATAATCTTAATTGGGCTCTTACTGCAGCAGGACAATCTTTTTAAATTTCCCTAAACCAATTTACTCTTGTACCCCCTACTATCATTGACTATTCCAACCTTTTAATTCCCCTTCAAGTTTCTATTGAATCCTCACCCATCCTCTGAGTTGCAGACTTTACCTTATACTTCTTTAAAACAATTGAAGCCCTCTCCTCCTCATCTCAGATATCTTCTGCCATTATCTCCTCCTTTACCCCTGTCTTGGTTGAAGATATGGGACTTCTTCTTGCCAAGGCAAACCCCTCTACATACATACACCTTTGATCTTATCCCCATTCTCTAATATTTTCTCTCTCTCTCTCTCTCTCTCTCTCTCTCTCTCTCTCTCTCTCTCTCTTTCTCTCTCTCTTCCCTCTTTCCCTCCCTCCCTCTCTCTCTCTCTTTCTTTCTCTCTTTTCCTCCTTCCCTTCTTCCTTCCTCCTTCCCTCCCTCCCAGCTTTTTCCTACTGCCTACAAACACACACATCTCCCACATCCTTAAAATAACTCACTTGATCCCACTCTCCCATTAAATGTTGTTCTTAACCTCTCCCTCCATTTTCAACTATACTCCTTGAGAAAGTCTTAACGTCTTGATAGCTTTTAAACTTTCTGCAGTATGACTTCCAACATCATTCAACTAAAACAGTTCTCTCCAAAGTGATCAGGCATCTCTTAATTGTCAAATCTAATGACCTTTTCTCAGTCTAAGTCCTTCTTGACCACTCTGCAGCCTCTGACCCTATTGATCACCCTCTTCTCTTAGATATTCTGACATCTCTATGTTTTAGTGCCCTTGCTCCCTTCTGATTCTTCTCTGTATAGACTCCTACTCCCACATTATAACCTTTTCCCAGGAGTGAATACCACAAACTAATGTCCTTTTTATCACCCCTCATAAATATATCAGAGTTAAGTCTAATCAAAATAGACCCAGGGATCTTGACCAGAGTACCTCAGTCACATTTGTAATATATTAAAAGCACATTCATGAACAGGAAAGAAACAAAATAAACTATACCAAGGCAACATAACAATGTTTTCCTTTGTACATTTATTTTTGAAAACACATTAGATGCAATCTCCTGTGATTGTTGAACGGTTTTGGTCTGGTGCCCATCTCTTTGTCTTACATGGAGATCCAAGCCAGAAATGAGCAGGATGGAAGACATGGTTCTAAAATATCTCAGGACTCTTGTTTGGTGAATTAAAGAGGGAGGAAATCTTTCCCCAGACTGCAGTTAATAATACGTGTTCTTGCAATACCTACTTTATCTTTTGGGTTCCTGGTATGGGATCTTTCCACACTATTGCCTACATGGTGGAGTGGGTAGCATGCTGGCCTTGGAACCAAGAAGACAGGTTTAAATTCTACCTCCAATATATCTTTGCTGCATGATTCTGGGTGTATCATTTTGCCTTCTCTTAGTTTTCTTTAATGAACCTTAGTTTCCTCAACTCTAAAAAAGAGCTAATAATAAAACCTTTCTCATGAGGTTGGTATGAGAACTAGATATCTAGAAATCCCTTTGTAAATCTTAAACCGTGAAATAAATGCCAGGTATAGAGATGCCCCAACTAGTCATCTGCCTATTATTTTTGTTCCTCTCAAAGGTTCAAGGTTATAGCTTCTCAGGCAGTAACTTTGAACAATTTTTTGTATGTCCAAGCTGCCACACAATGAAAGAACTTCACTGTTTCAGGTTTATTTAAATTGAAAAAAAAAAGATTCAGATAGAGCTGGTGTGTAGAATTGCTAAGGCATACAGAATATACTTGTATTGCTGCAAGTTTGAACCAGTCAGACAGTGAAGCTATTGAGATCTAGTCCCAACTTAAAATAATTCTTTGCATTTCCACATTAAATTTTGTTTCATTAAAGCTTTATGAGAGGTAGCTTGGCTTGGCGTGGTATATGAAGAATCTGGTCTTGGAGTCAGGGACATTGATCATGTCACATACTTATTATGAGGTCCTAGAGAAGTCTCTTAACCTCTCTGTGTCCCATACAACTGATATAAAACTATTTAAGTTGCAGAGAAATTGTTGATTGTATTAATGGAAGGTGTGTTTCCTAACTGGAAATATCCTACACCAATGAAAGCACAAAGCTGTTCCCTCTGAAATAAGGTTTTATAGAAAACTAGTAGACCTTAAGACTCACACCTCTGTGAATTGAAATAAAAGGAAACCTGACATCATTGGCACTATTTTTAGTTCAGACAGTTTCTACGGTTTATTTTTAGAAAGCATTATTGATCCCTCAGCACCACAGATAAGCTGTATGCCACCTTTTGGGCAAATATACACACATGTACGTACATATAAAGATGTGTTATTTTCCAAAACTTGCAACAGGCACTTTGTGATGACCTTTGTCTCCAAAAGAGACTGGATTCTCAAGGAAGGAATCTAATTCTAGAGTCTTTGTATTAAACTTGAAAATTAGACCAGAGATGTAGAAAGGCCTTTTTTCCCCAGAGAAACCTAATTTTAAATTTAGACACTTTAATGCATTTAAAGCCACTGTACTAAATTAATTAAACCCCAGCACTGATGACCCTCTGTGTTGCTTTACTGTGGCTTTGGGTACTTCTCTAAATTAGTTAGTTCTTCTTATTAAGAAAATTCCTCTAGGTTATTATCTTTTCTCATAGGTCACAGCATCATTTCTGTTGCCATCCCTTGAACCTTCCTCTCTTTGATCTCATCCAGTGGAACTCCTTGTAGTCCTCTGTTTAGGCCTTTAGGTCGGAGTATGAAATGGCTCTCAAACCTCTGGTGTTTGCTCAAATCTCTATAGATATCAGTCCCAGAATAGAATTGGCCTTTCTATCAAAGACATCAGGCTGTGAATTCGTATCCACTTTGTAATTCACCCTTCCCTCTAAATCTCTCTTCCTTATTGCTTTCTCCATAATAATCCTGTAATTTCTCTGTTACTGTACATCCCTAGGTACATTTATCTGGGGCTTTTTATATCACACTTAATATCCCAGAAGTTGGAACCTTGCTCTGAGTTGTGTCCTTTTGTCTCTCTAGTGTATTGTCATGACTTTGTCCATTGCCCAAGTGTCCTCTGTTGCTTTGTATGTTCTCTGTAGCTTTGAGGCACTTGTACAAAGACAAGAAAGGAAGATCACTACATAAGGTGAGGCTAAACCCTGTATTTATTTTTTTCATAGTTTTTCGATCCTTCCTGCCACCATGCATTTGATAGGAATGCAAGAGGAGAAAAACTTGATAACTTTCTTCATGAAAATTAGGCATACCAAGAAAAAAATAAAAGAAAGAAAATTAAGCATAGTGTCCCTCTGCCATGTTGGCTCCCTTCTCCAATTGTTGTTATTCACCCTTTGTTTTCAAAGAGGGCCAGTGATATCTTGGCTTGGGCATAAACTGAATTTAAGTGAGTCAGAGTTGAATAAAGTTTTCAGCCTCACTCTCTCTTCCAGTGTCATCTAAGTCCAGTGGCAAGAAAGGCTTCCATTTTGGGTGTCCCCAAGATGGCTATGCTTCATTTCCCTACTGGCTGTGCTTGTGACTTTTGTGGTCTTCACCACCTTGACTCCACTGCCTTTTAACTCTAGAGTTTCCCTCAGTCCCTGTGGCCTTCTCACCCTGAAAAATTCCTCCCTTATACTGATTCCATTCCATTCCATTCTCTCCATTGATTGGAGCCTCCATTTTAAGGAAAGACCCAAGACAGATATGCTTTCCCCAAGCTAAGGTTCTGATTTTTCAGACTTCATCTCCATGCCCCCATGAAATTTCATTCTCTTCCCTCTTTTTCCCCTTCTGTACATTTTTATGAATAGTCTTTCACTTTTAGAATGTAAGCTCCTTGAAAGCAGGGAGCATCTTCCTTTTTGTTTTAACCAGCTCCCTGGTACCTGTCATATAGTAAACACTTAATAAGTGCTTGTTGACCGGACCTTACCCACTTCCCCTAGAAACAGTTCTGTCTAGTTCTACTAGCCTAGAATTTTCATCTTGATCTCTAAAATTAACTTAGAAGGGTGAGGTTGTAATCCTAATCCAGTTAATCAATAGAGTAAACTAGGTATTATTTATTTCCTATAATCTCATCACAATGTACAGACAGAAAATTTAAAAGAATTACAGAAATTTTGATTATTAGATAAAAGGCAGGTATTATCACATAGGAAAAACTTTGTGACTGGTTGAGAAGGTTGAATCACACTTTGTACTGTATATGGTTGGTAGCTGTCTGTTATAAGGACAGTTAGCCAATGTACAGTACAGATACAGGTCTTGAACTCCCTCCAGTCTTTCCTAAGTCTTTGTCCACCTATATCTATGGTAGAAGTAGTATCTTAACCCTTCCGCCTATGCAAATTAGACTAGTTTTTCCATAAAATGTATTGAAATATTCCACAAGAACAAAGTAGCTATGAGGACCTGGAGAGGGGAGGGGAGGAGTGGTCATCTCTGAACCTTGGCTAGTAGTTTCCCTCAGCTGAATCAATTCAGGTTGTCTTCAGTGCCTGTGTTGTTGAAAATCCTTCTGCTATGGGCAAATAAATGTACTTTTGTTAACTTTTGAGTCATCTTTGACTCTCACATTCTGCTCAAATATTGAAGCCTAAATTACCAAAGGACTGGCTTGCATCAAACCCAGTCCAGAATACCATCTCTTTCATCATTTTTATGACACAATAATATGCCATTACATTCATAAATCACAAATTGTTATGTCATTCCCCAACTGGTGGGCAACCTCCTAGTTTCCATTTCTTTGCTCTAACAAAAAGAATACATATGGGTTCTATCTTTTTTTTTTAACTCCTTGAGTTATAGGCCTAGTAGGAGTGTTCATGGGTCAAAAGCACGTACAGTTTAGTGACTTGAAGGGCATATTTCTAGATTTCTCCCCAGTAAGGCAGGACCAATTTACTACCCTACGAACACCTCAGCAAAGATCTCAAAGGATACCAGAAGATCCAAAAGATCAAAAGAAACACAAATAAGTGCCTCCATTCAATTCAGACTCCCTGAAGACCATAACCAAAGAGAAAAATCTGGATATCATATTTCAAAAAAGTCATGAAAGAAAACTGGGACGTTCTCTTAGAACCAAAGGGCAAAGTAAAATAGCTCCAGTCATCTCTTGAAGAAGACTTTTAAGTGAAGACACACAGAAATGCCATAACCAGAATCCAGAACTAAAAATTAAAAGAGAAAATATTGTAAGAATCCAGATTGACTTCTAGCACTCAAGAACTACAAACAGGATTGCATAGTACTATACTTCAAGAGAAAAGTTTGGAATAAAATATTCCAGAAGACATGAAAGCAACTTATAACCATGAATCATTTACCCAGAAAAATGGGAGAGGGGGAGGGAGAAGAATGGACTTTTAAGTAAATAAAAGTTCTCAAGTATGACTGACAAAAAGACCAAAGCTGAGTAGAAACTTTGCCAATGAAACTAGGGCAACTTAGAAAGATAAATACATTTGAGCAATTGAAAGAAATTAAATGATGATGAAGTACCAGAATTTTGTAATAGAGAGAAAAGATAAGTGACTCTTCAGAATTTCAGTCTTTGGGGGGAATTATAAAAACAATGAGGAGAAAAAAGAAAGACAACAGTGGGTGAGATTTTCTTCTTTTTTGCTGGTTTTAAGAGAAAGAAAAAAACAAAATAAGAAAAATTCAAAAAGGGAGGGAGAAGAAACATTATTTCTCATAATCAGGGTACATGACAGTAATATACAAATATGGAGGAGAGGATGAAGGAGTAGATATCTCAGAAACTTCACTTATTTTAGCCAAGTAAAAGAGGGTTTGAACAAATTATATTCACAAAGAGTTTAGTGTAGAAATACATTCAACTAAAAAAGAAAATAGGAGGGACAGAGAAGGGGAAAGAAGGATTTAAGAGTAAAAGTATAATTCAGAAAGGAAGACTCAAAAGGAAAAGAAGTTAAATTTCTCAGGATGGATCATCAAGTAGAGATTAAAGGAAATAAAACAAAGTATAAGAAACAGTGTTCTGGGCCTGGATGAACAGAGGAACAAAGAGAGAAAATTTCTGCAATTAAAGACTACTGGAATTAATTCTATTCCTTTGTTTTTTACCTCTTTCTTTGTAAAGAAGGGGGAGGTTCAGTAAAAATAAAAAATGTGTGAGATTAAGATGGAGGGGAAAAGTACAATTAGCAATCATAACTGAAAATGTGAATGGAATAAATTCACCAATAAAATGGATGAATACAGGAAGAAGGAATAAAAAACAGAATTTAATAATATATTGTTTAAAAGAAATATGCACTTGAAACACGATTATTCACAGAATTAAAACAAGGAGTTGGATGAAGATTTATCCAGCAACTCCAGCAACTTTTAAAAGGCAAGATTTCAGACAAAGCAGTGATAAAATAAATAGCATTAGAGAGATAAGCAGGAAAACTACACTGTACTTAAAATACTACGAAATCAGGGTGCCTAGAGTGCGGGCCCTGGAGTCAGAAGGACCTGAGTTTAGATCCGGCCTCAGACACTTAATATTTATTAGTTGTGTGATCTTAGGCAAGTCATTTAACCCCAGTTGCCCTCCTCTCTCCCCCTCCAAAAAGCAAAAAAAAAAAAAAAAAAAAAAATTATCTTTTTCTGGTCTTCCTTGTATATTGAAATGTACATATCAAATTCATAACAAAAAGAAAATTATTTTATAAGTTACTCTTTAAAAATTGTTTTCCTATTATACTTTTATTTTGATTTAAGCTAAAATTTTATGTTAACCAACACTGCACAATTGTTATTATCATACAAATTCTAAGGATTACAATAATCAACGTTGATATGTGTGACATTAGAAGGACCTCAAAATAGATCCACACCAGGATTTTACATTCCTTTTCTATCCTCATTGTTTTGTCATCTGCTTCTGAATATGAGCAAACCACTTATAAATGTGTTCAAAGAAGGGAGTGAAACATGATGTCTTTTCTTAATAAGATTACTCACTCCACCTTTACTAGCTAGTATGAAATTTTGAGTAATCCATAAAATGGTGATGAAGTACTTGTCATCCTGTTCCAAGGTTTAAATTTCCAATGGTGATCATTTTTGCTATAAGTCTAGGGAAACAGTTACATGATTATTTACTTGCTTTTAGGAAGCAGCTTTACGTGATGGAAGTACTTTGCTACCAAAACCATTCTCCCTCAGAGATCCCTCTTAAATATGTAGGAATTAAGTATTCTATATAGCATGATGCTATATAGCAATTTGTAGGTAGCTCTGAGTTGGCTTGAATATTGCCAACATAATAGACACCTTATGGGTCAGAATCAGAATTAAATCCCAAAAAAATTAAAATATAAACAAGTAAACACTGTGATGAGAAATGGACTCGGAACTGATTAGAGTACAATTACAGTGACAGGGACCTGTTGGAACTCATCTTTTTCAGACAACACATGAAAGACCAATGTTCTGTTCATACAGACACATAGGATACTCCAGTTCCATTTTTCTTTGATGGCATTGGATAATACCACTAAATAATATGTCTGTCTTTCTATTCAGAAGTATCTAACAGGTGGTAACTTCTTTATTCAGCATCAAGTTTCTATAAATGGCAACAGTACACATAGCACTTAGAGGCTCTCTTCCAGACTCTATTCCAATTGACAGTCCCCCAAATAAGGTTATTGTTCCCTTTTGAGTTCTAGGGATGATGGTGAAGCATCGTGGCATTGTTTTTTGATGCTTTTGCTCAAGCTCCTGTCTTGTGTGTTCCCCCAGTAACAATCTCTCAGTTAACATTTCCCCAGTATTAATTGCCTGCTGACCCCAATATCAGTTTGACCTTGATATTCCTTAATATCATTTAAATTATCATATTAAATATTATATTAAATTATATGTTATCATAATTGTTATTAGTAATCATATGATTATGGTAATCATAAAATTATCATATTAAAATCATTCCTTAATAAGTTAGCCAATTAATATCAATTAGCTTTGAAAAAGAGATATTTATGGAGAAAGTATAGCAAGAACAGTTAGAAAAGATTTTCCCTCAGCTGAGGCACACTCTTTGCGGTACATGCCCACGTGGTCCCTGAGAGAGCGGACCCAAACACTCCACTGACTTCACTTCTTCTTGCAGGACATGCTGTCTCAGCTGCTGGACTGGTGCACTGCTTGGCTAGGTCAAGCAGTTCACTTCTTAGGGTCAGTCTCTCCCCTGGCTTAACTACAGCAACTATTGACAAATTGCTATGGGCTCCATTTGCTGAACCACTGAGGGCTCTTCTAACCTTTTGAAGCTCACAGCGTCATAATGTGATACATTCTATCTCTGATATTCATTTTATTTTATTTTTTTAATTTTATTTTTGCTTTTTGGAGGACGATTGGGGTTAAGTGGCTTGCATCTGAGGCCAGATTTGAATTCAGGTCCTCCTGACTCCAGGACTGGTGCTCTATTCACTGCGTTACCTCGCCATCCCCTATCTCTGATACTCATCAGCCTAATATTAAAAAAGAACAATCACAAGGAAGAAATAGCAGCTTCATGCATTCTTGACCACGTGGTGGTCCTCAAGTGGGGAGATAAGGCAGCCCTAGTAGTGCCTGATACCTGCTACCTCTATCCCCACCTGGAGGGTCTATTTATATGAATATGATGATTGTTTCTGGGGAAGTAAGTCTGTCTTAGTTTGATAACTGATCAGTTTGATGCCAACAACAAGAAGTGCAGAATAATCCGGGTCAAAACAAAAGATAACTGGCTGTATGCATTTTGAGAACAGGAGATAAATATAAATCTTGGGGTTTTTTGTCTGGAGGGAATAGCAGGAACACTGTGACAAGTCAGAAACTCCTCACCCCTGCCGGCTGGGTGATGTATGAAAGTAAAATAATTGAATCAATGATATATCATAAGCTTTACCACTTTTTCACATCTTTGAAAGGAAAAGAATAAGCACTTATTAGGCACTTATTGTGTGTCTGGCTTTTGTTGGTAAGTCATTTTTCAGTCATGGTCAACCCTCTGTGACCCCAGCTTTGTCCCCCATTTTCGTGTGCTCACTCCTCCTTTTTTATTTCAGATAAGAGTGAGGTTCATTTGACGGTTACTTCCTACTCCTTCCTCCTAACATAAAATGAGTATCAGAGATAGAATGTATCATATTATGATGCTGTGAGCTTCAAAAGGTTAGAAGAGCCCTCAGTGGTTCAGCAAATAGAGCCTATAGCAATTTGTCAATAGTTGCTGTAGTTAAGCCAGGGGAGGGACTGACCCTAAGGAGTGAACTGCTTGACCTAGCCAAGCAGTGTACCAGTCCAGCAGCTGAGACAGCATGTCTTTGTATATCCTTTTTACCATGGTCCCCTATTATAGGAAATAGCATGTTCCACCCTCCTTCTTTGGTCCTTCTGCATTTGTGTATTGCACTCACCCTTCCTTTTCTTTCCCGTCATTAAACCCTCAGAACAGAACACACTCACCCCACCTGAGTCCTCTCTTTGTTTTCTTTAACTCTTTCAGTATCCTTTGAAAGCGTTAAGGTGCCAAAGTGGCACTTTTATTTCTTATCCCCCTATTAGAATATTAGTATTGTGTCATTATACATCCCCTTCCATTTGTTCAAGTAAAACGTTCCTTTCTAGATTTCTCTTGATTTTTGTGTTCTTATGTCAGAGTTTCTCCTTAGCTCCCATCTTTTCATCAGAAATGTTTGAAAGTTTTCTGTTCCATTGAAGGTCCGTGTTCCCCCACCTAGGATTCTGTTTGGCTTTGCACCATACGTCGTTGTAAGTTTTTCTCTTTTACCTTTGACAAGATCTCCTCTTTATAATAGAAGTTACCAATTCTTACGTGATCTTACTTGATTCACTCTTTGAGACTTGAACTGTTTCTTTAGGGATGCCTGTGGAATTTTTTTTTTCTTTGACATGGAAGCTCTGGCTTTTAGCTATGATATATCAGGAACTTTACCTTTTGGAGTTTCTTTTAGGAGGTGGTCAATAGATTCTTTGCCCACTATTTCTAAGATATCCAGGTAGTTTATCTTTATGATTTTTAAAAAATATAATATCTAGGCTTTAAAAAATACATGATTCTTCATTTTTGTCATAGTTATCTAGCTTCATTTCTTTTTGGTATTCATGGAGTCTTTATGGAAAAAAAAAACCCAAACATCTTTTTTTTCCTTTGAGTCTATGTGTACAGTTGTTACAGAATTACTCTTTCTAGGCTGGATTTTATTTATTTATTTATTTTTTGGCAGCTCCAGGTCCATGATAATTTTTTAAACTAATCACTGTCTTCTGGCTTTACTCATCTTTCCAGATGTAGTTCCTGAATTGGATATTTGAGCCAAAGCCAAGTTCTGCTGCCTTCTGTGCTTTTGGGTGGGGCAATTAACCCTTCTTGGTCTCCTCCTTGGGCACCTGGGTTCCTGTGTTAGCCTCTGTGTCCCAGAGTTAAGTCCAGAATCTTAGAGGATCAGCACCTTTTATTGTATTTCAGGGAAGACCTCAGAGCCCCTAGGTACCCAGGATAGTCGGATCTGATTGCTGTCATGTCCCACACTGGTCATGGCTGCTCCTGGTAGTTTCCAAGATGCCTGCTGCAAGTCTCTGACCATACTGGGGCTTTCTGGGGGAGCCCTCCTCTCTGTTTATTTATTTGTTTGTTTGTTTGTTTATTTATTCATTCATTCATTCATTTATTTATTTTAGTTTTCAACATTCACTTCCATAAGTTTAAATTTTTTTCTCCTCCTTCACCTCCTGTTTCCTCAAGACAGTGTGCAATCTGATATAGGCTCTCTATATATATTCTTATTAAATATGTTTCACATTAGTCATGCTATATTATAGATATTAAGATTCCATATTTCTTTCTCTGGATATGGATGGAATTTTCCATTATGACTCTTGGAGTTGTCTTACGTCCTTGCATTGCTGAGAAGAACTAAATTTGTCAAAGTCAATCATGACATAATGTGGCTGTTACTGTGTACAGCGTTCTCTTCGTTCTGCTCCCTTGTCAGCATCAGTTCATGTAAGTCTTTCCAGGTTTTTCTGAACTCCATGTGCTCCTCATTTCTTATAGCACAATAGTATTCCATTACATCCACATACCACAACTTGTTCAGCCTTTCCCTAATTGATGGGCATCCCCTCAGTTTCCAGTTCTTGGCCATCACAAAAAAAACTGCTATAATTATTTTTGTACATGTGAACCTTTTTGGGATACAGTCCTTGAAGCGGTATAACCTGGTCAAAGGGTATGCACATTTTTATAGCCCTTTGGACATAGTTCCAAATTGTACTGGATCAGTTCACAACTCCATCAGCAATGTATTACTGTTCCAATTTTCCCAGCTCTTCCAACATTTATCATTTTCCTGTTTTGTCATGTTAAACAATCTGATAGGTGTGATATGGTGCCTCAGAATTGCTTTCTCTAATCAATAGTGATTTGAAGCATTTTTATATGACTATAGATAGCTTTCATTTCTTCCTCTGAAAAATGCCTGTTCATATCGTTTGACCATTTATCAATTGGTGAATGACTTGTATTCTTACAAATTTGACTCACTTCTCTTTATATTTTAGAAACGAGGCCTTTGTCATAGACACTGGTTGTAAAAATTCTTTCCCAATTTTCTGCTTCCCTCCTAATCTTGGTTGCATTGGCTTTGTTTGTGCAAAATTTTTTCAATTTAATGTAATCAAAATTATCCATTTTGCATTTCATAATGTTCTCTATTTCTTTTTTGGTCATAAATTCCTCTGTTCTCCATAAATCGGACAGATAAACTATTTCTTATTCTCCTAGTTTGCTTATAGTATTAGGCTTTATATCTAAATTGTGTACCCATTTGAACTTAATTTTGTTATACAGTGTAAGATGCTGGTATATGCCCACTTTCTGCCATACTATTTTCTAGGTCTTCCAGCAGTTTTTGTCAAATAGTGAATTCTTATCCCAGAATCTGGAGTCTTTGGGTTTATCAATCAGTAGATTACTATAGTCATTAACTACCCCCTGTCTTGTGTACCTACCCTATTCCACCAATTAACCACTCTGTTTCTTAGCCAGTACCAAATAGTTTTGATGATTGCTGTTTTATAATGCATTTTAAGATCTGGTATGGCTAAGCCGCCTTCCATAGCATTTCTTCTAATTAATTCCCTTGATATTCTGGACCCTTTGTTCTTCCAGATGAATTTTGTTATTATGTTTTCTAGTTCTATAAAACAATTTTTGGTAGTTTGATTGGTATGACACCGAATACGTGAATTAATTGAGATAAAATTGTGATTTTGATTATATTAGCTTGGCCTACCTATGAGCAACTAATGTTTTTCCAGTTATTTAGATCTGATTTTATTTGTGTGAAAAGTATTTTGTAATTGTTTTCATTATAGTTCCTGGGTTTGTTTTGGCTCCCAAATATTTTATGCCCACAGTAACTTAAAATGGAATTTCTCTTCCCATCTCTTGCTGTCGGGAGCCCCCTTTTCTTGCTGCTTCTAGTTGCAGATGAGCCATACAAGTCTCTGGTCACGCTGGGCAGCTACAGGCTTTTTGCCTGTACTGGCTTTGCTACTTGAACACTTTCCTATTGACCATAGGCTTCTAGCTAACTTTTTGGAAGTTGCAGGAAACTTTTTAGTTTTTCACTGGATTTCTTGATCAGTTTTCAGTTGTAGGGGAATTGTAGGTGTTTTCTTGTCCAAGTTTCATCTCTTCAGAGAGCCATTTTGGTTGGCAGGCCATGCCTAGGTCTGTAGTTGTTGTTGATCTGTTTTTTTATTTTTTTAATTTTAAATCATTCTTACTGTTCTTTAAATGTCAAGAAGATTACACTGCACTGAAGAGGAATCGGTGACAAATATCTTCCAGCTGCCAAGACCTTCCGAAGGTCTTCCCTTGTTTTCTAAGGATAAATTAAAATGCTTTGCAGGAGTAGTTTATCAGTTCTTGGCATTGTATTTTGGTTTGGATTACATCTTCCTTTGCGTTTTGATATAACTAATCCTGGTTTCTTTGGTTTTTTGACAGATTTGAATGAATCCCTGAAACACTTGACTTCTCCTCTGCAATATCTCTGTCATTACAGTGTGCTCTTTAAGAGTCACAACTTTTATCTTTTCCTTGAAGTAATACCTATTCTTTAAAGCTACAGAAGTAGAGATACCAACAAAAGAGAACAGTGGAAACATGTATATGTGTGTATGTGTATATATGATATATAGGTATGTGTGTATACACATATGTTTATATGTGTGCGTATATGTATATATGTGTGTGTACACATATGTTTATGTCTGTATTTATACACACATATGGCACAAAATCCAGCATTCCATGCAACTAACAAAGAACTGATTCAGGGTAGGGGGTAGGGCAACCAACTACATCTAAGTTCATCTATTCCTTAGCAGACATTCTGAGCCAATATCCTGTTACCATAACAAATCTAAACCTATGGAAAATTGTTGCTTTTCTGGGGCAGTTAGCTGGCACAGTAGATGGAGTGCACAAAGTTAGGAAGATCTGAGTTCGATCATGCCCATGCCCATGATCATAGTTGTACAATGGCTGGGCAAGTCACTTAATATCTGTCACTTAATATTGGTTTCGTCATCTGCCTAGTCCTAGCCCATAACTCTCAGAATTTCATTGAAGAGCAAATTATGATAAAGCACTTAATAGTGCCTAGTGCATAGTATAGCCTTTTAAAAATAATTATTCCCTCCACCTTTTTTCTAGTAATCTGAGTACACTGCGTATTAGACTCACCACCAGTTGATAAAAGAGATGGTAATTGTCTAGTGTCCTGCGGATAGATGCCTTCTTAAAATGGCAGGTTTGGATCCAAATTTGGCACTTTAGTATTTGGGTGGGGGTAAGGGAGAAGAATTTGGAGTGTATGTTCCTAGTGGCTTCGAAGGAGGTGTTCTTGTTGTGCCTTCATGTGAAACCTACTCACTAGACTGGATAGAATGACAGAGATCCTCTCGTTCTCTGGGCAAGGCGGCTTGCGTGAGTTTGGTGAATAGCTTTCACACATTTTATGGACACTTTTTAGTAATTCAAAACTAGATTAGTTCTAAGTCAGCGTTACACCTTCCAGTGGCCACCACAGGAACTTAAGTATTAAGTCTCAAGGATCTGCCAAACAGTATTTTAGGTGTCCAGTCTTTTTGTTGGCAAAAGACGTTGTGCTTATGCGCATGAAAGTTTTGGGTAGAGGATCTGGCCGTTTAAGTCCGTTGTTATCTCACGTTTTATTCTTAAAAATTCCATTTCATAAGACATATAGGCAGTGGGGTATAGATATCCATCTTGCCCTACAAGAAAGTAAGGGGGGAGTAAGTGGAGGGATGGGGGAGATATATGAGAGGGCAGACTGGAGAAAGGAGTAAACAGTATGCCTGCCATCTTGGGGTGGGAGATTGGGGAGAAAATTTGGAAGTCAAAATCTTGTGGAAATGATTGAATTTTAGTTGAAAACTAAAATAAATAAATTCAGGGTGGGAGGAATTCTATTTTGTTATTCCAATGCCTTGAAAGACTCAGGGTAGTAATGAGTGTAATGGGAAGTGAAAATGCTGTCAAATCTGAAAAGTCTTTTTTTTTTTTGAGGGGGAAAGGCAAGACAGTTGAAGTTAAATGACTTGACCAAGGTCAACACAGCTAGTCAGTGTCAAGAATCTAAGACTGGATTTGAACTCAAGTCCTCTTGACTCCAGGGCCAGTGCTCTATTCACTGTGCCACCTAGCTGCTCTGAGTCTATAAAGTCTTGAAATTTCCTTATAAAATAGGGGTCTCTATTGCTGTTGACAAATTTTCTCAGTTCTGTTTCATACCAGATAAAGGTCACATACTTTTCTAAGAGAAACCAATCTGTGTATTGGAACTTCATTATACAAGAAGTGTGGTTAGGCCAGATATCTGGACTTTCTTATTCAAAAGTACAAACATGAGGAAATAGGTGGTCTTGTCACTACCTTCATAGGACCATAGGGCCTTCTCTTTAACTTGTTCATAGCCATCCAGTCCTTCCATGTAAAACTTGTTTGAACTTCTGGATATTAGTATTCCACATGGTGTCTGCTCACAATTTCCGCTTACATGACGGGTTGCTGATTCATCAACATAAATAACTTTCCCCCAGGATCCAAGTGAGATCATATGTAACAGATTAGTCAAATTTAAAATCCTAGGAGAATTGACTTCACACAGCAAGTTCTAGTGCTTACAATGAAAGCAGAGTGTAAATATCCTTTAAAATGTCAGCATTAGCAGGTATTGGCTTGCATTGATAATATAATACATGATAATCATGAAAGTATCCATCTCTTGCACTAGTAGATTGCGAGCCCCTTGAGGTCAGGGACTGTACTGCCTTTTTGCCTCTTTTTGAATCTCCAGTGCTTGGCAGTGTCTGGCATACAGTAGGTGCGTAATAAATGTTGATAGATTGCACCCAGTGAGTTCAAACAAGATCTTTCTAGAAGCTTCCAGCTCACTTTTTCTTACTTTAATAAGCTTTCAACCATCATATCTCTTCATCCACATACTGCATCTTTTCATTACACATGCCAAAATAAATATTGATGGTGCAAGTGAACAGTCACAAAGATGTAACAGTGACATTGTGGACAAGTAATAAAATTTATAACTTTTCACATTATACACAGAGTTTTCTGGCAGGAGTTATAGTTCCTTATAGGTACAGAACCTTAATAGACAAGTGCAACAGGTTTTTAGGTCCCCAATGTGCATTTACAAGATTTTTTTTAACTCAGGAAAGGAAATGTTTTGAACAAAATAGCAACACAATTCACAATAAATGCACTGCCTATTTTGCCAGATTCATGATTCCTACCCCTCCTAGGGTTCCCTCCCTTGGGGTTTTGGGAGAGAATAGTTAGTATAGAGTTCATAATGAGGAAGGGGGACATGGTTCTTACAAATACAAATTCTCTTGGGTTGTTTTTGGGGGGTAGGGGGGAAAGGTTTTATGTGTGAACTCTGCTGTTTATAAGAGATGTGAGCTATGATCTGAATGAATTTTGGATCAAATCAAGTCTCAGTTACATTTTATAGAATTATGGTCTTCCCATTGTTATGGAGAGAGAAAGAGAATCCAGATATCTTTCATATAAAGGGAAATCATTCGGACAAACCCATATCAGCATTTATACGTTTATAAAATCTAAGGTAGCATTTTAGACACAATCTGGAACTTAAAATCCAAGAGCACACTTTGTTTTACCTTTACGGTCAGAGGACCAGCAAATGTCTATTAAATACACATTTATGTGTATATAATTATATTTCTGATTTCAGTTATTTTTTGACTTAAAACATTTTCTGTTTATGTAGAAAATACTTCTCAGAATCAGAAGACTTTTTTTTCCTTAAAAATTTTCTCCTAATGTTTATCAAAACTAGGTTAAATGTTAGCATATTTAGGCTTTTATTTTTCTCCAATGTCACATTCCCAAATAGATACACAAGTATTCTTTGAAGAGACTAAATTCACATTGTAACGTGAATGGCATCTTTAAATGTCAAGATTGTTCTTTTTCTCTGTTGAGGGGTACACAGAAACAAGATTATTTGTTTCTCAACACTGCTTGCCTTCCAATTTTGAAATTCTAGCTTACCAGGGGTGGAGAACCTGTGGCTTCAAGGCCACATGTCGCCCTCTAGGTCCAGTTTTGACTGAATCCAAATGCCACAGAACAAATACCCTTAATGAAAGGATTTGTTCTATAAAACTTGGACTCAATTCAAAAGGCCGCACCCAAGGACCTAGAAGGTCACATGTAGCCTTAAGGCCAAAGGTTCCACCACCACCACCACCCCCTTCCCCTGGTTTAGGCATTATAACATTCAAAATTTTTGTTCAAGTGACATATGCCGCTTATACTCTTATAACTACACTTTTAAAAAACAAAAGTACATATTTTCATGGGCAGTTAGGTGGCACAGTGAAAAGATCACCAGCCCTGGAGTCAGGAAGACCTGAGTTCAAATCCTGCCTAAAACACATAACACATTTACTAATTGTATGACCTTGAGCAAGTCACTTAACACCAATTGCCTTGCCTTCCCCCTCCAAAAAATAAAAAGTACAGATTTTGTGAAATAAAACATTATGAGAGGCAGTATGACATAGTGTAAAAGAAGATTTGTCTCAGAGTCAGGAAGACATGGACTGTTGCAGTCCCTCCTCAGACACATATTGGATGTGTGACTCAGAGAAAGACACTTCGCCTCTTAGTATTCTAGGCCAGTCCTGTCAAATTCAAATAGAATTGATCCTCTAAACATATAATAAAAGGAAAGAGAGAAAAGGGGTACATCCCTGCCTGCCACATGCAATACATTCAAGGGGCACCTAGGTGGCACAGTGAATAGAGAACCAGTCCTGGAGTCAGGAGGACCTGAGTTCAAATCCAGCCTCACTTAGCAGTTATTAGCCGTGTGACCTTGGGCAAGTCACTTAACCCCAATTGCCCTGCCCTTCCCCCCTCCAAAAAGGTGATGATGATGATAATAATAATACATTCAAAAGGCAATGTTCCTGAAATCTATATCCAAGTCTTAAGACACACACACAACTTTTAAAAGCAGGAACTTTTCTTGGAACAAAAGAATAAAAATGTCTGACAAATAAATCAGCATTGATTGTTTCTCTGTATCTGACTATAAACAAAATCAGCTGTATGGTATTTATAGTCTTTAATCTTCTGTTAATCCTAATAAATTTGACCTTTAAAGAGAAAGAAAAAGAAAGCAAACGAAAGAAAGATAAGAAAAGAAGTTCATATTCCTATCCTGAAAAAGTACACCTTCATCATTTTAAGGGAGATTTTAGCTCAAGGATAAGCATACACAGTATTGTCAGCAAAATGAGAATTAGCTCAGTAGAATAACTATCCCCATGACAGACTTATTAATTTAAACAGCTTCTGATAATAACATACACAGTCTAAGTCAGAACAATAAAAATACCACTTCCATTACCAGGAAACATATTTAAGACATGTGTATCTATCACATAGCAGTTAAGTAAAGGCAGTATTGGGTTTGAGAGGCTTTTATATTCTAGAACAGCGGTTCTCAACCTGTGGGTTCCAACCCCTTTGGGGGTCGAATGACCCTTTCACAGGGGTAACAAGGGTCGCCTAAGACCATCAGAAAATACATATTTCTGATGGTCTTAGAAACTGAGACACTGCTCCTCTATCTGCTCACATGCAGACATGCCCACATGCAAGTATTAAAGGGTCATGTCATTAGGAAGGTTGAGAACCACTGCTCTAGAATCCCTACCTCTGTGGTCATTGGAACTTATGAGGAAAGAGAAAAGTGATTCTCACTATTTGTCATCTCTCTGTTATTGGAAGGTAAACTCCTGGAGGGTAGAAATTCTCTTGTTTGTTTTTTTAATATCCCCAGCATTTAATATACAGTACTCACTTAATAAATACTTTTATTTATCCATTCATTGTAAGGCTGGACATATCCATCTAATTTGATTAATTTCCCGATTTACCAAACTTGTGAGATTCATCCATAAAATTTTCGCTAGGCAGTTCAATGCATGAATTCAGTTTTCCCCTAAAACTTGGAATTTCATATTTTAAAAAAATCATGCATGATTTTGATTTAAATATATTTCCTTCTTCAAAAGAAATTTATGTTTATATATAGTTGGAGAGGGTTACTTTTTTCTTATGATTGACCAAAACAGAAAGAAAAGATTAAAAAGTTAGGTAAAATAACTGCTCAAATTAAGTTTAAATATCATGAATTTTAGAATCTTAGGAGCTACCTACTGAAAAAGCTCTCATTCCTTTTAAAAATAGGATCCAGTTCATTAGAGTTCATTTAATCTTCCTCACTTAAAGATTAATTATATTGCTCAGAGATTTGTAGTCTGGGTAGGCAGACTTTCTTAGGTTCTAGCCATATGTGGATCCAGACTCCTACTACTGTTAACTCACAAACCACCAATAATGTGCTTCCTATTAATCAATCAGGCAGTAGGTACAGCAAGCAAAGGCAGGCAGCCATTAAGTGTCTTGCTCAGAGTCACACAGTTAGTCAGTGTCTGGGATCACGTTTGTACTCATGTCTCCATTACTACAGATTTAGTGCGCTATCCACTGGGCCATCTGAGTAGGGACAATAGTATGGCCCCTTGATAACTTAGCCAACTACTTGTGGGATGAATTTGAGTAGGAGGACAACTTGATGCAGAAGGTCCAGTCAGTAGGCTTTTGCTCTTGTCCAGGTGAGAGGTAATCAAGTCCTAAATTAGCTTGGTAGTTTGGATGGTAGGTAGAGAGAAGGTGTTGTAGGCGAAAGATATTGTGGAGGTAGAATGGCCAGATTGGGCAACTGACTGGATTAAGAATGACAGTGAGATTGTAAGCATAGATGACTGAAAGTATGGTGGGACCTTCAACAGAATTAGGGAATTTTGGAAGATGAATGGATCTGAGGGGCAAACCTGACATTATAGTGTACAAACATAAACCAAGTAAGAGTATTTTATTTGGAACCAGTAAAGTCTTCAACCCTTGGGTACTCATACCTTAAATCTATACAGGCTTCTATTTCAGAACAGAGGAAGGGAAGGCTTAAGGGAGCTGTTTATGTTGTTGGAAGAAATTTCATAAAAAGAATCTCACAGGGTTCCATGAATAAATGAATGAAGAAGCATTTATTAGGCGCTTACTATAAGCAAAACACTTTACTTTGTTAAGTGCTAGGAATACGAATAGAAAAGCAAGACAGTCCTGGATCTCAGAAAGCTTACATTCTAATGGGAGGAGCTTAACACATAGGTGTAAACAGCAAGTCACATGGAAAGACCCCATGGTCCTTAGATTGTAACAGCATTAAAAAAAAAAGAGCAGTCTGTCTTCTTTAATGTTATTTCTACCCATTAAGCCACATCTGTTTCTGATGTTGAACTGTTTAGACAGTGCCAAGGACTGTGGTGATGAGAACTTCTTTTTTGGGGTCTTCAGAATCTGTGACTGTTAAGAGTTAGGGGATGCATCATCTGTGGCAATAGTTTGAGAATCAGGTCTGATAGAAGCACCGATTTATTTATTTATCAAACAATAGCAAGGAAGTTTCTTTGTAGACATAGATTCCTCATTTCTACTCAAGAATTCCAGCTAACAAAGGGAATCTGAGGGTTTTTAATACCTGAGGCATCTAGGTGGCCGAGTAGATCGAGCATTGGACTTGTAATAAGGAAGATCAGACTTCAAAGAAATAGTGAGGCAGGTGTGGTGGTTTGGGAAGCGCGAAGCAGCTACTGTTCTTGGAACACTTGGGCTTATGATTCTGGGCTATCTCCATCAGTACCTGAGGGCATGTGGTAAAAGTTGAGGTAACAGTGTTAGTCTGACTTGCCCTGCCCAAGTTACCTCCTCTCTATCCCTCATTGACACAAGTAGGCTAGCTTGCCTGCCCCCGTGGTTGGCAGTTAGTCAGGAGCTCATGGGGATCGTTGGTCCCTTCTCCTGGTAAGATGTTTGGGGCGGGGGGGCTGGACTGCATGGGAGGGGCTTGGTACTGGGCACCGTCGAATGATTCAACATCAGAAATAGACGTGGTCTAATTGATGGAAATAACAAGACAGATTACTATTTGATTTGCTGTTGCAACACAAGGACCACGGGGCTTTCCGTATGACTTGCGGCTCACACCTCTTTTCGTGACTCCTCCCAATAGAATGTAAGCTCCCTGTGCTCAGGGACTGTCTTGTTTCTCTCTTTGTAGCCCCAGCACTTAGCACAGTGACTGTACTTCTTGTTGTTGTTTTTGTTGTTCGGTCTTTTTTTCAGTCATATCTGAATCTTTGTGACCCCATTTGGAGTTTTCTTGGCAAAGGGACTAAAGTGGTTTGCGATTTCCTTTTCAAGCTCCTTTTACAGACAAGAAAACTAAGGCAAACAGGGTTAAGTGACTTCCCTAGAGTAATTGTCTGAGGCCAGATTTGAACTCAGGAAGGTGAGTCCCTCACTCCAGGCCTAGAACACTTATCCAGTGACCATTAGTAAACTTAATAAATACTTTTTTACTCCTTCAGCTGTGGATGGGGTGTTGCCAGAGCTCTTGAACTTAACTTTATCAACAATGGCAGTTGATCAAAGGTTGGTGGTGGTGATGGTCATATGGATGAGAGGATCCATTCTCCCTAGATGTTGTTCTCATCTAGTGGCCCCACGGGCTAGGCTAGAAGCAGGGCCAGTGGTCTAGCAAGTGCTATTCTTCCCAAGGCCCTTAGGCTGTGTGAGGTGTAGTAGTGGTGGCAGTAGTTTGGTTAGTGCCACCTTCTGTTACACTCACAGCATGATTCTAGGTATCCTTCTCTTACAAAATTAACAAAATAGAAAACAGCAGACAGATCCATTGCCTATGGCATCCTAAGTTTCCATGAATACTCTTGACATTAAAGCACATTAGTTCTAGAGCCAGGTTCACAGTGCATTTGATAGAGCTAACATTGGTTTAATGCTTACACCTTGGTAAAAGACTCATAGACCAAAGAAAGGAGTATCTTAGGCTTGGTTTTTCAGGAAGGCATACTCAATCCCACATCAGTCCATTTCCAAGGCCAACTTGTCTTAGTTCATTTATGAAAAATAAGCTGGGTAAAAAAACTTTTAGGAACTGTTATCATTTTCAACTCAACCAATTCAGGATTGATGAAGTTTGAAGCTGAGAAGACAAACTCATATACTCTGATCTCTAGCTTTACCCACTGAGATAAAGATCTAATTCACTTGGGTCTACAAATCATTGACTGCACCTAAAATCTTAGTGCTAATCCCACTACTTTGCCATGAAAAAAACTTCTTACCTAGAGGAATAATTCTAACAGAACTAGTATTTATAAGTTAGGTCAGTGTGTTTTTTTTCAGTCATGTCTGACTCTTTGTAACCCCATTTGGGGTCTTCTTGGCAAAGATACTGGAGGGGTTTGCCATTTCTTTCTCCAGCTCATTTTACAGATGAGGAAACTGAGGCAAACATGGTCAAGTGACTTGCTGAGAGTGACATATCTAGTAAGTGTCTGACTGAGGCCAGATATGAACTCAGGAAAATGAGTCTTCCTGACTCCAAGCCTACCACTGTATCCATTGAACCCCCTTTCTGCCCATAGCTCAGCATAAACCCAAACCAAATCTGAGTAGGGGCAGGGATTTCTTTACCAAAACTTTGTAGAAATTTTAAAAGCCTCTTTTTTTCTGTTGGTGTCTGAGTTTCATCGAAGAAGTCTGTATAAAACCAGCCTTTACAGAAAACAGTCCCTCCTAGTCATAGCAACATATTGTCAAGGCAGATAAACTGAGTCACACTGCATTCTGTTTGGGATCTAATAGAAATACAGATTTATTCATTTGTCAAGCAGTAGCAAAGAAGTTTCTTTTTTTGTTTGTTTTTTTTTGCTTTTTGGAGGGGGGAAGGTAGGACAATTGGGGTTAAGTGACTTGCCCAACGTCACACGACTAGTTTGTGTGTGTGTGTGTGTGTGTGTGTGCATGCGTGCGTGCGCGCGTGTGTGTGAGCAAAGTGTCTGAGGCCGGATTTGAACTCAGGTCTTCCTTATTCCAGGGCTGGGGCTCTATTCACTGCACCATCTAGCTGCCCCAAAGAAGTTTTTTGATGGGCAATTGCCCCTCTCTACTCAAGGATTCCAACTATTAAAGGGAGTCTTAGGGTTTTCAGAGTAGATAGTAAGGAAGACCAAATCTGGCCTTAGAAACTTTTGTAGCTACATGACCTTGTGCAGATCATTTAATCTCTCTGTACCTCAATTTCCCTATCTGTAAAATCAGGATAACAATATAGCACCTACCTTACAGGATTATTTTGAGACTCAAATGAGATTGCATATGCATAGCACTTTGCAAACCTTAAAATGCTATATAAGCACTAACTATTCCTGGCTAAGGAGCTTCTAAAGAATTCATAGTGATTATCTCTTGCTATGCCATCTTGCATTATAGTTGCAACTCAAGAGCAGAGTATTTAACAGAAAAATAAAACAAGTCAAAGATTCATTGATGGTATTGAATCATGACCAATTAGTCACATAAAGCCTCAAGGACTACATGGTGAGATAAAAGTATTGCAAATTGGAAATCTAAACAATTGCAGTTATTTAAACAGGGGCTGTTTGTATCAGTAATATTACTAGAATATACCGTGGTATTCTAGTCATTTGGAAGAGAGACAATTAATTTTTGTGATCAATATCTAGTGGCTTTATTAATGGCCTAGTTATTATGTTGTTGTTCAGTCATTTTTCATTCATGTCTGATTCTTTGTGACCCCATTTGAGGTTTTCTTGGCAAAGGTACTGGAGTTGTTTGCCATTTCCTTCTCCAGCTGATTTTATAGATAAGGAACCCAAGGCAAACGGGGTTAAGTGACTTGCCCAGAATCACACAGCTAGTAAGTGTCTGAGGCCAGATTTGAACTAAGAAAAATGAATCCAGGCCCACATGCTATCCCCTGCACCACCCAGCTGCCCTGATTACAGTACCAAAGGCCTGCAAATTGGAGACTGTAATATTTTGCTTCTTTGCTAC
Organism: Pseudocheirus occidentalis; assembly: GCA_028646575.1. NCBI lineage: Eukaryota > Metazoa > Chordata > Mammalia > Diprotodontia > Pseudocheiridae > Pseudocheirus > Pseudocheirus occidentalis. Next base: position 177,820,986 of record CM053593.1, read on the forward strand.
AAGGATGATCTAACCAAAAAGTACTTTTGCATTTAAGTGCCTATTATGAGCCAAATCTACTGAAAAAGAGCTTATATTTTAATGAGAGTGACACCAAGAACATTATGTATATGTATTATATAAATATAAAGTTAATGAATAGATATTATTCTCTGATTCACTGATATTATTGTTACATTAATAGTTAATGTATGTACAAAATAATTAAATACAAGGCAGTTTGATAGGGAGGGCACTAGTAGATGGGGGAAATCAGGAAAGGCACCATCTTAAAATAAGAGAGAGACTCTGAGATGGATGTAGGGAAGGGAGTGTCCTCCCAGCATGGGGATGGGATATTGTCTATGAGGAACAGAGAGAAGAAAAGTTTGGCTGGATTGCAGAGTGTGGAACGTGGACTGAAGCCTAGTGAAGGTCGGTTAGGGTTAGGTTGTGTAGGACCAAAGAGAGCAAAACAGAGCAGCTTATGTGGTGTCCTAGAGGCAATAGAGATCTAGTGGATTTGGTTGAATAGGGGAGTCATGTGTTAATATTTGTGCTTAAGGAAAATTCTTTTGACAACAATGTGTCAGAAAGACTAGAGTAGGGAGAGACTTGAGGTGGGTTTAACTATGTCCATGAAGAGATGGAATCAGATGCTAGAGATGTTATAAAGCTCAAAATGGTATGATTTGACATCTGATTGGTTATGTGGAGTCCTTTAGTGCTAAATTTGGAAGGACAGTAGTGCCTTTGACAAAAATTGGGACGTTTTTAAGAGGTGAGGATTTAGGAGGAAAGTTTTAAGCATGTAGAGTTTAAGTTGTTTCTGGGATATCCATCTGAAATGTCCAAATGCATAGTTGGTAATCCAGGATTGAATCTAAGGGACTGGTAGAAGGGAGGAGGGAGTGGAGAAAGGAGGGTAGGGGTTTCTTGGAATGTTTTTCCCTATATGAGACTGCCAGGTTTGAGTGACCTGCTCTTCTCCTCAGTGGCTAGTGGAAGGTAAAGGGTGAGAACTTTGGGAGTGGTGGTAGTAAACATATTAGGGGAAAGCAGAGATCAAGAGAAAATTCTCTTGAAAAATGTGGAGAGAAAAATTTTTCATATCTTAACTGCTGTAAGCCCTCCTTGCCTAGATTCACTAGAGAAGCCTAAAGGCTCTCCAGGATTCTTGTAATGTCCTCCAGTTTTGCCTTCAAATTCTTTATTTTCTTTAGAGCTCAACTCAAATACCATAAGTTTGGAAACTTATTTCTGATCCCTCTAAGGAGTGCTCTCTGCCTTCTTTAATCACATTATATTTGTGTGTTTAAATGATGTTACTAGTAGAAAGTAAACTTCTTGAGAACAGGAATCTTTTTCATTTTCTACGCAGTTTTTTGCTTGTGGTTCTAGATGAAGACATTGAAAAGCACTTGAGCTTTGCTCCTTCATACTTAAACCCAGCCTCTTCTCTAAAGGTAACAGCACTGAGGTCACCTAAGGCCATTAGTCTTTTTCTGAACCTGAAGCATAGACTGAGTAATCAGCTAGAGGACAAAAGAGACAGGCAGAGCACAAAAATATTTTCCTGCCCACTTATGCAAGTCACAGATTGATCCAGCTCCATGCTCCCTTCTTAACGTCGTTCATCTATTGCCACCATTCTTAAAAGGCACAGAGAATAGATGCTTTAGTTTGGAAAGTTTTCCCCAAAATGTACCTTCTGAATCTTATGAACTTATATAACCAGCATTAAGTGCCTTGCCAGGTACTGTGCCAAATGCTGGGAATACAAAGAAAGGCCCAAAAATAGTCCTATTTTTCTCAAGGACCTCACAGTCTAATGGGGGAGACAACACGCAGACAACCATGTACAAACAAGATATAGATGAGAAAAATTGGAGATAATCAGCCAAAGGAAGGAACTAGCACTAGTGGGGATGGGAAAAGGCTTCTCATAGGAGGTGTGATGGATGCATACATAGCATCATTCAACAGAGGAGGTCAAGCACATCACCCACAGCAATTCCACTGTTCTCATCACAGAGTCTTGTGACTTTCTTAGGATAGATGATTTTACAAGGAACAGAACTTAGAACTCTTCCCTTGGTCACAAACTGGGTTAGTGCCTGAGCTAGAAGTAGAAAGAAGAACTTCTTATTCAAGAAAAGTTTTTAATCACCTTTCAATTATAATGTCTGCAGTCATGCAAGAGAACCGTGACCTAAGCCACCCAAAACAGCAGATAATCTCAAAATCGTTTCAAAACCACAAAACTTTGAAATGTATAAGGTGATGTTCTTTCAGAAGCTTTCATTCCACAATTATATTATACATGATCATATTATACGTGACCACGGTCACTTAATCTGACCTCCATGACTTTGAAGATGCTTCTTGACCTCAGTCTATGACTCTATGAGCCACATGATGCTCATAATAATCCTAGAGCATCTATCTTACGAAATTTTTGTGACACTTAAATGAGATGATGTATGTGAAACCCTTGGTAAACTTTTTTTTTTAGTTCTTTTTTTTTTTTTTTTGCTTTTTTGGAGGGCAATTGGGGTTAAGTGACTTGCCCAAGGTTGCACAGCTAGTTTTTGTGTTAAGTGTCTGAGGCCATATTTGAACTCAGGTCCTCCTGACTCCAGGGCTGATGCTCTATTCACTGCCCCACCTAGCCGCCCCCTTGGTAAACTTTAAAGCTCTACCAAAATGTCTGTTAAGGGCACAATACACAGAGGACCAAGCCTGGAGTAAGGAAGATGCATCTTTCTGAGTTCCAGTGTGGCCTCAGACACTTACTGTCCCTGTGTCCCTGGGCAAGTCATTTTACCTTGTTTGCCTCAGTTTCCTCATCTGTAAATTGAGCTGGAGAAGGAAATGGCAACCCATCCAGTATCTCCGCCAATAAAACCCCAAATGGGTTCACAGTCAGATTCAAAATGACTGAATAATAACAACAAATGTCTGTTGTTATTATGTTGCTCAGGCTCATGTTTCATGATTTTGTTTTCCCTAAATACTTACCAAACTGACCAGTGGTGGGATGAGGCAACCAAGAAGCATATGAAGTGGTCAGAGAAGTGGGAATGTAACTAAAAATCCATAGCAGATAATGTACAATGTGGTAAACCACATGTCAATGTTGGAGGAGTAGAACAGGAAGTAGATGTGGAAGAGAAAGACAAAGGGTCTGAGTTCTCCCTTTTCTCCACACACCCTGATTCCTAGTGGGGAGGGAGGGAGAGACAGACAGACAGAGAGAACAGAGAAAGATGGGGCGGGGGAGAGAGACAGAGAGAGAGAGGGAGAAAGGAAAGGAGAGAGAGACATACATACATACAGAGAGAGAGAGAGAAACAGAGGAAGAGGAGGGGAGAGGGAGGGAGAGAGAAGAAGAAGAAAGGGAAAGAGAAGAGAGAGAGAGAGGAAGAGGAGGGGAGAGGGAGGCAGGGAAGGAGAGAGATAGAGGATAGCCATAATTGATCGATAGATTGATATAGTTGATAGATGATTAATATATAGAGATGGATAGATACATAGAGATGAACATAGATAATAGATGATAGATAGTAGAAATGATAGACATAGATGACAGATATAGATTATAGAGAATAGATAAGATGAAAACTATATCAATGGTAGAGATGATTAGATACATAGAGATGAATATAGATGATGGATGACAGCCATCGATGGTAGATAATAAATAATAAAGACTGATATAGATGGTGGAGATGGATATAAATGATAGGTATAGATAATCGCTGTAGATGAGAGATGATTGATAGAGAAGACAGTTATAGATAAGAGATGACACAGAACCATAGACAACAGAAAGAGATAAATAGATATAGAAGCGAAGACTGAACATTTGGTGTTGTGTAAGCAGACGGGGAGAGGATGACTTTTGTTCCAAATGCGAGCCGTGTGACAGATCAGAAGGAGGGAGTTTCTGCCCGTGTGTCTGAGGGCCCTGCACCTGTACAAGACTGAAGGGCCAGGTGTGATTCTTGTCAGAGCCTCAAGTTTATGTGATGACGTGATACATTTTTCCCCAGGAGACTATCTCTGCGAGTATCTCCCCAGACCTGAAAGGAGCTGATGATTGAATCAGGTTTCTGGCAGCTATTTGGAATGTGCAAATGATGAGTTACTCTTTGCTGAGTGTTCTCCTGTGTCACGAGGTTAGACCTTTTGGCTTGGTGTGCTTGGACATAATTCTAAATTATGCTCAGTCTAAGTGTGAGAGAGAGCAGCCATTTTATACTGTTTCCAACTGTTCCTATTCTATTATTGAGAGAGGCTGCTTTTCTCTTTAAAGAATTAGCTGTTCTCTTCCTCTTCCCTTGAGCCATCATAAGTAATCGTTTAAAATGGTGAGGTACTCTCTTGGTCCAGAGAACCCCACAAAATCATGCAAGTTAAGGGGTTCAAATCTCTGGGTCCACTTCAAGAACACCCATGAAACAACCCAGGCTGTCAAGAGCATGCATATTCGAAAAGCTACCAAGTATTTGAAAGATGTCACATTGAAGAAACAATGTGTTCCCTTCTGTCAATATAATGGTGGAGTTGGCAGGTGGGCCCAGGCTAAGCAATGGGATTGGACACAGGGTCGGTGGCCTAAAAAGAGTGCAGAATTCTTGCTGCATATGCTTAAAAATGCAGAGAGTAATGCATAACTAAAGGGTTTACTAAAGGGTTTGGATGTGGGCTCCCAAAATGCGATGACATACTTACAGGGCTCATGGTCGAATCAACCCATACATGAGTTCTCCTTGCCACATTGGGATGATTCTTACTGAAAAGGAACAAATTGTTCCTAAACCAGAAAAGGAGGTTGTTCAAAAGGAAAAGATACCCAGAAGAAACTGAAGAAACAAAAGCTTATGGCACAGGAGTAAATATGACATTGGAGTGCAAATACAAGTGAAATGAAAAATAAAAAAAGAATTAGTTGTTGATGGAAATGAGAATATTGTGTGTAGACCCTCTGCTAAGCTCTACTTGCCCTAAGGAGATTAGTCAGCTTCCATGAAAGTTAGGCCTAGGGTATAGAGTAGGGAAACAGACAAATAGGGGACCAATAGGGAAAGACCCCAAATAGGGGATATGTTCTTGAAGTGGGAAATAGGGCATATGCTAGGAAGGCCTAGCAGTCACTTAACACTATGAGCTTCCTTTGCCCAACCATTCTTCACTTAGTTAAACTGAAGGCACCTGGGTGGCCTAGAGGATAGTCTTGGACCAGGATTCATAATGACCTGAGTTCAGATCCTACTTCAGACATTTACTAGCTGCGTGATCCTGGGCCAATCATTCAGCTGCTCTGGGCCTCAGCTTTCCCATCTATATAGTAACGAGAAGAACATCTACCTTCCAGGGTTAGTGTAAAGACCACATGAGATATTATATGTAAAATACTTTGCAGACCTTCACGAGTTATAAGACTGTGATTAAGACATAAAACTTCTCTCTGCTTCAGTTTCCTCATCTGTAAAATGGGTGTAATAGCAATTCCCTCACAGCGTTGTTGTGATAGCACGAGAAGAGCCTTGAAAACCTTCAAGTGCTATATAAATTCTAGCTGTTATTAGTAACAATAGCTATGGAGACTCACCGCCTGCGGAAACTACACTAACCTCCCGCCTCTTGAGACTTAAAGTGGAGCGATTGAGGCCGAAAGCGAGATGCCAGTAGCCGTGGGTCCCTATGAGCAGTCCCAGCCCACCTGCTTCGACCGAGTGAAGATGGGTTTCGAGTGAAGATGGGTTTCATGTTATTCGGCACCTTCTAGTGCCTCAGGATCGGGATGCAGGGCCAGGAGCTGATGGGCGGAATTGGCAAAACCAGGATGCAGAGTGGGGGTACCTTCGGGACATTTATGGCCATCGGAATGGGCATCCGCTGCTGACTGCGCCAGCTGCACCTCTCCCAACATCCCCTCATACCTCCTTGTATTGTAATAAAAGGCTTTGAGTTTAAAAAAACAAAAACAATAGTTATGGAATGGTAGAGAAAGAGGAAACAAGACCTTCAATTTGGGGAAGTTTACAATTGTTCAGTCATGTTTGACTCTTCATGAAAGAGGAGAAAGTTTCAGCAAGGTGATGTCTCTTCTTTTTCCCCAAGGAACAAGTGTTTTTTAATTTCTTGGCTGTAGTAGCCATAAAATCTGAACCTTTCTGCTCTTTCACCCTTATCAAAAGACTTCATAATTCCTCACTTTTTGCCATCTGAGGGGTATTGTCTTGTGTGTCTGAGATTGTTATTTGTCCCAGCAAGCTCAATTCTGTGTTTTGATTTGTCCAGCCTGGCATTTCACATGATGTACTCTGAATATAAATTAAATAAATAAGGTGACTGTATATATCCTTGTCATACTCCTTTCCCAATATTAAACCAGTCAGTTGTTCCATGTTCTGTTGCTTCTTGACCTACATACAGGTTCCTCAGGAGACAGGTAAGATTATCAGGTATTCCTATTTCTTTGAGGAGATGCCACATTTTGTTGTGATCCACAGAGTCAGAAGCTGTCATATAGTCAATGAAGCAGAAGTAGATGTTTTTTTTCCTGGAACTCCCTTGCTTTCTCCATAATCCAGTGAGTTTTGGAAATTTGATCTCTAGTTCCCCTGACTTTTCAAAATCCAGCCTGTACTTCTGATAATTCTTAGCTCACATATTCCTGAAGCCTAGCTTGCAGAATTGTAAGTATAACTCTGCTGGCATAAGAGATGAGTACAATTGTTGGGCAATTTGAATGTTCCTTGGCATTGCCTTTCTTTAGCATTGGGACATAAGCTGATCTTTTCCAATCCAGTTGGTCACTGTTGAGTTTTCCAAATTAGCTGGTATATTGAATGCAGCTTTAACAGCATCATCTTTTAAATTTAAAGTAGCTTAGCTGGAATTCCATCATCTCTACTACAGTTATTACTGGTAATGCTTCCTAAGGCCCTCTTGACTTCATTGTCCAGGATATCTGACTCTAGATCGTGGTTGTCAGTCATGTTAAGATCTTTCTTACATAGTTCTTCTGCCACCTCTTTAATTTCTTCTACTTCTGTTAAGTTCCTACCATTTGTGTCTTTTATGGCACTCATTCTTGCATGAAACAGTCCTAAGATATCTCTGATTTCTTGAAGAGATCTCTCGTCTGCCTCTTCCTATTTTTTTCTAATTCTTTGCATTGTTCATTTAAGAAAAATTTCTCTCTCCTTGATCTTCTCTGTAATTTTCCATTCAGCTGGGTATATCTTTCTCTTTCTCCTTTGCTGTTCATGTCCTTTCCTCAGTTATTTATAAAGACTTATCAGAAAGCCATTTTATTTTCTTGCTCTTCTTTTTCTTTGGAATGTTTTTCTTGCTGCCTCCTGTACAGTTTCACAAACCTCTGTCCTCAGTTCTTCAGGCACTGTTTCTATTAATTCTAATCCCTTCCCTCTATTTGTCACTTCCACTTCGTGTTCATAAAGGAATATTATTTAGGTCATATCTTTATGGTCTATTGGTTTTTCCTCCTTTCTTCAATTTAAGTCAAAATTTTGCAATAGAAGCTCATGATTTGAGTCAAAGTCTGCTCCAGATCTTCTTTTAACTGACTGTATAGAACTTCTTCACCTTTGCTGTGCAAAGTATGTAATCAATATGATTTGGTGTTGTTTCTAGATGTTGGCCTCTTTGACATCAATGCTTGGAACTGACTTGTATTACTGTGGTGTTTAATGGTTTTCCTTGGATTTGAAAAGATATAATTCTGTCTTTTTTGAGATTATACACCAATATTGCTTTTCTCATCCTTTTAACTATGAGTGATACTCCATTTCTTCTAAAAGATTCTTGCACACAGTAGCATATGTAATGATCACCTAAATTAAGTTCACCCATTCCTGTCCATTTACATTCACTGACTCCTAAGATATCAGTGTTTCATCTTTTCACCTCCAGCTTGACCACATCTAACTTACCTTGGTTCATAAATATTACATTCAGGTTCTTACATGTAGTCATCTTTTTAAAAAATAATGTTTTTATCTTTTCCCAATTATATGTAAAAACAGTTTTTAACCTTATTTTTTTTATTTTGTGTTGCAAATTCTCTCCCTCCCTCTCCCTTCTTACTCCTACCTGAGAAAGTAAGGAATTTGGTATAGGTCATACATGATCAATCATGCAAAACATATTTCCATATTAATCATATTGTAAAAGAAAATACAGACCTCCTTGCCCCCCTCCACAAAAAACCACATAAAGAAAATAAAGTGAAATATAGTTTGCTTCAATCTACATTTGGACTCTATAAGTTCTTTCTTTTGACACAGATACCATATTTTATTATGAGTCCTTTTGAATTTATCTTGGGTCATTGTGCTGAGAATAGCTAAGTCATTCATAACTGATCATCTTACAATCTTGATGTTACTGTGTACAATATTTTCCTAGTTCTGCCTACTTCACTTTGTATCAGTTCATGCCTTTCCAGACTTTTCTGAAAACATTCTCAATCTCTTTGGGATAAAGACCTAATAGTAGTATTGCTGGATCAGAGTTTTGTATAAGTTGTATAGCCTTTAGGGCATGGTTTCAAATTGCTCTCCAGAATGGCTGGATTAATTTACAACTCTGCCAACAATGCATTAGTTTCCCAACTTTCCCACATTCCTTCCAACATTTATCATTTTCCTTTTCTGTCATATTAGCCAACCTTATGAGTGTGACGAGGTTCCTCAGAATTATTTTAGTTTGCATTTCTATAATCAATAGTTATTTAGAATTTTTTTCATATGATTATAGATAGCTTTAATTTCTTCCTCTGAAAACTACCTATAATCATACCTTGACTTACAAGTTCAATTCATTCCATTACTGAGCTTGTAACTCAATTAGCTTGTATATCAAATCAGTTTTCCCCATTGAAATTAATTGAAATGTCATTAATCCGTTCCAGCCCCCAAAATGCCACCCCAGTATTTTTTATGTGTTTTTAAATAAGAAAAAGTATTTGTAAATAACAAGTATTGTATAAAAACATAATAAAAGAGAATGTAAAGAAATAAACTGGTTTTATAAAGTGTATATTTACCTTGGATATCAGACAACTTGAGATAACAGAAGATACTGGTAGAGGTGGAGGGTGGAAGAGAAAGATGGAGGAGGTTAGAGGAGTTTTGTTTCGTGCTCTTTTGGTCACTTTCATTCACTTACTCACTACACTCTTAATGCTGCACTTTATCCCTGAACTTTATTGCTACAATATCTCCTTTACTTTCATATAACTTAATTTTCTTCACTGGCGAGGCAAATATGTGGACTGAACAAGTGAGGCAGGGGATGCTGGGTGGGCATTGGGTTGTGGCGTTGGCTGCGCCAACTAGTGGTGGCTAGTACCTCAAACTTTGGCTCACAATTCAAATTAAAAAATCGACCATATAACAACTCATATCTTGGAAATTTCGTGAGTTGGTTCACTCGTATGTCAAGGTACCACTGTATTCATATCCTTTAACCATTTATCTTTGGAGAATGACTTATCTTCTTATAAATTGACTCAGTTATATATTTGAAAATTGAGGCCTTTATTAGAGACACTTGCTATAAAAATAGCTTTCTGGTTTCCTTCTAATCTTGGTTGCACTTTAAAATTTTAATATAATCAGAATTAACAATTTTCTACTTCATAATGCTTTTTATCTCTTGTTTGCTCGTAAATTCTTCCCTTTTCCATAGATCTTACAGGCAATCTATTCCATGCTCCCCAATTTGTTTTGCTATCATACTTTATGTCTAAATCATTTGTCCATTTTGATTCTGTACAGTGTAAGATGGTGGTATATATACCTAGTTTCTGCCATACAGTTTTCTAATTTTCCTAGCAGCTTTTGTCAAATAGCAAGTTCTTGTCTCAAAATCTTGTATTTTGGAGTTTATCAAACACTAGATTACTATGGTCATTTACTACTGTGTATTGTGTACCTAATATATTCCATTAATCTACCACTCTATTTCTTAGCCAGTACCAGATTGTTTTGATGATTATCCCTTTATAATATAGTTCTTATATGACTAAACCATCTTCCTTCACCTTTTTTTCATTAATTTCATTGATATTCAAGTTTCTATTCTTTCATATGAATTTTGTTATTATTTTTTCTAGCTCTATAAAATAATTTTTGGTAGTTTGATTGGTATTGCACTGAATAAGTAAGTTAATTTATGTAGAATTGTCATTTTTATTATGGTCTACTTCGTCTACTCATGAGCGGTTGATATTTTTCCAATTGATATTTTATTTGTATGAAAAGTGTTTTGTAATTGTGTTCATATAGTTTCTGGGTTTGTCTTGGCAGCCAAGTATTTTATATTATCTACAGTTATTGTAAATGGAATTTCTTTTTAACTTTTGCTGCTGGACTTTGTTGGTTATATATAGAAATTCTGATGATTTATTTGGGTTTATTTAAATCCTTCAACTTTACTAAAGTTGTTAATTATTTCTGCTAGGTTTTTTTTTTGTTAATTCTCTAAGTATACCATCATAGCATCTGCAAAGAATAATAGTTTTGTTTCCTTGCTGCCAATTTTAAGTCCTGTTTCTTTTTCTTCTCTTAATGCTATAGTTAGCATTTCTAGAACAAAATTGAATCATAGTGGTGACAATGGGCATTCTTGTTTCTCCCCTGATCTTTTTGGGAAGTCTTCTAGCTTTTTCTGTTATAGATAGCTTACTGATGTTTTTAGATAGATACTTATCATTTTAAGGAAAGTTCCATTTATTCCTGTGCTCTCTTGTGTTTTTTAATAGGAATGGATACTATATTTTGTCAAAAGCTTTTTCTGCATCTGTTGAGATAATCATATGATTTCTGTTGGTTTTCTTATTGTTATAATCAGTTACGCTGATAGCTTTCCTATTACCAGAACTGTATTCCTGGTGTAAAGCCCACCTGGTCATACTGTATGATCTTTGTGATATATTGCTGTAATCTCCTTGCTAATATTTTATTTAAAATTTTTGCATCAGTATTCATTAGGGAAATTAGTCTGAAGTTTTCTTTCTCTTTTTTTGTTCATCCTGGTTTAGATCAAAACCATATTTTTGTCGTAAAAGCAATTTGGCAGGACTCTTTCTTTGCCTGTGTTTCCAAATAGTTTATATAGTATTCAAATTAATTGTAACTTAAATGTTTGATAGATGTGGCATTGATCTTTATAGCATCAGACTTTCCTTTCATCACCAGACACATCTGCAGCTGAGATCCCTTTTGGTTTTGGTTCATCTGCTTTGTTTTTTTGTGGAGCTATTAATGAGTACCTGAGGGAGAATTCTCATCTTGATGTTCTGTGAACAAAGTAGAATTCTTCTCTCTGTTCCCCAGGCTTTTTTAGGTCAGATTGTCACCTAGAGAGGTTATTTCTTTCTCCATTCTTCCTTCATTCAGCAAGTATCCCCTCCTGAAAGAATCATTGTAGAATCATGCTGTCTTCAGTGGATTCTGTCCCTGGTGTTTCCCTTCCATTAGTTTCAATCCTGTGAATTTAACATGAAGAATCTATGGTATCTTCAGTGAAGGGTAGGAAGCCTGAGCGCAGGAACCTTCTGCCTATGACCCTGAATCCAAGAAGGAGCCTTGAAAATAGCCATGCTTCCAGTCCAGTGTGCAGAGTCACCATCCTGGGAAGCATCCCCTTGTGGAGATAAAGCCTGGCAACAGCTCCTCCTGGTCCTCCAGCCAAAACTACTAATGTCCCAGGAAAGAAAGTTCCTCTCACCAAAGTCAAATGATTCAACATCAGACACTGTTATGATTTTATCAGTAGGAATGACATTAAAGGAGAGGCATTACCATCTGTTTTGCCACTGCACCCTAAGGACCATGGGACCTTTCCATCTGACTTGCAGCTAAAACCTTCCATATGTCTTGTCTCTCCTATTAGAACGTGAACTTCTTGAGATCAGAATCAGATAGTGATTTTTCTATTTGTGTCTCCAGCACATGGCACAGTAGCTGATACAAAGTAGGGCCTTTAGTAAATACTAGTTGGCTGACTTATTATTAGTAAGTGATTAATAAATGTTTTATTTAGTCTTATCTTCAATGAAGAGCAAACTCTCTCTAAGTCCTAGAAGGTTACATGAGAAAGATAAACGTTAAATGAGTTATCTGATCAGTTGTCTACATTGCTAATTATTCTGCTGAGAATGTCAGGGGCAGGATTTGAACTCAGCTTTTCTCTACTTCAGACCCAACATTAACTCGATCTGCCTCGCCTGTGAATTTTAATTTCTTTTTATTTTCAATTTCCAAATGAAAAGCCTCCTCAGCTTTTCTCATGATCCATAATATTGTCAAGCCTCCCACTTGGTTTTTTAATGATCTCACTGACAACACAAGTCTTTCTGTGGTTTCTTTGTGTATATCTACAAGAGACTTGCAGACTGGTAGCCTTATGTTTCATTTCGTGGTCAGACTTGAAAAACATTTCCCTTTCTTCCTATTGAACGGGCAAAACAAGCCAGCTGCTACTCCTATGTTGGCTTTAGGAATGGCCTGAAGCATTTTATTTTAAGTGTTAGTCATGCCAGAAATCAGTCTTCAACATTAAAGAAATATACGTGCTACCTCTCATTCAACTGAAGGGTCAATTTACAAATCTGAAGGCAATAATCTCAGAAAACACAGGATATAGAGTAGACACTGCTTAAGATGCTAATTGCTATCAAGAATTTTATCTGTGCAGCTTTTGGAAAGGAATAGTTGATTTGTTTTGGAATACCAAGAAGAGAGTTTAAAATTCAGACATTTGAGCAGCAGGCCACACTAGCACCAGTCTTCCAGCAATAGTGTATTGAGGAAATGGCCTTTTAAATGTAAGACTGGTTGTTTTCCACTTGGGGTTGGGTCTGTCTCATTGGGATTGTTGTTTTGTTTTGTTTCCTTTTGTTTTTCTCCATTTCCTCTTCTTCCTTTTCCAACTTTTCCCATTTCCAAAGGCCCTTCTGAAAATGAATTGCTAAACAGTCAGGTATTTTAGAAGGGGCTTGTTCCTTTGTTGTTGTTTAAACATGGCCCCCTTTCTCTCACTCTTCAGTCATTGAAGGTTCTTTATTTCTGCTATGAGAAAAACTAATATCAGGGTGAAAGTCATTTATGATTTTCAAAGCTTGTCCATAGAGTGGCAGAAGGCTCCATCTGAGAAACTCTGGGCTTGTAACCCTACCTTAGGCCCTTACTGGTAGGTGCTAAGTCATCTTTCTTCTTGGGGGACATCACCTGGTCTGACTGACTTTTGAACATACCCTTCTGTTCTTTCAGATTTTTGACAATGAAGCCAAAGATGTAGAACGAGAAGTTTGTTTTATTGATATTGCCTGTGATGAAATCCCTGAGCGCTACTATAAGGAATCTGAGGTAAGCAACAAGTGGGGGACTGAACTGTAGGAGGGAGCTGTCTTAGAGGGGCCTGGGAAATCTCTTATCCATCTTTTTTAATGATTCAATATTGTGCATGTATCAGTTGTTTAGTAAATATTTATTGATTTGAGACTGTCTACTCATCTAATAGAAATGGAGAAATACCAAGCTATATGGTCAGCTAATACATGAGATGCCCACCTGCCTTTCATGGGATAGCTCAAATAATAATAGCTAATATTTATTTAGTGCTACTCTGTGCCCGATACTATGGCAAACACTTTTTAATTAAATCTGTGATCTCACTGATTTTGGAGTTTCCCCATTAACCCATCCATGCCTACCAAGGCATTATCTTCAGTGCAATGTAGTGAGACCATGGATTACAAAGAAACCACCCAGGCACAGGAATTGTATCTCCTGGACTCTTTGGCTCCAGGTCTCTGAGTGAAGTCTCTAACTTTAGAGTTCTGGGCCTGGAGTCAGGAAAACATAAGTTCAAATCAGGCCTCAGACACTTAGGAACTTTGTGTGACCCTGGAAAAGTCCCTTCATCTCCTTTTGGCTCAGTTTCCTCATCTGTAAAATGACTATAATAATAGTGCCTACCACCCAGGGCTGTTGTAAGGGTCAAATGAGATATCTGTGATGTGTTTTGCAAACCTTAAATCTCTTTATGAATGCTAAGCTTTTATTTTTCTAACAATGCTAGCCTGCGTGAAATTACAGCTTAGGCACCCTATTCATTTTTTACTTATATAGAATGCTCTGTGTAAGCAGTGCCCAGGCAAGAGTCCTTTATGATTGAGAGAAGACATGTAAACATGTCAGCAGAAGCTTCTGCGCAATATAATCTCTATAAGCCAATGTATTTCTGTGAAAAGATTTTAAGACGTCCATATGCACTTAAAAGAAGCCTCTATGGGCAGCTTCCACAAGAATGAAAGGGGAAACTGAGTCTGACTTTGCTGGTGTCGGAAGTCAGACTGCTTGGATTTTTCATCAGAATTACTTATTTAGGACTTTTGCACAAAATCATGGGACAGTTCAAATAATTCAGGTAAATTCAGGTTATCCCCTAACATCCTCACTATTTACATTGAAGTGGTCTCATGAAGAGAGTTCAGAGCTTACAAAGAATAGGGATTGTTTGTCTTCTGCTCACAGAATCACAGATTTAGGTTTTCTTTAGATCAGCTAATCTAGCCCCTTCATTTTTCTGAGTAGGAAAGTAAGACCCAGGCTTGCCCAAGGTCACTTAGGCAGTAAGTCCTAGGGGATTCAAACCCAAGCCCCCTGATTCCAGATTTTAAGTTCTTTCCACTGTACTTCTCCTGCATTCCGACTTCCTCTCAGGGTCTCAGAAGGTGTACCTGTCTTCATTTATACAGAGTGACTTCACTGTAATGCAATAAGACCATGAATACACAGAAACTAACTAGGCATAGGTAAGCACAGAATGAGGTTGCAGACCAGCTTCTAGCTGTGTGGGACATCTTAAACAATACCCTATACATAGCTGTGGCTTAGTAAATGTTTATTGATTTGATACTCATCTGAAAGTAATGTGGCTTCCTAATATATTTGAAATATCTACTGCCATTCTAAGAATCGAGCGCTCCAAAAAGAATAGCTAACATTTATATAGCCCTCCCTATGTGCTGGATGCTGTGCTAATAAGCACTTTACAATTACCCAAATAGACCCGTGATCTCACTGATTTGGGGCTTCCCTCCATTCCATCCATGGGCAGTTTCTGTCCATGTTTTCTGAAGTGGGGTCTGGTTCACTCAATATCCTGGAGGCCTTCTTTGTTTTCTCCCAACATTGTGAGGTACCAGTAGAGCATTCTAGTTGTCTTCTTCAATGGTGTAATGGATTGGGCAGTGGGCCTGGAGAAAGGAGGACCTGAGTTCAGATCTGACTACATTCACCAACTGGGTCACCCTGGACAAAAATGCTTACATTCTGTTTGCCTCAGTTTCCTCATCTGTAAAATATGGACAATAAAAGGACCTAACTCCTATGGTTGCTGTAAGGCTCAAACAAGATAATAATTGTAAAGTGCTTAGCACAGTTCTTGGCATATAAAAGGCACTGTGTAAATGCTTATTCCCTTCCACCAATCATCTCTCACTTTTGTTATATGACTATTTCATCTTTTCTTCCTGTCATACAGTTCCTTGATGAAATCCTTATGTTTTTCAGAATTTCTTCTTGATTATGTCATTTAGCCTGCCCACACCTACCACCTACTTCTCTATTTCTGGCTATATGATGCTCATCTTTAGTCTTTCTAGTTTATTTTATTTTTATTTACTTTTGTATTCTTTTCTTTTTAAATTTTGAGTTCCAAATTCTCCCTCTCCCCATTGCTTCCATGCCCATTGAGAAGGCAAACAAAATGATATCAATTATACATGTAAAAATAATGCAAAAGAGGCTTGGCTAGGTGGCGCAGTGAATAGAGCACCAGCCCTGAAGTCAGAAGGACCTGAGTTCAAATCCAGCCTCAGACACTTGACACACTTACTAGCTATGTTACCTTGGGCAAGTTGCTTAACCCCAATTGCCCCCCAAAATAAAAGCAAAAAAAATCATGCAAAAGATATTTCCATATTAGCCATGTTGAAAAAGAAAGGGGAAAAAAATAAAGTGAGAACATTCTGTTTTGATCTGCACTCAGAATTCCTCATCTCTTTCTTTGGAGTTGGATAGCATTTTTTCGTTATAAGTCCTTTAGAATTGTCTTGTATCATTGTAGTGATCAGAGCAGCTAAATCTTTCACAGTTGGATATCTTTACATTGCTGTTACTGTAATGATCTCCCAGTTTTTCTTCACTTTGCATCAGTTCATCTTGGTCTTGCCTTTATTATTTATTATATATATGTATATATATATAGTTATTATTATTATTATCATCCCCTTCATTATTTCTCAAAGCACAGTAGTATTCCATCAAAATTATATGCCAGCACTTGTTCAGCCATTCCCCAGTTAATGGACATTGCCTCAGTTTCCATTTTTTTGCTACCAAAAAAAGAGCTTTTATGATTATTTTTGTACATATTAGCTTCTTTCCATTTTTCTTTGATTTCTTTGGGTACAGACCTAGTAGTGATATTGCTGGGTCAAAAGGTATGCATAGTTTTGTAACTCTTTGGCCATAGTTCTAAATTGTTCTCCAGAATGGTTGGACCATTTCACAACTGTGCCTGTTAGTAGCATTCGTGTATTTTACTTTCCCTCATCCCTTCTAGAATTTGTCTTTTTTTTTTTTTTGCTTTATTTTGGATGTGGGGGGGGGGAAGGCAGGGTAATTGGTATTAAGTAACTTGCCTTAGGTCGCACGGCTAATGCGTGTTAAGTGTCTGAGTTTAGATTTTAACTCGGGTCCCTCCTGACTCCAGGACCAGTGCTCTATTTACTACACCTCCTACCTGCCCCTAGAATTTGTCATTTCTGATAACTGTGAAGTAGTACCTCAGAGTTGTTTTAATTTGCCTTTCCCTAATCAATAGTGATTTGGAACATTTTTTCATATGACTTTAGATAGTTTTCATTTCTTCTGAAAACTGTTCATCCCTTGACCATTTATCAATTGGGGAATGACTTATTTTTATACATTTTACTTAGTTCTCTATATATTTGAGAAATGGGACCTTTATCAGAGAAACTTGCTCTAAAACTTTTTTATGTTGACCCCATTCACATTCATAGTTATGATTGCTAATGATACGTTTCCTTTTATTGTATTTTCTTCTATTTATACTTTTCTTGCTCTTTTTATCCTGCTTCCCATCAAAAGTATGTTTTGTTTCTGATCACTGCATCCAATCTTTCTTCCCTTTTATCATCTCCACCTTCCCCTGCTTCCATATATCTTGTTACTGCCCCCCCATTTTCCTATTGGATAAGATAGATACCCAGTTGTGTGTGTGTGTGTATATTTTTCCCCTGCAATCTCTTCCTTACATGTCTCTTTTATGTGAGGAAATTTTCCCCATTTTATTTCTCCCTTCTGCCTTCTCCCACTGCAAACCTCTTTTTCACCCCCTTTTTTTTTAGGTCATTCCAACATAATTGATGCAAACCCATGCCCTCTAACTATTTAAACTCCTTTTAACTGCCCTAATAATGATACAGTTCTTAGGAGTTAAATGTATCATCTTCCCACACAGGAATATAAACAGTTTAACTTTATTAAATCCCTTATGACTGCTCTTCTATGTTTACCTTTTTATGCTTCTCTGGAGTCTTCTGTTTAAATGTCAGATTTTCTCTTCAGCTCTGATATTTTCATTAGAAATGCTTGTAAGTCCTCTATTTCATTAAATATCCATTTTTCCTCTAATGGATTATACTCAGTTATTCTGGGTATGTTATTTTTTATTGCATTCCTAGCTCCGTTGCCTTCTGAAATATCATATTCTAAGCCCTCTACTTCTTTAATGTGGAAGCTGCTAAATCTTGTGTGATCCTAACTGTGGTTCCACAATATTTTTATTGTTTCTTTCTGGCTACTTGCTGTATTTTTCTTCTTGACCTGGAAGCTCTGGAAGTTGGCTGTGGCATTCCTGGTAGTTTTCATTTTGGTATTACTTTTAGTATGTGCTTAGTAGATTCTTTCAATTTCTGTTTTACCCCCATGATCTAAGATATTAAGTCAGTTTTCCTTAATAAAATATGACTTCTAGGCTCTCTTTTTTTATTATGGCTTTTGGATAATCTAATAATTCTTAAATTATGTCTCTTTGATCTAATTTCTGGGTCAGTTGTTTTTTTAGTAAAGTATTTCACAATTTCTTCTATTTTTTTTCATTCTTTTGACTTTTTTATTGTTTATTTAAGTTTCATTGAGTCATTAGCTTTCACTTGCCCAGTTCTGATTTTTAAGGAATTTTCTTCAGTGAGCTTTTGTACTACTAATCCTTTTGGCCAGTTCTACTTTTTTTTTTTTTTTGCTTTTTTTTTTTGGAGGGCAGTTGGGGTTAAGTGACTTGCCCAAGGTCACATGGCTAGTTTTTGTGTTACGTGTCTGAGGCCGGATTTGAACCCTGGTCCTCCTGACTTCAGAGCTGGTACTCTATTCACTGCACCACCTAGCCGCCCCCCAGTTCTACTTTTTAAAGATTTATTTCCTTCTGTGAATTTTTGTGCCTCCTGTTGCAATTTGGTCTATTTGATTTAAGGAGTTCTTTTCTTCAGTGATTTCTTTGTGTGTGTGCTTCTTTTACCATTAAACCAATTCTGTTTTTATGGTCTTATTCTCTTATTATGTTTGTGTTTCTTTTTGTTGTTGTTCACTCATTTCAATTGTGTCTGATACTTCATAATCCCATTTGAGTTTTCTTGCAAAGATACTAGAGTGGTTTGCCATTTTTTTTCTCCAGTTCATTTTGCAGATGAAGAAACTGAGCTGAACAGTGTTAAGTGACTTGCCAAGAGTTACAAAGCTGGTAAGTGTCTGAGGCCAGATTTAAACTGTGGAAGATGAGTCTTCTTGACTTAAGGTCAGGCACTTTGTCCACTGTGCTACCTAGCTACCACCTAGCTGCCTCTTTTATTAAGCTGTTAATTCTCTTTTCATAATTTTCTTATGTCACCCTAATTTCTTTTCCTGGTTTTCCTCTATCACTCTTACCTCTTTTTTTTTTTTTAAACTCTTCCAGAGATTCTTATTAGTCTTGTATCCATTTAGCATTTTTCTTTGTTGCTTTGTTTGTAGCTGTTTTCATGTTGTTGTCTTCTGAGTTTATGTCTTTGGTCTTTCCTGCCAGTGTAGTAGCTTTTTATGCTCAAATTTGTGTGTGTGTGTGTGTGTGTGTGTATGATTTGTTTTGTTTTAACTAATTTTTTATCTATTTTTCCTTACTTTAAACTTCATGTTAAACTTGGTCTTTGTTCAAGTGGGGAGTGGGGGAGGCACTGTGCCAAGCTTCAGAATTTTTTGCACTGCTGTTTTCACAGCTCAGTCTGGGGGTCTACAAGTTTTTTGCTGCTTCCAAGGTAGTATAATCCAGGAAGAATTGTGGTTAGTCCTCTCCTACTCTGTGCTCTGGTCTTTACTCAAGAAGGGCCCCTGGTCTCCTGCAATCACAAGTGCTAGTGCTCTTCTTAGCTCTGGAACTATTACCATGTCTAGGAATCTGCTCCCTTGTGACTGATCACAAGTACTTCTCTCCTCTGGGACCATGACCAAGAAAGTCTCTGGACTGAAATATGTTGTTGTTGCAGTTGTCTCCAAGGCCCACTGCTAGTGCTTCTGGCATGCTTCAGGCCTGATCCCACCCCAGTGTTATAGGCCTCTTCTGAAGACCTCCTTAAGCTGAAAAAAATCTTAACCTCTGAACTTTTGTTAGTTCTGCTGCTCCAAAATTAAATTTGAGGCATTATTTTAAAGCTGTTTGGAAGGGATTGTTGGAAAAATTCAGCTGGGTTCCAGCTTGTGCTCCACCATCTTGGTTCTGTCTCTCATCTGTAGTCTTCAAGGCAGTCTGTTCCACATTTTGCTACCATGTAGTAAAAGCAATAAAATGTGAATAGTGAAAACGTGGATCTTTGAGATAATATTTATAGAACACTTAACACAGTGCCTGGCACATAATAAATACTTTTTCCATACCTTCTCTTTGCTTTTATGGGAAGTAGGGGGTCAGTAAAAGTGCTTTGCAATTTTCTGAGAGCAATCCAACCTTCTCTTTTTCAATTCTGGGCTCAACTCTTTGTCCATGTGTCTATATTATCTGACCCAGATATATATACCTTTAAGGGACAAAGTGTCCATTAAAATGCATGTTGAAATCTGACATTTTTTCATCAATTTAGCCTTTCTTGTGTGGATGGACAGGACAAAATCCTTTGAGAAGTTCTGAAAATATCTGGGATTTAATGTAATCAACACAGTCCCGTCAGTAACCAAAAACATCCAGAGATCCCTCTGCAGAAGGATCCATGGAGAATCCCTAAACTGTTACTCTGAGTTGTATTACTCCATCATTGTGGCCAAAAACATGTTTAAGCATGTGTCTCTCCATTTTGTGCCCTACCTAATGTTCTACCTAATTCCATTGAATAGGGTTATTTCGATTTTTGTATCTTCCAAGAAATCCTGAATCATTTTGATGTACAGGTAGAAGATACCTTATTGTAAAAGAGCTCTTAGGTAGCATTTTGTTCTATCAAATCGAATACTTTTTCGGGGGGAGGTGAGAGAGGATAACCCACACACAATAAGCACAGTGAGTTCTCATATTCTCTTCCATTATTTAACTGCAAATAACTTCCATTATTTAATTGCAAGATGATAAATGTGTGGTCCATTGTTGAATATTGTTGGTGAAAGCTTCCTTACAATGATTTGTATATAGGTGACTCTCAGAAAGATTTTGTAAACCTGGGACATTAGACACGTAGGTTGACAATTATTGATATTCTCATCAAATGAGATGTTCATAAAGTACTTAACACAGTGCCTGGTACATAGTAGATGCTTAAAAAGATTCTGGTTACCTTCCTTCTCCCTACTTCCCTCCTTCTCATTCCATTTTCCCCCTGGTTTTTTTTGGGGAGGAGGGGGTTGCTTTTTGAAGGGCATTTGGGGTTAAGTGACTTGCCTGAGGTCACATGGCTAGTAAGTGTTACATGTTTGAGGCCGGATTTGAACTCAGGTCCTCCTGACTCCAGGGCCAGTGCTCTATTCACTGTGCCACCTAGCCGCCCCTTCCCCCCGGTATTAACAAGGTTGGAGATTTTTCCACACCTTTGGTATCTTTTCCTCCATATAATCAAGTCGATTTGATCTTCAAAGCTCTCAGAATTTTATTGCCTGAAGTGCAGATTTTTCCACGTATGTGTGTGTATGTGCATGCATGCATACACATACTTACCATCTTTTTTCATTTTAGTGTCCATATCTAGGATTCCATATGAGTATTGTAATGTTAAGGTCAAGTGGGATATTAGCGATTGAGTCTTGCTTCCAGTATCCTTAATAGAAAAGACAGTTTGTTAAAATGGCTTTCACAAATCTTACCCATTTTTCCTTCTATACAAAGTCCTTCTTCCCTTTTCATCTTTAATGCCTTTGGGATGTCTTTGCTTACTAGATTGTCTTGCCACACTTTCCTTAAATTGGTTTTATACTCTACTGTTTCTCTGCTTTATAAAACAATATTGTTCATAAATAATCTGTTATCTATTACAATAACTATTATAATATATCTATATAATATCATCTATTATATAAGATTTTGCAAACTTGTTTATGTTCTAACCCAGTGTTGCCCTTGGCAGCCAGCTCTCTTGGCAAGTAAGTTGTGTGTTTACAGACTAAGAAACTTTCTGGACTCCTGTCATCTCCTTGTTGTGACAGTTATTCCTTATTAGAGGCAACCAGGTGGCACAGTGGATAGAACACTAGACTTAGGAGTCAGGAAGACCTGAGATCAAATCCAGACTCAGACACTTATTAGCTGTCTGACCCCCAGCAAGTCAGTTAAGTCCTGTCTACCTCGGATATTTCATCTAGAAAACTGCATCCAATTCTCCCCCAGGACTATTATGAGATTACAGCGAGATAATTTTCATAAAGCACTTTTGTGTTTTATATTGTTAAACTTTAGCATGAAACTATTATAGTTGTTGCCAATGTCCTGTCTGTTGTCTGTTTCAGATTTTTTGTTTCCAATTATTTTTTTTTCATAATTCTGTTCTTTCTCTTCAAATGTATTTTTTTCTCATTATTCTGGTGTTTGTTTCTTTTACAAATTTTCATTTTGGCTCTGATGGTCCAACTGCATATAGACAGCTAACCCAGGGATGACTCCAATGTGAATAACAGGTCTTTTCTTATCTGTTAAAATCTATTTTGTTATCTCCAGTGTTTCTTGGTGCCTGCTTTGTCCCATGTCTGCCAGTTTTCTCTTTTCTTTTTAAAGAAGGTAGTCATAATATAGGAGCATGAGGCTTCTAATACACTTCACAAGGCTTTGTCCCCTCCCGTTTCTTGTTCCTAAAAATATGTTTTCTCACATTTCTCCCCATCTTCATATGTTTCCATCTTTGTCAAATATTACATGTATTTATGTTGATTGGATTTGGAGGATCTCAACGAGTTCAGCATGCCAAGTTCAGTGTTTGTTCAGGTGTTTCTCAGTCTTGTTGGGCTCTTCATGACCCCTTTTGAGGTTTTCTTAGCAAAGATACTGGAGTGCTTTGTCATTTCCTTCTCCAGCTTATTTTTAAAGATGAGGAAACTGGGGCAATCAGGATTAAGTGATTTGCCCAGGGTAACACAGCTTGTAATTGTCTGAGGCTAAATTTGAATCCAGGCCCATCACTCTATTCGTTGTGCCACCAAGCTGCCCTTATCAATATGTAGCTGGATAATAAGAGTGCTAACTTGCATTTATGTAGTGTTTTAAACTTATTAAAGGGCTTTCCACACACATCTCCTTTGAGCCTCCCAATGTCTCTAGGAGGTAGGATCTAAAGGGTTTATGTCCCTCATCTTACAGATGTGGAAACTGAGGCTGAAAGGGAAAGTTATTTGACCAGAGTTGTACAATTATGAAAGGTCATAGGTGAGATTTGAACCCAGATCCTGACCTGAAATCCAGCATTCTGAACACTGTAAATTCTATTTAGGACAGGATAGGTGTGGTTGGTTATAGGGTGAAGGATAAATAGATGGTATTATGAGTCCCTTCCTTTGGATTACTTTGTAAACTGCAAGGAAGTGATTCATACCAGCCTATCTTTCTTTTCCACCCTGTATCTTCCGATTCATTTAGGGATAGCAGCTGCAGAAATGATGCATGCATTGAAATAACTAAACATTTAACAAAATAAGGTTTATATATACATATATATATATATAATGTCTCTTTTTTATTTTGAACTTAGCAATCACCAACAAACATTTCAACATACAAAACAAGGAAGATGTATGTGTAAGAACCTAAGTCTCTGTAATGTAATTTGCTTATATATGTATATATAGAATATATATGGTGTGTGTGTGTACATATATATATACATATATATACATAAATAACAAAATTTGACATGATAGTAAACAAAACTATTCTATTTATGCCCCCTTCTATCTCTTTTTTGGTTCTTTTGTGCATTTAATTTTTTTTTTGCTGACTTTATTATCTCATATATAAGGAAAAATCTAAACCCCATTGGGAGACACTTTGCTTCTGTGGCAATAAATTCTTTAACAGATTTATTTATTACACCATAAATCAACCTTAATGGTACAGAGATAAGAGTTTCAAGGTCCATGTGTTGCATCTCAAGGACAAATCTGGGTGCCTGATTCCAGACATATTGTGATTGGTTGGATGTTTGCTGAATAACAAAAATAGCCATGCATCTGTTTTAGCGTCAGTACTGGAGCATTATTTATGAGTGGGTCACCCAAGTTCTTTCAGCAGCCAATAATAAAACACTAACCATATATAATTAGTTGACTTGAATACTGACTTTCCCATCATTTCTATTAAAATAAAGGGGGATAAGGTGATTGGAATTTGGGAAGAGCATTTGATGAATCCTGGAATTTTCTGGTGTAAAAGACAGGTTTTTGAAGCAAAGAGAAAAAAAGGCAAGGAGAAAACTAAGTACTATGTTATTAGCTCAGTGGCTTCAAGCACTCTAATAAACCCAGGCTTTGACCTAGGACTACATTCTACACATGTAACCAACAGATGCTTGCCTCCGTGGAGAGGTCTGGCTTAGGGGGTCTTACTTACCTCCCAACAGATTCATTTGTCCAGACCATATGCATCTCTGCCCACAGGGGTGTGGCTTTGGGCACCTTCTTCTTTTGTTCCTGCCTCCCTTTTCTCAAGTGTTAGAGAAAGGTGGAGGTTCTTGTCTCATGCACCCACAGTTCTTTTGAGCTTCCAGTCTTTCTGAAAGGAAGAGAGAAAAGAGGTTTTATACCAGCCACTTGGATTTTTCTCAGATTCTTGCTTAGTAAGCAGAGATATGAGCAAAAGCTTTCAACCCCTCAGAACCTATCTCAGGCTCCATTCAAAGTGACCTCCATCCCTGATGCCCTCCTGTTTCAGCTGCTTCCCTTTCGATCCGTTCTAGTTACTGCAGCCATATTCCAATTTCCTCATCTGCAGAATTATAGTCCAAATCATCAGCAAGACTGCAAATCCTATAATATCAGCCCAAGTCCAGGTTACACATGTGAGATGGGCCACACAGACATAGGTGACAAAATAAGGAAACAGGTCTGACAGTTTCCAGAAATAGCTTCTGTGAAAAGGTTAGTGGGGTTGTTTTTTTTAATGGAGAACTAGATCCTTATCTCAGAACCAGAACCAGGGAAATCCTGTTAGCAGAACAAGGAAGTCAAAACAGTTGAACCATGTATGGGAGCTGGAATGGATCAAATATGGTTTTTACTCTAGAAGAGTAGAGTACCATTTCTGCACATACAAAAACTGTGTAGCACCAAGGTGTTTTAAATGGTAAATAAAATGCAGCCATTTTATTTTGTATTATTTATTTTTGTTAACAAATGTTGGTATATTTGAGGCTAGCCCTTACCATGCCCTAAATACAGAGCAATCAGAAGACCTAACTTCAATCTCTGGCTCTTCCATTTGCTAGCCATATAACCTTGATGTAAATGACTTCTTTATTTGAGTTTGAGGGCCTTGGATTAGATGATCTCTAAAGTAATTTCTAGTTCTAACATCTGAGATTCCATGATCTTAAGGGGAAGGGAAGAGAGAGGAGGACTCCGGTACAGCTTCTGTCGTGGTAAGGCACTATAGGTAGGTAGTAGTTTGGAGTCCCAGAATGTGTGTGTGTGTGTGTTCTGGTGTGCCAGATAGTCCCCACTTGGCCACATATGCTTTTTAAGCTTACGCCCACTTTCTTATGGACTTTGTATGAATTTATGGGAGACTGTGCCCCTGATTTGAGAGTGATGTTTTATACCACCTATTATTACTATGCTCTCTTTGCAAATAGCCATTTCTTAAAACTAACTCTGCTGGCCAGTTGATATCAACTGATAATGTGGGAACCATCTTCATGGGGTCTGATAAGCAATGACATTAGGAAGACAGCCCTTACCTCTCAGGGTTACTCCCAAATCCCTACATGGGGAAGTTTACAGCCCTTTAGGAACCCAGTCTAACAATGTGAATCAGGGTTTATAGTAAGTAGCCTAGAGTCTATGTTATCTAACAAAGAAAATTATTTCGTTACTGTCATTAGGCTAACATTTGTCAAAATTTGTTATTTACTTTTCTCTCCAAAACATCTGACTTTATGGGTTTTTTTTCCTTCAGATTAGTTTTGACAAATGCCAAAGAATAAAAGCTGAACCACATTTAGAATGTATTCATTTTTAGATTTCTGAGTGCTTATAAATCTAAGGTTGGGTTATCTGGGTCACTCAGTTATTGGCATTTCTTTCCACACTTTGTCATCTCAGGCAGAAGGAGGGAATTTGAAGAACTCTTTCCTCTCTTTCTCCTCATTTCCCAAAGACAAATAATAGTATCTCATAAATATCTGAACTATAGATTTCCAAATTAACCTTTCCATGAAGGTGACTAGAACCAGTAATTTTCCACTAGAAACTTCTTATCTGTCTGTCTATCTTGTGCCATTACCAGCCAGGATCTGGGAAGTATACTTGGGAGAAATCAGAATAGGTGAATACCTTAAAATAAAATCCTTTCACTATATTTTAATTTTGTAAAGCTAATGCTTTTTGTATCCAAATCAAATGCCCCAGCTCCAATTCCTAAGAGTTACTCAGTTCACAAGTTCTACTCTCATCTTGGTACAGGCACCCACAGGGCATCACAGTCAGAAATAAAATATATGATCTCTCAGGCAAAGACATTATCTCTGTAAATCTCAGCATGTTGCCAACTACAAAGCCCAGTCCTCCGGTGTTTGCATCAGAGATCTGCTTTCATTCCCCCCTCCCAGTCACTTAGTGGGGGAGAGGTGGAGGAGGTTTAATAACTACCAGAAATGCAGGAAAGTAGAGCGATGAACAAAGAATAAGCAAGTTGTACTTGTTATGTGGTTGGGAGGTAGATTCTTGCATGGGCCAACGTTGAACTCCAGCTCCCTAAGCCCTTGTCACTCAGGTTTCAGGTACGCTTTAAGATATGTCTTGGCATGTTCGGAGGTAGTGATCCCATGTCTGGAAACAAATTACTACAAAATTGAATGAGAAGAATGGATATTGTAATGAATCTGAAAACCCATAGCAAAGTACTGTACTGCTGTTGCCTTGAAAGAACTCTGAAAGGATAGCTCCAGCCAGAGCCACAAAAATGTTTAGCCTTGGTGTTTCAGCTAATGCCCCAGCATCTACCACAGCCATTTGTCAAGGGGGCGAGTGGTTGATGTGATCGGGGCAAATGACAGATGGCCATATTGCTGCCCCCTGGCATCCAAAGCATTTCCAGGAGACTCAGAGGTATATGTCAGTCACACTGTCCTGTGCAAAACATGGCTTCTGGTAAAATGCAAGCTCACAGAGAGTAGAATTAGTCTTTTTTTCTTTTTATGCCTCATACCTAAGAGAGTGCCTGTCCTCCAGCAGGTACTTAATGAGGGCGGGACCATAATTATAGTGAATGGTTTTTAAAAATGTATTAGTAGAGTCCTTTAAAATTTTTTCTTTTTTATTATGACCTTAATGGCTCACATTTATATAGCACTTTAAAGTATGTACATTAATATTTTATCCTCACAACCCCCCCCAGGAGGTTGACGTTTTACTAGGCAAGCAGAAATTAAGTGATTTGCCCAGGTTCATACAGCTAGTATTGGGACTTCCAGAGACCACATCTAAAACTCTATCCATTGTGCCACCTAGCTGCCCAAGAAAGTGAAGCAGGAGAGAACAGTATATTCTATCATTCTTAACTGTATCCATCAGCACAAAATGCTTTGCACAAACCATATTTCCAGTCTCATTAAAAGTGTTTTTATTTTCTGTCCTGCTAAGTGGATAAGAGTGGGCAGGTTTTACAGTTTCTTCCAAGTCCATCAGATTTACAGTCTCATAGCAGTAGAGAACATCGAGTCCATCTCTCATTTGAAGCCCTAAGTGGTGAACCAGGCTCCAAACCCAAGCCTCTGCAACTGCATTTAGTACAACTACTTCTTTGGGGGGGTGGGGGGAGAGATAGGGAGGCTCAGAGTGACGTTCTACTAAGTCTTTTGTGTTGCTCCTGTTGATTTTCTCCCTTGTGATGAACCCCCACTTCATCTGTCTGTCTGAATGTAAACCAGTTGTTTTGGAATGTGTGTCAACTTGTTGTCCTGCGCCCTCCTTCCCCCACCTTACGTGTCCAATAATAAGATGACCGATTATATCTCTTGCATGGAGAAAGAACACAGCTGCTGCCGTTCCCCCAAGGACAGCATATAAAACTGAAAGATAACAGCCTCTGGTGAAGGTTACCCTCCAGTGGCCTCTGCGTCTCTAGGCTCTGGGTGGGAGGTTCACATGAAGCCTTGGATGGCAGATCCTGAGCTCCAGTGCTGTTAGAAAGGATGATGCATTTATAGCCTTCCCTGGAACTAGATCAGTCAGAGAAGATGTAGCTTGTAGAGAGAACAATGTAGGAAAGAAAAAAAAATTTTAAGGATTCCAGGCAGGCTTTCTTACTAATTCATTCCGGAGACAGCACAAGAACACTGATGACATTTTCCCCTGAGATCTCTTTATTTCAGTGGCATTCGGAGGAAAGGGAACTATCAAAGCATCAAACATGAAGAAGATGTATCTGTAGAAAGGATATGTTCGGTGTCCTGGGTCACTGATTGTGCTTTGTTGCTGGAGGTGGGTGGGAGCGGGGGTTGGTTGGTTCTTCTTTTTGTTGCTTAGTCATTTCCAGTTCTTCATGATCCCATTTGGGGTTTTCTTGGCAAAGATACTGGAATGGTTTGCTATTTCTTTCTCCACATCATTTTACAAGTGAAGAAACTGAGGCAAATGGGGTCAAGTAACTTGCCCAGGGTCACACAGCCAATAAGTGTCTGAAGCCAGATTTGAACTCAGGAAGATGAGTTCTCTTGATTCCAAGCCCAGTGCTCTATCCACTGTGCCACTTAGTTGCCCCCTTTTGTGGTTATTTTTCTTGAGTGAGGAGGAAGTACAGTGAAGTAGACATGTAAAAAACATTGAATTTGGAAGAAAAAGACTCAGATTCCCCATCTTCTGTTTGCAGGCTGTGTGATCTTGGGCAAATCATTCCCTTCTCTGAGCCTGTTTTCTCATCTGTAAAATGAGGAGGTTAGATTAGCTTTTCTCTCTCTTAAGAGCCATTCCACATCTAATATTCAGTTTCCGTATTTGTCATTACATTGCATGTGTCCAATTTTGCCACAGAGGAAATTCATCATCTCCCAAGACGTAGGAAGAAAAATATCTAAGGAAAATATTTTTCATAGGGCCATAGATCTAGAGCTGGAAGATTAGGAATCTTTGCATTATACCATGCTTGACCTTGTAAGGCCTTCTAAATCAATCCCTTCATTTGACAGATGAGGAAAATGAGGCAGGTGGGGGTAAATGACTTGCTCAGGGTCACACAGCTAGTATGTGTCCAAGGCAGCATTTGAACTCAGGTTTTCCTCTCTCTGGGCTCAACCCTCTATCCATTATACCACAGCATGTCACACCTGGTTCAAGACAGGTAGTCTATCATTAATTCATATATCTCAGAGCTGTAAGTGATCTCAGAGGTCATTTAGTCTTAATACATATCTAGGATCTCTTCTTGAATATCCCTGTGTTCATGCAGCCTATGCTTGAAGTCATGTAGTAAGTTTACTATTCATATCACTTTTGTGCAGGTATAATTATTAGGAACTTTTGCCTTCTGTGAAGCTGAAATCTACCTTTCCTCCTCATTCACCTGTTGATCCTCATGCTTGTTCCCAGGCTCAGCAAAACAGGATTAAATTCCCAGGATTTATGACAATTGCTGTTAGAAGTCCTTGATTGTGCACTCCATCCTGAAAGGGATGATGTCTCAGTGATCGCTTTTATTCTTTCCCAGCACCTATCCTGGTGCTTTATGCCTGGTACCTACTTAATTAATGGTTTTTTGGAGAAATGCATGAGATGCCATTTCAGCTGGACTCCAAAGGAGGCCTAGGCCAGGTAAATCAGCAGGTGATAGGACAAAAGCAGAAGCAGAGACAGGAAGGAGATTGCAAAGGGTCTGTATGATTCAGAAGACTGAATCAACCAGCCTGGCCAGAAAATTGGAAGAGGTGAATAACTGGAAGTAAGGTTAGAAAGGTTGGCTGGTGCCATTTTGTGGAGGCTTTGAATGTCAGGGTAAGGAGTTCGGCTTTTAGCCAATAGTAACTAAGATGCTGTTAAGGGTTTGTTTGTTTGAATCTGTGGAAGGATACAGCCTCATTGATATCAGATGCTTAACAGTAGCATGGGACATGCAGCTTATTTTATGGCCCTCTGGGAGAACCAGACTCGTAATTACTCACATTTCTACTCTACATTTCTGCTTGCGATTCTTCAGTATAACTATCAAATCTTCTAATGAAAGGCAAGAATTATTGCCCCTATCTTACAGCCAGGGAAACTGAGGTGAATCTATTTACCCAAGACTATACAACTGATGTCAGAGCCTGGAAATTCATCCATGTCTCCTGACTCCTGGCATCACGATTTTTTCCATTTTTTCCCCTGATGCTTTTTGGGATTTGGGGGGGGGGGCGAGGGAATGGGTTCCACATATTTTGATAACTTTATTTAAAAATTGTTGGTTTCCTTTGTAATCCTGGATTTTATTTTGTACATTTAAAAACATTATCCTGGGGAGGCATTCGTAGGTTTGACCAGACTGACAAAAGCATTAACAACACAAGAAAATATTAGGAATCCTTGCCTTGGTGCCTTGGATGAGAGCCAAATCCTGTGATTCCAGAGTAGAGAATTATGAAGTCCTAGTCTCAACTTTCAGCCGTTTCAGTAGCAGCAGTCATGTGGTATATGCTAAATAAAAATTAGAAAGGGAAAAAATGCATTAAATAGCCTCCTATCATCAGCTATTCCAGTATTGGTATTTTAGTCGCCACTTGCCCCTTCTTCCTGGGTAAACAGACAGATCTGTTTTAGATTCCCTTCCTTCTAATTAGAAGAGTACCATGGTGGAAAAAAAATGTATATGTATGTATGAATGTATGTATATGCATGGTGATCAGACCTATCCCTACTTGTAGCACCAATGCAATATTCACAGTGCCCACGATCACTGTAAATACACCTGCATGGTACTCAATCACAAAATATAAGAGATTCTCCATATAGAAGACAGAAGTAAAACATTTATTCAGATACCAGGAAACCAAATCCCAAAACCAATAAGTCGATTCCATCATAGTAGCAAATGAGCCATAACAGCATAGAGAGCCACAGCATCCTTTAGCCTTCCCACCAACCAACACAAGACCAATATTTACTCACAAACCTATCTGTCTCCCTCACAGTGTGCTCTCCTCCCAACTGTCTAGCTGGTTTTGACACCCAGCTTCCTATGGGCTCTACTTCACCCTTCAGCAAACTCCTCCCCATACAGGCTCTGTGTGATTACATTCACCTTGTTAGGGGGCAGAGTTTATTTTCAAAGAAGGGAAAGTCTTCAAAAATTCTCTTAGACTTACTAAAGGACAGGGAAGATCTTCAAATTCCCATTCCCTTTACACTACCATACTATTGTTTGTGTGGATCTGAAGAACGATTAGCTTTTTAAAAATCCCTGTGCTGATGTTTCTGGCCTTGGAGCCACAGTTGTATATTGAACAAAGGTCTTTTTTACAAGGAAACTAGTTTTCATTCATCTTCTATTGCATCAATTTCTAGGTCTAGCACTGGCGTATGCATATTGGTGCTTTGGCAGATGGTGAGCGAAGTTATTTGTTCCTTCTTGGCTAGCCCTTCTCTTATAGTTAGACTCCAAAGGAGGCCTAGGCCAGGTAAAAAGGGACCCTTCTTGGCAGGTGAGATGACAAAAACAGAAGCAGAGACAGGAAGGAGAAGGCAAAAGGTCTGTATGATTCAGAAGACTGTGTGAGTCAACCAGCCTAGTCAGAAGATTTGGAATAAGTAGTTAGGAATCAGGTTAGAAAGGCAGGCTGATGCCAGTTTGTGGAGGGCCTCAGGTGCTAGGTGTTGCTGCTCTCTCCCAAATACTTTATGAAGGCATGACTTTCTTCCTATCTCCCTCAGTTCTGCCCTTTGTGGGACTAATTTTCCTTTAAAGGCAAAGAGAAAGTGCCTAAGGTGACTGCCTTAGAAAAGCTAACTCTAGCAACGCCCTAATTTCTCTAATATCCAACTGCTATATGCTTTGCTGAGCGGAATCTGAATCCATACAGTCCCTGTAGTGGGAGGCTATAAAAACATGAGTCAATTAAAATCTCTCCTTTGTACAGGTCTGTGCCCTCAGCAAGGAAGATCCTAGCAATGAGACTAAGAATCTATCTTCTTCAGTGTCATTTTAACGATGGAACATGCCAATAAGCAACTCAAATGGTTAGTCACTTTATATTAATGCTGGGTTAAACAACTGGATGATTGGAGTTTAAAAATAACTTGGAAGAAAAAGAGATAGGTCTGGATCAAAAAGGTAATATAACAGGGATGGTGAAGGAACAGAAGATGGGGGAGTCTCCATCTTGGACCTACCCCTCTGGGTGAGTTTAGCAAACCAGGATCCACCTAGACCTACCTCGTTGTAGCCTTGGTAGTCTGATGCTGGCTACCTCATCATCGATACTACTCCCACTTCCCTGGCTTCTTCTCTCCCACTCTGCTGCTGCTTACCTGAACTCTGTCCTCATCAGATGAGATAATAGCTGTAAAGTCCTTAGCACAATGTCTGGTACGTAGTGATTGTTTAATAGATGCTTGTGCTCACCTCCTCTTCATGCTCACCTGTCCCTAGCACAGGTGGCAATAGTGGTAGCTCCATTTTCTTTTTCCCGAACTATGTCTTTCTCTCTCCCCACCCCCAACCTCTGCCTCTGCCTCTATCCCTCTCTCTCTCTCTCTCTCTCTCTCTCTCTCTCTCTCTCTCTTTCTTTCTCTCCCTCCCTCCCTTTCTCTCTCTCTCTCTCTCCCTCCCTTTCTCTCTCTCTCCCTCCCTCCCTCTCTCTTTCCCTGTCCCTCTCTCCTTCTCTTTCCCCCTCTCTCTCCCTTCCTCTCTCCCCCTTTCTCTTTTCCCCTCTCTGTTCTCTTTCTCCCTCCCTCTCTCTCTTTCTCTTTCTCTGTGTCTCTGTCTCTCTCTCTCTGTCTCTCTCTCTGACTGTCTCTCTGTCTCTGTCTCTGTCTGTCTCTCTCTCTGTCTCTCTCTGTCTGTCTGTCTGTCTGTCTGTCTCTCTCTCTCTCTCTCTCTCATCCCCAGTTCAGTGGCTAATGGTATCAATGACTGTGGCAGCTGCATGACAGTAGTGATTGGTGGTCGTCCCACACCTGGCACCCCAGACTGCCTGTCTATGCTCTCATCTTTACCTTTCTGTCACCAAGTCTCTCAGTCCAGCATTGTCACCTCTAGGTCTTGCTCCTCTTGTGAGGGTTTCCCCTCCTTTCTTCCTTCAGAATAAGAAAAGCTAAGTTCTCTAGGAGTGCTGTAGATTAAATGATGGCAATCCCTGTCTGCCAGCAGACATAGTTCTTCCGCCAATATCTGCTTACATTAATTTATGAGATCTCCCAGAAGAGAAATTGAAAATTCTTACCCCTCCAACTTAGGGCTGAAATACCAGATCCAATAGGTAAAAAAGACATGAATTTCTAAATACCAAATCAAAACTGGTTGGTTAGAGTTTCATCCAGAAAGTTTTGGAGGTTATGCAAATGGAGGACCGAGGATCTGAATAGTAGTGAGAACATGGCACAAGTTGCAAAGAAACAGAAGGTGAATTCATCTCTGAATTCTCCTCTCATGAAAGGGAGATTGTAGTGGACTAGATGACCCACCAATGCCGTGCATTTATGAATATTTCAAGCCCAGAGGTCAGCAGAGGACATAATTCTGGTGTCCTCATCTTTGTCCCATATGAGAGCTTGCCTCTTCTGTTTATACAATTACATAGAAGATGATCAGCATCTAGTCCAAATTCATCATTTCTAATTAATATTTTATCAAATATTATTATGGTATTTATATTTTCCCTCATGTACTATGGTATCTTTATCTTTGTCACACATGAGAGTTAGTTTCCCATGCATGTTTGTACAGTCATTTGCAAAATGACCAATAGCTATTTGACTTAATCATAGCTAATTAATATTTACTAATTAATATTCATATTTTTATCTCACATGCTCTGGTATCCTCATCTTTATTGCACATGAGAATTTATCTCTCATGCACAAGTTTGTACAATTTTATACAAGGTTGCCGGCAGCCATTTAGCCTCATTATAACTAGTTAATATTAATATTTGTCTCTCACATACTCTGGTTTCCTTATGTTTGTCTCTCATGTACAAGTCTGTATAATTATATACAAGTTTGCTGGCAGTTATTTAACTTTATCATAACTAATTAATATTTACTAATCAGTATTAATATTTTCTCACATACTTTGGTCTCATCTTTGTCAGACATGAGAATTTATCTCTCATGTACAAGTTTGTACAATTATGCAAGATGGCCAACAGCCATTAACTTCATCATCACTAATGAATATTTTAGCAAATATTAACATACTATTATGTTTTTATTTATTCTATTCAATAATTCAAATATTCAAATATTGATATACTATTAATGTGTCTTTCATGTGCTGAAATGTCCTTATTTTTGTCATACCTGAGAGTTTGTTTCTCATGCACAATTTTGTACAAAATGCCCAGCAGCCATTCTAACTTCATTGTCGCTAAATAATATTAATATTTGTCTCTCCTATATCTGGTGTCTTCATCTTTGTCACGTGTGACAATGTGTCTCTCATATACAAATTTGTATAATTATATACAAGACGACCAGCAGCTATTTGAAGTTCATCATCACTAATTACTATTTACTAATTAATATTCGTATTTATCTCCCATGTACTCTGGTGTCTTCATCTTTGTCTCACGTCAGAATTTGTTTCTCATACACAAGTCCTTACACTCACAAGATGACCAGCAGCCATTTGAAGTTCATCATCACTAATTAGTATTTACAGAGTTCTTTCCTTTCCCTGGTCTGCTAACAGCTACATAACATGAAAGAACGGTATGTAAGAGCTTTTCTCTTTCAAGCAATGGGACTCAAGGATGGAGTGATAGGGGTGACCCTCAGTGGAAACGGGATGTCTTTATGGATCAACTGCTCTGAAAAGTTTAGTCAGAGAAGGCCTTTTTACACATAAGGAGAATGGAAGCTATTTGAGGGCAGGAACTACTTAATTTTTTTCTCTGTACCTCCAGCACCTACCATACTGTCTTGCATGTGGCCATCTAAGCCTATGATTTCATTGGTTTCCATTCTTCCTTGCAAATCAACAACTTCCCTGCAACTGAGCCTTAGGGAATTCTGTGAAGTACTGAGAGGTTAAGTGAGTCATCCTAGTCACACAGCCAGCATTTGAGACAATGGATTTGAACCCAGGTTTTCCCGACCCTAAAGCCAATACTCTCTGTCATGTTCTCTCTTACCTTGCACATGGTAGGCATTTAATAAATGTTTGCTGAATTGAATTATACAAATAATAAAAAGACCAGTATTACAGGTCTTTTAGTATACAAGAGCCCCACTCTACTCCCACCTTTTAGGCCTATGACCCCTTTCCAACATAATGTTAGTTATGAACCATCTGCCCTGCCATTTAACCCCAAGATCCATGGAACCTTATCATCTGCTTTGCCAGCTGGATCCTAAGTAGCACCTGACTTTTCCATCTGCCATAAAACTCATCCCCTCTTTATGTGTTGTCTCCCCTA
Source organism: Pseudocheirus occidentalis (assembly GCA_028646575.1). Classification (NCBI taxonomy): domain Eukaryota; kingdom Metazoa; phylum Chordata; class Mammalia; order Diprotodontia; family Pseudocheiridae; genus Pseudocheirus; species Pseudocheirus occidentalis. The sequence continues at coordinate 177,856,354 of CM053593.1, forward strand.
ATTAGAAAGTGAATTTGAGAGCAGTGTCTTCATCTTTCTATTTGTATCTCCAGTGTTTAACTTGGCATATGACGTATGGTAAGCGTTTAATCAATGCTTTCCCATTCTTTTCTGTTTTAGTCCCTAGAACACAAAACACAGTGCTTGAAAACAGAAAACTATTGTACTTCCTGGTTTTCCCTACCACACTTCCACAGTGGGGAACCTGTGGCCTTGAGGCCACATGGGGCCTTCTAGGTCCTCAGGTGCAGCCTTTGGACTGAGTCCAAATTTTCCAAAACAAATCCTTTTATTAAGGGGATTTGTTCTGTGAAGTTTGGATTCAGTCAAAGGGTCACACTTGAGGACCCTACAGGGCTGTCTGTGGCCTCAAGGTTATGGGTTTCCCACCCTTGAGGCACCCTCTTACTTAACCAAGAATGCGTGTTTTGGTTTCAATATGGTGGCATGTGACTGTTATCCTTGCTATTGGGGAGATTGAGGCTAGTAGGTCTCTTGAGCTTGGGAGTTCTGAGCTGCATTAAGACCAAAGCAAATAGGGCTTCCACACTAAGTTCTTATAATATAGTGAGCCCCAAGGAGTGGGGCTCTGCCTCCAGAGAGGTCAGTCAGCCAGGGTCAGAAATGGAGTAGGTCAAAGATTCTGTGCCCATCAGAAGTGAAGCCTAGGGGTGTCTAGGTGGCACAGTGAATAGAGCACCAGCCCTGGAGTCAGGAGTTCAAGTCAAGCCTCAGACATTTAACACTTACTGGCCATGTGACCTTGGGCAAGTCACTTATCCCCAATTGCCCTGCCCTTCTCCCCCAAAAAAAGCACAACTTTAAAAAAAAAGGAAGTGAAGCCTGCCTATGAGCATCCATTGCACTTCTAGCCTGGAGGAAATAAGAGCCAGTATTAGGGAAAGAATGAGGTAGAGAAGGGGGGGAAAGAAAGAGAAAGAATCAGCAAGTTGTCGTTCCTCTCTGGCCCTCAGTTTTTTCATTGGACTATAGATAACCTCTGAAGTCACTTCCTATTCTAAATCCATTATCCTTTAATGAATGCTACTATTTTTTTAAACCAGTGGGCTTTTGTTGTTGTTTTCTATAAATGATCCATAGGAAATGACAGCATGTGGGGTGGGGTGAGTAACCTTGAAGATTTCCTGTGGTCCAAAAAAGGAGGATGCTTGCATTAATCCAAGTGACAGAATTAAATAGAGATAGAAGAGAATAAGCATTTGTAGGGTACCTTCCGGGTTGCAGACACTGTACTAAACTCTCCTTCAGTCCTCACAACAACCCTGCAAGGTATATCTCTTTTTAACAGTTGAAGAAGTTGAGACAAACAGAGGTTAACTGAGTTCCCTGGGGTTACACAGCTAGTAAATGTCTAAGGTTTGACTTGATCTCAGGTCTTCCTGACTCTAGGCCCAAGTACACCCTCTCTCAGCTGTACCACCTGAGGGTAGATTATAGGTTGGCAATAAATCCTTGTTGAATTGACTTGAACCCCTTTAGTTTCATCTTCATTAGAGTATCAGTTGACTGAACTATTAGTCACCGAGAGGCTCTGAAAGAGGGCTGACTTCCAGGCAAGAAAGGTTCAAGCCTTGCTTTCACATACTGGCAGTGAGACCCTGGGCAAGTAACTTAATTACTCAGTGCCCAGATAAATCTCTTAGACTGTAAATTACAGAGAAGTTGCCAATTGGCATCGGTCAAAGGAAGCTCCTTCAACCAGTGAAATCACAAATGTATCCCAAAAATCAATAACAAGAAGGAAGTCTTTTCTTCTACACTTGAACCAGCCCCTAGACCCGCGTCCCGTACATGATAGTTCATTAATGTTTGGTCCTGTTGAGAGAACCTGTTGTGTCTTCATGTATGTATCATACCAACTGATTTTGTCTCTTCCTTTTCTCAGATGTCTGGAATTTATGTGAAACCTCCCTGTTTTGTGTCAGCATTTTTCATTGGGAAGGGAATCAGGGTGGCACAAAAGAAAGTGATGTATCAGTTAGCATTTAGTAAGTATCTACTAATGTGCCAGGCACTGTGCTAAACACTGGAAATACAAAAAGAAACAAAAGACAGTCCCTACCCTTAAGGAGCTTACAATCTAGAATGAGTGAAAATCACTCTATTTCCTTTACTCCTCTGTCACCTTAGGCAAGTGATTAAGCCTCTCCGGATCTGTGTCTTCATTAGCATGATGGGGTAGGATTGGATGACCCAGAAGGTCCTTTCCAGCTCTGAATCTCTAATCCTATATAACATTAAAGGTGGGAGGAATCTTGGTAATCATCTGGTCCAACACCTTCATTTACCAAAGGAGAAACTGAGACCCAACATGAGCATTATAATACCTTATCAAAGGTCATACAATTCATTATTAGCCTTAGAGCAATTTGCCACAGTGATGTGCTGGAATGTCCAGTTACGATGGCAACCATGAAAGGTCTTACCAGAGCCCAGGTATTCCATAAGCACTTTGGCAGAGATTTCAAAGAGTATCAAATGATCAAAAAGGCCAAAGATAAATAATAATCTCCATCCAGTCCAAGACTGTACAGAAAGAGAGCTAGATGCCTGTGGGCACTAGGAAACAGATCCACCAGAAGACCTGGAGCCAGCATCAGCTTAGGTGAACAGCCTGAAGCCTGGGAGCCCTCTGAGTCAGATGTTCTTCTGAAGCCAAAACTCACCCAGGCTTCACAGGCCCTAAAACCCTGCTCTGACTGTAAAATGAGTTGGACTATAGATAGATAACCTTTAAAGTCACTTCTGATTCTAAATCTGTTATCTTTTCATGAATGCTTCTATTTTTTTAAACCCATGGGCTTTTGTCATTGTGCGTTTGTTTTATTGTTGACAGAAGGTCCTGATCCAAGCCCAGTTTCACTGGGACCAAAATGTGAGAATGTTTAATCACATCTGCCAAGAGAAGTAGAAGATTTGGTGATCAGCACCTGAAGCTAGCAGGATCTTGATCTTGGCCTGTTGGAGCAGCTGTCCTCAATACAAAGAGACAGGGAGGGTCCTTAGGGCTCTTGGAGCCACCACAGGTGACAAGGACAGCTCAGCAACCATGGAATCCTTTCTGTAGATCTGGCATGATCTCCAGCATCTAATTGTGACCAGTAATGGCCACAACAGGAGGGGGAGCCATTTCTTGATTAAGAAATCCACAAGGAGGAGAAAGGGAAGGGTTTCCAAGGCCAGAATTGGACCACCAGGAAAGAAGGCAGATGCCAGGGATTATAGAAGAGAACGAGGTTTAGTCCCAGCCGACTCATCCAGAATTGCAATATCTATAACATCCAGAATACAGAAGGGTCAAATAAAATGTCCACTCCATCTGTGTGTTCAGGGTCACACAACTAGCAAGTGTCTAAGGCCAGATTTGAAGTCAGAAAAATGAGTCCCCCAGACTCCAGGCCCCTCACTCTATCCATTGTGCCATTTAACTGCCCCACCCCGACCTGTTCATTTTGTTGTTGTTCAGTTGTGTTTAATTCTTCATGACCCCATGGACATTCCAGACCCTTCTGTCCTCCACAATCTCTTAAAGTCTGTCCAAGTTCATGTTTGTTGTTTACATGACACTCCCTGTCTCATCCTTGACCATCCCCTTTTCCTTTTGCCTTCAATCTTTCCTAATATCAGGGTCTTTTCCAATGAGTCCTACCTTCTCATTATGTGATCAAAGTACCTGTAGTGGCAACCACAGTGACATACTCAGGATGGCTGCTAGCACAGGTTTTTAGATCTGCTTTACTAGGAAAGATAGCTGTTTATGGGTCAACAATTTTTTTTTTATTTACATTTACTAGTTCGGGGGAAAAGTCAGCACCATGAACTTCAGAGAAAATACAAGCAGAAAAATAAAGACCGACGGGACTCTGACTGCCTGAATCAAAACAATATTGTTATACATTTTACATACATTCCTGGATAGAGAGAGCCTTTACATCTGAGCAGTCAGGGAGCTCTGAACATACAGCCACACAGAACCTCAACCATGGAATCAGAATATCCTTCTTATAAGCAAGCCCCCAAAGCAAAACACTAACTCACAGTATATATAAAACTTGTGAAAACCTTCCTACAAGTAAGTTTCCCCTAAGGAAGCTTCCCTTAATGAGCCTATTAAAAGGCAGGGAAGGTCTTAAATCCCATTAACATTACAGTATCTAAGCTTCAACCTCAATATTTAACCTTCCAGTGAATACCCTGAATTAATTTTTGTATTGCTCAGTTGAGGGCATGTAATTGAAGTCCTGAGAGGTGAATGAACTTGCCCCAGATTATGCCATGGAGTAAGTGGAAGAAGTGGAATTTGAACCCAGGCCCTTTGACTTCAGAATGAAGTCCACTGTGCAATAATACAAAATGAGACATTGTTCTTATTAAAATGTTAAATTAAATTTTATTTTCTGATCTGGATTCTCCCCACCCCTCCTCTACTTAATTAAAAAAGCAAAAACAACAAAAGCTTTTGTTAAAAAGATGTAGAAACAAAACAAATTCCCTCATTGGTCATGTCCCCTCCAACCCTTCCCCCCTCAAAAAAATATCTCAGTCTTCACTCTGAGGCCATTAGCTCTCTGTCAGCAGGTGGGTAGCATGTTGTCATCTCGAGTCCTGGACTTGCAATTGGTCTTTGTGTTGATTAGAGTTCCTAAGTCTTTCAGAACTGACAATATTGTATGAATTATTCTCCTGGATCTGTTCCCTTCACTCTGTATCACTTCATTCAAGTCTTTCTGAAACTAACTCTTTCATTTCATATAACATAATAGTATGCCATCATATACATATACCATAACTCATATATGTGTCTTATACCATTATATATATGTATATATATGTATATACATGTCTATGTATTATAGACACATATATAATGTGTATATATGTACTTGTATACTATTCTCCAACTGATGGGTACCCCCTTAGTTTCCAATTCTTCGTTGTCACAAAAAGAATTGCTTTAAATATTTTTTATACATAGAGGTCCTTTTCCTCTTTCTTTGATCTATTTGGGGTATAGACTTAATAGAGAAATCACTGGGTCAAAAGGTATGCACAGTATAATGGGTTTGGGGGCATAGTTCCACATTGTTTTCTAAAATGACTAGACTGGTTCAACAATTCCAACAATGCATGAAGGTAACTATTTTCACACAGCCCTTTCAGTATTTTATTTTCCATTTTTTTTCCTTTTCTGGTTAACTTTGCCAAAATGAGTTGTTTTAATTTGCATTTCTAATTATTAGTGATTCAGAATTTTTTTCACAGTTATTCTTAACTTGAATTTCTTTCACTGAAAACTGTCTATTTATGTCTTTTGACCATTTATCATTTGGAGAATACATTTTATAAGAATTAGAGTCAATCAGTTGCCGATAAATCTTAGAAATGAGACTGTTATCAGAGAAACTTGCACAGATTTTTTCCCCATTTACCTGCTTCTCTTCTAATATATTGCTGTGGCCAGCAAGTCTGGGCCTAGCTACCAGCTGAGTGAAATAAAGGGAAAAAGAGAGAGACAGAGAGCTTCTAGCTGAATAAGAAAGAGGGAGAGAGACAGGGTTGTATTCCATAGTCTGTTTATTGCAGACCTATTTCATACAGAGCCGAAGATACATGGAAGACACAAGGTTTATATACCCTTAGCACAATGCAAGAAACCATCCTAGGTCTCAATCTTTCTCTACCCTAACCCAAAGCCAATCACTCGTCAAAATCTTTATCCTGGGACCATATCCAGAGGCATAAACAGGGTGTTACAATCAAGACTTGCAAATGGGGCGGAGCCAAGATGGCAGTGTAGAAGCAGCAAGATCCCATAGCTCCCACACCGCCACCCTAAACACCCATAAAATTATGAGCCCAGATAAAGTCTAGGAGTCTCAGACTCACAAAAATACAGAGAACCCATCTCTCGCTGAAGGCAGCTCGGCAGCAGGGTCTCATCGTGGCAGACTGAATGGAGGCTGGAACAGCCTGAAGCTGAGACCACAGCCAGGCCTGGGACAGTGGGAAGGAGCCAGGCTGAGCTGAGCCAGCGGGCACCGCAGCCAGTCTTCCAGCCTCCAGCACCTCCACATCTGCCAGGAGTGAGGAACGGGGACAGGAGAGGCGCAGCTCGCACTGCAGTGCAGCAGAGACCGCGAGGTAGCCACAAGGAGCCTTCCAAACTGCAGAGTGAGTCTACTTCAAAGAAAATCTAAAGCATCTGCCTAAGGGTATCTTTAAAGAGTCAGAAACGGTTAGTGAAAGTGAAACTTTGAAAATTAATTTGGGGGTGGTAAAAGCAGTTCGGTCAGTCTGCCCCCAGGGCAAGAAAGCAGTGGGGGAAGGGCACTGCTGGAACCGGCAGTGGCCCCCACCAGGTTGCTTCATAGCCCCTGGCCTGCGGACCCCACAGGGGGACTGAATCGATTGATCAGGGCCAAGTGCTCTTGCGTTGAGGGGCCTGGATCTGGATTGTGGTCTTGGGTGGTGGTCCTGGGGGGCACTTTCAGCAAGCCAAAGCTGGGGGAACTTGCAACACCCCGCTAATAACTCTGGCAGTTGGGAAAACCCCAGCGATTTGGAACAGAGCTTCCCCCCCTAGAAGCAGAGTTTCACAGACCTAAAAAAACCAACCAATTAATTGACTGGCCAACATGAGGAAAAGGAGGCAAAATAAAAACACCCATAAAACTCTAGAATCCTTTTTTGTGGATAAAAAGGGTCAAAGCATGGAACGGGAGGAAGAGAGCCCAGAACTCAGAACTCCCACACCAAATGCCTTCAAGAGAATTGAAGAAT
>CM053593.1:177863654-177940730 GCA_028646575.1 Pseudocheirus occidentalis
GAATTCAAAGTTCTCCAATACCTGCAACTAGGAATTAAGATATACAGGGGCTGGGATAGGGAGACCCTCCCTGTCCTACCAGAAAATAAGAGAGCAGAGCAGGGGAGGGGCTTTACAGTGGGATTGCTGTTTTAAGATTGGGGCAAAAATGTAATGAAAATGAATAATGTAAACAAGAAAACAAATAAAAAATAATTTTAAAAAAAGACTTGCAAATTCTCAGTACTTTCTTTAGATATTCATGAAACCAATGAGAGCATCCACCCAACAAGATTATATTTTCCTTGCATATCTGCCTAATGACCTTTGTAGAACTGGGGAGCTATGTGGCCAAAGACCCTGAAAGTCTTGGCCTACAACAATATATGGCATTGGTTTGATTTGTGGAAAAACTTTCCAGTTATATGTAATCAAAATTTCTAATATCTAAGGTCACTTAATGTGATAGATAATAATATCACAGATATTATTTATTAGCTACTATATTGTCCAGGTCTAATGTTCCAATGTGGAACCTGGAACCCCCAGAAGGCTTTATAAATATTTGCTGATTAATTGACATGCTCTTGGCTTTTATGACTCACTGACTAGCAAACATAAAGGATGTTGCTGCATTAATAATAGCTGACACTTATATATTGATGTAAAGCTTTTAAGGCTATATATGTATAATCATTTGATTTTAACAACAACTTGTAAGTTGTTATTCAGTCATTTCAGTTTTATCGGACTCTTCATGATCCCATTTGGGTCATTCTTGGCAAAAAAAAAAAACTGAGTGATTTGCCATTTCCTTCTATAGCTCAGTTTACAGATGAGGAAATTGAGGCAAACAAGGTTAAGTGACTTGTCCAGGGTCACACAGCTAGTATCTGAGGCCATATTTTAATTGGTGAAGATGACTCTAGTCTTGTCACTCTATCCACTGCACCACCTAACTGTCCAAAGGTAACTTCCATTCTCCCTTTCAGGGAATTGAACCCTGGTTTCCAATGTGACAGGAAGAGATATTGACAGCTAAACTAACACTCTAGTAACTTGTAAGAGGTCAATTCCTGTTATTATACTGGTTTTAGAGATGGAGAAACTGAGGCTGATCCAAGTCCAGTGACTTGTCCATAGTTACACTACTAGTGTCTTTTATGAATTTAGGTACTCTTGATGTCAGAGAAGGATCGATATCATTCTATTCCTTACACCGCCTAGAAGCTTAAAAAAACAAAGATTTTTTTTTCTTTTTAATAATTTGGTATCAGTGTTTCCCCAACTAAAAAGTACTTTTTTAAAGTAACAATTGACTTCTTTCTTCTTATAATTTTATTTAAAATCATACCTGAGGCCAGAAACTAGGAAAAATGTAAGTGCTATTAAGTCTCTCTTTTCAGTCCTTCCCTACTGTAAAGCCTATTTAACACCTCTTTGATATGGTATCAGAGCACTTTACACTTCTTTGGAAAACTATAATTACTTGGTTATTAGCATAAGATTTGTATTTTAAAAAGAAAAAAAAAAGGAAGCCTCTAGGTCTCTCTTACTGAATTGCTAAGACTATATCCTGATTCCTAATAGTTGCCTTTTTTGTAAGGGGAGGAGGGGTGATAACCCTTTAGGAAATAGCTAAAAATAGCAGTAAGCAAGATGTGAAGATTAATTTGGCAAAAATAAATTAGGGAAATAATAAATTGAGAAGTGGAGAAAAGTGAGAGCTGCTTGTTATCCCATAAATATCCATATACAAGTTTGAGAACTGAAACTTGGGTTCTAGACCCAGTTAAGTTTCCAAATCTTTGCCTCTCCAGGACAAGTTTCCTCATCTATAGAATGAGGGAGTTGGACTAGGTAACCTACCAGGCCATTCTGGATCTAAAAATTCTGTTCTCTGCCATTCTCCTAGTTTATGTAGTATATATATATATATATGGTTTTACAAGTTTTCCCAATTCTGCATGCCTCAGAGAGCTCCCTCTATTTGAACAAATACATAAAATTGAAAAGGCCCCAGGAGAACTGTTTAGAATCAATCTCTCAATCCCAAGTGGTAAATCCGAGGCCTTTCCAAGCCATTTCTCCAAATTCACTCTATAATACATCTTTAGGATGGCCACTAATTGTGGATTATACAGTCATAAAAGCGGAAATCATAAGTCTTTTTCCCATACTAATAAATTGTTGACTAATCTCTCAAACACTGGACCAGTTTTTCCCTTTTACAAATCATGGTACCACAATTTGTGGAGGCATTGTGGTACCTACCACAGTAGCAAGAGACAGGCTCTTGTATCTGAAAGTGGGGGTTCAAATCCTACCTTTAACACTTTTTACCTGTGTGACCTAGGGTAATTCCTTAACCTCTGCTGGGACTCAGTTTTTTCCCTTCTGATTCTAAAACCATGATCCTATTTAGGGCCAGATTGATCAATCCCTCGCTGTTCCTAATGAACATGACAACTCACATGTATGTAATAAGGCTCCAGAGTACTTTCTCAATATAACAGTGTGGTGAGACAGATAACTATAAGTATTTTCATCATCATGTCCATTTGACAGAGAAGAAATTGAGACTCAAATTGTCTAAAATTGACTTTCCTTTATTCTCGTAGGTGATAAATGTCAAGGATCAGGATATGAACTAGGGACTCCTTAATCCTATTCCTTCAAAATAATAATAGTTGTATCATGGCCTTATATTATTATGCCACCTTCCTACCCCTCCCAAAATTAAACCCTTCCTTTGTAACAAAGCAAACAACAAAACAGAGTAATCCAGCTGACACCACAACAGTGTCAGGCATTGTACACTGCATTCTACAGCTGTAGTTCCCCCCTCAGAGGAGTTATGTCATAGATTTAATATGGCAACCATTTGCTTTGTTGTCTTCATCATTTGGCTTTCTTTACTCTGTATCACTGCATACAAGTACTTCCATCTTTCGCTGACTTTCTTGTAGTTGTGGGGTTTTTTATAGTACAGTCATATCACCTTATATTTTTACATCACAGTTTGTTTAGCCATCCCTTAATCAATGGGCCCCCATTTTGTTTTCACATTTTGATACCAAGAAGAATGTTATGAATTTTTTTTTCTTTTAAGTCCTAGACCCTCTGGGTGCCATCCTTCTTTCCACTCTTATCACATTGCCTCCTGGTTTCGTATCATTAAGAAATTCTGAACTATCTGCATTAGAACCCTCTGCATTCTGGCTTCTGACCTCATCATTCATCTTGAAACCACTATTTTCACAGTTGTGTCTTCATTTCTAAATTGATCACTTTTTCTGTCTTCTTATTTTACCCACATGCTGCATTGACATGGTTAACACCCCTTTCTGAGTCTAGTCTCAGCCAACTCTGTCAGTCAGGTAGCATTAGTTAAGTGCCTGCTCCATGCCAGGTGTGTAGGAAATGGCACATGGAGGAAATGGCAAAACCACTCTAGTATCTTTGCCAAGAAAACCCCAAATGGGATCACAAAGCGCCAGATAAGACTGAAAGAAATGACTGAACAACAGCAAACATGCCAGGCTCTGTACAAAGCCCAATCAGATCTGCTTTCAAGGAGTTCACAGTCTAGTGGGGGAAACAACGTGCAAATAACCATATTCAAACAAAATATGTACAGGATAAATTGGGAATCTTCTCAGAAGGAAGGTCCTAAGATTAAAGAGGACTGGAAAAAATCTTATTGTAGAAGATGAGTTTTCCTGACACTACTTTCTCCTAGTTCTCCTCATCTGTCTAACTGTTTCTTCTTAGTTCCTTTTGCTAGCTTATCATTCATACTATGTTCACTAACTGTGATTGTTTTCCTCCTCCTCCTCTTCTTCTTCTCCATCTTCTTCTTCCCCTCCTCCCCTCCTCTTCCTCCTCTTTCTTTTTCTTCTTCTCTTCCTCTTCCTCCTCCTCTTCCTCCTCCTCCTTCTACTCCTCCTCCTTCTCCCTCTTCCTTTTTTTCTTCCTCCTTCTTCCTCCTCCATATCATCATCATCAGTGTCTGTTGCTTTAACTATCCTCTCTATGTATAACTCACAGTTGTCAGTCTTTCCCCTGAGCTAAAACTCAGTAACACAATACCAATTCTTGCGACCTATTGAATATTTCAAATTGATGTCCCAGAGACATCTCAAACTTAACAGGTCCAAAACAGAACTGATTTTCTTTCACCAAAAAGACCCAAGCCTCTTCCAAACCTCTGTTTTTCCCAGCACCATTTTTTCATTGTCTGTAACGCCTGAGTGTCCCTCAAGCAACCTAGCCAATTCTTACCTTTTCTGTCATCACCACTTCTCTCCTGCCCACCCCCTTCTCTCTGCTCATACAACTACCACCTCAGTTCAGGCCCTCACCAGCTGTCACTAGATTACTGCAACATCATCCTAGTTGGACTCCTATCTCATCTCCCCATACTGGTCCATCCTGCACCCATCTGCCAGAATTATTATCCTTAACCACAGATGTGATCATATAAATCCCCTTTCAGTAAATTCCAATGGCACCCTACTGACTCTAGAATCAAATATGAATTCCTCTGTTTAGCTTTTGAATCCTGTGTGAGATGAAAGAGTTCAGAGTCTGAGTCTGAAATTAGAAAAGGTCTTTATTCTTCCTCATGAGAAAGGGCACTGTCCCTGTCACTCAAATGGCATCTGCCAGAGAGTGCGAAGTGTGGAAGGTTGCAGGTTTCTCTTGTCCTGATCCTAACTCCACCTCTTAACACCTATCCTACCTCACCATTGGCTGGCGAGGCAAGCTCACAGTCTTTCTAACTGGCGCAAAGCAGTTTCAATCCTTAATTATGTATTTCCTTTCACCAAAGTTGGATACACCCAATCAGAAGTAGACTAGTATGGTTTTCTTTCAAATGACCTAATTTCTGGGAAATCATGAGTTACTTGCAAGACTGTTTTATAAAGTATGGAGAAGAGATAGGGATGTAACACGGAGTTAAAAGAAATGAAGAAACTTCACTGTGAGTCATCTCTCACAATCCTTTCCCAACCTGACCCCAGCCTATTGTTTATTACTGCCCCTCTCTTGGTGATCCAACCAAACCAGCTTTTCTCTGTTTTTCACACATGGAGCTGAACTGTGACTTTGCATTGCCTCTCCGCCATGACTGCATTGCACTTCTTCCTCATGTCTACCAGTGTCCTTCTTCTCTAATTACCTTGTAATTAATTATTCCCTTATATTAATTCTGTATGTACATATTTATGTACTCATCTTCTTTCCACAATATTAATTCCTTCAGAGTAGTAGTAATTTCATTCATTACTTCAGTATCTATAGTGCCTGACAGATAGAAGTTATCTAACCAATACTTGCTGATTGATTGACCAGTCACATAGTGTAATAATTTGTCAGTCTATCATTATTCAGTAAATAGACATTGTCATTGAGTGGAAAGAGATAGTTGTGGAGCCAGCTTACAACTCTGAGTCTAAGGTTCCTCATCTATAAGATGATTAATTTAGACTAGATGTCCCCATTGCCCTTTCCGGTGCCAAATTTGTGTTCCTTGGAACCTGTATCAGAACACTGCTGTTGAAAGCACAGTTGGCAACATCTGTTCTGTGGTGGATAAAATCTCACCTTGAAATGATGCCTACAGGGTTATTTATGCCTCTTATTGTGCTTCTTTTAAATCTTTCTATAAAACTTATGTGAACTGGATGTACAACATTCACTTTGCAAATAGGCAGGCCTCCTTGCTAACAATCGTGTAGCCTTTACTAGGAGCTGGCTTAGGAAACAGTATATTATATAGATGAGTTATTATTGAAGAAGAAGCTTACAGTGAATTACAGTAAAACTAAAATTGTTGTAGTTTGTAGGCATGTAGTACTAAGTAATAGTATAATGAAGTGGTTAAGTGACACAGTGGCTAGAGTGCCAGGCCTGGAGTCAGGGAGACTCTCCTTCCTGAGCTCACATCTGGCCTCAGATACGAATAGCGGCATGACCCTGGGCAAGTCACTTAACCCTGTTTGCATTAGTTCCTCATCTGTCAAATGAGCTAGAGAAGAAAATGGCAAACCACTCCAGTATCTTTGCCAAGAAAACCCCAAATGGGGTCACAGAGAGTCAGACATAACTGAAAACAACTGAACAAAAACAGAAAGAAATTTAGAACAACTCCAGTCAGCAGATTCATTCATTTATTTTGAAATATATTTCATGGTATACTGAAATTAATGCCAAATTCTCTGCCTGGAGCCTTGGGTTTTTATCTCTGGCATTTAATAACAACAAAAATGTATAATAGCTGGCATTTATATAGCATTTAAGATTTGCAAAGTGTTTTACTAATAATATCTCATTTAATTCTCACAACAACCTTTTGAAGTAGATACTATTATTTTCCCCTTTATACAAATGTGGAAACTGAGACAGAGTTAAGTGATTTGTCTAGGGCCACATAACAAATAAATGTCTGAGGTTGGATTTGAACTCAGGTCTTTCTCTTTCTAAAACCAGTATTCTCTCCAGTGTGCCAGCTCTCTATCTCTGTGACCATAGGCATGTCATATTTTGCTGAACCTCAGTTTCAGTTTCCTCATATGCAAAGTAGTATCAAACATTTACCAAAAGTTTGTCCTAAAAACAGAATGGAGTTCACTTTGCCAAAGGTCTGAACAAGGAACAAACAGAATCAGGCTGTACACGTGCTATAACATGTTTGTTTATTCTCATTAAGGAAGACAATCATGCATGATGGAGTCAGAAAATAATTTTGAACTCAGAGGTAAACAAACTGAAGGGGACCCTTCATACCCTTAGAGCAAGCCAAACTCAGGATATTTGTGTCAACTAAAATTATAGTCTCCATATGTGTTAACCATAATATGAGAAAGGAATTTCTTAATAATATAAGTTGTAAATACAATAAAAGAAGAGAATGTCAAGGTATCCATTCAAATTATAGATCCAGGATTTCTGTGTTCCTTTTGTCATTAACCTGACATAACATAATGTATGAAAAGTTCCATTATTCTAGATAGCGTCTGGTTCAAGTCACCTTGTCTTTGATAATCATAAATAGAAGAATGCTCCTGGTCAACTTCATCTGATAGCGTACAAGGCACCTTGTCTTTGATAATCATAAATAGAAGAATGCTCCTGGTCAGCATCATCCGATAGCGTAATTGCTGACTGTGTGGGTTATGGGACCTCAAAAATCCCCTACCCACAAAGAAATTAAAAGTCAGAGGTATCTTGAGGAAAGAACAGTAAATTTTATTTAGTTTTCACAAGAAGAGAGCATCGCTTCCACCAGTATGAACCAGCAGAATGAAGCATGTTACAGAAGATGGAACAAGAATTTATACCCTAACAAAGTCAAGCCCCCTCCCATTAGCTGGGAGGTGGGCTTATAGTCTGAGCATGAAATCTCATCTAATGATAAAGAACAAGGAAATAGGATATAGCCAATACAAATGTACCTATCATTTGGCAACTACCAAAGCAAGGAAGAGGGAAGGGCTCTAAGAGATTCCTAAAATTTCTGAAGGGTTTAAGGCTGATTGACAGCAAGGGAAGGGGGGGAAGGGTCCTAGGTTGTGTAATTTCTTAGGAAACCCAGGACTCAGGTCTGTCCAGTCTTATAAAAGTCTGTCTCTGGTTTTGAAATAGTCCCCCTCCCTTCTCCTCATTCTGAGGAGTCTTCACAGAGAGTGCAGAAAGAGAGTGTACCCTATTCACTGACACAGGAAGGGAAATTTGGAGTTCATTCAGAGAGCAAAGCAAAACATCTATTATGCCAGAACACACAAAGCTTATGGTAGGTTAAGCTCATAGTGGATCAAAAACGTCTTTCTCCTGAGTGGCCTATCCAGGTTTTAGGCCTTTGTTAGGTGATTGGAAAGGATGGGTGTGGGTGTGTGGGTGTGTGCGCACACACGGCATGCACAAAATTGTTCACAATAGGGACAATAATATTTGTAATACCTACTTCATCTGTTGATTGTAAGTATTCTATAAGTATAAAGTTTAATCATTGTATACCCTTTACCTTTCTCAGATGGTAACTATGACTGACAGTATGTCCTAAAAGCAAAGCTGTAGCTATAAACCTCTTCAGTCTTCTGAAATAAAAACATTTTGCTCTAAAATGGGTCCAAACATACTGTATTGTATTGTAAAGTGGAGGGGGGGGAAGAGGAGAGGAAGGAAGGAGAAAGGGAGAGTGTGTATGAATGTGTGAGACAAGGCAAGTCTTTAGGAGGAGGAGCTTTTATTGGGAGCAACCTTTAGAAATAGGACATGCAGGTTATAGTAGGCTGAGGCTGGCGGCTCTCTTGAGCTCCTGTTTGCTGAGCTACAGTAAAGTAAGCAGAGCCAATTTTAGGTATCCACGGTTAGTTCAGCATTAATATAATCACTCCCATCGATCCCAGGTCAGAAATGAAGCAGATCAGAGTGGGATTGGACCCCATGAGTTATGGGAGGGGGTGAGGGAGACAAAGTTAGACACAGATTAGTTCATATGGTTTAGTCTCAAAGAAGAAATTGCTGTCCATAAAGATGAATTTGTATACTTTCTCTTGTCAGAAAGTTAGAATATTTCCTCACGTCTTTTACCATTTTACATTAGCTACCAGAAAAATTGGAACCAAATTTGTTTGTCTTTACCTCAGCATCTTCAAGACCTACTGACATCTGCTTCTTTTGGGTGGTCTTTTTTCTATCTTCTCAATCAATCCACCTGCATTTATTAAGCACTTAATCTAACAACAGGCATTTATCAAGTCCTTACTGTGTGCTAGACACTTTATTAAGTGCTGGGAATACATTAAAAAAGCAAAACATGCCTTATTCCAATGTCCATTTCTCATTTTTGTTCACCATGTTTTAACCATTAAGTCACATCAACACCATTTAGAAGTAGGGTATGTATGTTGTATCCATAAATACAAACCAAAAATATTGTACTTTAACTGGTTCCCTCATCTCTTTATTGTCTTTGTGAGAATCAAATGAGATAATATTTTTAAAGGGCTTCCACAATGCCTGGCACATAGTAGGTCCTTAATAAATGCTGGTCTCCCCACTCCATCTTCCCTTAACTTATTTCTTCTTTTCTTCTCTGTTTTCTTCTTTTCTTCTGCATATGCTTCAGGCCTGCCAAGAGTCTGTTGCTGAGGGCAGCTAGGTGGCACAGTTGATAGAGCATTGGCCTTGGAGTCAGGAGGACCTGAGTTTGAAATGTGACCTCCCACACTAGCTGTGTCACCCTGGGCAAGTAACTTAACCCCAATTGACTGAAAAAGAAAAAGAGTCTATTGCAATAGACTTCCTGGTGGCCCTTAGGGCTAAGTAAGCATTCCTTTAAATTACATTTTATTTTATTTTCAGGTCTTGAATTCTTTCTTTCCTCTCCCCCTCCGCCTTCTCCCACCCAATTGACAAAACAAGAAAAATAAAATACCTGTTACAAACATGTATTGTTGAATAAAACAAATCCTCACATTAGCCATGTCCAAAAAATAGCATCTCAATGTAGTCAATTCCAACATCTCAAATAGTGGGTAACAAGTTCATCTTGAATTTTCTGAAATTGTAGTTGTTTATTGTGT
This sequence comes from Pseudocheirus occidentalis, assembly GCA_028646575.1. Lineage (NCBI taxonomy): Eukaryota > Metazoa > Chordata > Mammalia > Diprotodontia > Pseudocheiridae > Pseudocheirus > Pseudocheirus occidentalis. The sequence continues at coordinate 177,873,227 of CM053593.1, forward strand.
TTTTCAGAGGTCCTGAGTCTTTTTTTTTTTTTTTTGCTTTTTGGAGGGCAGTTGGGGTTAAGTGACTTGCCCAAGGTCACGCGGCTAGTTTTTTGTGTTAAGTGTTTGAGGCCGGATTTGAACTCAGGTACTCTTGACTCCAGGGCTGGTGCTCTATTCACTGCGCCACCTAGCCGCCCCTCCTGAGTCTTTCAAAGTCACTTATCTTTATGATATGATTCTTATTACTTAAGTCATTCTCCTGGTTCTGTTCACTTCATTCTGTATCAGTTCATACAGGTCTTCCCAGGGTTTTCTAAAACTTTCCCCTTCACCATTTCTTACCGTTTCATAGTATTCAATTACATGCATATACCATAATTTGTTTAACATCCCCCAGTTGATGAACACTTCCACAGTTTCCAGTTCTTTGCTATTGGGGAATGGCTCTTATTTTTATAAATCTGAATCAGTCCCTGTATAGCTTAGAAATTAGAACTTTGTCTAAGAAACTTGTTGCAAAAAATTTTTTTGCCCATTACCTTAGGTAGGGGTTCCTAACCTGAGGTCCATAAACTTAACCTTTTTTTTTTTTTTTTTTTTTTTTTTTTGGTTATTCTTTTTGTTTGCTTTTTGGGGGTTTTTTGGAAGGAGAAGGCAGGGCAATTGGGGTAAAGTGACTTAACCAAGATCACATGGCTAGTTAGTGTTAAGTATCTTAGGCTGGATTTAAATTCAGGTATTCAGGTCCTCCTGACTCTAGGGCCGGTGCTCTATTCACTGCGCCACCTAGCCACCCCTTTTTGGTAATATTTTGATAATTATTTCAATATAGTTTTTTCCTCTGTAATCCTTTGCATGTTATTTTATGCATTAAAAAATATTCTTCTGAGAAGGCATCCATCAACTTCATTGGACTAAGAAAGGGTTCATAATGTGGAAAAGGTTAAGAACCCTTGGGACAAAGATTGTTGACTTCTTTTCCATTTATCATCCTTGGTGTGCCTTGCATTCATTATTCTCCTCATTATATTCTCTGTGTGTATTGTTAATTCACCTAAGAGCTGCCAAGGCTTTGCCTCTTGGTTGAGCAAGACTACGACCTGCCCTGCCCCACCCCATCACTTATATTCTTTTTGCTTTGATGTCTGGACTCCCATTTTCTTCACAACTGGAATTTTTAGGATGAGTCATCTCAGCAATCTCTACTGAATTCCTTAGAAATCCAAATAGCTCAATGTTTGTCTAAGAGTCTAGGGGAATGGGAGTGGTACTCACTCAGGTGTGGGTGGAGTCCCTCTTTCCCTGCTCTTCCTTTTGGGCATCCTCATGGGTGTGCCCTCTTCCCCTAATCACTACCCTTACTCCATACCTCTGTGAGGGAGATAGGGCCCCTTAACACTTCAGTTCAGGAAGGTAGAGAGGAAAAAAGCAACTAGTTAGATGGTTACTGGACGGACTCTCAGGCCTGAAGTCAGGAAGACTTGAATTCAAATTCAGGCCTGACCTAGACAGCTAGCAAAGTAATCTTTCTGAAGTGCAATTCTGATTTTGTTACTCCTCAGTAAACTTCATTGACTCAGTATTACCTCCAAGATCAAATTCACTTAATTCACTTCACCCTATCTGCCTCAATTCTCTTATCTGTAAAATGGGATAATAATAACACCTACTTCCCAAGGTTGTTGTAAGGATCAGATAAGATAATAACTATAAAGCGTTTTGGTTTTTTTTTAGTTTGTATCCAAGATGTCTAAGGAGCCCAGAAAGACAGAAGACCCTGATGAAAACCTCCTCCTACCAGAACTCATTTTATCCAGGGCAATCTGGGACTGTTCTGTTTGATTTAATCTTTTCTAGGCTCTGGAAATTAATAAAATCTTTTCAGTTGTTCTCAAGCTCCCAAATGATAATCCTAACAACAGGAAGGATAGCAATCCATTTTTTCTGTGTCCTTGGGTGATCATCTCCTTCTTCTCTTTGCATTTAATTGTCCCCCATATACACATAAACCAATCCCCCCCAAAAAAAACCAAAAAAACAACCACATGATCTTATTTTTTTTAAGTCTCTTTTGAAAACAAATGCAGACAAAAGCAAAAAATCCAGAAAGCAAATATCTTAGAGAAATGGGGAATGGGACATAGGTTTAGCAGAGCTGGGGCAATGGAAGCAGTAAGGAGGGTCTGAGTTTCACACATTTAGGTCCCACCATCAGCTGTCTACATCTTGGATGGCCTCTGGGTAATCCTGCACCATTAAGCCATATTTTCCTCCCAGAGTCTTACCTCTTGTTAGTGCAATAATAGAAATAACAAATAATAGCTATGGTTCTAAGCCCTAATTCAGCATGCTGGCCTTCCTCTTTCTCCAGTTCCCCCCAGTTGTGGGATGCTCACAATCAAAGAGCTTCCCAGTAGCCAAGAACACAGAAATATAATTGGGAAAGCTGGAATTCAGAACCTGCCTCAGACACTCACCAGTTAGGTGACCTAGGGGAAGTCACCTCAACTTCATTTTCCTCAGCTGTAAAATGGCTATGATAAGAATTCCTACTTCACAGAGTATATATCAAATGAAATAACATCTACAATGCATGGTAAAATTTAAAGTACTTTGTAAATGATCTTTTATTTTCATTTCAATTCTTTCCTCACCCACAGGTCTTTGAGGGACCTTCTCATGAGGGGCAGTCTTGTGGCTATGTGGGGCTAGCACTCCTAGGTGCTAGGGGTAGGTCACTGGAAGCCTCTGTCCGCACCAATAGACATTGTGACAGTTTCTGAAACTTAAATTATGGCATTCAGTGTATTGCTCATTGGTTGTGATCGTGGTGGTGACTGAGGTTTGAATGGAGGGCTCCGAGTTGGTTGCTTTTGTATCCAACGGGTTATCTTGAAGAACAGGTCAGCTTAGGCCAGACACTAACTATACGATGCAACTGTATCTGTCAGAAAAGTGTGTGTTCCCTTCTCTACCTTAACTTTTCATCATCTGCAGGTCTGTGTAGGCTTTCAGTCTGGATCAGTCATTCAAGCTCTTGACCTAGGCGTCATCCTAAACTACTCATTGGTATTCACCCTGTGTATTCAGTTTATTGCCAAGTCCTGCCATTTCTACTTTCATACCTTTTCTCAAGCACATCCTCTTCCCTCCACTCATATAGCTGCCATCTTGGGATTATGTCCTTATCACCTCTGGTCCCGCTGCCTCAAATCCCTCCACACCTCACTCCCGTGTTCCATTTAGCTGCCAAAGTGATCTTCCTAAAGGACAGTTCTGATTTTGTTACTCCTCCTCTCAGTAAACTTCAGTGGCTCCCTATTACCTCCAAGATCAAATATAAAATCCTCTGTTTGGATTTTAAAGCCTGACATAATCTGGTCCTTCACCACCTTCCCAGTCCCTTACACTTCACTCCCTTCCACGTATCCAACAGTTCAGCCACACTGTCCTTTATGGGTTCCTCAAATACAACATTTCACGTTGACTTCATCCCTTTTTGCTGACTGCCCTTTGTGCCTGGACATTCTCCTTCCTTGCCTCCTGGCTTTCCCAGCTTCCTTCAGATTTGTTCAGATCTTATCTTCTGCAGGAGGATCTTTCTGAACCCCACCACCACTGCCAGCGCCTCCACCTGGAGATCAACAACTGTCTGCATTGTATTTATCATCTTGTATGTGCACAGTTAACTTACATGTTCGCATTCTAGCATGAGGGGCACGGGGTAGGTTTTTGCCTCTCTTTGGATTCCTAGTATTTAGTATACGCCTCACACACAATAAGTGCTTAATAACTATTTCTTGGCTGACTTGGCATCAGGTTTCATTAAGATGAGAGAAGAGTGGGGCAGCTGGGTGGCACAGTGAATAGAGCACTGGCCCTGGAGTCAGGAGGACCTGAGTTCAAATGCAGCCTCAGACACTTAACGCTTAGACCTTGGGCAAGTCACTTAACCCCAATTGTCTTGCCCTGAGAGAAGAGTAAAGTCAACTGAAGCTGGAATAATAGAGCTTCTCAGTAATGAAGATTTCTCTTTGTTGATAGTCCTGTAGGGACCACTGCTCCGCACCCCCATTCTTGGTCACTGGCCCTCTGACCACCTGCCTTGTGTTGATCCTTCCCAACTCCCCTTCCTTTTTGGCCCTCCAATATGTCTTGCTTTCTGTTTACTGACTTTCCTTCTGAGCCAGAGAGAGGTTAAGCCACTTAACCACATTCAACCTTAGTTTCCTCCTCTGTAAAATGGAGGGAGCAGTAACATCCATCTTGTAAGGTTGTCAAGAATGAGATAATACATAGAAAGTATTTTGCAAAAGTTATAGTGTGAAATGGTATTACCTGTTATTATTTTTCCACAGCACAATGCCTAGCAGAGAGTAAGCACTTAATAAATGTTCATTTATTGATTGAATGATTGCTGTTCTGACTCCATTGTTTGCTGTACACACCAGTTTTCCAGTGTTGGTTCCCCAGCCCCTCAGCGTGCTGTCACATACGACCTGGCCAACCCCTGGTATTGTGACACCTTTTAAATAGCTGAAATATTAGTCTGCATACAAGGATAAATAAGCAGAGGACAGATTCTGAAAGAGTAAAAACAATAACTTCTTTACATTGCCCAACGCACTTCACCACTATAAACTGTCTAGAAAACGAAGGGTCCCTAATTTACAACTTTCAGTGCTGCGATTTGAAGCAAAGTGTTCACGAAAAGACAAAACCACATCCTCCTCTTGTACGATGTTGTTAAGGTCTTGAACTGTGCCGTCCTGGGTTATTATTTTTTTCTTTGCATTTTGTAGTATAGCAGGAAGAAGGGATGCTTGAGGATGATTGGGCTGAACCACTAAATCTTCCACTAAGTTTTTCTAAATTACAGGAGACCCTTTTGAAAACGACGTAGCATCTGTGCCCTTTGCCTTAACAGGAAGCCACATCTCATTCTGTACTTCACAGCTAGTCTCAGGAAGTCACAACTCACATCTGTACTTCTTTGGAAATGCAAGCATTGAAGTTTGGGGCTGGGGAGTGGGTTGCTTTCTGAGAAGGAGCTATGAATGAATCTCAAGCAGAGGTTTCACAATTGGCACAAAATGCCAGAGATTCAGTAGCTGAGCACAGAATCCGTGGGTTGAAAAAACACTATCCATCTGGAAGGAAGGAAATAAAACCTTTATTAAGTACCTACTGTGTACCTGGTGCTTTGCGAGTATAATGTCACCTGATCCTCACACTAACCCTGGAAGGTGGGTGCCATTATTATCCCCATTTTATAACTGAGCCTACCAAGGTGACCAAATCTGAACACAGATACTCCTGGCTGCAGGCCCATTGTTCTGTCCACTGAACAACGTTTTACCTGTTTCCCTTACCTTCTAGCCCAAAGCTTCTGCACTAAAGCACATACCCCAAGGAGATCAGTGACCATGAGGAAGGCCCCTCAGATATCCAAATATTTCTAACAGCATTTTCTGTAAACAAAGTAGATGCCCATCTGTCTGGGGGAAAGGCTAAAGAAAATGTGATACATGAATATGTTGCAGTATTATTGTGCTATATAAAACCTGAATATGATGAATATGGCAAAGCTTGTGAAAGAAAAGCAATTGAAACTCAATGTTATGAAATTATAATGACCAACCTTAATCCCAAAGAAGAGTTGTGAGAAGACACCTCCCCTCTCCTACCTTCTTTGCAAAAGTGGGGTACCAGGAGTGTGGAACACTGCATAGAATGTCCAACTTTTTAATATGCTGGCTAGATTTAATGAATTATAAAAATAATAATAATAAGTGAAGGGAACTGTCATCAGAACCTAAGAGCAGGTCTTGATTGGGCCAGAGAAGCTGATCCCACCTTAGCCCCTGCACAGCCCTATACCATGGGTCTTAGAAGACACATCTGCCGTAGCGTTGCGAGATTGTTTTCCAGGTGGAGAAAGAATTGAAAATCAAATTGTTAAAAAGCAGGTTGCAAGCATAGTCTTGTTTTCTGCTCTCCAGGACTGTACTTGGTGAATTTCCTCCCACATAACACAGAGAAAATAAAGCTCGGTGAGGGTGAGCAAAATGTCATACCTAATGTGGTGCTGTGCTCCTAGTGGGTGCTCAGTAAATGTTTCCTCGAGATAATGACATATTATGTTCCCTTTACATATGAATATCCACAAACAGAGCCAGAACCTAAGTTTCTGCTGAGGGAATATCCATGTCATTTTTAGCAGTCGCCTAAATATTTCATAATAAGCATTAACATTTATAGAGGGCTTACCTGTGCCAGGAGCTGTACTAAGTGCTTTATAATTATTGTCTCCCTTGATTATCACAATAACCCTGGAAGGTGGGTGCTGGTATTATCCCTATTTTACAGATGAAGAAACTGAGGCAGAGGCTAAAATGACTTGCCCAGTGTCCCACAGCTAGTATCTGAAGCTGGATTTGAACTCGGGTCTTCCTGACTCCAGGCCCAGCACCCTGTCCACTGGTCATTGCCCACCAGGACTGAGAAATTTAGATGCTCAGACCAGACCACGTGGGCATCTCTTTTATTTTGGGGGCACTAAAAAGAGTCTTATTGATAACATACGGGCCACTTAAAATCTGCAAACTGCCTGCCTCCGGTGGTGCTTGGCATCATGTTTTGTGATGCCGTTGTGATCAAGGTTATAACTACCATGGAGTGATTTGGTACAGAAGCTTCATCTTCCTCCAACAGCCTAGACAGATATACTGGAACCACCTCCATGCTACCATCCTGAAAACAGGATGCTAAATATGGGTGCCTGGCTCCCACCTTCTCCCCCAACCCAGACTGTCTGGGGGAGGTTCGACCTCCTCTCCTGGCATCACGGTACCTACAGTCAGACCGTGCTTGGTGCCACACTCCCCACCCCAAATTGATCTGCCCCCAGTACAATTATTTTTAGATACGCCACTGATTACAATAGTGTCTTTTCCACATTTTCGTTTTAAACTTCTTGAGAGAATCTTTCTTAGAAAACAAGTTTCTGATGAAATGGTCAACGGCCAATTTCCACAGTGCACACATAAAGTTACCAGTATTTATTAATTGTACTTCTAAATCACAATTTTCTCCCTTTTATTTTTTAGGATCCTAAACATTTTAAATCAGAGAAAACAGGGAGAGGACATTTAAGGGAAGGCTGGAGAGACAGCCACCAACCGATCATGTGCTCCTACAAATTGGTGACTGTGAAATTCGAAGTCTGGGGACTTCAGACCAGAGTAGAACAATTTGTACATAAGGTGAGTGAAAACCATGCTATGGATTTAAGCAAGGGCCACAGAAAACCGCCATAATACTTTAGATCTGGTCAGTGTGGATAGATGCATGTGTAAAAGTATAAACTATGTCCACATGCCAAATTGATTATGAAATCCCATAGTACCCCATTCATAAAATGCTTCCATTATTACAAAATGGGCAGCTAGGGGGCACAGTGGATAGAGCGCCAAGCCAGGAATCAGGAAGACCTAAGTTCAAATGTGGCTTCAGACACTAGCTATGTGACCCTGGGCAAGTCACTTAAATGTATTTGCCTCAGTTTCCTCATCTGTAAAATGAGCTAGAGAAGTAAATGGTGAACCACTCGAGTATCTCTACCAAGAAAACCCCAAATAGCATCATGAAGAGTCAGAGGCAACTAAACAGTCATCAGTGTGCCAGGAGCTATGCAAAGCAATGGGGAGACCAAAAGAGTCAAAAGATAGCCCCTGCCCTCAGGGAGCTCACAGTCTAATAAAAGAGACATGTGAACAACTCACTACACACAAAATAATAGATGGGATCAACTGGAAATAATCAACCATCTAATTAACCAATCACTAAAGACCAATTGCTTAGCTTTTTTGGTTTGACTTAGACAATTGGGGTTAAATGACTTGCACAGGGTCACATAACTAGTAAATGTCTGAGGCAGAATTTGAACTCAGGTCCTCCTGAATTTGGACCCAGTACTCTGTTGTGCCTTCTGGGTGCCCCAAGTTGCTTAGCTTTTTAAGGAATAAGCATGTGGCCCTTGTCTCTCTAGGAAAAATAAAAAATGCATCCCTTACTTCCATTTCCCCCCCAGTTTAGTTAGCCTGTGCATTATTTGATATTGCAGGAGAGGCTACAGATCTTTTCATTTATCTGTCACATAGGGTAAAAAACTGAAATACTGCCTTGAGGAGCCTTACTCTAAATGATTTTTGCAGGATTCTTAACCGAAGCAGATGTCGTATGTAAGGCTTTTGCATCATAGGTAGTATGGTACAGTGACTAGAGAGCAGGCCTTAAAGCCAGGAAGACCTGGTTCCAGGCCTGACTCTGACGCTTACTAACCATAGGACTCTGGGATAAGCCATTTAATCTCATTGCTCTTCCAGAGGTGTCCAACTCAAGGCCCTTTAACTGGGAAATATTTAACAAAACAAATAAAAACACAATATAACCTAGGTGTTAATTTGTGATTTTCTTTTTTGCTGGGCAGTTGGGGTTAAGTGACTTGACCAAGGTCACACGGCTAGTAAGTGTGTCAAGTGTCTGAGACTGGATTTGAACTCAGGTCCTCCTGACTCCAGGGCCAGTGCTCTACTCACTGTGCCACCTAGCCACCCCAGTTTATGATTTTCTAAATCAGTATATGACCGGTTCTCTTTGAGTTTGATGCCACTGCTTTAGGCAATTCTATATATTGTAGAGAAGGTGCCAGCCTGCATTAGTGGAGAGAATTTCCTCACTTGGGAGTTCTCTTTAACCAATATAAGCACAGGTCTATCCTCTGTCCCTTGTCTCTATGTAAAGAACTTTGCAAACTTCAGAATGCTATACATGTTACATATGTTAGCTATTATTATTAGCACTTAAAAAGTGGTGCTAGAATTGAGTGCCCATGGAACAGTCTCCATCTGCCTCCACAGTTCTCACCCTTCGAAAATTTGGTGTCATAAATAGCAACTAAATGTGGATTGAATTTGAAAACTCTTAATGTTTTAATTAATGAATAAGATAAGGTTGTTCGGTTGTTTCAGTTGTGTCTGACTCTTGTTGACCCCATTTGGGATTTTCTTGGCAAAGATACTGGCATGGTTTGCCATTGCCTTCTCCAGCTCATTTTACAGATGAGGAAACTGAGGCAGAAAGCATCAAGTGACTTGTCCAGGATCATACAGCTAGTGAGTTACCTGAAGCTGAATTTGAACTCAGACCAGGCCTGGCCCTCTATTCCCTGCACCACGTAGCTGACCCCAATAAGTAAATATTCCGAACCAGCTCCTTGCCCCCTGTAGAGCCTATAATGGTTACTATGGTGTGAAACACATGGAGATGGAAATCTAACACCCCTTCTGCCTCCAGTCATTTATTAAACATCTATATGCCACAGATTGTGCTGAATGGTAAAGAAAGGTAAAAGACAATCCCTGCCCTCAAGGAGCTTACAATCTCATAGGGAAGACAATATGCAAACAACTGTGTGCAAACAAAATATGTACAGGAGAAACTGGAAATAATTAACAGAAGGGAGGTCCTGTTGTTACGGGGGATCAAGAGAGGCCTCTTGTAGGAGGTGGGATTATATCTGGGCCTTGAAGGAAGCCAGGGAAGCTAACAGGAAAAAAGCCTGGAGTCAGGTCTTATCTGAGAAGCAGCAAGGAGGCCAGTGTTACAGAATGGAAGAGTACATCTCAGGGGATTGCTTTCAGAGTTAAAATTCCACTTTCCAACTCTAGTTTAGCTCACCTCTGACATCAACCCCAAGCCATCTCTTCTGCGCAACCCTTGAGCCCAGAGCAGCCTTCCCTCCCTCAGGCCACTGCCATGAGGGAACTCTATCATTCCCTCTCCTGAAACTAATAAGGAGGTAGCCCCAGCACTTGCCCAGTAGTTTTCCCACAGGTGACTCAGGCTAATCTTGAGAATTTTATCCTCGTCTTTAAAATATCTACCAGCGTTGAATTTTCCCTGGTGCCTGTTCCTAAATAGAATAAAGTGTTATCAAAGCTCAGAAAACACACCTGCTGTGGCATCGAAGGGACTAATTAGTATCTGGGGATAGCATTTCTGTGGGTTTAAAATTCCAACAATGCCTCTCTGTGAACACCTTTGTTTCTTAAGGATCCCTTCACAGTCAGAAAAACCATTAAAATGTGAACTCTTAAAGCATTATTGAATCTTGGTTTCCGACAGGCAGCTGTGTTGTGCCTAATGTAAGGGCTGTATTTCCCGATGCCATGGCTGCTTTTCCTTTGAGTTACCAGTTTCCCATACTCAGCACTCAAGTGTCTATTGTTGCATGTTGCTGTTCATTTTCATTACATGTGTTTTCCTCATTCATGTCATAAAAGCCTCTTTAGCTACTCAGATGCCCTGAGTAATAAACACTTCATTATAAGTACTTCTCCTGCTTCACAAAACCCCACAAAATTCAGATCTGTCATTTACTGAAACATGCATGAGATGAGAGCTTTTGTCATTTGCTAAATGGGTTTGGCAGGGCTGAGGCAATGTTAAGACATGCTGAGTATATCATGGAAACATACAGGTACATACATGTATGTACAATAAACAAGTATGCCCCAGTACACACATGTGCAGGTGTGCCAACTGAACAAGTCAGTCGATAAACATTTGTTAGCACCTACTTTGTTCCAGGCACTGTGCTAAGCGAAGAATATTTATTTTAATACTTCGCAGAGCCCATAAATTTATGCATTTTTAAATATGTTAATGTAAAAATACTCCCTCCAGAATTGCAGATTGCAGCCCATAGCCTATAAATCCTCCCCAGGGGGTCCAGCCATCATTACCATATGTATACTTCATGTTGCAGCCTATTTGGAGTGGGTGTGATTAGCCTGCAACGCAATGGATGGGTTCTAGTTATCTTATATTTCTCTCTTTAAATTCTCCTACTATCTAATCTCTTTCATGATAAACTGTGAGTTCCTTCTTTACCTATAAGTCAAGCCAAGTCACCAAGCATTTATTATGTACCTACTGTGTTCCAGGAAATGTGCTGAATCTAGTCAGTAGGCGGTTATCAAATGCCTACTGTGGGTGAGGAATCTTGTTAACTACTATACTGTCGAGGCATTCACAGTATAATGGAGGAGACAGCGTTCAAATACATATAAATCTATAAGATGAAGGCGTTAGAATAGAATCTCCAACATCTTTTCCAGTTCTTTGGAAGAAAAAAGTAAAACCATGAGGGTGTGTGTGTTAGAATTTTATTCCTGTGTCCTCAATATATATTTTTTAAATGCAGTTTACTCAATAAATACAATTTGAAATGTTAACAAGATTTGGAAGTTATTCAAAGAAAAGAGAATTAAATTCAGGAAAAGTGGAAAGTCAGTCAACACAAATTCATTAATCTTCTACTATGTGTTAGGCACTGGGTACAAAAGAAGAAAGACAAAAACAACCTCTGCCCTTTAGGAATTCACATGCTAATGGAGGAGACTCACATGCAAATAACCATGTGCAAGCACAATACATTGCAGGTAAATTGCAGGTGATTTCAGCGGGAAGGTACTAGCATTAAGGTGGGGACCAGGAAAGGCTTCCCACACAAACACAAGATTTGGAATATAGTACGATGTAATATCATAACATAACATGGCATAACATGACAAAATATGGTATGATGTAATATAATATTCCATAACATAATATAATATGATATGATATGACATAATATAATATAATGTAAGACTAACGGCCGATGCTTTTTATGGCGCTTTAAGGTTTATAAAGCTTTCTGTCTACCTCATCCCATGTGATCCTCAAAACAACCCTGTAAAGTAAATTGTTATTATTCTTACTTTACGCTTGTGAGGGTGAAGTGAGATCAGATGCATACAAAACCCTTTGTAAGAGCCGTATAAATGTCAGCTATTATCATTAAAGAACATAATGGCTCTTAGCCTACACTCCACTGGGCACATGACTGTGTTCTTTTCCAACAATCACACCTTAGCTTTCTTGGAATAATGAGAGATGCCACCCTGACTCAGTAAGTGAAAAGCATCAGCCCTTTTAATTGAACATAAGTGAGGATTGACTTCCACAGGTAACTAACGTCAAAGCTAATTGTCTTGCTGAATTGCTGCCAAAAGACTTGTCATTAGTACATCCCTTTAAGACCTAAACGTATTCGCACAGTGAAAATGACCCCATGATTTCTCAGATACACTGCTATATACTTTTTTTTTGGAGGGGGGAGGGCAAGGCAGTTGGAGTTAAGTGACTTACCCAAGGTCACAAAGCCAGTAAGTATCGAATGTCTGAGACTGGATTTAAACTCAGGTCCTCCTGACTTCAGGGCCGAACCTCTATTCTAGCTGTCCCTATACACCTTTCTTTTAACTGCCATTACCTTTTTAATAAATAATAGTGATTGGGGCAGCTAAGTGGTGTAGTGGATAGAGCACCAACTCTTTATATCAGGAGGACCTGAGTTCAAATCTAGCCTTCAAACTCTTGACATTTATTAGCCGTGTGACCCTAGGCAAGTCTCTTAACCATAGTTGACTCAACAAAATAATAATAATGAATAATGGTTGCAATTGTATATAGTAAGAGGGACTAAAAAACCCATTTCCCCCAGGAAACCAGCAAACAGGGCAGTTTATTTCTTGGGAGTTTTTGTAACAAGGAGTTTTGCTTCCACTTTTCAGGTGGTCCGAGATATCCTGCTGATTGGGCACAGACAGGCTTTTGCATGGGTTGATGAGTGGTATGGTAAGTCAGTCCTTTTCCCTTAAGCAACTCAGAGAACATTCTAAAACTTTGATATCTTTCTGGTTCTGTTTCAGTCCATCTGATTTCCACTGTTGCCTTGTTATTAGGAGGAAAAAAGCATTCAGGGATATAGTACTGTTTCCTGTCTTGAAAAGAGTATGGTCCAAGTGAGCATGTTACTGAAAGATGTAATTTTAAACTGTAGTCTAGACAGAGAATAACTTTAGAATCACTGACTACTGACCAAGTAGGATCACAGGATGTCCCATTATTGCCTGTTGCACAGGGAATGACCCATACCAACTTCTCTAGGTAGATTTCAAACTTCTTCTCTTGCTATATTCCTAGAAAGAAGGGTTTATTCTGAATGGGAGTCATTTTTTTATTTACAACTTGAACATATTTTATCAAATAGGAATACTTAAAGTCCCCTATGATTAGAAGCTAGAGAACTGTCATAATAATGGCCTAGCATTTAAATGGCTCCCTCAAGGATGGAAAAGAGCTTTGCACATTTATTTTACTTGATTTTCTTTCTCATAAACATGAAGATTTTACAAAGGCTTTTGGCAAAGAAGCAAAGCAACCTCTAAGGATACAAACAAGGTTATTTGGGAAGCTTGGGAGTTTGGGGTTCGTTTTTTGTTTATTGCTTGGTTTATTTGTATAATTTGAGAAGAGTTAAATCAGTTTCATCTGTTCCTAGTAAATAATCAAACTTTATTATTTCATCGCTTGGTTGATGGACCATCTCTCAACTTCATCTATTTCTAGCAAATGATCAGACTTTATTATTTCATCACTTGGCTGATGGACCGTCTCTCCCCAACTTTCTCACCCCACAATATCACACTTGTCATTCCTCTAACAGGGAGAGCCCAGTGTAACAGAATGAGCCCCGGTCTTGGAGCCCAAAGATGTGAATCCAAGTCCCAGCTCAGGAGCCTGTAGACAGGCATTTCATTCTCTGAGCTTTCAGAGAATGTAAAATGGGGGGTAATAATGCTAGCACTGACTTCCTCGTAGTAGAGTGGAGATGATGCTGGGTTTTTCTTTGAAAGTTAATAATAAGGGGTGGCTAGGTGGTGCAGTGAATAGAGCACTGGCCCTGGAGTCAGGAGGACCTGAGTTCAAATCCAGCCTCAGACACTTAACACAAAAACTAGCCGTATGACCTTGAGCAAGTCACTTAACCCCCAACTGCCCTCCAAAAAAAAAAAAAGAAAGGTAATAATACCTAATATTTATATAACACTTTTTAGGTTCACAAAGTGCTTTGCAAATACTATCTCACAACAGTAGTGGGAGGGAAGGTGCTGTTGTGATCCCTGTTTTACAGAGAGAAATTAAATGACTTGCCCAGGGTTACATAGCTGGTAAATGTTAGAGGCTAGATTTGAACTCAGGTCTTCCTGATTCCAAGTCTAGTGCTCTATCCATTGTGCCACCTGGCTGCCTTTAGGCTGATGAGTTGGAAGCTCCAGTAGTTTCTACCGAACTGTAAGTTTTCAGAAAGGACCTAGGGATAAACTCAATGTCTGATGTCCCAGGAAAAGCAAAATGAATTTGGGAGAGGCATATATCCGGGTTGGCCAGAAGGTGGTAAACGATAAGCCATTTCATCTCACAGACCCTCTCCTAAGTTATAGAGAGATCTTAATTCTTCTTGGCAGAGGGAGAGCCCACACAAATGAAGTTGCACATACCTGAAGTCTTGAAGTATCAGCCTCATACGGTTGTGGGAAAGCCTTTTGTAAATGGTAAAGTGCTGTGTAAATGATCTGGAAAAAAAAGCCATCAGTGTTTAGATAGTATTCCCACTTGTAAATAGGAATAAATGCATTCTATTAGTAGTTTGGGTTAGATCTGAATTTCTTAGAATCTTAGGATCAAAAGTTTAGAGCTCAAGAAGGGACCTTGCAAGTCATCTAGTCCAATTCCCTCCATTTTTTGATGAGGAAACTGGAACTCAGAGGTTGCTTTCTTAATGAAATCTAGGCAACTATGTGGTGCAGTGAATGAAGGTATGAGATCAGAGGCAGGAAGATCTGAGTTCAAATGCCGTCTCAGACATTGACTAGCTCTGTGAGCTTGGACGAGATGCTTCCCCTCTCTCAGCCTCAGTTTTTTCTCTCCTTCTAACCTTTATTTAAGAAATTATGTTAGATTTAAAATAAAGGGATAGATCAGATTAAATGGTCAGAGATGGTCAACAGTACCAAACATAGCCACTGCTTTGAATCATTTAAAAGTAGACATGCCTCCACAAACAGTCCTAGTTCAGATTCAGCTACAGAGGGGCAGCTGGGTGGCACAGTGAATAGAGCACCAGCCCTGGAGTCAGGAGGACCTGAGTTCAAATACAGTCTCTGACACTTAACACGTACTAGCCCCGTGACCTTGGGCAAGTCACTTAACCCCAATTGCCCTGCCTTCCCCCCTCCAAAAAAGACCAAAAAAACCCAAAAAACAGATTCAGCTACAGAGCAGAGTCATCTTCCTGGGTTTTTAGGGATGTGTAAGACATTAGAAGAGATCCCTCTTAAAGATCAATATTTGCTGTTCCCTCTTTTTGTTTTGTGTTTACTTACCACCAGAGCCTAGACCACCAGCACATAACACTGCTGAGATTGTTGAGACAGCCAAGATACGGCTGCCCTCTGCTTCATAAAGTGAGGGATTCCTCAGGTTTCTAACACAAACCTTTATGTACTTAAGTCTGAGTTGCTTTCAAGGTCTAGGGCCAGAACAGAAAGTCCTTCCCACAATCTGTCCAAGTTTTGCCCTGAAATATACCTCTAAGTATATCGTTGGCTTGCCATCTCCTCTGATCTAAGTGGTCATAGGCTCCAGTTGATGGTTGGCAGTGACAAAAAAAGAATTAAACAACCCAAAATAGGACACTTTGAAGATGAGGAGATTGCCCAAGTCGATAGATTTCTTCACAATGCCAGGGTCTTAAAGGAAGAATCTTTTGATAACATTAGAATGTTTATCAGGGAAACTACTCCAAATCCAATGTTAAGATTCTTATAAATACAATTGTTTTAAGGACCTGCTGAGATAATGTATACAAAGAGCTTTGCAAGTTTTCAGGTATTCTTTAACTATCTCTTATTTTTGATAGCTTAGGCGGCACATTTAATTGAGCCCTGGCCTTGGAGTCAGGAGCACCTGAGTTCAAATCTGGTTTCAGGCACATATTAGGTATGTGACCCTGGGCAAGTCACCTAACCTCTTTCAGCCTTAGTTTCCTCATCTGTAAAGTAGGGATGATAATAATTACACCTGCCTCTCAGGGTTGTTGTGAGGGTCAGATGGGATATTTGTAAAATGCTTTGCAAACCTTAGAGTACCATATAAATGCTAGCTGTTGTTACTGTTCTTTATGAGAGGCAATCTGCAAAGGACTGTTACACAGAGAAATGAGAAATGCCTTTTCTTCATCAATCAGTCAACAGGTATTTATTATGAACCTACTGTGTCAGTGGTCAATAAGCATTTATTAATCACCTAGTTTTCTAGACACTTATGTTCAGTGCTGGGGATGCAAAGACAAATTTGAAGCAGTTCCTGACCCCAAGGAATTTATGTTCTAACAGGGGAAAAATTTGTATGTGTGTGTATACAACCACACACACACACACACACACATACATAGTACATACAAAGCTGATACAAGGCAACTTTGGAGGAGGCGCTAGAAATGCAGGTGGGGAACATGCACTTATAAGCTGAGGCGTTTGCGGGGGGAGGGGGGGACCAGGAAAGCCCTCCCACAGGAGGTAGCACTAAAATTGAGTCTTGAAGGAAGCCAGAGAATCTAAGAGGTGGGGAGAGTGAGTGGGGGTAAGGGTGAGGAGAGGAAGCATCCATATAAATGTTGAAGGCCTGGAAATGAGAGATGAGTGTCCTGTATGGGGAGCAGCCAGTAGGCCAGAATGGCTGAACCTTGTTGGTTTCATGTCCTCTGGCTTCCTCCAGCCCTGGAGGCCGAGTGGAGGAGGCAGAGAGACGGTGGGCAGGAATCCAGGGGTGAGCCCAGATGGCACAAAGGAACAAGGGCTTCAAGAGCAGAAGATAGTGTAGAGTTGAACTGATTCACCAAATGGGTCAAGACTGGGAAGGGAAGAAAGGGAGACCAGAGCAAGCTTGATGGCCGGAGTGGTTGAGGGAATAGATGTCACAGTGAGGACAAAGAAGAGGCTTAGAAAGAGTAAGGCAGGAAGTGTACTGGAGCCATATCAGATTGGCTTGTGAGAGCTTATTGTTAAATTTTCTGTGTAAGTATTTATACTTCATGATGAAACCAATATCAGGGCTTGATTAATTATTTCATTGAGTATCTAAGTTAGAAAATGACAAAGAAAATGTTGATAATGAAAATTAAATTTAAAAGTTTGTCATGGAACGGATTGGGGGGCCCTTCCTCGTTGAGGATCAGGTACAGACCAGGAGAACAGTGACCACACATCTCCCCAGATCCCTGTGACCCCACCTCTTTCCATCTTGGAAGCACTGAAAACTTCCAAATCCCCAGAACTAGCTCTGAAAACAGCAGTTCATTTAAAAATAAAAAGCAAGCATGGGGTGGCTAGGTGGCGCAGTGAATAGAGCACCGGCCCTGAAGTCAGGAGGACCTGAGTTCAAATCCGGCCTCAGACACTTAACACAAAAACTAGCCGTGTGACCTTGGGCAAGTCACTTAACCCCAACTGCCCTCCAAAAAGCAAACAAAAACAAAAACAAAAACCAACCTTAATGCTTGAGTTAGTGTTCCTCCACCAAGAAGAGAGCCCAAGACAAAGATCAAAATCAAGAAATAGGGTAAAAAAACTGAGCAAACAACAGAAAAGAACCTGATCATAAAAAGGTACTATGGTGACAAAGAAGATCAAGATCCAAACTCATAAGACAATGAAATTTATAATAGCTACAAATAACACCTCGAAGGGAAAAAATATTAATTGAACACAAACCCAAAAAGAATGCCTAGAAGAGCTAAAAAATAATTTTCAGAATCAAATGAGGGGGCAGTTAGGTGGCTCTGGAGTCAGGAGTACCTGAGTTCAAATCTAGCTTCAGACACTTACTAGGTGTGTGACCCTGGGCAAGTCACTTAGCCCCAACTGTATCAACCCCCTTTCTCTCCCTCCCCCCCCCAAAATCAAATGAGAATGGTAGAAAAAACATTAGGTAGAGAAATGAAAGCAAAGGAAGAAAATTATGAAAGGACAATTGACATATTGGTAAAAAGTGACATCAAAAAATACCAAAGAAAACAATACCTTAAAATGGAATTGGTCAAATGGGACAAAAGATACAAAAGCTCACTGAAGAAAATAATTTTTTTAAGAAAATAATTTCTTAAAAAATTAGAATTGGATGAGTGGAAGCTAATGACCCCATGAGACCTCAAGAAACTAAATCAAATGAATGAAAACCTTATAAACCTTTATAAAAGTTGACCATATATCAGGGCATGAAAATTTCACAAATGCAGAAATGCAGAGATAATAACTGTCCATTACTGACCACAGCAGTAAATAGCCTTTGAAGAAAGTGTCAAAAATGCAGTGAATAGAGCACCGGCCCTGGAGTCAGGAGGACCTGAGTTCAAATGCGGCCTCAGACACTTGACACAAAACTAGCCATGTGACTTGAGCAAGTCCTTTAACCCCAGTTGCCCTGTCTTCTCCTTCCAAAAAGCAAAAAAACCAAGGAAAATAGAGGGAATAAACATAAGCAAAGAGAAAACAGTATTAATCCGCTTTTTGCTGATGAGATGGTAGTTTATTTGACTCTAGAGAGATAACCAAAAATTAAGTGAAACAATAATTTTTAGCAATTTAGCAGTATGCAAAATAAATAAAACCACAGAAATCATTAGCTTTTCTGTTTATTACCAACAGAATCCAGAAGGAAGAGAAAGATAAATTCCATACAAAATAAGTACCAAATGTATGAATACTTGGAAATCTACCTGCCAGGGTACACACTGGAACTATAAAAATACAACTACAAAATAAATACATTTTCTATAAATATGGAACTAATTAGAGAAATATTAATTTGGTCAGGAATAGACTAAGCCCATATAATAAAAACAACACTACTACCTAAACTAATTTAATTATCCAGTGCCATATCAAACTACCAAAGAATTATCATATAGAACTAGAAAAAATAATAATGAAATTTTACTGGGAAAACTAGAAAGCAGTTTGTCAAAAATTAGGTTTAGGACAAACACTTCACAACATATTCCAAGTTAAGTCCCAAAGGAATACATGACTTAGACCTAAAAAATTGACATTATAAACACTTTCGAGTCTATGGCTAGGGAAAGAGTTCATGCCCAAACAAAGAATAGAGACAATCACAGAGGATAAAACAGGCAATTTTGATTACATAAAATTAAGAAGGTTTTGCACAAAAAGCTTGATATAGCTAAAATTAGAAGCAAATAGTTAACAGAGAAAAAAATTACAGTTATTTCTTTGATAAAGGTTTCATATCCAAAATATATAAAGAATTGATTCAATTATTATGAACTAGAGCTATTCCCCAGTAGGTAAGTGTTCAAAGGATGTGAATAGGTAATTCTTAAGGAAGAAATCCAACATATCAGTATCATATAGAGCATATTAGTATCCCAAATTACTAATAATGGAAGAAATATAAATTAAATCATCTTTCTACAAATTTGGCAAAAATTACCAAAAAAAAAAAGAAAATAGATATTCAGGGAGCAGTAGGGAAATAGGCACACTAATGTACTATTGATAAAACTTTGAACTGGTTTAGCTTCCCTAGAAAATCATTTGGAACAATACCCCAAAAGTTACGTGCCATTTGACCTATTGATGTCACTAAGTACTCCTTTACTCCAAAAAGATTTTTTTTTTAAGGGAGAGGGAGTTGAGAATAATCCCATTGTACAAGATGTATAGAAAAAAATTTTATAGTGGCAAATAGAAACAAAATGGGTACCTGTCAATTTAGGGAATGGCTAATCAAATTATATATAATCAAATTAGCACATCATAATAAATTTAGTAAGAGACATTTTTTAGACAAATCTGGCAAGGCTTTGTGAATCAATATTGAGTTCAGTGAGCAAAACTGAGATTACAATTGATGCCATCACATTACTATTGTTAAAAAAAAAACTAACAATAACTTAAGAACTCTGATCAGTGTAATTGGAAGTCATAATTCCAAAGGACCAATAATGAAATAAGTTACCCACACCTAAGAAAAATGGAATGAACTTGAGATACAGAATGAGACATAAATTTTTGGTCATGGCCGATGTGGAGATTGGCTTTGCTTGACTATCCATATTAGCATAGACACTTATTCTTTCAATTTTGAAGAGAGAGTTGGGGAAATGGGGAGGTGGAAAGCAACACGGTAACTAAAATGAAAAGGTAATTAAAAGAGGGCCACTGAAGCATTTTTTTTAATGCACAGAAGAGAACAAAACACAGACTAGCAGAACAACTTTGAAAATAACATGTTGAATTTGTTGTATTCATGGAAAAAGATTCAAGCTAAAAACAATATAGATTTATGATTATGTGCCCTTTTTCTGTTTTGTCTTGAATACAAAAATGATATTGTATTGTCTTAAGGAGCAGGCCATTTCAATTATAGATTATTAGTGCTGATCAGATTTCTTTTTTCTCTCTCCACCACATTCTTTGTAAAGATCAGTGTTAACTGGGGGGGGGAAAGAGTATATGGAAAAATGAAATGGTAAAAGATGTTACAACAGAGGAAAAACACTAACATTTACAACAGTGAATGTGAATAGATAGAATACTCTCACCCATAAAAAAGAGGAGGGTAGCAAAGTGGATTAGAAATCAGTATAACAACATGTTGCTTATAAGAAAGACATTTGAAACAGAGA
Organism: Pseudocheirus occidentalis; assembly: GCA_028646575.1. Lineage (NCBI taxonomy): Eukaryota > Metazoa > Chordata > Mammalia > Diprotodontia > Pseudocheiridae > Pseudocheirus > Pseudocheirus occidentalis. The sequence continues at coordinate 177,893,874 of CM053593.1, forward strand.
TTTCATAGAGTTAAAATGAGAGGCAGGAATAGAATTTATGAGTCTTCAAGTGAAGTCCAAAAAGGAGGTATAGCAATCATGCTCTTAGGCAAGGCAACATAAAAAAAAGACATGGTTAAAAGAAAAGCAGCAAAACTAAATTATGTTTAAAGGTACAATAGATAATATCAGTACTTACTATGTATGCATGGAACCAGCATAGCAATTACGTAAAGGAAAAATTAATCAATCACAGGGAAAAGTAAACTATAAAATTATAATAGTTGAGGATATTAATGTGTACCCTTCATACCTTTCTGACCGAGACACAATAATGAGATATAAATAGAATAGAATTTTAGGAAGATTAAATATAATAGATCACTAGCATTCCTGAGTGAGACTTGAAAGGAATATACATATTCCTTAGGTATGGGTAGCATCTTTACAAAAATTTAAAGTGCTGGGGCATAAACAAATGTGAAAATGTAGAAGTATTAAACACATTTTCTGATGATGACAGTATAATAAAATTACAATCAATGAAGGACATTTGAAGAAAAGATTGAAATTTATGTGGAAATTAAATAATTCTGTAGAGTTGGTGAGTCAAAGAACAAATCATAGAAACAATAGGTAATTCCATCAGAGAAAATGAACATGATTAAACAAAATGCCAAAACTTCTAGCAGCTAATCTGAAGGAGAAATGTTATATTTCCTAAACACTTTAAGAAAAGAAAGAACAAACCAGTACATTTGAGATGAAACTAAAAATGAAATAGGAAAATAATAAATTACAAAATCCTAACCAAACATAAAATAGAGAAGTTCTGAAAAGAAAGAGAAATTTAAGAGAAAAAACACTGATATCATGACTCTACTGGGATCTAGTTTATAAGAAAAATTAGTAAAATATGCAAACCATTAGCTAATTTAATTTTTAAAAAGAGGAAAACCAAATTGCTAGTTTAAAAAAAAACTTTTCATAATAGGTGAAGCATATATAAATGACATAATTTCAAACTATTTTGCCCAACAAAACTATAAAAAAAAACTAGGTTCAAAGAACATGGAAATGGAAATATTAAGTAATATAATTTTTAAAATAATTAGATAAGCCATAAATGAACTGCTAAAGAAAAAACCAGAAATAGATGGATTTACAAATCAGTCCTATTAAATTTTTGAAGAATACGTCATTCAGTGTCAAAATTAACTCCAATGTTAGAATTGTTTGCAAAAAATAGAAAAAGAAAGAATTGTAACAAACTCCTTCTATGAGACCAATATACCTAATTTATACCTAAACCAGGGAGAAATAAAGTAGAAAAAGAAAACTCTGAACCAGCACCACTAATAAGTACAGATTCAGATTTTTAAACAAGTGTTAGCGACAGGACTATAACATTAAAAGGTACATAGAATAACCAGGTTGGATTTATCTCAGGAATGCAAAGTTCATTTTAATATTAGTAAACCCATAAACATAATAGACCTTATTAATAACAAAATTTATAAAAATCACACCATTTTATCAAGAGATGCAAAAGAAGCTTTTGACATAACGTAGCAGCAGCCTTTGGTGTTAAAAACATTTTTTTAAAAAACCCTAGGCAAACAAAGTATTCTTTAGTATGATAAAATCAATTGCTATCATTTTCTGTAAAAGAAAGATGCTTAAGTTCTTTCCAGTTAGAACAAGGTCAAATAAAGTATGGTTGTCTTTTATTATCACTAATTTTTTTATCTTGTTCTAGAATTAAAAAAAAAATTGAAGGAATAAGCATAGACAAAGAAGAAACAGAAGTCTTACTTTTCACAGACTCTAAAGATTCAGCTAAAAATTAATGCTTCAGCAAATTAGAAGATTATAAAATAAAACCACAAAAATCATCAGTGTTTATCTATATTACCAATAAAATCCAACAGAAAGACAAAAAAAAGAATTCCATTCTAAATTGTTATAGAATGTATACAGTATCTGACACATAGTAAGTGCTTAGCAATGCTTTATCAGACATTCAATTCTGATTACATAAAACTGAAAAGGTTTTACAGAAACAAAACTAATGCAGTTAGAATTAGAAGGGAGTTAACTAGGAAAAAATGTTTCCAATGAGTTTCTCTGATAAAGGTCTGATATCCATATAAGGATTTCATATAAATTTATGAGAACTATAACCAAAAGATATAAAGAGACAGTGCCCAAAAAAAGGAAGACACGCTGTCAACAACCATTTTTAGGTGTTAATAATTTTAAAAATTATTTTAAAATTTTTAGATGTTAACTGAAGGTGTTAAGTCATTAATAATAAGGTAATTTCAGATTTAAAGTACTCTACATTTTTGCCTTATACCCATTATTTGGAAATAATGACCAAAAATAAGAGACAGCTCTTGGAGAGATTATGCTAGATCAATCAAACTAATGCATTATTGGTGGAATGTGAGATGTGCAAATTTAGAGACATCTCTACTCCAAATGTTCATATGGACCATTTGTGCCCAATCTGTGGTAGAGCTTTCTGAGTTCATATTGGTTTGATTAGCCACAGCTGGACACACCGTACCTTTACCCCAACATAGTGATGTCATTTTGGTCTTCTTTGAGAACAAAGGACAATTACTGGTGGAGTTCTGGAACTGATATGATCATTCTGGAATGCAACTATACCCAAAAGTTCACTTAAATGTCCTTCCAACACTTGAGAAAACCAATAGAATAAACTCTAGAACGACTACCAACCATATTGTAAAGGAAAATAATTGTGAAAGACTTTAGAACTGCAATCATTGCAGTGACTAATTACTACTTTAGAAGACTGACAATGAATCATGCTTCCCTCCTCTTGGCAGAGGAGCTAGACTAAAGATAAAGAATGAAATGTATATTTTCAGATGCAGCCAATGTATGGATTTATTCTGCTTTACTATATTTGTAACAAGGAAGGGCTTTGGGCCAAGGGAAGTTATGGGAGGATAAGAGGGTAGTGATAGTGATTTTAAAAAAAGAAGAAAGGAACATCAATTAGCCATTAAAAACATATACAGGGGTAGCATATATGCTGCATTAAATATGCAAAAGATGCATTAAATGCATTAAAGATGCATTAAATAAAGCACTAACCCTGGAATCAGGAGGACCTGAGTTCAAAAGTGGCCTCAGATTCTTACTAGCTCTTTCTGGGCAAGTCACTTATGAGAGCAGAAGGAAGTTGAAAAGGAGATAGAGGCAAGCAGAGTAATGTTGGGATTAACAAGTTAAATTTGAAACACACTTTTAACAACAAACATCATATTACAGGAGCGGCTAGGTGGTGCAGTGAATAGAGCACGGGCCTTGGAGTCAGGAGGACCCGAGTTCAAATATGACCTCAGACACTTAACTCTTACTAGCTGTGTGACCTTGGGAAAGTCACTTAATCCCAATTGCCCTGCCTCCCTCCCCCCCAAAAGCCACAAACATCATATTTCTTTAGGAGACCTGTTTTTCTCTCCTTTCCATGAGTAAATGTCAGTGTTTATTGATTTTTATCGATATTTTAATCATAAAAAGGGAAATTAAAATTGAGCAAGAGAAATGGACTGCCTCATAAAATTTCAGCTATGATAGAAGTAAGTAAAATATGATTAGAGAAGCTAAGCAAAATGTAAGGCATCCATCTTTAGAGGCTTTTAAGAATAAAATACCCAAAAGTTGAAATGGGAAGAATGCTAGATTTTAGAGTCAGGCAACCTTGGTTCAAATCCTGGCCCTACCACATGTATTACCTCAGATAGATCCCATCACCTCTCTTGAACTTGAATTGTTATTCATGTATACGAAAAGAGGATTGGACTGGATGACATCTGAGGTCCCTTCAGCTCTACACCTGTGAGCCCATGACCTCAGGATGATATGGACATCATCTTGTCTGGGGAGAAAAACGTGTTGACTAAGAGAAAGTTGCTCCCAGCCTGAGGGATCTGACCAGAAGACCTTTGCTAGACTACTGGCAATCTATAGCTAATAGGCATCAGTGAATAGCCTGCAAGATGAAGGATGGGGATTTCAGTGTAAGTTCCAAACCCTTCCACCACCTCTCCTCCATTTCTGGCAACATCTAAACATACAGTTCTGAGAACAGCCCTGAGGGCCACCACCATTGTGCTATAGAATCCTTGGGAAGAAAGAAAAGCCTGATTGTTATTTGTTCTTGGGGGTGATGTCATGACTTGCACATGAATTGGATTTAAGTGAGGCAGAGCCTGCAAAAGTCATCAGCCTCACTCTTTCCTCCAGAGTCATTGGAGTTCAGTGGCAAGACAAGAGTCAAAGCAGTGGCCCAGGATGTGATGTCTGACCTTGTCCTTTTTAAATTAAGGTCTTTAGCTCTTAATTGAAGGAAGCTGGGAAACCAGGAAGAGATGAGGGGAGAACATTTTAGTCATAGGGGGCAGCCAGTCACAATGCTCAGAGTTTTTAAGGTAAGATTGTGGTTTTACTCTCCCTAGCGGTACCTTAAGATAACGTTTTTTACAACCTGAATCAGAGATATGCAAATATATCTTTTTCCAATAAGTTTTGTTCTTTTCATCCCAAACTGCTGAGAAGCTCCACCCTCAGATCATTTGGGAAAGACCATTAATAATTTGGACCATTTTTATTCAGGCCAGGTTTCTACCAGCCTAGTAATTCACTTTTTCACAGTATTTATTATTCAAAGTAATTCACCCAAAATCTTTTTTATTGCTTGTCTATACAACCCCCTGGTGAGTTTTTAATTTTCATTTTCATCAGTGCATAAAAGATTTGGTATTTGGGCACCTCACAACTCATCTATGAATCAGTAGCCAACTCTAGGTGATTGAGTCTCAAAGAAAACTGACTTCTCTAGCAATATCTATAGGGCAGCTGGTGGCACAGTGGATAAAGTGCCAGACAGCTAGTCTGGAAGACTTGTCTTTGGCCTCAGACATCTGATGGTTTTGTGACCCTGGGCAAGTCACTTAACCCTGTTTTGCCTCAGTTTCCTCATCTGTAAAATGAGCTGAGGAAGGAAGTCGTAAACCACTCTAGTGTCTTTGCCAAGAAAATCCCAAAGGTGGTCACAAAGAGTCAGACACTGAAAAATGACCAAACTGGAAGGAATCTACAGTTAATAAGTTTCAGAGATTGGATTTGGACCAAAATCTTTCTGACTTTAAGGCTTTAAATGGATCAGTTAGACCAGGGGTTGGGATCCTGCTGCCTTGAGGCCACATGTGTTCTTTTAGGTTCTTGGGTTCAGCCTTTTAACTGAGGCCAAGTTTTACAAAACAAATCCTTTTATTAAGGGGATTTGTTGTGTGAAGTTTGGATTCACACAAAGGGCCTAGAAGGTCCCATGTGGCCTCAAGGCTGCAGGTTCCCTACCCCTGTACTAGATTATACTGACCTTTTTAAAATAAGTAAATATTGAAGAAAAAAACCATCAATAAGAATCCTGTGTGCAGCTAAGTTAACAAGCATCTAAGGGCTTATGGTGTTTAAGTGCTAGCAATACAAATAAAGGGAAAAAATTTTTTTACGTTTTTTAAAACAATACAAATAAAGGCATAAATATTCTCTGCTCTCAAGGAACTCATGGTCTAATGGGAGAAAAACGTGTAAATAATTATGTACAAGCAAGATATACACAGGAATATAGCCAAGGGAAGGCACTAACCTTTTAAGGAAAACCAGGAAAAGCTTCTTGCAGTAGGAGAGATTTTGACTGAGATTTGAAGGAAGCCAGGGAATCAATTTCCATTAGGAGGACATTTTCTTTTCTGGTTTGGATAATTATAAAAGTCTTCCCCTGCCCCACACCCCCACTTCCTGCTCTTAATAGGCTAAAGAAAGGCAATATAGGTAGGACATTGTGGTTAGATTTACCCTCCCTAATGGTATTGCTTGTGTATTTTTTCTTAACCAAAATATTGAGCATCATATAACTATTTCCTTAAATAGATTTTATTGATGTTCACTATGAAGTGTAACCTCTTCCCTTTTAGAGGAATTGAGTTTGTCTTTCAAAATTCTTTGCAGTCTGTGCCCTTCCTACTTTTACACTGTTTTTACATTCAACCCCCCTCCATGTACACTCTACAATACACTCTACTAGCCTTCCTAGTGTTTTTCATATACTACACTGCATATAAAACCTATGCAAACAACAGACTCACTAAAAAATCAGAATAGACCAAATAAAACTTAATGACTCCATAAGACAATAACAAATATTAAAAATGGAAAAAAAATTTTAAACTGAAGGCTATCTCATTTCATATCAAAAACAATTTATGTAAAACAAAATACATCAAGAAGAAATAACTTCTTAGACTAGCAAGAAGTCATAATTACAAAGAGAGCCTTGATATCATACTTCAAGAAATCACAAAATTAAATTGGTCAGATGTATTAGAACAAGAGGAGAAAGCAAAAAATAGAAAGAATCCACTAGTAACTTCCTGAAAAAAAGACTCAAAATGAAAATTCCCAGAAATGTGAGAGCCAAAATCCAGAAAGCACACGCACACACACATGCACATGCACACACAGCCCTTTGCAGGAAGCTTTTTCCAATCCTGATAACTGCTAGTGGCCTCCTCTTCAAACTACTTTGTAGTTCCCTACCTGTTACCTATTTGTATTTCTTCTCCTTGTCTGTATCCTGATAATTCTTTATGTACTTGACTCCCCCTATTAGGATTTAAGCTCCTTAGGAGTTGGGATAGTTCATTCATTGTATTTCTATCCCCAGCACTTGGCTCAGTGCCTGGAATTTCATCCATTGTTTATACATACTTGTATACTCATTAGGGAGGTAGTGTGGTAAGTGCCAATCCCAGATCTGCCAGTTACTACTTTTCTAGTACCTTAGGCAAATAACTTCACCCCTCCAGGCCTTGGTTTCTTCATTTGTAAAGTGAACAAGTAGGCCAGAAGACCTTCAGGGACTTTTCCAGATCTAATAAAGGCTTATTAATTGATTGACCTAATATCTCAGCCACAACAGTTTCATCTTTCCTAATAGCCTCAGCCAGTTTCCATATACAACTTACTCTTAATTTAATCCAATCCAGTTCAGCCCGACAAACATTTATTAAGCACCAGATTTTGTGCTAGTCACAGGGGAATATAAAGAAAAGATGAAAATCAGTTCCAATCCTCTTGAAATTAATATTTGAAGAATAACAAGCATTTATATAGCACTTTAAGTTGTGCAAAGTGCTTTTATATTATCTTGTTTTTTTCCTCCCATCAACCTCGGGAGATAGTTACTATGATTATCCCATTTTACCAATGAGGAAGCAGCCTCTGTGACTTGACCAGTGACACAAGTAACTGTGACACTAAAGTGTCTGAGGCCAGCTTTGAAGACAGGTGGGGATACCACATATTGGTCAATTCATTCCAAGATATACCAGCATCCTTCCAGATAGCGACCTAGGGCTCACTAAAATATTCTGGCAGCATTGTCAATGTAGTCAAACGTCATTGGATTTAACTATTTTCCGTAGTCCTGGTTTTCCACATCTTCAGCTTCCTAGGGCATCTTCACTGGCTTCAACACCCATGTCCTGAGGTGCCCTGTTCTCTCTACTGCAATGACTACGTATGGTCTAGTGAAAGGAGACTGATGGAAAGAGTAAAAAAAATTGGGTTCTAGTCCTATTTCATAGTGCCTAGCACTTAATAGATACTTGTAGACTGACTGTTTTAGTCACAGATTTGCTGATTTCTTCATCTATAGAATGAGGAGAAGTTCAGTTTAGTGATATATTTTTTCGTTGTGTTGGGATCTTCATGATCTCATTTGAGGTTTTCTGGGCAAAGATACTGGAGTCATTTTCCATTTCCTTCTCCAGCTCATTTTACAGATGAGGAAACTGAGGCAAATAGAGGTAAGTGACTTGCCCAGGGTCACACAACTAGTAAGTGTCTTGAGATCAGATTTGAACTGGGGAAGATGAGTCTCCTGACTTCTGGCCTAATGGTCTATTCACTGTGCCACCTAGCTGCCCCAAAATAAGATAATATTTGTAAAACACTTTGAAAGCCTAAAAGTGCTATATAAGTGCTACCCATTATTGTTATTAACAATACCTTTTGATAATAGAGTAATGAGTATGTGAATAATGTTATATAATCAACTGCATTATAATATAATGCTTAGTATTGATGTTATCTCAATTCTAAAAAGTATTATATTAATATCTCTTCATACTCTTATTTTCTTTTAATGCTAAAGAATAATGATGATAATTGCTAACATTAAAATATAGCACTTTCAGGTTCATAAAGTTGCTTTAAAAATACTGTCTCACTTCCTCCTTATGACAACCCTGGTAGGTAGGTGCTGTTATTAACCCCAGGCCAATAGAGATTAAGTGATTTAGAGTTACTTAATCAGTCACTTAGGGTTACACCAGGGTCCACAGGTACTGTCTGTAGACAGACTTAAACTCAGACTTCCAGATTCCAGGATTCTGTGGCACCACCAGCCATTTTCTGAGAGCTGAAATAGCATCAAACCTAATCTTTTGGCTTGTGGATTTCCTGTGACTTGTTCCAGTCTACCATTTTCACTTGAAATAGCCATACTGGGGGCAGGTAGGTGGTACAGTGAATTGAGCACCAGCCCAGGAGTCAGGAGGACCCAAGTTCAAATCCAGCCTCAGACACTTAACACTTACTAGCTGTGTGACCTTGGGCAAGTCACTTAAGCCTAATTATCCTGCCTTCCCCCCTCCAAAAAAAAAGGAGAAAAGAGAGAGAATAGCCACGCTGAAAATACTGAAGAGAAAATTCAGTAATATCTAGAGGAAGAAATCTTTTGAGAACCAAGCTTCTTTTCACAAAAGTCAGCCTACTTGTGAAGGAGTTTAGGGTGAGATTCTGACTTCCTCAGCACCTCAGAGGCAGCTCAGTAAAATGAGGGAGTGATGCTCTTTTAGGTATCAGCTTCTTAAAGACAAGTCAGGGACCAAACCAAAGCCTTGCTAAGAATAGACCTCTACAAGGGTAGAATGACCCACTCAACTGCGAGTAGAATAAACATTGTCAGATATGGTTACATGCATTCTCTCCATCGCTGTACTGGGCACTTTTCAGAGAACAGTAGGAACATTCATTGAAAGAACATGAACAAACAGGGCCCAGATCACTGTAGCACATTTCACCTAGAAGGGAGGAAAAAAAAGGAATAGCCTGCCAAAGTGAATTAGGGAATAATATACCTCCAATCTGTCAACACTTTTTTAGGTGACTACTATATGCAGGGCATTTGAACAAATACATTGTTTAGATAAGATATCATCCCTGCCCTCAAGGAGCTTACAGTCTAGTAGGGGAAACCCCAGGAACACATCCCTTTGCTTAATTATATTACTTCTACCATTGCTAAATTGTTAGAGTTTTTTTGGTACATTCATTGGAATGTATCCCTTTAAAAAATTTTTTATTGATTTAGATAAGGAATTTTTAGCCTTTTTTGTATCCTGGACCCCTTTGAAAGTCTAATGAAGCTTTTGGACCCCTTCTCAGAATAATGTCTTTCAATTGAAATAAAATATATAATCTTACAAAAGAAACCAGTTATATTTGAAACACAGTTATCAAATATTTTTAGAAGCAATTTTAAAATTGCTTCTAAAAGATATATAAAAGATATACCCAGACTTAGGTAGATAGAATAGAATCTTATGTTAGAATTAGATGGAACCTTCAAATTCAGGAAATTAAAATATACATATGTCATTCTTTTGGAGAACTCCAAAATACATAAACTCATGGATGTTTAGTTAAGAGTTACTTTGCAAAATAATTCTTCTTGGGTTTCCGTCAAACAGGGGCTCTCTGGATACCCGGAAGCAGTGTTGTGCTAAGTGTTTTAATAGCCAGGCCTCCAGAAAAAAAAATGCGTACAGTACACTTTTACATTTAATCTGCATTAATAACATTTTCTTCATTACTTTCTTAAGTCTAGGTAGTCAACAGAATAATAAATCAAGCCTTGATTTGTAACTTTTGCCAATTTTCAAAGTATAACTGCTCACGCTGAAAATTTTAATAGCTCATGAGTTGAAACTAGCTTCAGCAAACCTCTGTATGTATTTCTAAGAGACTGAGAAATCTAAAAGCTTAAAGGTTACTAGAAACCACTGTCAAGTGAAAATCAGTCATCAGCAAAAGTTTTCCCTGAAAATATAATGTAAGTCAGTGGCAAAATATGTATGATTTTATCTGCAAATTTCTGATTTACTTGCGGCTTTTTAGGACCAAGTGTATTAAACGGAGCATAAAGTAGCCTGAATAGATAAGTTTGCCCTTGATTTATTGTGCTCTGTGTTCTGTGCGTAAGCTGAAGAATGTGAAAACAGTCAGACCCATTTGTAAGAGTATTTGTGTTATATCAGGGTGTTTTTGAGTGGAATTTGACCTAGGCTGTCCACCACCAGGCGGATTAAACATACATCATCTTTTGGAGAGCAGCCCAAAGTACATTCAGATGGAAATATTGGCTCTTTTAAGGATGATCTTTTTTCCTTCTCTAAAATGAGGTCTTCCCAAAATTTGGATTCCTTTCTGCTTGCTCGTATAGACAAGGAATTGCATTTCTAGGATGCCCCACCCCAAAGAGGTTCTGGGTGCCTTCCCCCTATCTAAGCCCAGCCTAGATCAGCAAAGACAGGTACCCTTCCAAAGTTCAACCCTGACCTTAATGAGATTAAAGGTATTTTTAAAAAATCTCTCCTAAATGATTCCTACTGCCGTTTAGAAGAAGAAAGAAACTGAAAATTGTTTGCTTTTATTTTCCAAATGAATTGGGGAAGATCTTAGATGAATAGGATGAAATACCTTGAGAACTTATGATGCATGGGAAAAATCATTTTTAATATGATAGATTTTTTTAACCTGAAAATGACTTTCTTAAGCTATGTTTATGTTTAAGTAATATTAATAAGATAATAAGAAACCAAGACTATAAAGTGCTAACATGGGTGGAATGTGTTTTTAATGGATTAATGAGATGTACATGAACTTATCTTGAAGTAATATTTCTTATTCTTTTGTTTTGACCTTAACTTTCTAACAAAAGAGCATGCTCTTTGCTTGGCAAGACCGCTTTTTAACACCCTGATACTTACATTGCTTGTGGATAACTTCTCTGATTGAAGATAATGATTAGGGGGAGAGGGCGAATCATAGACTGAATAAAATAGTGACTAAGTCATTAAAAAAAATTCACTTAAAAAACTGAATCAAATATGCCTGGAGACACATGTAGCCACACTTTATCTTGGCTGGGTATCACACTGAATCACATCATAAGCTTCTGGCAAGTCAGCCCTTGGTGAGTGAAGCAAATCTCACATGACACATGGAATGTTAAAAAAAGACCCAAAGCCACATGATACAGAAAATATTTAAAGAGAAATTCTAGCTTTGAGTGCCACTCTAAATTTTCTCCAAGCTACTTAGGGATCTGGGTAGTAGATGACTATCTTGCCTTTTGTTCCCATCAAAACGTCTCTTAGATACAACTTCTTTGTAAAGGGGCACATGAAAAGCTGAAGCTGTGGAATTGAGTTAAGCCAGATGAGCAAGAAAGAAGTGTCCATAGTGGTAAATTATGGGAAAAAAATCCCAAGAAGAACATAGGATAGATTGTACAGGTCAGAGAGAGTGCCATGTTCAGTTCTTTGTTGATTAGGTTAGAAATTGGTGCCCTGAAATTAGCTGGTTAAGTGTAACCCCAAAATCACAATTACATCACAGTAGAGATAATACCAACTATCTTCAAACAGATGAAGCTGGGAATTTTATCATCAGCTGGTTCTATCTGACATAGGCCTGCATGATCTGGTACCATGTATTCTTTCAGAGAACTTGCACACAAAAAAAAGATCCACAATTAGGTAGAACTACACTAAGCCTCCTGACATTTGTGAACAAAGATAATATCCCTGTATTCTAAAGCATGTCTTCTTGTTGTTAAGGATATTGCATTAAAGAGAATGATATTTAAAGTTTCTTTCAAAAGGGCGTTGGAAGGTAAGTTAAAAAAAAATAACCCAACTACCCAGCAGTATTTCTGACCCTTTCTTCTTTAGGAGATCTTCTAAAAAAAAAAAAAAAAGGCATTTTAGAAGATCTTTGCCTGTAGCGCTACCCACATGTCAACACTTTCCATGTAGCTCACTTCACAGAGATACCTTGAAACAATTTCCACTCTTCTCACACTTCCTTTGACTTAACCTTGCACTCCACCCCACCCCACCCCATACCCTGGCTGGTTCAACTAACTTTATGACTTTTGTTTCATAAAGTTAGTGGATTCCCTGCTTTATGAAATCCTCTTTGGCTTTTGCAACACTACTGCCTTTCCCTTAAAACACTCCCTCTGAAAGTTTGCATTTAATAATGGAAGTTGCCACCATCTTGACCTTCTTTCAGATATGACAATGGATGATGTTCGGGAATACGAGAAAAACATGCATGAACAAACCAACATTAAAGTTTGCAATCAGCACTCATCTACTGTGGATGACATAAACAGCCTTGACAAAACAAGTGTATGTAGATTTTTTTCAGCATATCACCCATCCCTTCACCAAATACATGTCCACTGAAGAATTACAAAAACACTTCTTTCCTAACTTTCCACTTACAGAATACACTAAAACTTCACTGCTTTTAGTAAAGAATTCTAATCACCTCTCAATTGGGCAATGATGGTTTAGGGACATTGCTAGTCCTTTGATTGCTTTAAGGATACTTGACATTTGGGTTCTTGGATTGATCATAAAGTTGTATTGAACATGGAAGGTGAAAACATCCTGCTGCATTCATGGAAAATCCTATACTAAAACAGAAGAAGGGGGAAAACCAACATTTCACTGGTCCAAAATCTTACTCTGGGTGATTGGTTTTTGTAAGACAATGAATTCACTATCTGAAGGCAAATAGCACAGATGATCAGAAACATCAAATGACCCAGAGATCACTCAGGTTTGAATATATCATACAGTTTTTTGTACCTGTTTGCCTTTGCTAGTTCTGTTTCTTTAGACTAATCTTGGAATTAATCAGCCTTTCACACATCCACACTGGCCAAGAAGAGATGGGGAGATGATCTGGATATATGCTAGGTAGTGAAGTAAAACTAGTCTAAGGTTAAAAAAATGTTCAGAAATTTAGTAATTTACAAATGAGTAGTAAAGACTTGGCTAATTTAAGTTAATATTTTGCAGAAAGGCAGCTTTGGAGTCAAGAAGTAAGTTGTCCTATTTCTAACATACAACTGGCTATGTGACCATGGACAAGTTACATAAACTCTCCTAGCTCCCAGACCGTACTCCAATACTATAATTTACAGAGGAGTTGCTGATTTATCTAAGTGTAGGGAATTTTCCTACTGGGTATTCCCTACATTGATGAAATCACAGGTGCAAACCAAAAAAACCCTTCATCGTATTAAACCCTGAAATGTATAGTTTATAAATGTCTGTTATGCTCAGGTGGGGAGAAGAGTGACAGGTCTTTTTTTAAAGGACAATTCCAACATCATTTATGTGTCTCTGAAATCCTCCCAAAGGTCCTTGTTAAGTCATACAGGTAGGTAGGTAGACACACAGGTGTGCCCACTTACCAGGTATCATGGTCCAGCTCCCCCTCCCCACGCCTCAACCTCTAAACTACACATACAATCCACAAAATAAACAATGTGTTTTGGGATAATGAAAAGATTGGCTTTAATCATCAGTGAGCCCTTTAGATCTACAAAGACTTTCTTTGTTGGCATTCTGGCCTTTTATTGTTACTGAATAAGCCTCCTTGTGTGTTGTGTGTGTTGTGTGTGTGTGTGTGTGTGTGTGTGTGTGTGTTCTTGGAGAAGTGTCTTTTTCTCCCTTGGATTCATACATTACCTTTACACATGTGAGAGAACCTAAAGTTGGATTAGTCCTGATTATTATCTGTCCCCCTTTTTCATGCATTGATTGATGATGCAGGAGACCAGTGAACAGAAGCTTAATTAGTTTCTCTCTCAATGTAGGATTTTGTTTTGATTTATTTTGTTTTTTATTTTATTTTACCACTGTGTCACCATAAAGCAGAACCACTATGGTAAGAAGAAGTGTTGTTTGTAAGGCTGCTTTCAATACAAGTCAACAAAAATGTCTTTTGTTTTGCCTTTTTTTTTTTTTTGGAGGGCAATTGGGGTCAAGTGCCCCCAAGGTCACACAGCTAGTTTTTTTGTGTGTGTTAAGTGTTTGAGGCCAGATTTGAATTCAGGTTCTTCTGACTCCGGGGCTGGCTCTATTCATTGTGCCTCTTAGCTGCCCCTCACAAAAATTTCATAAGTGCTCACCATGCTTGCCATAAGTCTTGGAGGACCAGAACAAAAACAGAACACTTTTATATGGTAGGGTTTTAAAAGAAAGTAAAGTACAGGAGATGTTTATAAATGAAAGACCACATGGAGTGTATATAGGCCAAAATTAGGCCATGGGCAAACAGTGCAGCTTCTAACTGATGCAATCCAGTGGGAAGATGTCCACAGGTAGATGATCTGGGATTCAGTCTGGGTCCTCTTGGGAGCAGACATAGGAAGCAGAGGGGCCTCTCTTGGGAGCATATTAAGACTGCCCTGCCTGCCTCTTAGAGAGCTTCTCAGACCTTATGTGAAGGATTATACAGCTCTGACCTATTGAGCCTGCCTTGGAAAGGAGGGAAGAGAAAACCTCAATTTAAAAAAAAACTATTGTACTAGGTACTATATTATGCCATATTAGAAAGAACCACCTGCCCACAACAAAATGGCCCTGGCTCAGTGGCTTATGATTCTAGAGGAACAGTAATCAGTAAGAACTGGTTCTTTTCATGCCAAGATGGCCCAACACAAGCCCCTGGTATCCAATAACCCAAGAGTCACGGTTACCATGGGTGGAAGGAGAGAGTAATCCCTTAAGTACAGCCAGCCAGCATGTCCCACCAAGCCTAAGCACCTATCCCTTGAATGAATTAAGGGACAAGGAAGAACACCACCCTATAGTCCTCATAGTCATACAAAAACTGAGGAGGCAAATAATCCATCCTCACAAGGAAATAGATGCAGAGAGGGCTCCATCCAGCCTTTTTAATGTAGTCTAGGAGACTCCACCTTTGTATCTTGAGGAAATTAATGGCAAATGAAGCAAAGAGTCAGCCTGCAGCCTCAGGTCAGAGCAAGCCTCATCCCCCACCCCATCCCCATACACATCCCACAGGAGAAATGAACAGAACCCACTCAGTCACTAGCGGGCACATTAACCACAAGCAGTTATAAGACACAGCCAAAGACCTGGATTGCTTAAGAAATAGATTCCAGCCCTGGCTGGGGAAAAAGTTGCTCTCCCTGCTTCTTTGACTGTGGAACAGAGGCACAAGCCCTACTAAGTTAATCAATGGAGGAATTCGCAGGTCTAGACATATAAACAATGGACCACTTGCTTCACATTCAAATTGAAAGGATTCCACCAGTGCTACCCACATTAGAGTGTTCTGAGTACTTATGACTTTTTTTGCTTGTATTCCTTGGAATTTCATAAAATGGAAGAATGTATTTTTTTCCAGTCTCTCTCATCTATTATTCAGTGTAATCAGGAACTGTTTCAAAGCACTGGCTATTACCTTGATCAAGAGAAAAAGCATATGGAAAATACATTTTAAATCATCAACTCCAAACCATTTCTGAATCAGGTCAAAATTACGTCTTGTCTCCAACCAATAAGGAGAGGTTGGTATAACTATAGTATCCCCAAAGAGGGAGGGGATTTTTCTGAAAACTAAATTAGGCTGTCAATCTGACTCCTGGGTGGGAATTTCCTTCCTGATGTGTTGAATCTTAAAAACAACAAAAACAACAAAATTAATAATAATAACAAAGCCCCACCCTGTCCTACAGCCCTGATCATCTTTCTCAGCAAAGTCAAATTGAGCCTAGACCTCCTAGAAAGAACTCTGCCCACCAATAGTCACCTCATGACTTAGGACATGGTAATTGCTTTGCTCTCAAGCCTGAGGGGCAGAAGGTTAAATGCCTGATAGCATGTTGTCGTAGTGGTGGCAACTGGAATTAGAATAAAGAAATCCAGGGACTTGCCCTAATTAAAAAGAAAAGGAAAAGAAAGAAAAGAAAACCTAGTCAAAGAAGAAGCTCTGAATGCCTTCTCCCCATTGATACCACTATATTTAGAGCTAAGAAGCTGCAAGGGGAGGTAGACAGTAACAAGAGCCAAATGTACCTAGATTGGGTTTAGCCACACCATGTCCCACATAGGGAAGAGGAAGCTCCACCCCCCACCCCAGGGGGATGAGGTAGGATGAGGTAGGTAGGAGAGAACAGTCCTTTCCTACTTAGGTCCTGGGATAAAAGGGTTTGGAGGAAGGATAAACCACCCCAACTATATTGGAATAGTTAGTGTCAACTATATTGGAATCACATCAGTTGAGAGTGTATTAATTTTATTTTCTAAATTTGAGAGTGAAATAAGAGGGTCCTTTGTTAATCTGTCTATCCTTGTGAATTTTCCTTTGATTAACAGTCAGGGTGAAAGTTAGGTACTAGCTATTCTAATCAGAAGCGCCCAGGGATGAGGGATAGAAGAGCAATCCCCAGTAGATGTGTCACCTCGTAACCTAGGGGAGAGCTGATAAAAATGTTCAGCAGCCAGTTCCTCAAAAAAAGGAGAATGTACTCTGAGAACACTCTTAATTTTGACCTGCATTATTAGTGTTCTCTCTATCACTTTGTTAAGTTAGACAGTCAACAAAGTAATAAATCAAGGCCTGGTTTGTAGTTTGCTGATTTCTGAAGCATAAATGCTCACATTGAAATTTTATCAATCCTTCTGTAACATACCCCTAACTCACCTATTCTTAAATGTTGGGCCTGTCATCATGGGTTAGCACTTACCAGACCTAGGCACCTAGCACAGAGATAGTCTTTCATAGGGACACCACTAAGGTCCCACTGAATCTTAGGCTTAACTTTATTCCTCCTTAAGTTTGAGCAGATCTGGTTTTATTCTAGAGTGACTTTATAAGGGTTGGTAAATACTAAGTAGAATAATGGACTCCCCCAGGGTGGTCATAATAATATTACCCCAAGCAAAAAAGAATGTGTGGGGCAAGGATAACTCCCTGTTGTTTTCCCCTTAGCCTATGACCATTTCACAGGGAAACTTTGTGAGCACCAGAAAGCGATTTGGGTAAAAGGTTTTGGGGATCTTGAGTAGATATTGTGAGTCTGGGAACATTGAGTGGGTGGGCTTAAGCAAGGACCCCAGATACCAACCAATTCCCTTG
Source organism: Pseudocheirus occidentalis (assembly GCA_028646575.1). Classification (NCBI taxonomy): domain Eukaryota; kingdom Metazoa; phylum Chordata; class Mammalia; order Diprotodontia; family Pseudocheiridae; genus Pseudocheirus; species Pseudocheirus occidentalis. The sequence continues at coordinate 177,911,211 of CM053593.1, forward strand.
TTTCAGCCACAGATAAAGGGAATAGATCTATCAGAACCACCATGTGGCTCATTTCTCACAGGTCACTTCTGTGTCAGCCAATATTTGTACATTGAATTGTGTTAAGTGTATTTACTTCCTGTACACCTACCACCATTTGCAGTGGTGATCTTAACTACACAGATAGTAGGGACAGAAGATCTGGGGGTAGATAGTGGTAGAACAAAACTTGACCAGAGGACAGCATAGATGGAATTGTGCCTTCCCCCGCCGCCCTCCATGGAAGATAGAAGGTGCAGGTGTGGGCCTTTTGCGGGGCAATCACCTCAAGGGGAGACTCTTTTCATAGAAGGAGATGCCAGTCTCCTTTTCAGTTTGGTCCTCAGATCATGCAGAGCAGCAGGGTGGGTTCCTTTTATCATGGGTTATTTACCAGAAGGCTGAGAGCCATGCTCCATAAAATAACTGCATTCATTAATTATTGTGTTCATGAGACATTTATTGGACCAGATCAGAAAGACTCAGTTGCTACCAAGAGCAGAGTGGTTGAATTCTCAGTGCTTAACTACTCATCGTGTGTTCCTTGGAATTTTATAAAATTGAGGATTGTTTATTTTCTTCCATAGCCTTTCTCATCCATGATCCTAATATAATCAGAAAATGTTTCCAAGCACAAGCTGTTCCTTATATCAAGTATAAGTGGGAAATATATTTTAAGTCACCAATTCAAAACCATTTCAGAATTAGATTAAAATTATGCCTTAATAATATCCATGAAGTGACAAGAAGGAGGTGACATAATTGCTCCCACACGTTTTTAAAAGTTTCAATGTATTCAAAGTCTATTACTTCTAATAGACTGCATAATTTTTTGCTGTGGCATGTAAAAGTCAAACCTTGAGTACTTTTGATAGATTCTGCCCCCTGCTGGACAAGTGCAGTACAGTGACATATTCAAGTCACTTCTTTGGGAAGTCATTTTTATTAGAGAAAACTGTCCATTTACCATGGGGTAAAATCACAGGATCATAGATCTAAGAGGAAGAAGGAATCTCAGTTGCTTTCTAGAACAACCTCTTCTTTTTTTTTCAATGTGAACATTTATACTTCAGAAATCACCCAGGGAGGAAACTGAGGTGAGCCCCAGGGAAATTACATAACTTTTTTCAATCACACCAGTATGAAGTATAAGAAATAGGATTTAAACCTATATCCTCTTATTCCAAAGTTAGTGTTTTTCCACTACCTCCTCAAATACTATCCTTTAATCTCTGTACCCCATTCTCAGTTAATTAGTGAAAACAATGAGGTATATGATAGATCAGCCTCTATTTCCTTGATAACGAAATAATATATTATATGTTATATAACATATTTTAAGATTATCAGCTGCCTAGTGGACACTTCAAATTAGGTGTCTCAGAGACATCTCAAACTCAACATATCCCAAAAAAGAACTTGTTATCTTTCCCCCAAAACCCACCCCTCTACCAAACTTAGCAATTTCTGTTGAAGGCACCACCATCCAGTCTCCCAGGTCCACAGTCTTGGTGTTATCCTAGACTTCTCATCTCCTCCTTGCTTGAGGTATCCACTCAGTTGCCAAATTTCGCTTTTTTATCTCCATAGATATTTTGCAGCTATCCCTTTCTTCCCCTTCTCACCATTCATGCAGTCAGCACCTTAGTTCCAGCCCTCCTCGACTCACTTGGACTATTATAGTAGCCTCTTAATTGATCCCTTTGCCTTCAGTCTCTTTCCCGCTTCAGTTTCTCCTCTACCTAGTTACCAAAGTGACTTTCCTTAAGTGTAAGATATAGGCCTGGTCTTAGGCTTCTCCTCAGTAAATTCTGACAGTTCCTTATTGCTTCTAACATAACAATATAAACTCTGGCTTTGAAAATCCTTCACAGTCTGGCACCAGTCTATATTTCCAGACTTACTGTGAATTACTTCTCTTCACAAAATCTCTACTTCAACCACACTGGCCCATTTGCTGTTTCTGACTCACTATTCTATTTCCCACCTTAGTGTATCGGAAGCCACCTTCCTTCCAGGATCAGCTTAGATTCCACTTCATACAAGGGAGCCTTTCCTGATTCCCACTAAATGATAGTGCTCATTCTCTGCCTCAAAATGTCTTGTGCCTCACAAAAAAGTAAGCTCCTTGAGGAGAGACTTATTTATTTTTGTTTTTTGCTTTTGTATCCCTGGGTCCTAGCACAGTGATTTGGGCATTGTAGTGCTGTGGCCCTTCAGTGTATTCAAGTAGACTAAACTATTACAAGGAATATCAGCCCAGGAGGAATGGGAGATGCTTAAAAATTAAATTCTGAATATACAAAGGGAAATAATTCTAATGAGGGAAATGAGATTTATGTGAAGAGACCAATATGGATGGACTAGGAGCTGACAAACTCAGTTGTTTTTTTTCAAGATGGCAGCAAGGCCAGGTAGCAGGGCTAATTTTAAAAGAGTATGGCACATTCTGTAAAAAAATAGTATTGGGAGTCTTTAAGCTCAGAATGAGCTAGCTAAGGAACATAAAGAGAACAAAAAGGGTAAGATCTTTTAGCCATATTGAGAGAAAAGGAAGATTGAAAAACAAAGAAGTCCTAGATGAGGGTTAAAGGTGTACAGATTACTATAAATGATCACAGAGCTACTCAGTCCTTATTTTGCTTGTGTTTTCTTTGCTAAGGAAAATGACCTTTGCACAGGATATGACAGGACAATTAAGAGAGAGCTGATCACTAATAATATCAAGTAGATAGGTAGAAAGCACCAAGTTGCTCTTAATGAATTCACATCACCTTGCATAGAGGAACCACATCCTTACATACTGAAGGAACTGGCAGATGAGATTGCTGAGCCACCATCAGTGAGATTTTAAAAGTCATAGAAAATGGGAGCGCTACTACAAGATTGAGAAAAAGGAATTATGTTCTGATATTTTAAAAAAATTTCAAAGATTTTGGCATTCTCTAGGCCAGTGAGAATGACTGATTCCTAGAGAATTTCTAGAAGGATCATGAGATGGCTAGCAAGCATCTAGAAAGTAAAGCAGTGATTATCAAGAGCCAGTAAGATTTTATCAAGAACAGGTCATGACGGAATAAATTAATTTTCTTTTTTAACAGGATTACTGAACTCGTAGATAAAGGGAATATAGTAGATATAGTTTACCTAGATTTTAGCAAAAGCTCTCATACTAATTCCTTTGGAGACGATAGATGGATGGTGACCAGACAATAGCATAATCAGAACTGGATGTAAGGTTGAACTCGAAAAGTTGTTAATGATTCAGTGTCGTCATGGCAGGAAGACTCCAGTGGAGCACCTCAAGGATCTGTAATTTACACTGTGCTGTTAAACCTTTTGATCAGTGATTTGGATAAAGGCATAGATGGCATATTTATCAAATTTGGTAGATGACATGAAGCTGGAAAGCATAGTTAACACAGAAAACAGTAGAGTCAGCATCCCTGCCCCCCTCCAATCCATGCAATCTTAACTGCTAAAGCATTGGACTATATCTAATAAGATATTTAAAATGAACAGGTGGCACACTGGATAGACCCCTTGTCTTGGAATCAGGAAGATCTGAGTTCCGATCCTGCTTCAGATACTTTGTCACCCTGAACAAGTCGCTTAACCTCCTTCTGCCTCAGTTTCCTCATGTGTAAAATGTGGATGATAATAACAACCTCTACTGGAATTGTGAAGATAGGATGAGATACTTTAAAGGACATGTAAATACTAGCTATTCATATTAATTATTTTTTATTACAAGCAGAAATTCAGTAGGGATAAATGTAAAGGCTTAGGTACAAAAAATCAGTTTCACAAATACAAGATTTGGGGCATGGCTGGAGAGCAGTTTGTCTGAAAAACATCTTAGTTTTAGTGGACTACAAACTCAATACCAATGTGAGATGGCATCTAAAAAATGTAGCGTCATCTTGGGCTACATCAAAAGGCATTGCTTCCTAGAATGAGAAAGCAAGAGTCCCTTTGTACTCTGCCCATATTAGACTTTATCCAATGTTCTAAGAGTCTAAAGACATTGCTAAATTGAAAAGTGACCAGATTAGGGCAACCAGGATGAAGAAGATCCTTGAATTCATGTCATATGAAGATGGGCTGAAGGATCTGGACATGTTTAACCTAGAGAAGACTCAAAAGGGACATGGTAGTTTGTTCAAGTGTTTGAAAAGCTGTCATGTAGAGGACTTGGAGTGATGAGTGGAAGTGGCATATTAAAGCTAAATATCAGGAAAAGCTTGCTAACAATTGGAGTTGTCCAAAATAGAATGATTTGTCTCAGGAGGTGAGTAGTTCCAAGAGTGTGCTGTAAATGTTTTAATAACCAGTGTTTTTTTAAAAATAAAATAAATACACAACACATTTTAAGTCCAATCTGCATCATTAACATTTTCTTAATCATAAACATACACACTAAAAATTTAATATTTGGCTTTAGAGAATTTTATGTTAAGGGTGAGATCCTTTCTGCCTCAACTCAATGTTATGAGTTAAGAGCATGAGCCAAGAGAAACTCAATCAAGAATAACTCAATAGTAATTGTGAGTTGGGCTAGCTGAAGAGGACAGGGTTTCAGTGGTTGAGGGATATCTGGGTCCACCAAACATCAGTTTGCTGAGAGAGAGAGAGAGAAGGGGAGGGAGAGAGAGAGAGTGTTTTGAGAAGAGAAAGGATACAAGAGAAAATCGTGCCTGTATAAAAGCAATAGGGCAGCTAGATGGCGCCATAATGCATAGAGTGCGAGGCCTAGAGTCAGGAACATTCATCTTCTGAGTTCAAATGTGACCTCAAACACTTACTAGCTGTGCAACCCTGGGCAAGTCACTTAACCCTGTTTTCCTCAGTTTCCTCATCTATAAAATGAGCTGGAGAAGGAAATGGCAAATCATTCCAGTATCATTGCAAAGAAAACCCCAATGAGGTCACAAAGAGTCAGACAAGACTGAAAACAACTGAACAACAGTAAAAGATGTCAATAATGTTTTAGTTTTTTTCATCTATTTTTGTAAAAGAATGAGATATGTATACAGAACTGATAGGCTTAGCAGCCTCTAACTAACTAACCTCACTAACTTTAATTCTGATTGAAATTGAGTGAGTTTCTGAAAACACATTGATCACTTTGGGGGAATTGAGACCCGTGTCTTTTTTTTTTTAACCTTAATTCTATCTCTTGGCCTATCGCGCCTTTTTCCCCCTTTTTTTGGATCAAACAAAACTGAGAAGACAACAAGTTTTAAGTTTTTCTCACTTGACACGTTCCAACTTTTAGGGATTTTGTTTTGTTGTTACTGAGGCTTCATACTTTCCCAGGCTAGAAGTACAGTAGTCACTCACGGGTCCAATTCCAGTACTGACCAGTACCGGATATCTGGCTTACTCTGTTTCCAACCTGGGTTGGTTCACCATTCCTTAGACTAACCTCTACTGGGAACTCACCATTTTTGTGCCAAACAGTGCAGACACCCAATCAGCAGCCCACTGCACTGTTGCTTCACCAATAGGGTAAAGAGGTCATTAGGATTCTGACAATTTACACATAAATTTAAGCAATTATTTCCAAAGTAGCCATGTTATTATTCCACTTTATTTCTATTCTGATACTTCACTTGTATAAAGGTCACATAATTATTAGCAGGGATGTGCTGGAAAATGTTTTAACAACTGGCTCTCCAGTGGCACACAACATACTTTTATGTTTAATCTACACATTTTACATAAGTTTAATCTACATTATTAACATTGTCTCCATCACTTTCTTAAGTCCACACAACCAATAAAACAATAAATCAAATGCTTGTAGCATTTGTCACTTTCTGAGGTGTAAGTGCTCCCACTGAAAATTTGTATAACAGTTCATAGGTTCATTCTGGCTTCAGCATACTCCTCCCTAGTCAACCTTATACAGAACAAAGTCAGAAACCAGGAAGTTAGAAAGCAGTCTCTGGGCAGCCAATGTCACAAATCCCATCCCCTTCACTCACAGGAAAACCCCTTAGTCTCTTGGTTTCCTTTTCTACAGGGTTTCTGTAAGCTTGACTGACCTTGGTGCATAGCACTGTGTTTTCCCAGCCTGATACTTTGCAAATGATGGTGGTGGTGGTAGTTGCTAAATGTGGAAGATTATCTGAGTTCCCTTATCCGTAGGACATTAGAGGCAGCATAATTGGAAGGAAGAAAAAGTTCTGCATTTAAAGAGAGGTAGAGTAACAGTCCCAAGAGATGATTCTTGAGAATGCGAAAGGATACTAAAGACTAATAAAAGAAGCCCAACTCAAAAGCCCAAGAAGTCTGGGGACATTTATTGTGAAGATAAAAAGCATTACATACCCCTCCCCCAAAACGAAGCATCACTATCTTGTTGCCTATACCCTAATAAATAAAAGTTTATGAGTAATGATGGCAAGTCATAAAGAAGAGATTATGTTCCACTTAACTCTGAAAGAAGGGAGGACAGTGTAAATTTTAGAAATATTTCTCTTTAAAATTAAGACTTAAAAAATTTTTTGCCACTCAAAGAGCTAAGTTTTATTTATCTAGAAAACTCGGATATGTGTAACACTTTCTTCCTTAATGGAAAGTATTTATTTCTTGAATTCCAAATCATGATTTTATGGAGTTTGGGTTGATTTTTTTTCAAACAAGCTCAATACCCATCAACTTATCCTTTGCCAGTTTTTCCCCGTTTCTTTTTTTCATTTGGGTATACTGAGAAGTGTTCCAGTTTTAGAGATAGCAAGCTCTTTTCATTGCAAAGTGGATCAATTAACACATAGCTGCTAAGAGTGTTGGCAAAGCACAGATTTTCTTCCACGTGACCAATAACCAACCACCAGCTCTTTATACGCCATCTTGGTGTGAAAAGAACACATTACAAAATCTGATATAATTTTTTTAAGTGAATAATGATCTAATGGGACAAAAATATTCCTATCAGTACAGTTAGTTACTATATCCATCATACCCTTGGCTTCCCATTTAGGAAGAGATTACTAGATCTTCTCAAACGTACGCATACACACACACACAAACAACCATATATGAACACAGATGTGTTGTTTCTCTGCTTTCCTGATAGAATCTTATTTTTCATGTTTGGAAAATTTCCTGGGAAATTTTAAGTAAGTATTCAGAAAGACTACTCTGGTTCTGAGATATCTGTGCAAAAAACCCAAGATGCTGATACTTAGGGGAGGTTCTGTCTCCCTTGATTTTGAATCTGGACAGATCCCATTAAAACAGAGTTAACAGATTGACCTTTGAAATGGGTACAATGCATAGAAGTCCATCTTATAACCAAATAATTGTGTGCCTTTTTTTTTATTGAAGACATGACAATGGATGAAGTCCGAGAGTTTGAAAGAGCAACTCAGGAAGCCACCAACAAGAAAATTGGAGTTTTCCCACCTTCAATTTCTATCTCCAGCATTTCCCTGCTGCCTTCTGCAATCCGCACTGCTCCTTCTAGTGCTCCATCTACACCTCTCTCCACAGACCCTCCAGAATTCTTAGCAGTTCCCAAAGATCGACCTCGAAAAAAATCTGCCCCAGAAACTCTCACCCTTCCAGACCCTGAGAAAAAATCTACACTGGATTTACCTGGTGTACATTCTTCAGACAAGCCATGTCAGCCCCAAGAGTAACAATGAATAAAATTTCATGGTTTTTTGGGTGGTTTTTTCCTTTAGCTTTTTTCTTTATTGGTGGGGTTTTGTTGGTATATGGGGGTTTTTTGGGGGTTGGGTTTTTTTTTTTAGGATTCTTCTGATAGAGAAAAAACTGCTTTGTTACTCAGACTTGTTCCTTCAGATCTCTCAATGAGCATGCATGTGATTATGTAATTCCATATATAATCTGAATTCCAAAGTACATCATACAGCATTCATAGTACATGTCAGGAAACAGTCTGATGATAAATTGCAAAGGACAAAAGGAATCTTCTGTTTTAATAATTATAAGCCAGGAAATAGATTCTGATGTCAATATGTGATTAAGTTGATAAGGACTCCAAGGGTAAGCAAATGAATACTCAGTGGAAAGGACAAAAGTCCATCTTCTTCCCATTAAACCTGAATTTCTAAAAATATATATATTGAATAGTCTCAGGCTTGACATACTTAATTGTTAAACTTTTAACTGATTATCACCAATACTTGAACACCCATAGTGATTGTCCAGATTCATATTTTGTTTAATCTGACTCAGGATTTGGGGCCTGATTAACTCTTTTAACTTAAAAAAAAAAAGTATTAACATACCAAGGCTCCAACTGCAATTATTGATAATTGACTTTATGGCCATTAATCCTATTTATACTTTACACAGAATTTGTAATGGAAAAAGATTCTACTTGTTTCTACCTTTTAATAACTTTCCATTCTTCTCTCTTATGGCCTCCAACTCTAGCTGTCGTTTGAATGAGGGAACCCCTAACTGACTGCTCTGGGCCTGACTTAAGAATTAGAAGGTTTAGGTGAAACCAGCCCCTTCATTCTCTGAAATTTCCATCCTCTCACTTTTGGATTCAAGTTACCCGCTGAAGATAGCAAAGTTCCACATTAGCAGAATGGAACTGATAGATCATTGTGCCAGTAGGGTTTTGTCAAAAGTATTGAGGGTAAAGTGTCAATAAAGTCCTGTGAAAGAGTTCTAAAAAACACCTTTTTGGGATTATTTTCTGCCTTCCATTTTCTTCCATCATGGGTTCTTGGTAATAGCTACCATTCCGTGAGACCTCTTATCCATCCTCCAACCTTATAAAACTCATTCTCAGTATCTTTCCTTGAGGTCATAAATGAATATGTCACTGGAGCTAAGTGAATAGCAAGAAGGAAGTGGGGATTGGGGCCATTACTGATAAGAGTAGAAGGCATGAGTGGAATCATTGACCTCTACTTGTAAACTAAATAGTAGAATCAAATGAGGTTATATCTGTAAAGTACTTAAGCACAGTGCCTAACAGTAGTAGGTGCTTAATAAATGCTTGATCTCTTCCCCCTCTCCCCTAACTACCCAGAAATAATAATAGTTGAGACTTTGCCTAATTGTCTTTGATTGAAACCAGGTGGAGCTAGAATTGGACTAGAGGGATATGGGAGGTATAATCACAGAGGAGATGCAGCAAGAGAATTCTAATGAATCACTGGACCCAATCTATTTAATCTCACACCTCACTGCCTTGAAACTCAGGAGAAAAAAAAAAGTAAAATCTCAGAATTTACATTTGACCTCTAAATGAGGGTGATCCATCAGCTCCCCAGGCAACACCCCAACTATGACCTTTTTAGCTCAGGAAAGGGGCCTTCCCCCAGACCAGGATTTCCAAGACAAAAAGACTAAGGGAAGGTATTATAATGAGCCCCATCTAAAGTACAGGACTTGTTTCCTTCTGTCCCTTATCCACAATATTCTAAATAGTCTCTTGCTAATAGTTATATACTCACAGTGTACAAATGTTACTTCTAGAGGCAAGTTAATGTTAGGTTCATTTCTTTAGCTGTTGATTGAAAGGAGGTAGAACAAAATTTACTAAGATCTAGACCTTAAGGAATTAAACAGTTGTGAAAAGTTTTGGTCTCTGGATTATCTCTTCCCCCTAAAGTGATGGTGTTTATAATAAAGGATCTTCCCAGCATGGCGCAATACATAATGTTTGCTTATGGAAAGTTTTCTTTCCCTGGAACTTTGAATAGCTCCCTAGAAGGAGTGTGCTGGAGCCAGCTCATACCTACTCTAACCAGTCATTAAATTTACAGGAAATTTTAAGTAAATTTTCAATTAAACCCCAGAAATTGTCAAATACTACAAATCTTTGCCTGGTTCATCATTTTGTTATTGTGTAGACTTAAAAAACTTAATAATGTCGATTAAAATTAAAAGTATAAAAAATGTTTATCCCTATACATTTTCTTTTTTTCAGAGAGCTGATTGTTAAAACATTCACCAGCACACGCCTTATAGAAGATAAAGTAAATGTCTGATTCTGATGAGTGTAATTTTAGAAACGGGAAGACAAAATCCATTGACAAAAGATAATGAAATATTGAGTGTACTTGTTTACAAGCCAAAACCAGAGCTGGAGGTGAGAGGTAGGGAAGGAGGGCAGAAATTAATCATTTGACATGGATTAGCATGAATTTATTTTTTATCTTAGTCAATATATACCTAATATGTTTTTTTCCACTACTACCATCCTCAAATTTTGCAAACCGACCTTTGCTCTTGAGGTCAACAAATCTATGTGCTTTCAGAAGCCTATTTTCAGATTTTCTTTCTTGATTTTCATTTCTTCCATAGCCAGATATAAAAAGCAAAGCTGCCCTTCCCTAGTTTAATACTTAGCTGACAGATTAATGGTCTTCAAGGCTTCATGCTTTTTTTTTCCTGTCTAGGAGTGGCACCTATGTATAAAAAAAGGGGAGAGGAAATGCAAATATTCCTTTGGCTGCTTTGAATATTACCACGAGACATAAAACAACTTCGATATTTCACATACCTATGTCTTAAAGTGTGTCATTTCACCAACTCCATAAATGAATTTGCTATAGGATTTTGCTATATGCTATAGGATTGTGTGATATTATATATATACATATACATATATGTAAACAGTTGCATTTCTCATAAAGATGAAAATAAAATGGCTGTATGTTGGAAACTTAGAAAGAAAGCAAAAAGCAGTAGCTTGAATTCACTAAGCATGTTTGGGGAAAAAATAGAATTCTTTACTCAGTGCCTCTGTATACAAAATGGTAATCTTCAGCTTTTTCACCAAAATTGTATGATACGTGTATATAGAGAGAGTTTACCAAATCTCACACTACCAGTTTAAGTCACTAATAACTGAATTAAAGTAAAAGATCCACAATTATAGCACATACATTTATCCTTTTTTCATCCCTGATGCTGGTGAAGGTCATGAAAATGTCATTTAATCTCCCTACTTTGGGTCATAACAGTAACAAGATACCACCAAACTTAACATCTACTGTGAGCATAGGTATCTTCACACCTCACTTTGCTTTCCTGGGAAGATAATCTCAATTTCTACAGCTATCTCCTCAGTCCCAAACAAGCACCAAATCCCATTGTATTTTTCTTTTCAGGAAATAGGGACATATCTTTTCTAATGATCTCTCAAGAAATGGAAAAATGGCGACAGAAAAGTGGCCTCTGAAAGAAAACTGTTGGCTATTATCATGTCCTAACCAAAACAGTGATTCAATTTCATATGTTTTTGATGGTGGATTAATCTGGAAAATCTTTTTTTGTGGTTTTGAATCAGTTTGTGGGGAAAAGAGTGGTTCACACATTTAATTAGAGTATTCATTAGCTACATTTCTTGTGAAAAATCACACTAGCCAACATGGTTGTTGAAGCAGGGGAAGCCAAGATTCAAAACCGTAACAATACCCAAAAGGGAATTCTGTGGTTTTCTTTTAAGACATTGCAATAATTTGTTAATAACAGTTCACTCAGAAGCTCCCAGAATTTGTTTTCTTTTTAGTTGAAAGTTTCACTGGTTTAATGTAAATCATATTAAATGAAGGACCTTGGTTTTCTTCATCATAGCCGAAAGTCAGTCAATGGTTCAGGTCACTGGCATATTGGTTTAGGAGAAGAACCAGATTATAATTTGAATAAACTCACAAAGCCCATTAGAAAAGAGGAATTACTCAACATCTAGATTCATTTTTATAATCTCCAGAGTAGGTGGAAGAGATGGTATCATGCCATTTGTAACAGAGCCTTTTGAATTTAAAGGAAAAATGGCTGTCCAGTGATAGCAGTATAAAAAGAAAATAAATTCTTTAGGCCACTGGCATACCTCTGCTAAATCTAAACTGTTGCACAGTAAGGAAGAATTGATTTGCTTCCCAATTTATCTGGTCACTCCATGCTAGGTCTTTTTAAAAAAAAATTTGCATTTAAAATACAAGTGTATGAGCTTTTAAGAATTAGTGCAGTAAAAGAAAGCAAATGTTAACTTCTCAGATGCCATTATTAATATGTAATTTCGCTGTTTATGTTAACAGATGCTTTATGCTAAACTCAAATGTTTTTGCTTTAAATGAAAAGCATGTTTATTGAATTATGTTTCCAGTTTGTGTGTATCCCAAACAACAGATTGGTTGCATTTCTTTGAATACCGATGACAGCTCTATGTAAATTCAAATATCCTGTAATATCTGCTGTTTACATTTCAGATTTGGGGTTTTGATTAAGTTAGTAACCTACTGCCACTGCTGAAGGACCAAGTTTAGAAATGCACAGTGTTACAGAATGCAAAGCAGAGCAAATGAATTTGATTCCCCCACCTATGCCATCCTTCTGTATCATTTTATGACTGTTTTTGTGTTTTTCCCCTAGTTATTTATTATTGTTAATAACTTACTTTTTCTTACATTCTGTTGTAAATAAACTACCAAGCGATCTTCTTTACAAGTGTAGACTCCTTTCTCTTTCTGAGCAATTCCCCAACAACAACAACAAATTTGTGAAGTTTGTCTCTAAATTCCAGGACTTTTGCCTGCCCTGGAATTGCAATCAGCCAGGAAGGGTGCGATTATCTCATTTAAGGTTTGTCCAAAGGGAGGGATCTTTGCTTTTAGGTATGTCAAAGATGACTGCTCTCTTTATTTTATTAGCTTGCTGACCAATCCCTCAATGAGAGGTGTTTGTTTTTATTTATAATACAACACACAAGAAATCAAAGTAAATGCACTAACCATTATTGATCCCAGGAGACAATTGGTGAAACATAATTCCCGCCTCTCATTTGAGGAGAATGGGGTATATGGGAAGTGAAAAGGTTGCGTTCTCTGACAGATGGAGTTGCTGTTATTCAGTTATATTTAACTGTCTTTCTTTGTTACAAGGAGGGTACTATTTTTTCTTTCCTTTTTTATTTTTATTTTTATTTATTTATTTTTTTTGCTTTTTGGGGGGCAGTTGGGGTTAAGTGACTTGCCCAAGGTCACACGGCTAGTTTTTTTTGTGTTATGTGTCTGAGGCCGGATTTGAACTCAGGTACTCCTGACTCCAGGGCCAGTGCTCTATTCACTGCACCACCTAGCCGCCCCTTCTTTTCCTTTTTTAAAAAAGTAAATTATTTGTTTTTAGTTTTCAACATTAACTTCTAGAAGTTCTAAATTTTCTCCACCTCCCTCACCTCTCCTCTCCTCAAGACAGTGTGCAGTCTGATATAAGCTTCACATATACATTCTTATTAAACATTTTCACGTTAGTCATGTTGTATCGAAGAATTAGAACAAATGGGAGGAATCATGAGAAAGAAAAAACAAAACAAAAAAGAGCAAATGCTTTGATCTGCATTCAGAATCCATATTTCTTTTTCTGAATGTGGATGGCATTTTCTATCATGAATCTTTTGGACTTGTTTTAGGCTCTTGCATTACTGAGAAGACCTAAGTCTATCAAAGTCAGTCATCACACAATGTGGCTGTTACTGTGTACAATGTTCTCCTGGTTCTGCTCACTTAACTCGGCATCAGTTCATGTAAGTCTTTCCAGGTTTTTCTGAAATCAGCCTGCTCATCATTTCTTATAGCACCATAGTATTCCATTACATTCATATACCATAATGTTCAGCCATATAAGGAGGATACTATTGATGGGGATGAGGATAGGGATAGAGAGGTATGTGTTTGCAAATAATTGTGATATAAAAGCCAAAAGAAATTAATAAAACTTCTATAAAAGTAAATTACAGAATGAAGCCCAGAAGGGAATCCCATTGAAATACATTCTTTAACCAGTCTTGCTTTTGGTGAAGTTGGAAAACAATGACTTTATTGTTGGTAAAGTTGGTGCTTTGCATCAGTCTAAGAAATAAAATATTCTTGGCATGGAATGGCCAAGGAAAGGATTAAGATAGAGAAATTGGCTTGGTGTTCAGCTTCTCCTAAACTAGTTTTTAAAGCACAGTACACTATTTGGTTGAATATACATGTGGTTACAGTCATATTCAAATATAAAAACATTCCAAAGGCAAATGTAAATTATGTTCCCCTTCATTAACTTGAATAATGTTGGGTTTGGACTATAATATTTCAGAGTCAAGTCAGATCATTGGCACTGTTTTTACTCAAATTCAAAAAAAATTTGTGCTCCAAAGAATTCTTTGTGCACAAAAATATGCAGAACCAGTTGCCTGTTAGTAACACTTGGAATCCATTTTGTACTCTTGAGCACCCAAGGGGTGTAAGTGCATGATAAATGTCCATTCTAAAATCTCATCTATTGCTTTACACCTAAAATTTGCATTTAGAGTTGATGTCCAGGTCATTAGTTTATGGGTTTTTATTAAATTGTCTTTTACTATACTCAAGAGTAGTGTGAATGTTTAGAGGTAATCTCAGGTTTTCCTTCCATCTTATTCAGATACCTATTCTTTTTCTGCGGTGGGCGTGGGGGGGGGGAGGGCAGTCTGACTTTATTGGCCAAAGGCGCACCTGGCACCTTAGGTGCTCTTGGGAGGAGGGAGGGTTTGGCTTCTTCACCACCACTGGCTTCTGGCTCCGAAGGATGGCGCTGGCCCAGTGCAGAGCGGCCATGTGGAGATCTTTCCAGTATTTGTTCTTGTGTATGATGTGCTAGACACTGTTAAGCATGGCCTGGGCATTTTTGTTGATTGTGGTCCTGACGTAGGAGGTGGCAGGCTTCCTCTGACCTGCCCACCACTTCAGCACCCATCACATTGCCCTTGCCATTGGCTGCCGGCTCAATGCCCGCTATCTTCCAGTGAATCAGCCCATTGTAGCAGTGAGTTTTGGGCCTTGAGGTTGTTGGGCTCAGTGCTGTAAGTCTGCTTGTTGTGCTTGATGAAGAAGCTGGAGCAGTTCTGAAGGACCACCTACTACAAGTGGGCCAACATGGCGGGGGCTGCACTTGGGGCAGCTCCCAGAGACAGAAAGGGCTCAGATACCTATTCTTTTAAATGCTTTCTGGAATTTCCTTAAAATCTACCTGTTTATTTCCCAAAATATAATTTGTATTGATCTCTAGTCAAAGATTCTTAGCATTCCTCTGTATCATGGACCCATTTGGTAATCTGGTGAAGCCTATAGACCCTTTCTCTGAGTAATATTTTTAAATACCCAAAATAAAATACACACATTTACAAAGAAAAACAATTATATTGAAATACAGTAATCAAAATATATTTTTAAAAATAAGTTCACAAAACACCAGTGTGAGGGATAATTTATAGTGAAGTTTCCCCATTCTGAAAAATCAAATCTAGAATGGCTTCAGTATTCACTAGGCCTAGGTTTAAGTCACCTGACCTTCAAGCAATCTGGGGCTTAGAGCAATGGAGACCTTCCCCAGTGCCACCTCAGCACAAGATATGACAAATAAGGTTAAGACTGCTTTCATTGGACACCCACATGTTTACAGGTCCTTTGTCTCAGAGAGAGATTCCTATGCTTAGGTTGTGGGTCAGCCCCCCTACCAATAAGAGTGAAGGCCAGTTGGGGGGGTTGGGTTTCTGCATTAGAAGATTATATAACCATGGGCTGGCTTCTACCTGTTGCTCTCTCCCTGCAGACACCATGTGGGCAACAGGGGCAGAGTCCTTTCTCATGAGAAAGAATAAAGACCTTTTCTGACCTCAGATTCAGACTCTGAACTTTTTCATCTCACACACCAGGATAAGAAACCTTGATCTAATCATTCACAAGCTATGCCTGCTCTATGGAAATCACTCAGCAATTAGGTATCCTGTTCCTGGTATGTTCCAGGCATTGTGATTTGTACTGAAGGTAAAAATACAATGAATGGAACAATACTTATTCACAATGAATTTATACTCTAGCAGAGAATAGTAATGAGTTAAGTATTTAGAGCAAGCTAGGTGGGCAGGGACTGGAGCTTGGCCTGAAATGAAGAAGCTCTGAGTTCAAATTCATCTTCAGACACTGGCTGTGTGGGAGTTGGGATAAGTACATCCAGAGCCTATAAATGCTATGGTATCAATTGTTCAAAACTATAAACTAGATATATGCCCCCTCCTGATCAGTTTCAGAGAAATGCAGTACTTTAATCATTAGACAAAGCACCTTATGATAGATAAAACCATGAAGGAAATATCTTGTGATTGACTAGGAGAACCAGACATACCTCTGGACCTATAGCAAACCAGCTGAGAAGTCCACCTTCTAGCAGCTAGTCAGTCTAATCTCTAAGGGTAAAGGACGAAATTGCTTGTGAAGGAGGTGAGAATTTCTCTTTCCTCTCTCCCATACCCAAGTGATTAGAAGTAGTAGCAGTGGCTACCAGGGTAAGTAATGCCCAATAACAAAGAAGGCATCTACAGACAGATGTAGAAAAGTATGTGCCCATATGAAAACTTCAGGAAGACTCTGTAGGGAGAAAAGGACTCCTAGAAATCGCCTTTGCCACAAGGGCTCTCTCTGTATCTGTGCCTTACCATCATTCTAAGTGTGAGCCGACTGTCCCTAGGAACCTCTTATGTATGAGGTGAATGTGTTCCTGGTTTGGGAGGATTGTTTTTGTCACAACTGTCTTTGCTATACCTACATACAGATAACATTCTGAAGGCTAATTAAGTCTGGCTAATAATCATTGTGACACACGCTAATGGACATGAGCAACATTACCAGAAAACTCTAGGTCATTGGAGTTACCCAAAAACTCTAAAGGGAGTGGTAATCAACCATTCTCTAGGGTTAGCCCTCCAAATCAATTAAGGGTTGGGGAACAAGCCTCAGAGGGGGTTCTACTTATGTCTTGTGTTCAATTATGAGCAAAGAAAATTTGGTGCTTGTGAATCTTTGTGTGATTGATGCTCATATAGAGAGTCAGAAAGAAGTTCTGATAGAATCAGAAGACATAACTCTCAGCATAGTGCAGGCTGAGACACCAAGGGACAGGGGGAGGGAGATAACATCAGAGAAGAGGGGGCACTAATCACATTTGGAAATCCCACATGTAAGAGAGATATACTGTTAATATCATGCTTCTAGGTAAAATAAGTTTTCCATAAACAGGGAAAGTCCATAAGCAAAAGTCATAAATGTATATGTATACCCCCAAAGCTAAAGAAAATAAGCCTTTGAGACATCTGTCAGTTATGGCTTAGCAGGACCAGTCTCCTAGAGTGGCACTCATACCCCTTATACGTAGGACATCTCACATTTTTCAACAAATAATCATTCTGTTTTGGGACATCACCTATTTAATAATTTATGAGGGTAAAAAATGCAATGGATGCAGTTATAGTAAGAATTCGTTTCTTGGAAGATAGAATTAAAGGAGGTATAATCAAAACAGAAAAAGTTCAGAAAATAATGGTAAAAAAGGATGGGATGGGAAGCAAAGCAGATGAAACAGATTTAGAAACCAAGAAAGAAAACCTCGGAATTATTGAGGTTCCAAAAAATATTGAAGAAATAAATGAACTTGACTAACAATTTTAGAAAGTACATGAGAAAAGTTCTCATAAAAGTGAAAAAGAAGTGATATTCTGCTAATAAAGAAAATTTATAGACTATCAGTAGGAAAGAACAAGCCACTGGAGTTAAAAGAGTAGGGGATGAAGTAAAATTGTTAGATCTGTGCTTAAGGAAAATCACTTTGGAAGCATGGTGGAGGATGGGCTGAAGTGAGAGAAGACCAGAGGCAAGGAGACCCATTGAGAGTTTGTAGCAAAAATTCTGGTAAAAAGTGACAAGGATGTAAATTAAGGTAGTAACTACCTAAGAAAGAAGAGTTGTCCCTCTGTGGTGCCAACACAATATTCACAGCACTGATGGCAACTGCAAATATGCTGGCATAGTTCTTGACTGCAAAATATAACAGACTCCTCATATAACAGACAGAAGCAAAACATTCATTCAGACACCAGAAAATCAAACCCCAACACCAGAAAGTCAAATCCATCATAATAGCAAAGAAGTTAATACACCATAGCACAGCATGAAGCCACACAATTCTTTAGCCTTCCCACAAACCAAGCTCACAAGCCTACTTGTTTCCCTGGGTGTGTCCCCTCCTACTTCTACCTACTCTGACTCCCAGCTTCCTATGGGCTTTGCTCTACCCTTCAGGAAGCTCCTCCTACTACAGGCTCCATGTGATTACATTCAGCCTATTGGGGGCAGGGAAAATCTCCAAATCAGGGAAGGTCTTCAAATTCCCTTAGGCTTATTAAAGGGCAGGGAAGATCTTCAAATTCCAATTACCATTACACCCTCACTGGCCCTTATTATGAGTTGATGGGGGTAAGTGAGGATAAGTGAAAGACACAAGGTTCAGGGCAAGCTCCCTAGTCTCAGTCCAAGTAAAAGAGATGCCACCAGAACGGGTCATCCTCAGGTGGAAAGTAGCTCCAGAGATTTGGCCAAGGCAGGGATTTATGTAGGAACTAAAAACTCTTAAGTCAAGGGTTATACATGGCCAAGGCCTAATATCAAATCAGTCTTACCAAGGTGGGGTGGATAAAGAATACTAAGGTCCTTGGGGTGGCTAGGTGGCACCCTGAATAGAGCACCAGCCCTGGAGTCAGAAGGACCTGAGTTCAAATTTGACCTCTGACACTTGACACACTTACTAGCTGTATGACCTTAGGCAAGTCACTTAACCACAATTGCCCTACCTTCCTCCCTCCAAAAAAAAAGTGTCAGAGAATGATCCTGATGGTGAAAAGACTGGGCCTCCTCACAGGGAACTCTAGAGTAAATGGGCCAAAAGGATCAGAGGTAGGAACAATAAGATTTATCCACCCTGATCGGGGTTCCAAACCCATTAGAACTGATAAGGTCACTGAGAGAGAGTAGTATAGGAAAAGAAGGGAAGGAGGCCTAGGGCATCCAAAACTATTGCACACAGAAAGATGGAGGGTGAAGACTAAGAAAAGAACAGCAGATTTAGATGTAAAAAGATGACTGATAACTTCAGAAAAAGCAGCTTCAGAGAAACAAAGTAGAAAGCCAGATTGCAATCAACTGAGGAGTGAGAGGACAGAAAATGAAGACAGCAAGCAGAGACAGCTTTGTTGAGGAGTTTGGAATAAGAGTAGAGGACAATAGCTTGAGGGGATGGTAGTCTGTTGGAAGATTTTGTTTCTTTTTTAAGAATAGGGGAAGCTAGGGAAGACTTTAAGATGGTAGGGAAGGAAGCAGTAACTAAAGAGAAGTTGAAGGTTAGAGAAAGGAGAAGATTAAGGTTACAATGTGGTGGAAAAAATGGGAGGGGATGGGATCAAGGCATAGGCAGTGACAAAGAGAAAGGCTACCTCACTATCAGAGACTGAGGAAAAGGAGGGGACAATGGTGACGGGGGAGGATGTCAAGAGGTTTTGAGGTGAAGGAAGAGAAGAGGAAACTCATTTCAAATGACCTCTGTTATCTCAGTACAGTAACTCCTCAGGTGAGACAGAGAAGGGAAAGGAAGGTATAAGAGGCTTGAAAAGGGAAGAGAAGGTCTGGAATAGCCTCTATAGAAGAGAGATAGAGAATTAATTACAAAGTAATAAAAGGATTGCATTGAAGCAAAGGTCCAAAGTTGTAAAACATTTTCCAGCTACGTTTAATGGCTCCTGAGTAAGCAAATGGTAGGACCAGTAGAGGGCAGAGATTTGGCAAAGGATGGGCCAGGGTAATAGGCATTCAAAGTAGAGGGTTATAAAGAGTTTAATTAGTTATAGGGAGATTAGAAACAGAAAAACATTCAATCAGCTCATACACAGAAATGACTTGAGAAGACAGAGGGGTGGGTTTAGGAGAGGAAAGACATAGGAGAGATGGCATGCTTGTATTATAGTCAATTAGTAGAGGTATAGAATTCACAACCCAAAGCCTGCAAAGCTCCAGAGTGTGGCCCAAACCAGCAGAAAATGCAATTGGGAAATGTATAACAAAATAAAGAAAAATATAACATACAATTTAATTTGTGGTTTTCTAAGTACAGCCAGTGGTAGTGAGGATGATTAGGGTTGTAATATTGTCAAGGAAGAGACAGGTCTCAATGAAGATTAGTAGATAGAAAGAATGTGAGAGAAAAATTCGTTGTAGAATAGGAGGAATTCCAGAGAGCATAATGGAAGTAGGGAAATGAGCTGCGTAGGATTAGGAGGTTGGAGACAGTTTTGGGATAGTGTGTAATTGATTAATACAGGCATAGGGAGAGAAACTGGTAGTGTGAGATGGCTATTCATGGGAGCAATAGTGTGTGGTAGAAGAATACGGTCTTAAAGGGATGTTGTTTCAGGGTAAGATTCAGGAATGCAGAGACTTGATCACTCTTGCCTGCTCCTTGTATGTGACTGGGTGTATGTGTGTTGGGGTGTGAAATATGTGAGGTGTGGTAGGGGGGTGGAGGGGGTGAACCCCTGGGTTGATGCAATTGGGTATAAGGGGCCTGGTTGACCCTGGCCCTCTGCTTTTGAAGAGGGTGCCCAAAGAGGGTTAGGGCTGCCTGAGACCCCAAAATACCAACATGCCGGGTCCTGCAGAAAGAATTCCACTCAGGTCTTCTCAGCCAAAGAAAAAGTAAAGTTTATTGAAAGTTCAAGTTTGCCATGTGGGGTGCTAGGCCATTTCATTGCGCTAGGGCATTCTAAGGCGCTCTCACACCGAGCAAGTCTATGCCAAGCTATCTCATGGTGCTCTCACAGAGCGCGGAGGGAAGATGGGGGTCTATATACAGAAAGGTTGTGGGAGGAATCTAGGGGTGGTCCAGAGGAGGAGATTGGGGAGGGTCTTCAGGAGGAGTCAGATGAGGTCAGACTCCAGTAGAGAGGGTCTTCAGGAGTCAAGATGAGATCAGACTCCAGTAATGAGTAGTTAAGGGTGGGAAGTTGCTGGAGACCATAGACAAAGGTGGGCCAGGCCAGTTAGAGGATGGGAACAGGAACATTAAGGGTGGGAAACTATTGGAACAAAGAGGGGCTAAAGACTTGGGCAGAGCCACAACTTAAGGCTCATGACCTCAGGCAAATGTCTTCCCCCAGAGCTTGTACCTCAAAGATTCAAGGAGCTCATGGGGGTCCCAGAGCCTACACCTCATCACTTTCACTAAAGTATGGGGGGGGAGGTAGGGGAAGGGAAATAAAACATAAAGGTTGTAAAATGTTCTTGTTTCTGGATTATCCTTACCAATTTTGGAATGCAAACTTTTGATACAGATGGTATCTACTTTCTTTGTTGAAAAATTCTATTAGCCTAATGAGCTAGCTTGGGTTTGAATAACATGGTGCTGAGAATGACATGAGAAAGATTTACTCTTGCAAAACTTGAGATATTTATTGAACGATATATAGGATCAGGTGGAAATCAGTAACAGGTCTAGTCTCACTTATAAAATGGTACCTCCAAGTGGTGCAGTTCACCCTGGACCTCAGCTTGCTACATTATGAGATACACTACAAGCTTCACTGATATCAAATATCTCTAACAACTTTGGTGGATAGAGCACTGGCCAGGAGTCAGGAAGAGCAGTTCCAATCCAGCCTCAGACACTTAACTAGCCTCAGACTTTGTTGTTCAGTCTTTTAGTAGTGACCAACTCTTCATGACCACATTTGGGGTTTTCTTGGCAAAGATACTGGAGTAGTTTGCCATTTCTTCTCCAGCTCATTTTACAGAAGATGAAACTGAGGTAAACAGAGTTAAGTGACTTGGCCAGGGTTACACAGCTGGTGAGAGTCTGAGGCCAGACTTGAACTCATTAAGATGAGCCTTTCTGACTCTAGGCCCCCCACTCTATTCACTATGCCACCTAGCTGCCCTGCTTCAGATTACTCATATATAAATGGTGGGTAATAAGAGCACCTGTCTCCCAGGATTGTTGTGAGGATAACATGAAATAATATCTGTAATCCAGTGGTTCTCAACCTTCCTAATGCCGCAACCCTTTAATACAGTTCCTCATGTTGTAGTGACCCCCACACATAAAATTATTTTCTTTGCTACTTCATAACTGTAATTTTGCTACTGTTATGAATCTATCTGATATGCAGGATGTATTTTCATTGTAACAAATTGAACATAACCCACAGGTTGAGAGTTGCTACTTTAAAGTGTTTTGCAAACCTTAAAGCACAACATAAATGATAGGCTAGCTATAGTGACACAAAGGTTTCTACCCTAGTTAACACCTAATCAATTTTCTCAACAAACAACAACTAATCACAGTCTGTTAATTGGCATTGTTCAGGGGTGGGGCCCAAACATGAGAATTTAGAGAGCCAGGTGTGGCTTGGACCAAGTTCCCCCTGCCTGAATAGGCAACTGACAGTCCCAGTCTTCTATGATCATATTAATTGAGATGAGGGTGTGGATGAAAACTTCTCCCTCTTTTTTTTTCTTTTTGGAGGGGGGGAAGGCAGGGCAATTGGGGCTAAGTGACTTGCTCAAGGTCTAGCAAGTGTTAAGTGTCTGAGTCCAGATTTGAACTCCAGGGCTGGTGCCCTATTCACTGCCCCACCCAGCTGCCCCTCCCTCTTTCAATTAAAAAGTAATTTATTATTCACTTAACTTTAAATAATAATAAAAATAAATAAATATGATTTTATAAGTATTTATACTTAAATCATTTCTGCATGCAAAATGTCCATAACAGCTAGTTAGCTGTTTCCCAATATGTTCCCTTAGCTTCTCTGTTCACTCATTTCTGTGTTTACTATACATTTTTTTCTGCTTATTTAGCAGTAGAGACCATATTGCTTTTGTCTCTACTTCACATTACTTTATAATGGAAGTTAGGTAGCGTAGCACCAGACTTGATGTCAAGAAGACCTGAGTTCAAATCATCCAGTCACTAACTTAATGATTCTAGGCAAGTCACAATCTTTTTGGGCCTCAGCTTCCTCATCTGTAAAATGGGGACAATAATAGCATCTATCTCACAGGGTTGTTATGAGGATCAAATGAGATAGATAACTTTTAAAGTGCTTTGCAAATTTTAAAACACTAAATGTTAGGTAATAATGGTAAACTGGAGCTTAAATATCTCAGATTTAGAAATAAGTATTGTGAAGCTCAAATGAAATATGAATATAAAGCACTTGGCAAACCTTAAAAAGCTAAAGAAATGCCAGTTATCATCATCATCATCATCAGGTCTCCAGTCTGGTGATGACTTCATTTATTTTTTGTTACATTTCAAGTTCCAAAGTGTCTCCCTCCCTCCCCAGTTCACCACCATTTTGACATAGACGTGGAGAGAAAGAGGGAGAGAGAGAGAAAAAGAGAGAGAGAGAGAGAGAGAGGGAGAGAGAGAGAGAGAGGGAGAGAGGGAAAGAGAGAAAGAGGGAGAGAGACAGAGAGAGAGGGAGAGAGGGAGTGAGAGACAGGGAGAGAGGGAAAGAGGAAGAGAGAGGAAGAGAAAGAGAGAGAGAGAAACAGAGAGAGAGGGGGGAGGGGGAAAACCATACTTCTGTTTATGAATTCTTTCTCTGGAGGTAGGTAGCATCTTCCTTCATAGTTCCTTTGTAGTTGATTTGAGTTACTTGTAATATTCAGAATAACTTAGTCATTCACAGTTGCTCCTTGTACAACATTGCTGTTACTGTATACAATGATTCTCTTGGTTCTGCTCATTTCACTTTTCATTATTTCGTGCAAGTCTTTCCATGTTTTTCTATAATCAACCAGTTCATCATTTCTTAAAGCACAGCGGTATCCCATCACAATCATATACCACAACTTGTTTAGCCATTCCCCAATGGCTAGGCATCTCCTGAATTTCCAATTCTTGGCCACCACGAAGAGACCAGCTATACACATTTTGGAACATACAGGTTCTTTTCCTTTTTACCTAATCACCTTGGGGAAAAGACCTAATAAGTCAAAGGGTATAGGTAGTTTAATAACTCTTTAGGCATAATTCCAGAATGCTCTCCAAATGTTTGGATCACATCACAATTCCACCAACAGTGTATTAGAATCCCGATTTTTCCACATCTTCTCCCACAGTTGTCATTTCTCCCTTCTATCATTTTAGCAAATCTGATAGGTGTAAGATGGTATCTCAAAGTTGTTTTAATTTGCATTTCTCTAATAAATAATGATTTGGAGCACTTTTTCATATTACAATATATAGTTTTGATTTCTTCATTGGAAAACTGTTAATATTCTTTGCTCATTTATCAATTGATGAATGACTCATATTGTTAGACAAAGTTCTCTATATATTTGAGATATGAGCCCTTCATCAGAGAAACTATAAAATTTTTCCTCCAATTTTCTAAAGCTTGGCCATTTTACCAGAAAATGTATACTGGAAGAGATTTGGGTCATGCAGAGTCAGTGTGAAATGTAAAATGCCTAATCAGCAGTCCTGCAAAGCTTTATGTTTTGATAAGATTTAAGTATCAGCCTTCCAGCAGGTTGTTATAGTAGACACAACATGAAGTTACTGAATCCTGTTTTGTTAATGTGCTGCTTGTGAATCTTTTATTTTTGGCATTTAGGGAGGAATAAATCTGGAAGGGGAGGAATAAATTAACTATCTTATACCTGATTCAAATTGCACATTGAGCACCATTTTTATTTTCACCATTTTTGGAAATTCCTAGATGGGATCTATAAGTAACATCCTTGGGAGGACCAGAATGAAGGGCTTTTAACAAATCCCAAAATGTGAGAAAAGGGAGCTAAATCTAGGACTCAATCTAGTCCAAATCATATGCTTGGGTTCAGAACAGGGAGTGGGCACAGTAACCCCAGGCACGATAGTGAGCCAATACATGTTCTCTAAGATTTGACTGATTTTCAGTTTGTCCACCCTCTCCCCCGACTAGATTGGAAGGTTAACTAAAGAGGTTTAACTTTGCCCAGGGTCTCACAGGGTTTGAGGCTACATTTGAACTCAGGTCTTCCTGATTCCCAAGCGTAATCTGCATTCGAACCCAAGACCTCCTAAGGCTATCCACCTATCCACGCAGCTAGAGGGCTGAATCAGCAATCCAAGCTCAACTCCTGGGTCTCCCCCGGCCCAAAGGCACAAAGGGGTGTGACTTGGGAGAGGGGAAAGGAGGGAAAGACAGAGTGGAGTAAAGAAAGGCTCCTTCCCCATCCGCAAGGGGTCGTACCATTTCCCACTCGCCCCTCCCCTTTGGCCTCTGCCTCAATTCTCGCGAGAGGGAAGCGGGAGCGAAGCCAGTTTCCCCTAAAATGGCGGTCCTCGAGGAGGATTTTACGCTCGGTGGTCTCGTGCCGGGCGCCGGCCTCGATGGGCTGCTGGGTGTCGAGCAAGGACAGAAAGCCGACCTGTTCCTGGTCACTGACCGCGGCAGGACTGTCATCCTCTACAAGGTGAGTGAAGCACGCCGCCGGTGAAGGGGCGGAGCGGCGGCGAGGCCGGCCGGGGACCTTCGGGCTTTCCGCGCCTTGAGGGGGCCTCCGGGAAGGCAATGGAGGGAAGGGTCGTGGGCCGGGGGCGGCTACAAGCCTTGCTCGACCCCTTGTTCGCAGCCGGGGCGGTGGCGCCGGGCGCTCCTTGTTCGGGGCCAGAGCTCCACGCGGGCTCCACGCTCCCGTCAGCCTCCCATTTCCCCTACTGTGCTGCCTCTTCCCCATCCCGGGTTGCCAGTGACTGAGCCCGTGGTCCGGCGAAAGCAACCCACGAGTCAGTAAACACAGGAAGTAATTAAGCGATTACCTTGTACAGGCGCTGTGCTCAGGCAACGAGAACATGTTGTAAGTGCTTACTGTGTGCCAGGTACTGTGCTATGTCCACAAGAATCTGTTAAAGTGCTTACCGTGTGCTGTGTCCGCAAGAATCTATTGAAGTGCTTACTGTGTGCCAGGCATTTTATGTCAACACGAATCTACCAAAGCACTTAGTGTGTGCCAAGGACTGTGTTATATCAACAGGAATCTATATTAAAGCACTTAGTTTGTGCCAGGCACTGTTCTTAGTCAACAAGAAATCTATTAAAACGCTTACTGTGTGCTGAGAACTCTGTAAAGCACTGGGGTTACTAAAGGTTTGACTGTATGTCTCCTTTCCCCACCACCAAGCCTTTGTCCAGAAAGAAATTGGCTCCAGGAAAGCCAGGCAATGCTTTCTGCTACCAGGTTGCACCAAAATTCTCCTCCAGTTACTGTTAACACTCCTTTGATCTTGATCATTCCCCTTAATTAAATGAGATAATATTTGTAAATTGGTTATCACAGTGCCTGGTCCATAGAAAATATTTAATAAATGCCTATTTCTTTCTTCCTTCCCAGTGGATGAGCCACCCTGCTTCCTAATACCTTCCCACTCTGTCCCCTTTAATGCTAGTGCCTTCTTTCTGAAATTCTCTGCAGTTTATCGTGTATATATCTTGTTTGTACACAATTGTTTGCATGTTGTCTTCCCATTAGATTGTGAGTTCCCCTGTGGCAGGGATTGTTTGCTTTTCATTGTATCCTCTGATTAGCATAGTGCCTGGTACCCAGTAGACACTTTAATAAGTGACCTTTTTCAGAGGGCAGAATTTGATAGCCTTTTTCAGATGTGGCCAGAATGTGGGTCTTACTTTTAACTATGCTGAGCAAACTGCTCTTCTTTCAGGATGAAAGAATTCAAAGTCAGGTAATGCTTTTTGTTTTATTGGTGCTTGGTTAAGAATTTTCAGTCCAGCCCCAAGCTCTTAGAACAGAAGAAGAAATTGACAGTCAACAAACATTTATTAAGTCCTTATTATATGCCAGGCACTGTCCTAAGTAGATATAAGGAGATAAAGCTTGTCAAAAACAGCCTCTCCCCTCAAAGAACGTAAATTCTCATGGGAAGATGACATGTAAATAGCTATATACATACAAGATGTGTACATACAACTGTAAATGGAAGATAATTTCAGGGAAGACATTAGCAGTTGCAAAATGGGGTTGGGGGGAAGACTAGGAAATCCTACCTTTTCAGAAAGTAGTATTTAAACTGAGTTTTGAAAGGAAGGCAGGAGATTGAGGTGAGGCAGGAAAGCAGTACGTTTATGGGAGAAAGTAAGTGAAAAGAAACCGAGTCAGGAGATGGAGTATCTTTATTTGAGGGAATATCAAGTAGTCCATTGTCCCTGCATTAAACAGTATGTGAAGGGGATTAGGAAGACTAGAAAGGTAGGAGGTGGCCAGGTGGTAAAAGGCTTTAAAAGCCAACAGAAGAGTTTATTTGATCCTTCTGATGATAGGGAGTCACTCATGGTTTTTTGACTGGGTGACCTGGTCACGCCAGTGCATTAGAAAAATTACTTTGAGAGCTGAGTGGAGGATGAACTGTATGTGGAGAGACTTGAGGCAGAGATAAACATTTCAGTAGTCCAGACAGGGTCGGTGAGGAGGCCTGCATTCAGGCTATGTGAATGAAAATTAGGAAGCATACATGAGACTTGTTATGAGAGTAGAAACTTGATAACAGATTGGATATGTGAGATGAGTTCAAATGAGGAGATGAGGATGATGCCACGGTTGAGATCCAGGTTAAATGGGAAGATGGTAGTGCTCTCCACAGAAATAGAGAAACTGAGAAGAAGGAAATGGGGGCAAATGAGTTTTGTTTTAGACATGTTGAGTGTGGTATATTTATGGGAGATCTTGTTTGAGATGTCTAATAGGAAATTGGTGATCCTAGACTAGAGGTTAGGACTGGATAAATACATTTGAGAATCATTTACCTAATTTAACCCAGAGGAACTGATGAGATTATCAAATGAGGTAGTATAGAGGGAAAAGAGAATAGGTCCCAGGATAGAGCTTTGTTTTCAGGGCAGTGGTTCTCAACCTTCCTAATGCCATGACCCTTTAATACAGTTCCTCATGTTGTGGTGTCCCCCAACCATAAAATTATTTTTGTTGCTACTTCATAACTGTAATTTTGCTACTGTTATGAATTGTGATGTAAATATCTGATATACAGGTGTATTTTCATTGATACAAATTGAACATAACCCTGTCCCTTTACTGAGATGTATGCTTCCCATACCCCTCCCCCCACCTCACCTTTCCCTCCATCACCCCCCCTCTCATCCCCGTCCCCCCTATTCTCCTATGTGGCAAGATACTCAATTTAGAGTAGAGAAGGATGCCAGAGTAGAGAAGGATGAGGATTTGAGAAAAGGGCATTAGGTTTGGCAATTAAGAGATCATAGATAACTTTGGAGAAAGCAGTTTCAGGTGAACAGTGAAGTTGGAAGCCCCTGAGAAGAGGGGAATCGGAGGCACTGATTGTAGATGACTTTCTCAAGTATATCCAGGAAAGGAAAGGGAGGCGCATAGTACAGTAGCTGTTGGGGATTATCTGAGCAAGTGAGTTATTTTAAGAATGGGAGAGACATGGAGATATTTGTAGGCAGCTGGGAATCATCTAATAGATAAAAAAAAAAAATGAAGAATTGTGAGAGGAGTAGGGATGACAGGAGGGGCCATTTACTGGGAGAAGATGGGATCAAATGGGAAAATGCCTTGTGTAAAAGAAATTATAGGAATTGTAAACAAAGTTGATGACCATCAGTTGGGGGATGACTAAACAAATTATTATCTCTTGAGAAATTAATTCAAAGAAAGCTAGGAAGATTTAGGTGAACAGCTACAGAGTGAAGTGAGCCAAACCAGAACTATTTTATGACTACTACATGATAAAGCTGTGGTTCTCAACCTGTCGGTCTTGACCCCTTTGGGGGTTGAATGACTCTTTCACAGGGGTTGCCTAAGACCATTGGAAAACATATATTTCCTATGGTCTTGGGAACCTAGACACCGCTCCTCTATCCATCTCCAGGCAGGTCTGCCCACATATGGGTTGCAGCATTAGGAAGGTTGAGAACCAGTGCCGTAAAGGAAAACAACTTGGAGAGAGTTAAGAACTCTGATGTTAGGCAGTGACTAATCACAACTCCAAAGACTGATGATAAAGCATGCTTCCCACCTCTCAATGGAGAGGTGATCACTTTATAAATACAGAGACATTTTCAGATGAAGCAGATACTACAGGCTTTTTTTGTTTATCACTACTTATTTGTTATAAGATTGGGTTTATATGGAAGGAGAGAAAGTGGTTTTGAAAAAGAAGGAAGGAAAAAGATCAATAAAACATTTTTTTAATGTAATTTTATTTTTCTTGTTTACATCATTCATTTTCATGAGATTTTTGAATTACAAATTTTCTCCCTGTCTTTCCCATACCACAACCCCAGAACAGCTATCCCACTGTAGAGCCCCTCCCCTGGTCTGCTCTCTAACTTTCTGGTAGGGCAAGGAGGGTCCCTCTATCCCAGCCCCTGTATATCTTGATTCCTAGTTGCAGGTATTGCAGAGCTTTAAATTCTAGATTCTTTTGGTTCCTCCCTTGTCACCCACCCCCGCTGGAAGGACCACCAATTCAATACAGGCTGTTTAGGTGTGATTATACAGGACATCTTCATAGTGGACATATTGTGACAGTGATCATATGTCCCTCCTTCCTATCCCTCCCCCCCTTGTTCTGTTCTCTACCCTGTCTCTGTCTCTTTATTGAAGTGTGAGCATC
>CM053593.1:177941230-177958640 GCA_028646575.1 Pseudocheirus occidentalis
TTCCAGGTCAGTAGGTTTTTCAAGGAGATATTTCACATTGCTTTCTATTTTTTCATTTGTTTGTAACTGTTTGCTAGTATTTTGGTTTCTTAAAGTTATTAGCTTCCACTTGCTCCACTCTAATTCTGAATGAATTATTCTCTTCAGAATGCTTTTGTGATTCTTTTTCCATCTGGCAAATTTGACTTTTTAAGGCATTCTTCTCCTCATTGACTTTCTGGGCCTCTTTTGCCATTTGAGTTAATTTGTTCTTTAAGGTGTTGTTTTCTTCAGTCAGGTTGTTAACTCTCTTCATGATTTTCTTGATCATTCTCATTTCTCTTCCCTGCCCTGGGGGGCGTGGACTGCTTTCCTTCCCCTAAATTTAGCTTAAATTCCACTGACCTTTCTCTTAGTCTTATTTCTCCTGGCTTGATAAATGTGGAAACTGCCCCAGGTGCTTCTGATCTTCTCTCCTGTAGACTCCAGCTGTGGCTCCTCCCAACCACCCTGGGGCCAGGCTGTGGTTTTGGGCTGGGCTGGCCTCTGCTCCCAGCCTGTGGTGATGAGCCCCACCTGCCTAGCTGCTTTCAGCCAGAGATGTGTTTTCTGTATTTTTGTGAGTTTTGGAGTCCTAAAGTTTGTTTAGAGTAGTCTTTTGTAAGTATTTAGGGTGGCTGTATGGGAGCTGTGAAACTTTGCTGCTTCTATGCTGCCATCTTGGCTCCGCCCCCTGACAGTTTATATTTGTTTTAACACACACCGGGATAATGAGAAATCCATGATGCTTGATATTTTAAGAATTACTAAATAACTAAAATGAAATTCATATATATTTTTACATTTGTGCATTTATATATATATATATAATGTATCTCAAAATAATATGGGATTAAGACTTAGGACAAAACTGTTTGTACAAATTTGGAAGGTCTTATAACAAAAATTAAAAATAATTCTTTGTTTTGACTGTAGTGTTTAGGGGCACTGAACATTTGTACTTATACTTTTATTTTAATACCGTATTTCTGTTTAATAGAAAGCATCTCTATTTGGAATATAAAGTTCCAAACATTACAGACTTCAAAGGAATTATCACAGGGAACCAGTGGTCAGGTACGTCATTTTGTAATTTTTTCTGGTTCGTTGAAAAAAAAAGTTTTAGTTTGATAGCATGCCTATAACAAGCAGTATGGTCTAGTAGATAAAAGGTCAGCCTAAGAGTAAGGAAGACTTGAATTCAAGTCCTACCTCTGACATGCTAATTTTCTGACCATTGGGTAAGACATTTAGCCTGTCACTGTCTCAAGCAACTCTTGAGACAAATTGTTAATCTGCGTATCTGCAGTTTCCACATATCAGATCATCAACACTGGAAATTACAAATCCTGACTCCTTAAAATTCCTTATACTTATTCATTACTTTTGATCTGCCATTTCATTAATGTAATTCCTTGAATGATATAAGTAACAGTTTATTTATATCTTCTAATCTGGTGGTGAGTTTTTCCAGCTTGATTAGATTGGCCCTTGGAAGATCAGCATAATCTGTTTCTAGGACTCTACTTGGAACATTTCCAGGATGCAAAATCTTCCAGGGTATTCCCTCTTCTCACCTTCAAACCACAATGAGGCATCAGAGTAGGAAGATTTTGTTTTTAATGTGGGGTTTTTTTTTGTTTGTTTTGATTTTGTAGCTCTGGTGTTATGGAGGGAAATTGTTTATGCTGCATGGAAAATTTTTGACTGTGATTCCATTTAAATGTGAAATATCATCATTAGCAGCTGCTCTGGGAAAACTCAAGCATATTCAAGCTCCAGGTATGAGTTATTATATCAGTGTAAACATGCATTTTTCTTGCTCCCACTCTAATACACTGACCATAAAGTTATGGCCATAGTTTTCCTATAGGCCATGCTTCTACCTTTTGATGTTTGCTGAACTTTCGGGCAATCCTATCCTAGAAAAGCCAGTGTCTAGGGACAGTAGGAAAAGTTAGATACTAACTCTATAGTTGCAGAATCATATTCCTGAGTTTTTGGATTTTCATTGTATATAATCTGATGTATCATCCTATGAGGAAAAGTCACCAAAAGGAATTTTAAGGTCTCTATGACTTGTTGGGGTTTTTTGTTTTGTTTTGTCAAGGGAATAGGGATACAAATTAATATACAACTATAGTATCAGGCAGCATGATTACAGAAATTATGTATTTTGTGTCTTCACAGGTACCCAAACTGTGTCCCACTTTGTAAATTGGGGAACATTTCAAGGAGATGGACTTGAATCACAAGATTCAAATAATTTATTACCCCTTAAAGGACAGTCAAAGAGAAGCGTAAGTTAAGAGAGTTTTTATGGAAGTATCATTGCCTAGCATAAATGTCCAGTGAGAAGTATACCAAAAAATCATCATTTCAGATTCAAGCATTCTTTTAAAATTCAGTAATCCATTTATGCATCAATCCACCAAACATTTATCAAGTACCTACATGTGTAGGCCTGTCACTAGGCACTGGGGATACAAAACTGAAGTGGTCCCTTCCAGCAAGAACTTCTCATTCTGCCAAGGACAGAGCAAAGCTATAATGTTATTTGTTATCAGTGCTGAGAAATGTGCACTAAAGCACAAGCTTGGAAGGCACTGTGGCATCGTGGTGCCATGTCAGAGGACCTTGCTATCTGGGTGACATTGAACAAATTGCTTAACTTTTCTGTGCCACATTTCCCTCATCTGTATGAGGCAGCATTGTCTAATGGATAAAATGCTAGACTTGGAAAATAACCCAGGTGTTAAAATCCTATCCCAGATACTTTATTAGCTGTATGATCTCGGGCAAGTCACTTAACCTCTGTATGCTTCAGTTTCCTCATCTGTAAAGTGAAGAGTCAGTATTTGTGCTTGTATGATCTTAAAGGGGGTGGAAACAAGGGGAGAGTGGTATAGGTAACCAAGATCCCTTCTTGTTCTGAATCTATGAATTAATGTCGATCTTTATCACCTTCATCTCTCACCTGGACCGTTACAGTTGCTTCCTAAATGGTCTCACTACTTTCAGTCGCTCTTCTCTCCAGTCCATTTTCCATTTAGCTAGCATATTGATATTCCTAAAACACAGGCCTGATTGAGTCACTTCCCTGCTCAAGAAACTTCTGTAGTTCTCCATTGCCTCTAGATTTAAAAATACAGTTCCTTCTCTTTGGTACTTAACACCCTTTGTAATCTAGTTTTAATCATAGAAATCATAGAATTTGGTCATCGAAAGGCACCTTAATAGCCATCCAGTCCAAACTAAACCTCAAATGAATTCCTAACTGTGTTTTTCTTGTGTCATCTAGCATCAGCTTGAAGGAGTGGGGACCCACTACTTTTCAAGATAGCCTGTTCCACTTTTTCACTAATTTTAATGGTTAGAAAGTTGTTTTTTACTTCGTCTGCGTTTTTCTCTTTCACCATTTCTTCTGGTTCTGCCCTCTGGCCAAATAGAACCAGTTTAATCCTTTTTTTCTCATGATGGCCCTTGAAGACAGCTATCCTGCCTCCCCTGAGTCTTCTCCAGGCTAAACATCTCTTGGTTCTGCAAACCTCATATGACATGGACTAAAGACTCTTTACCTAGTTTTCCCTCTCCTTGATACTCTTCAGCTTGTCAGTGTCTTTCTTAAGCCAAGGTACCCAGAACTAGTTAGTTCTCTAGATAAGGGCTGAGGGGTATAGAGCTCAGTGGGATTCTCACCTCCCTGTTTGGGGAAACTTTGTCTCCTCTTAATTTGGACTAAGCACAAACTTAGAAGGCACAAGACCACATTAGCCTTTTTAGCTGCCACATTGCACTGATAACTTACATACTGACCTTGCAGTCCACCAAATTCCCCAGATCTTTTATAGACTGTTTTATACACACACACACACACACACACACACACACATCATACATATATATTGCTATCTAATCATATACCTCCCTCATCTTATACTTGTGAACATTGGTTTTTTTTAATACCAAAGCGTAAGACCTACCTTAGTGAATTTCATCGTACAAAATTCAGCCCAATCTTCAGCCATCAGACTCTGTATCTTAACTCTGTCATCTAGTATGTTAGTTGTGCTTTCCAGCTTTGTGTCATCTGCAAACTTGATAGATATTCCATTTATATTTTTATCCAAGTTATTGATCAGAATGTTAAATAGTACAGGGCCAAACGTGCCCTGGGCTACTCAACTGGAGACCCCCTGATAACACTGATGGTTGAACCATTAACAAATGTTCTGATTTCAGCCATCTAATCAGTTCTGAATTTGTTTGTATCTTTACATCTCTTCCACAAGAACAATATGAGATAAACTTAACAAAAGCGTTGCTACAATTCCTCTCATTGACCAGTTTTTTGGTTCTGTCAGAAACAGAAATGAAATTACTTTGGCATGATCTGGTTTTGATGAAACCAGACTGGATCTTGTAATCTCTGTTTCCCTTTCTAGATGTTCATCAATATCCCTTGAATGTTCCATTCTAAAATTTCCCCAGGAGTCAGATTCAAGCTCACTGTTCTAGAATTTGGAGATTTTCTTGCTTTCTTTTTTTGGAAATTATGGCATTTACCCCTCTCCATTCTTGTGGTATGGCCTGTCTTCCACATTCTTTTAAATATTGCCCACAGTGACTTAGCAGTATCATCTACCAGTTCTTTGAGTTTTGGACTAGGTGACTTGTATCTATCCAAGGCAGTCAGATACTTTCTTACTTCTTACAGACTTATATTGGGTCTCAGCTCCCTGTTAGCCATAAACAGAAAGAAACTGAGAGTTGAATAGCTGTCTTCTTGTTTGTGTAGAAACAGTTGCACCCATAAGAACAGTTGAGATTTATCAGGTGGGTGACTAGGCATAGGCCTCTTCTTAGCAAATGGTACTCGTCAAAGGAAATTGAGACGAGTGGGGAGACAGGTAGGTAGGAAGAAAATCCAGAGAGCGGTGTCAGGGAAACCAAGAGAGAAAAGAATATGTAGATCAACCATAGACAGTCAGCCATATCATAAGCTTCAGAGAGGTCAAGGAGCATGAGAATTGAGAAAAGATAAAAATTTTCAATTTAAAAATTATTGGTAACCTTGAAAAGAGCAATTTTATTGGAATGGTAGGGTTGGAAGTCATAACAAAGTGTTGACAGGTCAGTGGCAGGTGAGAAAAGTGGAGACAACACATGCAAATGGCATTTTCCTATTTCAGTTTCTAAGAGTGGAAATAAAACATTAACTTGAAGTTGGATGAGTCAGGGTTTTTTTGTGTGTTTTGTGTGGTTTTTTTTGTTGTTTTTTTACTGGACACTAAGCTTTATTGGAAGAGTTTTTGGCATGATCCAGGTCACCATGCCCTCTCCAGGCCAAGGTTCACAGGGCTCTTGGTGGCCTCTGCAGCTGTTTGCAAAGCTGCCATTCTTGCCATCTCCTTCTGTTGCTTCTTCTGCTTGAGATGCTTGCAGTTCTGCTTCTCCACTCCACCTCCTGTAGCAGCTCCTGGAAGCGGGAGCTTCTCTGTTCCACATCATAGCCAAGCTTCTCCTGCTCCTCTGCCTGTAGCTGAGCCCTCTGGGCCTTCTCCCAGCATTCTCGCTGCTGCTGTCTCCAGGCCATGATCATTTGTGGCATCTGGGCAGTTTTGACCTTAGTGAGCTGCTCTCTCTCCCAGTTCTCTCACTCCTGACCCTCAGCGTGGGCCTCCCAGTGACCCCTGCATGGTGCTCAGGTTTGGCTGCCACTTGTGTTTCTTGGCCTCCAGCTACGGGGTTGTGAGCCACAGTGAGCCCAGGGCCACCCCGGATACATCCCTGAACTGCACAAATTGTTTAGGTGAAGGGGGATGCAGCTGCCAGCACAGGGTCAGTAGGTCTGCCGGGTCTGGGGTGAAGGGCTTGGGCTGCAGAGCAGGGGTGACTGGGCCCAGTAGGTGCAGGAGAAAGGAGCCAGCATCACCCACTTGCCGCATGCCCGCAACACAGGTGCTGCCATCTTGGCCACTGGCCAGGGTCCTAGTGGTGAGTCAGTTTTTTAAGCTTGGGGATATTTGAGCATGTTTGTAAATGATAGAAAAAAGAGTTAGTAGATGGAATCATCAAACTCTAAGGAGAAGGGATCAAGGGCACAAAGGATCAAGGGATCAAGAGAGGCCAACCTTGACAAAAAGACTGCTTCTTTCTCTGAGATCAGAATCTCAAGTTGTTGGTTCTGTGTTCTCAAAAAGGACCAATGGTATCACAGGGATGATGTCTAGTGTATGAATTGGGTTTAAGTGAAGCAGACCTGTGCAAAGTTCTCAGTAGAGGGGAAGAAAGCTGGTCATTTTTCTGAGGTGATCTGAGATAGAGAAAGGGAGAGAAGAAGGAGCTCTTGTGTGCAAATGACTGGCCCCAATTTCTTGGTAAAATGTGAGATGAAACTCTTTGCTGAGGAGGAATTCAGAAAAGGTGGTTCACATGACTTGGAAAAAGAAGAGAAGGTTTGGAATAGTTTTTATGTGGAATGAATAAATGAAGTAATGAAAATCATTTATTAAGGATGTGGTATGTGCAAAACACTGCTAATTGCTGGTGTTACAAATACAAAAGCAAGATATCCCTCAAGGAACTTACATTCTAGTAGTGGTAAACTACATGTATAAAGAAGTCATTGCCAGGAGAGAATATTTTTGAATTTAAGAAATCCTGGAATGGCAAGTAGAGCCATGGGTAAATCAGTTGAGGCATACTTTCAAAAAATGGTTATATTACTTGATATTTGCCAGTTTTAGGACAAGACACTAAAAGTGTCATGGAGGGTAGGGTGGAGAGAAGAATTACAAAAGCAAAGAGATGGCCATGTTGAGCAACAGTTGGCTAGGATGTGAAGCATGGTCTGGGCCCACCTGGCTTTTATAAAGTAGAAAGTTAAGGGGGGGGGGGTAATTGGTGTGTAGATGTGAAGGCACAGGTGAGATTAGATCTGTTTTGAATCAAAGCAACATTTTTGACATGATTAATAGTAATGTTCAGCTGCTTTAAAGTAGATGTTGGGAGTAACCTAGGGTTGCAGTTTGGCAAGAAATGAGGGTATTAGGACAATGGCAAAAACTCCAAGAGTAGAAGATAATATAAAATTGAACTGTTTAACTAGAGCATCAGAATATTAAAAGGAGGGTGAGGACAGTTTGGCCTTTATCACGTCTTATCTGGGTTGTGTTAGATACCTAATAACTTTACCAGTCCTTCCCTTCTTCATCGATTGACTAGCATTTATTAAGCGCCTAGTAATCATCAGGCACTGTCCTAAATGCTGGGGATACAAAGAAGACAAAAAAAGTCAGGGTCTGTACTCAAGGGTGTCAAAGAAGGACTGGGAAAGGCTTTTTGTAGAGGGTGATATTTAAGCTGACACTTGAAAGAAACCTGGAGTCAGAGATGAGGGGGGACAGTCCTGAGTATGGGGGCCAACCAGTGAAAATGCTGGGGATTGGGAGCGTCATCTTTGAAGAGAAACAAGGAAGCCAGTGTGATCAGGAGCATATGGGGGTAAAATGATCTCCTAAGGCTCAAGTCTGCTGATACTTAAATATCTTCAGTGACTCTGTTTTCTCTGGAATTAAAAGAAAATTCCTCAGCATTTAAAGAACTTAGCAGCCTCACTCTAACCTCATTTTCCAGACTGATTCCCTGTCTTATAGTCTGTGTTCTAGCCAAACTGGACTGCAGTCAGGTCCTTGAAATCTCTATCATTCTATTCATGGAATGAATTGTGAATTTACACAAGCCACCCCTTATGCAAGCATATCTTTCCTCAAACCATGTCACCTCTTTAAGGACTGTATTTGTACATAGCAGATACTTAATAGTTGGATTAGAAGCTATCATATTCACATCCTAATTAACAAGGTGGGCTCACAGCTCTCCTCCATTCCACATTTTCAGGCCCATCTCACCTCTCTCTTAGTGGATTCCTAGAACAAGTGTGTTCCTGAGTGGCCTTCCTGCATTCTGTCTTTCACTTCCCATCCATATTTCCACATAACTGTCACAATAATCTTCCTAAAGCATAGCACAGGTCTGACCATGTCTCTCCTCTACTCAAAAAGCTTTAGTAGCTTTAGAATAAAATACATACTTCTGGCATTTAAAACCCTTCATAGTGTGTCTTCAGCCTATTTTTACAGACATATTTGACATCACCTCATCTCATGAACTGTAGCCATAGTGACATATTTTCTCTGGCCCCTAGAAAACATTACATCTCCTGCCTTGGTGCCTTTGCCAAGGCTGTCTCCCTTGCCTCCCTTTCCTGTTATGAAATTCTAAGCTACGTTCAAGGCCCACCCAGTTCAAATGTTGCCTCTTAAAAGAGGTCCATGCTGATTCCTTTTGTTAATAAGCCCTCCTCTCATTCCTCCTACTCCTCCCTAATACACTTTGTATTTACATTAAATTTTGTATTGACTTCTCTGTGGACGTGCTTTCTTCATGTTCGAATGTAAGCTTCTTTAAGGGGGGGGGAAGGATGAGAAGGATAGATGCATAGCAGCACCTCTCTACTGAGTAGGGATACTTCTTTTCTCTTGCTGATTTACCACATCCTTAGGTATTCATGCTAGCACTATAATAATCATGACAAAATTTCACAATAGCAAAATAGTTTAGATGGTCCTGAGTTTGTTTTGCCTGTGATATAAAGATACATTAATCTTTTGAGGAAGTTTGTTTCTACTAGATCTTTTTTTAAAACTGCTTCAAGGTCTTAATCAATTTATGTAATTCCAGTTAAGGACAAGAAGAAATGAGACCAGGTCTCGAGTGGAGGATTCAACAAACAAAGAGCTTTTATCAGGTATAAAGGTAAGTAAGTTTCTTGTCAAATTGCTAAATTTGGTAAATATCGGAAATAGTTTTTATTATATTGTTTGTTGTTATTCCTAAATCAATTAAAATTTCACATTAATTTCCATTTATATGTACAAGTATTTAAATATAGAAATAAAATAATGACCAAAAAAAGATTAAAATCGTCTGTTTTGGTCAGTCAGTAAGCATTTATTAAGTCCCTATTCTATGCTAGGCACTGCTAAACTATGTCTATAAACTTTTGTTCTTTGTAGATTAACTTTTAAAT
The DNA here is from genome assembly GCA_028646575.1 of Pseudocheirus occidentalis. Classification (NCBI taxonomy): domain Eukaryota; kingdom Metazoa; phylum Chordata; class Mammalia; order Diprotodontia; family Pseudocheiridae; genus Pseudocheirus; species Pseudocheirus occidentalis. The sequence continues at coordinate 177,950,343 of CM053593.1, forward strand.
ATATATTCACTTTAACATCCAAATCTATATGTTTCTCTGACTCCCTTTTTGAATTGTTTTATTCTGTTTTTCTACCTTATGTTTTGACAAGTACAAGGTTCTGTTAGTTCAAGACAACTTTTAAGTTTGGATATTAGGCTAACTGTTTTAAATATAAAGTGAGGTTTTCAGGGGTGATAAAAAATTTAAGTCCTGTGCAAAGGAAATGTAGTAAAACCTCAATTAATTAGAATTTTTTAGGAAACAGAAACTTTTGCTTAAAAATTTTAAGTGCATGATTCTACCTGGCGTAGTGCCTTGCACATAGTAGGTGCTTAATAATGCCTGTTACTTGCTTAGTATAATGTACTGATTGACTCTATATACACTGATCATTTCCAATATCCACTTCTACTTGTGTAGGTTTAGAAACATAGGATGTTGAATTGAGGTTGTACTGATAACTGACCACATCCTGGAAGCTGCTTTTTAACATAAACTTCAAATAATAGCTTGTTTTCTTAGAGATTTGTCTCTTTTAATGGTGGAGTGCTAGGTAATAGTAACTCTTGTTAAATGAAGTTTTTCTATATTTGAATACGTCATTACTTGGAATTCTAATTTTGATCCTTACTATGTCTCTCAGTCTGAATATCCAGTACTTAATGATAAAGAAAGTGCATTTTATAGCATCATCTTAACAGAACAGAATTGGAACCTCTTGGTACTTCTTTTTGAACTTCTTTACAGGGTGTTGTCCTTTTCTTGGACCTGGGTTTAAATCCGGCCTTAGACACTTAACACAAAAAATTAACCATATGACCTTGGCCAGTCCCTTAACCCCATTTGCCCTACCTTTCCCCCTCTCTAAAAAGAAAAAATTAAAAACTGTATTTCAGTACCGTTGATTTCCTTTGTATCCTATGAATTTAATTCTTTGCATTTAAAAACATTGAGGAATGGTCCTCCTGTTTCATTCACCAGCTGCTAGAGGGGCCCCAGAACCTCCATTTGAGATCAAATTAGATTTCAATAAGGAGAGGACTGAGTTGTCCATAGCATCTAAAGAGAGGGAATCTTAAGAAACAAAATCTGCATATGAAACTAGGAACTAAGTGCTCTTGATTAAGTTCTTTCTGTCTCTGTCCCTGCATAGAGTATTTAAACTTGAACAGACATTGTGGTCTTGCCTAGCTTATAAATGAATTCTGGCTAGCCCTGTAGCCTCATGCAAGGTATTCCTCCTGCACCTGGTGCTGCTACTCCCCTCTACCCCCCTTCCTCTTCTGTAAAAAGAGCCAGTTGGACAAAATGGTCTACCAAAGTCTTCTCCAGGTTATTAATTTGTGATTGCAAGTTTCTTATAGGTGAACTGTTGACTAAAGCAGCGATTAATTGTCTTCCAAGGAGTTTAACTTAAACTCCACTTGTAAGCTGCAGCTTTGTTAGAGTGCAATCCTTATCAAGTACAGTATATCAATTTTCATTATTCATAAGCAGACATTAATGATGCCACTCCTAGTAACTGAGTGAGAATGAGAAAATATTCTGTTCATAATACTTTAGAATTTTGATTTAATAGCATATTATCATAACAGACTGGGATTCCACTCATCTTTCAGGATGTTTCTGAAAAACACCTTGAACAACAGCTATGTAAGTTTTTGGCTGATAAACGGACACCTGAATTTCAAATTACTGTTGGCCACATAGTAACAGAACTGGTGGAAAGGTGTAAGGCAGAACCAGCATTTTATCCTCAGAGTAGTCTGGTACAACTCATCCAAACTCAAGTACTTTCTTACAGGTAAAAACTTTTCTTACTTAAGGATAACTTTGTGTGTTCTACATTGTTGTAATATGCTGCATAAAATTCCAATTTCCATATTTTTGGGGGGGAATTACAGAATTTTTTACAAGTTAAATTTGTGTGGGTTTTAAAATATTACATCTTTTTTTTTTCTCTCAGTTTGTGTCCTGACTTGATGGCAGTTGCTTTGGAAAAGAGAGATGTACATTTATTACAGCTCTGTCTACAGCAGTTCCCTGACATTCCTGAATCAATTACCTGTTCTTGCTTAAAGGTTTTCCTAAGGTATATGGAAAACAAAGTGTTTTTTTTTCCCTTTGTTTCAGTTCTTAGTATATGTTATCATTATTAATGTTTAACTACAGAAATTTTAAGAATGCTTAGAAAAATTAGGTCTTTGGTATTTCTCTGACTTGGAAAGAGACTGTTATTTTTGGTTATTGTAACCTATTATTAAGGAGGGAAAGGAAGCAATGTGGAATTGTCAGTTAATTTCATGTGTACTGATGACATTTTTTTTTCTTGTAGTATTGGTGATGACAGCCTTGAAGGGACAAATGTAAATATGGAGTCAGTTATTGGTTACATTAACTTTGCCCAAGATGAGAAAATGGGAAAAACACAAGTTGTTCAAAATGGTTTCAGTCCAGTACTTTTAGAAGAGAATAACTTTGATGACAAGTTAAATAAACCAGATGACACAATGAATACTACTCTGACATGTCCTGTAACTCCCCAAAAAGCGGCTTTACTGTATCCTTTGAAACATGAATTTTTTGTGTGTCTTTTACCAGGTGGTAGCCTTACTTTACAAAAAATATCTTAGAGTAAGCCAAGAATATTATTTTATGTTTTAGAATGTTAACTTAATAATAAAGTGACTGATGAGGCATCATTGTATAATGAATAGAGAAGCGAGACTCAGAGTAAGGAATAGTGTGAATTCAAGTTCTGCCTCTCACACCACAGTCTCACTGTAGCATCATGAACAAGCCACATAACTTCTCAGTATCCCAGATAACTCAAAGTTTGTAAGTTACAGATAAGTTGATGCTCTGCAGAGTGGGAGGAGTTTCTACAACTAGGAACAATGATGAAATCACAGCTCTGTACCAACTGAGATGGCTTGGTTTTCTTTAAGTGAAGTGAATTGTAATAATGCATATATTCAGGGCTATTTACCTAAAGCCAGTTCTTTTAGCCAGTTAAAGAAATTGAATTCTTCTAGAGTTCTAATTTCTAAATGTCAGTATTCCTAGTATGAAGTCGTAATTTTAATATTTAAGTGGCAGTTCATAGGAAGAACTTCCACCAGAGAGCCAAAAGTAACTGCTTTCTTAGTGTCGGTTTGCTAATTAGCACTTATAAAAATATTTTGTTATTGTTCTGAATAAAAGACTCATTCATGCAGTAGTTAAACGTTTTCAGTATCTCAGAGTTTAGTATAAAAATACTTGATATTAGAGTTAATCCTTTTCCTTTAAAAATTTCATATAAATTTAAGAAAGTATTTTTGTAATGTAATCTTTTTTATACATCCGTAAGGTGATGTTTATTTTCCTTTAGTCATAAATAGAAATGCAATTCTCCATTCAGCATATAGTGAAACATTTCTTTTGCCGAATTTGAAAGACCTCACTGTGCAACATGTCATTGTAAGTATTCTTTCATAAAGAACTTTTGTTGAAATCAGATTTCTCTTAGGTTTTGCTCTCATCTGGTCTGCTTGTGAACATAACAGCATGACATAGCCGTAATGTTGAGTTAAAATTGGGTTTGAAAAATTGAAGAACCTCGGGCAAGACAAATGGACATGTGGTATTACTCCAAGTTAAGTCTCAGAGCACAGCTTAAAGTAGACACTAAAAAGAGATAAAGAAGAAATAAATAAAGCAGAAATAAAAAATAAAGAAATAAATAAAGACTTCTCTTATTCAGCTAAGTATTTGCATTGGAGTAACTTGTATAACAAAAATGGTTGTTGTCACCTTTCTTTGTCCTAGCTTTTTCTCCAGTATTTGCATTTCCTTTATGAGAAATGTAGTGAAAATGCTAGCATGACTCTTCCTGGACCCTGTCCTCCAACCCTGAACCAGGTAAGACAGTGGTACCTTTACTTTGTTCTGAGTAGCTAAACAATTAACTGGTTATTGGCAGGGGTTGCGGGCAAAACATGACTGGTGACAATAGTTGGATTTCTTTGAGGAATTTCATAGGACTTCTGGTCCTCATACATGACCTTTACAATAGATCTTTCTTTCCTTGTCACCCCAAAAAAGTAATAACCATTTGGCAGTTGTATTTAAAATCTGGGGCTTTTTTTGGTAAGCTTCCCATCTCTGTAGCCTCTTGTACTCCTAACTAATTCATTGAATTCATGGATTTGTGTCAAGCGAGGCATGAATGCAGTTGCCACAACTGATACTAGTATTATGTCACAAATTACTTCTCTAAGCCTCAGTTTTATCATTTTCAAAATAGGAATAATTACACTTCATCTCAGAGGGTGATAGTGCACTTTGTAAATATTAGAGTGCTTTATAAAAGTTATTTCTTGTTCACTGGAGTTTAGAGAGTAACTGAGGACAAATACAGCTACCTAGTTATTCTGCTTGATGTTTAACACTATGTAGACGATGGTGCAGAGAAGCAAAATGATTTTTTTTTAATGAACAAAAAGTATTGAAATATAAACTTACTAAAAATAAAAAGTGGTAATTGATCCACGCTTGCTATGTGCAGGGGATACAAATAGAAAAAAAAACAGTCCCTGCCTTCAAGGAGCTGATATGAACCTTTGCATTTCTGTAAATAAATCCACATGATTCAGCCATCTGTTTTGGAGTTCTTTGTCCACATATTGTTGGTTGAGTTTGTATGGATATGACACCATTGATTCTGTGCTTGAATTTTAGGCATGAAAGGCTGTATTCAGCAAATACAGTGATGTACACCTGCTATCAACCTTTATTATTGCTCTGTGAGGTGATACTGTTGGTCTCAGAAATATTTCTTAGACTTTTTTTTTGCTTTTTGGAGGGGGGAAGGTAGGGCAATTGGGGTTAAGTGACTTGCCCAAGATCACATGACTAGTTTTTTGTGTGTTAAGTGTCTGAGGCCGAATTTGAACATAGGTCCCCCTGACTCCAGGGCCAGTGCTCTGTTCACTGCACCACCTAGCCACCCTTTCTCAGAAATATTTCTATAAAATTTTAACTTGTTTAGTATGTGCTCTGTGAACATCTATCTATCTTCCTTTGTTGACAAGACATTGTTTTTTTGTTTTTTGTTTTTGTTGTTGTTGTTTTTGTTTTTTGGATTTTTTTGGAGGGCATTTGGGGTTAAGTGACTTGCCCAAGGCCACATGGCTAGTTTTTTGTGTGTGTTAAGTGTCTGAGGCCAGATTTGAACTCAGATACTCCTGACTCCAGGGCCGGTGCTCTTGTCACTGCGCCACCTAGCCACCCTACTGACAAGACATTGTTAATCATTCTGTAGCTGCCTTAGGGGTAGTAGGACCCATGTTTACCTTAATATTTTAAGTGTTACTGTTTGGATACTTTCTATTATTATAAGTATTGTGATCGTTGATTTTGAGAATTTGTGTATTCCCTACCCCCAACTACTTTTCAAAAATTTTAGAGAGGTAATATAATAGAGATTTTTTAAAAAAAAGTTATGGTAATAAATAACCTGTAATAAATGACAAATTTATTTGAGTGACTATGTCACTGGCAAATTTTAAAAAATGTATTTTTGTATTTTGTTAATTATTTCCTAATTGGGGTGGCTAGGTGGCGCAGTGAATAGAGCACCAGCCCTGGAGTCAGGAAGACCTGAGTTCAAATTCAGCCTCAGACACTTAATACTTACTAGCTGTGTGACCTTGGGCAAGTCACTTAACCGTAATTGCCCACCCTTCCCTCCTCCCCCCCCCAAAAAACCCCTAACCAAATAAATAAATATTTCCTAATTACATGTAAAAACTTTTTAACGTTCATTGTAAAATTTTGAGTTCCAAATTCTCTCACTCTTCTGGTCCCTCTTCCTTTTTGAGAAGGTAAACTTATTAATTATATCGCTATATCCATGAAGTCCCATAAAACATTTCCATATAAGCCATGTTGCAAAAGAAAACAAATAAAAATAACAATAAAAATAAAGTAAAAACAAAAATAAAACTCAGTCTGCATTCAGAATATATTACAGAGTTCTTTGGAGGTGGATGGAATTTTTCATCATGGGTTCTTTGGAATTGTCTTGGATCATTGCCTTGATCATAGTAGCTAAGTCTTTCACAGGTAATCGTTGTTACATACCGCTGTTACTGTATGTAGTGTTCTCCTGGTTCTGCTGGCTTTGCTTTACACTGGTTCATGTAAATCATCCTATGTTTTTTAACCATCTGCCTTGTCATTTCTTTGTTTTTTTAATGTTTTTATATTTTTTCAAATTAGACAAAAACAATTTTTAACTTTTTTTTTTTTAATTTTGAGTTCCAAATTCTCTTCCTCCTTCTCCTCCTCAAGACAGCAGGCAATTAGATACATGTTATATATGTGCAGTCGTGCAAAACAAATTTCCATATTATCCATGTTGCAAAAGAAAACAGACCAAAAAAACAAGAAGAAAAAGAGTTTTAAGTTTCCTTCAGTCTACATTTATATATTCCCAAGAGTTTTAGCCTCTGGAGGTAGATAGCATTTTTCATCATAAGTCCTTCAGAATTGGCTTGGATCTTATGATCCAAGTTACTTGGATTTTATAGCCCTTTGAGCATAGTTCCAAGTCATTCTCCAGAATGGTTGGAGCAGTTCACAACTCCATCAACATGTCCCAAATTTTCCCATTGTTACCAGCATTTATCATGTTTCTTTTCTGTCATATGTGAGGTGATACTCCAGAGTTGTTTTAATTTACATTTCTCTAATCCGTAGTGATTTAAAGCATTTTTTATATGATTCTTTTGATGGTAGTCCTCTTCATATCCTTTGACCATTTATCAATTGGAATGGCTCTTATTTTTATAAATTTGTCTCAGTTGTCTATATATATGAGAAATGAGATCTTTATCAGAGAAACTATGAAAAAAAATTTTTTCCAGTTTCCTTTCTAATTTTTGACTGTATTAATTTTGTTTCTGCAAAAACTTTTAAATCCAAATTATTCATTTTACCTCTTGTGCTTCTTTGTATCTCTTATTGGTTATAAACTCTTCTCTTATCCATAGATCTCACAGGTATATTTTTTGTTGCTCATCTAATTTACTTATGCTATCACTCTTTTTTTTTTTTTAAAGAGGAATTTATTCCCTTTCCCCCGGGAAGAAAGGGGTGCCCCATCTCAGATTTCTTACCCATGTTGATGCATGAGGCCAGGCCGGAAGAGAGAGAGAGCGAGCTCCTAAGACCGGGTCTAGGATTTTCTATGCTATCACTCTTTATATTTTAGTCATTTATTCATTTTTACTTTATTTTGGCTTATAGTATGTGATGTTGTTCTGTGTCTAGTTTCTTTGAAACTCCATTCCAGTTTTCCCAGCAGTTTCTGTCAAATGGTGGGTTCTTCCCCCCAAAGCTTAGATTTTTGGCTTTATCAAACACTAGGTTGCTGTGATTGTTTACTACTATGTATCATGTACCTCATATATTCCACCGATCCACCACTCTATTTCTTAGCCAGTACCAGATTGTTTTGATGATTATTGCTTTGTAATATAGTTTGATACTGCTAGGCTACCTTCCTTTGAATTTTTTTTTTCATTGATTCCCTTGATATTCTTGACCTTTTGTTCTTACAGATGAATTCTGTTATTATTTTTTTCTAGCTCTAAAATAATTCTTTTTTTTAATTTGGTTTTTATTTGTTTTCTTGTTTACATTTTTCATTTTCATTACATTTTTGAATTACACATTTTCTTCCCATCTTGCCCCTGCCCCAACCCTAAAACAGCAATCCCACTGTAAAGCCCCACCCTGCTCTGCTCTCTTGTTTTCTGGTAGGGCAGGGAGGGTCTCCCTGTCCCAGCCCCTGTATATCTTAATTCCTAGTTGCAGGTATTGCAGAACTTTAAATTCTAGATTCTTTTGATTCCTCCCTTGTCCCCCACCACCACTGGAAGGACACTCAGTTCAGTACAGGCTATGAATGTGTGATTATACCGGACATCTTCATGGTGGACATATTGTGACAGTGATCGTCTATCTCTCCTTCCTATCCCTCCCACCCCTCCTTGTTCTGTTCTCTACCCTGTCCCTTTACTGAAGTCTGTTCTTCCAGCTTCCCTCCCCCAGACCCTGCCCTCCCCTCTGTCATGCCCCCTCTCATCCCCATGCCCCCTACTCTCCTGTGTGACATGATGCCCAGTTTAGAATTTATGCCATTTCTTCCCTAAGCCAAATTCAATGAGAGTAATTGAAAGTAAAATTGTAATAGTTATCCCTTGCCTCTTCTCTATGGGATGATTAATCCCATGTTGTCTCTCCCTGTCTCCTCTCATTCTAGTCCCC
>CM053593.1:177959140-177994641 GCA_028646575.1 Pseudocheirus occidentalis
AGAGTCCTTTTTCAGTTGATGTATAGCTTCTAGGAATTCTTCAATTGTCTTGGAAGCATTTGGTGTGGGAGTTCTGAGTTCTGGGCTCTCTTCCTCCCATTCCATGCTTTGACCCTTTTTATCCATAAAAAAGGATTCTAGAGTTTTATTGGTGTTTTTATTTTGCTTACTCTTCCTCGTGTTGGCCAGTCAATTGATTGGTTGGTTTTTTTAGGTCTGTGAAACTCTGCTTCCAAGGGGGGAAGCTCTGTTCCAAATCGCTGGGGTTTTCCCAACTGCCGGAGCTATTATGGGAGTGTTGCAAGTCCCCCCAGCTTTGGCTTCCTGAAAGTGCACCCCAGAACCACCACCCAAGACCACGATCTGGATCCAGGCTGCTCAACGCAAGAGCACTTGGCCCTGGTCAGTCGGTTCAGCCCCCCTGCAGAGTCCGCAGGCCAGGGGCTCTGAGGCAGCCTGGTGGGTACCACTGGGATTCCAGCAGTTCCCTTTCCCCACTGCTTCCTTTCCCCGGGGGCAGACTGGCAGAACTGCTTTACCACCCCAAATTAATTTTCACAGTTTCACTTTCACTAACCAGTCTGTGAGGATTTGAAGATTGAAGATCCCTTAGGCAGGTGCTTTAGATTTTCTTTGAAGTAGACTCACTGGGGCTTGGGAGACTCAGCTCCTCCAGGCCGCCCTGGGGCCTAGCATGGCTGTGGCTGCAGTTTTGGGCTGGGCAAGTCTTTGCTTCGCTGTGCAAGCTGCCCCTGTCCCATCCCAGTTCTTCACGCCTTGGAAGATGTGGAGGTGCTGGAGGCTGTAGAACAGCTGCTGACTGGCTGCAGGGCTCAGCTTCAGGCTGTTCCAGCCTTCGCAGCCGCTGAGCCCCTGCTGCTGAGCTGCCTTCAGTGAGAGGTGTGTTCTCTGTATTTTTGTGTTTCTGAGAGTCCTAGGCTTTATCTGGGCTCATATTTTATGGGTGTTTAGGGTGGCAGTGTGGGAGCTGCGGGACCTTGCTGCTTCTATGCTGCCATCTTGGCTCCGCCCCCCTAAAATAATTCTTTTGTAGTTTGATTGGTAAGACAGTGAATAAGTAATTTAAATTAGGTAGAATTGTCATTTTTAATCTCAGCCTATCCATTACCAGTTAACATTTCTCCAGTTATTTAGGTCTGTATTTGTGTGAAAAGTGTTTTGTAATTGTGTTTATGTAGTCCCTGGGTTTGTCTTGGCAGGTAGGCACTCAAGTATTTTATATTGTTTGCAGTTATTTTAAATGGCAAGTAATGTTTTGAGAAGATGAAAAATATAAAATCATGTGTTGTGATCTAGTGTTTTTAGTAGATTAAATATTAGAGTTTTAAGTAATAGTCTAGTAAGTTCATATTCTGGCATGTGTTTAAGCCCCATATTGTTGCTTTCCATTTGGACCTTGGAAACATTGTTTTTTGATGTAAATTATTAAGTGAATTATACAGAGTTTGGAGGATATAAAGTTACATATTGCTGTTTTGTAACTACCTAGGAATACACTGTTATGGTGTTATAGCAACTTTAGTTCCACCCACATGATCCCATGGTTATGATCTTTATTCATCTTTCAGAGTAGGGCAGAATTGTGTCACAAAGCAGAACAGTTATTTCTTTTTTTTTTTTTTTTTTGGAGGGCAGTTGGGGTTAAGTGACTTGCCCAAGGTCACACGGCTAGTTTTTTGTGTTAAGTGTCTGAGGCCGGATTTGAACTCAGGTACTCCTGACTCCAGGGCCGGTGCTCTATTCACTGCGCCACCTAGCCGCCCCAGAACAGTTATTTCAAAGAGGAGGCGACAAGTATCATATTTCAAAGTCTTGAGTACTTTCTTTGACTTTATTGGTATTAAACATATCAAATAATCCAAAAATCTTAACGTGGTTCTTGTAATCTAAACCAAATTTTAGAGAGAAGACCCTTATATTTCTTAGGACTGTCCATCTGTAAAGAAGTTGAGCTATACATTAAAAGCTTCTTACTCTGGAAATTGTCCATCATGGCAGGTTCTGCACATTCCAACAATCTTTACTTTTCTGTTTGTCTTCAGATTATGGATTGGATCTGTCTTCTGCTAGATGCTCATTTTACAGTTGTTGTAATGATTCCAGAAGCAAAAGGAATATTGACAAGTCTTTATAAATTTGTGAAAGCCCAGGTATGTGAATATTGGATACATAACAAGATTCATTTTTGTTTCCCTTTCAGTAAAGTGTCAATTATCACCTAAAATTCAATTGATAATTAAAATAATGGTATTGAATAGTTATTAGCCAGATGGGATTTGTTTATACATAAGCATTATTAAAATATTGCTTTTTAAATTCTTCTCTTTAGGTATGGGTTTATTCAGAACTCAACAAAATTGAAGGAAGTTTACAGCAGCTACAAAAATTGCACCAGCAAAGAAATATGGGATTGTATTCCATTGAAGTTCTTGAACTCATCTGAGATTAGTATCCATTATTCAGAGACTTTTTATGAAGACATTTTCTTGGATGGACACGCAGAGAAATTTGGCTTGTCACTTTGTTGTAATGTCAAGACAGTTTTCAAAGACCAAAGGGATCAGAACTTGCTTCTCACTTGATGAGAGATCTGGGTTTCATACTGACCTATTCTAATTTTATAAGTGATTGTTGGGGAATGGAGAGTCATATTCTGGCACTAACTTACAAGTAAAACTTGGTTGGTTTTAAGTAAGCTTATTCGTGTGTGGATAAAAATCTAATTTTTTTTTTTTTGGAGGGGGGGAAGGTAGGGCAATTGGGGTTAAGTGACTTGCCCAAGGTCACACAGGTAGTTTTTTATGTTAAGTATCTGAGGCTGGATTTGAACTTAGGTTCTCCTGACTCCAGGGCTGGTGGTCTATTCACTGTGTCACCTAGTCGCCCCCAAAAATCTAATTTCTTACAAGATTTTTTTGAATAGTACTTCTTAAAACACAATTACCATTGAAGTAATAGTTAGAAGAATTTACTTTAGTTGAATAAGAAAGCTCCCCCAGCTCATCAGTTCTTCTGACCAAACATTTGGAATCAAAGTTGAATCAAAGGATTTAACTATTTTCTAGACATCTTCTACTTCTTATTTTTTTTTAAACACTTGATTGTTTGACATAATCTAAAAGCATGTGAACATCAAAAGTCAAAAGTAACACATTCCAACAAGACACAAAAAATATTTTATCTCTCCTCCTCCCCACATGTTACAGAGATGACAACCATATCCCAGTAAATACACAACACCTTTAATTTAAACCTATTCTTTCCTCCAGTGCTTTATGTCTGTAAGTTTTTAAATATTTCTATTCCTCCACAGCCTCTCTAAGATAACTTTACATTTTGAATTCGGTAACAAGAAATATTTTTTATTCCTAGTTAATGACCAGTTTGTATTCTGCATTTTGTTTTTATAGCATCAAGGGTATTAATATGAAGTATAACACTTGTAAAATATTGTCATCATGGTTGATTGAACTGTTATACTGTTTGGATAAAAGAAAAGTTTTTTGTGGAGAGAAATTATGGATATTTTTGCTTCTTGAGAATACACCTTGAATTCTTTAACTTTAGAATAAGATCCTGCAGTTCTTTAGATCAGTGATCTCCAAGCTTTTTGTCCTTATACTTACTAGTAAAAAAAAATTTGCACACGCTTCCTGACAGTTTTATACATAAGAAAACGTAAATGAAAATAGAAATTTAAAAAAGATGAAGTTAGAGACAAAATAACATTCAATACCAGAGTCAGTAGGGAGCCAGTGGAGTTTTTTGAATACGGAAGTGACATGATCAGACCTATACTTTAGGAAAATTACTTTAGCAGCTCTTTGTGTGAGATTGGAGAGGCTAATTAGGAGGCTATAAACATTAGTCCAAGCGATAGGCAGTGAGGGCCAGAACTATGATGGTGACTGTGTGATTAGAAAGAAAGGGAGAGATTTGTAAATAGAAATTACAAAATTTGTTAACTGATATGGTATGTGGGGTGAGGATGAGGGAGAATGAGGTGCTGAAGGTGATACTGAGTTTGTGACATACCTGGTTGGCTAGAAAGTTGATATTGCCCTCAGTGGTAATAGGGAAGTTTAGAAGAAGGATGGATTTCAGGAAAAAGACAATGTAGTGATATCTGTCATCTATTCCAGCATATTCATGCTTCATTATTTTGCACAGCTTACTCTATGCCATCTAAAATTAAACAGGGAAAGGAGGCTGTTATTCATGGGTCACTTCCACTGAATGCAAAACTTGTTGAGGATTCCTGCCTCGGCCTCAAGGTTATTGGGGAGGGGGAGGAAGAAGCAAGGCTGAGTGAAGCAAAAAAGATAGAATTTTCCTTATAATGCCTGGTACAGCAGGTTATAAATACCTGCAGGACCAGTTTATAGTTTAAAAAGGGGAAGGCAGAGAGCTTATATGTTGGAAGAGGAGACGGGTGGTGTAGTGTTGGGAGAAAAGGGTAGGTATGGTTGCATGAAGGGCAAATTCCAAAATTGGGTATTCTGGAGAGGGTTGATTATACCCATCTTCCTTTGATGGTTTGATCACATGATCCCTTTGTCAGGCTCCAGCCCATAGAATTTGAGGTTACTCTTCTAGATAATATATTCATTTTCCTATGTAGGGGTTATGGGAAGCCAAATTATATATAAAATAAATAACTTGAAACAGTGCTTGATTTGATTCCCCAGTGGAGGGGGTTTATTAAATACTGTATCCAGGTACTGTGCTAAGTGTTGGGAATAAAAATACAATAAGAAAGACAGTTACTTCCCTCATTGATCTTATAGTTTTATAGAGAAAGACAATACACGTAGAAAAATAGAAGTTAGGGCGGTATTTTTTTTTTTTTGAGTTAGGATGATGAGTGGTGCCATAAGGACTGTCATGTTCTTTCTCAGAATTGTGACACTGAATGGATTGCTTTTCACAAGGCTAGAAGTGGAAGGGGTGAGAGATAGTAAGTAGAAAGATCATTGCAGCACAGTCTCGCCAGAGAGCAGCTTCATGGTGAGTTTGGTTAGGCTAGTTATGGAGAATACCCTCCAGTAATGAGGAGAAGGCCCCAGTGAGGTTGCTGCAGAGCCTCATTAGAAATCAGAGGGCATGACATAGAACTGGCCAAAGAGCATCAGTGTGGAGTCTGAGTAAGTCTGGTGTGGAGAACTGCAGCATGAGTGCAGGACTGTGCTTCAGAAGAATGGGGCTAGAGGCATAAAGTGGCCCAAGGGATAGAATAAAAAAAATTTTGGTTCTATTTTAATATAAATGCTTTTAGTATAATTCAGAAAGTCATTTTAATGCAAATTTCTTATAAATGCGTACAACTATTTTATAGTAAGAAATTTCTAAATTCAAATTTTCTTTAGTACTAATTTCAACCTGTTGAAGGCAGCCAGCAATAGTCTCTCATCTGTTTCAAAAGTTTTTAGACATGCAAGAAATACCTAAGATGATAGCTTTAAAAAAAAATACTTGGGAAAAACCTTGCCCTTTCAAAATCAGATTTTTTTTAAATGACAAAAAATTTTTGTTACAGCAAAGCCATTTTAGAGTGGACAAGAGCATCACTTCTCTGTACAAGCATAGAAAAATGGGTCATAGGACTCATTTTTCATAAAGTGCATCCTCCTTTTAAAAAGGAGAATAAGCAGTGAATAATATCCTCAGGTCCATTCCCTATGTCTATTGTTATCTTATCAAATTACAAGACTAGTGCTAAGTTTTCCTGTCTTTAAAATGCTCAAGGAGTAAGGACCGTTAGCTTCCTCAATTTCAGTGACCTAGAGTAAAAGGTTAGTTATCCCACCGTAGTTAAAGCTTTGGTTAACTGTCTTATAGCTAACGAAATTAATACTGGCTAAGAGAAGAAAATTCCCATTGTTTCTTAAAAATCAGTTATAAGTCATTTCTTATATATCCAACCTATGTTAATAACTTTTAAATCTTTGTGAAAGATTTCTTGTGAAAAAAAATTGCTTTGTGAAAGCAATCAGTGTTTGTTGTCAGCCCACCTATAACATCCTATTTCTAAGATTCTGCAGTGTTTTCCTCAGGAGTAAATCACTTGAGCTTTAACCATTAAATAAGACTACAGTTAGATTTTTTCCACAGAGCTGAATTATCATGAATATATTTTTGATGCCATGTGCCAGAATGCCAGTTCTTTAAACTGCAGTTCTCTGTCTAGGAAGTGGATTTCCTGCAGTGAACCTCTGAAGGAAGCCTGATCCAGCAAGATAACTGTTGCTGTTAAATTTTAAGCAACATTTTTCTCTTGCCCCTTGTTCTTTCTGTGTTAATTTTTGCCAGCCATTTCTATGTTCAAGCCTGTTCTGGCTCATATTTTAATGTTTAAGTAGAGCTTTTCCATCTGTGTGAAGCAGTGTCTTCAAAAAGCAAATTAGGCCAAAGTCAGAAAAAAATGATGCCTGAGTGAAGAAAAAAGAAGTTGGAGACACACTCGGAGGTGTTCAGTTCAAGTCAGTCAACATTTATTGGACACCTGGTATGCTCCAGATACCATCAGTGCCAGGCAGTGGGAAGACAAAGACAAAGTGAAACAAATCTGCTTTTTATGAGTATGGTTTCAAAAAATCATTTTCACAAACAGGATGGGAGAAGCATGGTTAGAGAGCAGTTTTTCTGAAAAAGTCCTAGGGCTTTTACTGGCTGCAAACTCAATCTGAATCAGCAGTGTGTTGTAGCAGTCAAAAAAATGAATGCAGGACAGCTTCCATCAAAAATGACTTACTGAATAAAGACAAAAAGCCCAGTTCCTCTATACAGAACACAGCAAAAACCTGAAATTCACATGAGATCAAATAATGATTAAGAAATCCGACGAGAAGCCATAGTGACTTCTACTCCCAGAACTACAAAAAGAGTTATTCAGAAGCCTGTGGCTGTTAGAAAAGGAGACACTTGTAAAGCCAGCACCAGGTTGATGACATTAGCCAAAGACACATTGGGCAGCTTGGAAACTCTGAGAAGTAGCAAACTCATATGGCAGTGTTCAAACCAACACAGCCCAAGTCCCTAGTACTTTGATCTATATCCAGTCTACTTAGGGCCTTGAAGATTTAATATCTCACAAAAATTCAAGGGATATGGGACAACCCCAGAGATGGAGATCAACAAAGGAACCCAGATCATCCAAGATAAGACCAAACAGGTACAACTACCCCACCCTAAAAAGCATCAGGATACAAAGCTTAGCTCTGTCATAAAGCCCCAGTTCAGAATCTGAAGCTGGAGATGAGTAAACCAAAACACTATAAAGTTATTGTAGATCTATAGGTGCCCAAAAATACATCCTAGAGGAGAATTCCGTAATTACAAGCAGAAAGGTGGGGGAGGAGGTTTGATTTTCCACAAAAACTATGTACTTTTAAAAAAATGAAATTTTTTTAAAGATAGCTGTGGAGAAAAGAATGGGAAGGAAAATATTTAGCTTAGAAAAGAAATAGATAAACATTGCCTATTTTTAGTGTAATTATTGAAATCATAAATCATTGACTACATTAGGCAAATATCAGAACAGAATCAAAAGACTGAAAAAAAAATGTAAGAAAACATCTGTTCTCAAAAAGCAACTGACCTGGAAAAATCATCTCAAAATAAGATTTAAGAGTCATTGGAGTCCCTGGAAACTATGATTTAAAAGAAAAAAATCCTAGACACTATATTTCATTAAAACTATCCAGACTTATTGAAGAACCAGAGGATAAATTGAAGATGGAACTCAGCCACCTCCTGAAAAGAATGCCAAAAGGATAAGTCCCAGGAATGTAATAGCCAAAATCTAAAACTCCCATATCAAAGAAAAAGTATTATGAGTCTCTAGAAAGCAGCAGTTCACATACTAAGGAAGCGCTATCAAGATCACACAAGAGCTGGCAACTTCTGTAAACAAGAGGAAGCCCTGCAATGCAGTACTCCAAAAGGCAAAGGATAGGGTCTTAAGACCAAAATAACTGCCTGCAAAGCTGATTATAGTCCCACAGGGGAGGAAAATGGACCTTTAAAGAGGTCTTTCAAACATTTCTGATGAAAAGACTAGAACTGAGCAGGAACTTTGAAATACAGACATAAAAGTCAAGAGAACCTAGATGGTACATTTCTTTGAGCAATTGAGAGAGGCCATATGATGATGTGCTAACATTCTATCAAGGGAAAAACCAGTGTCCTTTTAGAACCTTCAAAGGATACTGAAATTAAGAAAAACACAGATCAGAGGAGAGGCAAGACTGGTTCTGTGCCAAAAGTTTGAAAAGGAAAGGGAACAATGGACAAAAGGAAGAAATGTTTGTTAAGGAAGAAGGGAGTGGTACTTGGTATTCCTTATTTTCCAGGCATGGAAGTATAGACAAACATGGAGCAGAGGGGATGTGGACAACAGATGAACCTCAATCTTATATGAAATGGACAAAAAGAGGAGTGAACACCAACAAAAAGCATTTAACAAGTGATAATGGGGACTGAGTGAAGGTAATATTGGAAAGTGGCAACAAGATGGCACAGTGGATAGAGTGCCAAAACTAGAATCAGGACGGCTTATTTATCTTCCCGAGCTCAAATCTGGCCTCATACATTTACTGGCTGTGTGACCCTAGGCAAGACACTTAACTTTGTTTAACTTCAGTTTTCTCTTTCAATTTCTACTTTGCCTTCTGGTTCTAGAACAGCAGTTCTCAACCTGTGGGTCATGACCCCTTTGGGGTTGAATAACCCTTTCACAGCGGTCACAGGGGTTGCCCAAGACCATTGGAAAACACATTTCCAATGGTCTTAGGAACTTCCTTTATCCATCCACATGCAGACACGCCCACATGCGGACTATTAAAGTGTCTCGGTATTAGGTAGCTTGAGAACCACCCTTCTAGAATATCAGGGCACTTTTCCTTGAGAATTTCTTGAAGGATGATTTCTAGGCTCTTTTTTTGATCATGGTTTTCAGGCAGTCCAGTAATTTTTAAACTATCTCTCCCTGATCAATTTTCCAGGTCAGCGTTTTTTCCAGTGAGATATTTCACATTGCCTTCTATTTCTTCATTTGTTTGGATTTTTTATAGTATCTTGATATCTCATGAAATGATTAGCTTCCATTTGTTCCAATCCAGTTTTGAAGGAATTATTCTCTTCAGTGAATTGTTGAAATTCCCTTTCCATCTGGCAAATTCAGCATTTTAAGGCATTCTTTTCCTCATTGGCTTTTTGGGCCTCTTTTGCCATTTCATTGAGTCTATTTTTTAAGTTGTTGTTTTCCTCAGTATTTTTTGGGGTCTCCTTTAGCAAGCTGTTGACTCGCTTTTCATGATTTTCTTGCATCATTCTCATTTCTCTTCCCAATTTTTCCTCCACTTCTCTTTTCAAAATCCTTCTTGAGCTCTTCCATGACCTGTAACCGATTCATATTTTTCTTGGAAGCTTTTGATGGAGTTTTGACTTTGTTTACTTCTTCTAGTTGCATGTTTTGATCCTTTTTGTCCCCAGAAAAGGATTCTATGGTCTGTTTGTGCTTCCTCATGCTTGCTCATCTTGTCAACCAATTATTTGACTTCTGAGCTCTTTGCCATGGTAGAAATCTGCTTCCAGAGTGGAGAAAGAGCTATGTCCCAAATCACTGGGGTTTTTGCAAATGTCAGAGCACCCTCTCTACAGACACTCCAATCTTTGGCACACTGGCCACACACCCCAGGACCACCACCCAAGACCTCCATCCAAATCCAAGCAGGTCAAAGCAAGAGTACCTTCTGAATTACCCTCTGAATCCCGCTATGATCTGTAGGCCAGGAGCTGTGGAGGCAGCCACACTTGGCTACCTCAATTTTCTCATCTTTAAAATGAGCTGAAGTAGGAAATGGCAAACTACTCCAGCATCTTTACTAAGAAAATATCAAATGGGGTCCCAAAGAGTTGGACGTGAGCGGAGGGAGGGGGAACAATAAGCAGTATTGGGAAGAGCTACAAGCCAAACTTCTTGATCCTGAAATAGGGATTAAAAAGAGAAAAGAACCATTATCTAAGAGGTAACATCAGTTAAAGGATGGTTTAACAAATAATAGAATATGAATGTAATGGAATATTACTACACCATAAGAAATAAGAAAAAGCTATTTCAGAGAGTCCGCGTTAGTCTGAACTTACACAGAGTAAAGTAAGCAGAACTAGAACAATTTAATATAAATTAACAAATATGACAATGACAATAACATTGTAAAATAAAACAACTTTGAGCGACTAAGAATCCTGATCAATGTAATAATCCCACCATGACTCCAGAGGACCTATAATGGAGCAAGTTATCTTCTGATAGATATGATCAACTTAAGGTGCAAAGATAAACATTTTTTAATATGGCCATGTGTAGATCTATTTTACTTGACTGTTACAAGGCTTTTTTTTTTTTAATTCATGGGGCAGAACTAATGGAGGGAAGTTAGCAAATTATTTCTCACCCTCATCCCATAAAGAGAACCATTGAAACTTTTTTTTAATATGCACAAAAGAGAACAGAAGTCAGTGCAAAAGGGAAGTACAATCAAGCAGGACAGTTTTGAAAGTTAAGGTGTAGAATTTAAATTTTGGCATCTTTTAAAGGCAAGTGGAATGAAATGGAGATTCAGTTTCATATAAAGTCTTCCTTTTGTGTTTGTGTGTATGTAAATACCTGTTATTGGTGTTTAGGTTCAGAATCAAAAAATAAAGTGGGTGCTAGGAAGCTTTTAAGTTTTAGCTATTAACATTTTTCTCCATCATTTTAAAAAATCTGGACAATCAACAAAAACAATAAATCAAGACCTGATTTATAGTATTTGCTAGCTTGAGAGATGTATTGCTTTTTTTTGTTTTGTTTTTTGGCTTTTGGGGGGGGGCAGTTGAGGTTAAGTGACTTGCCCAAGGTCACACAGCTAGTTTTTGTGCTAAGTGTCTGAGGCCAGATTTGAACTCAGGTCCTCCTGACTCCAGGGCTGGTGCTCTATTCACTGCGCCACCTAGCCACCCCCTAGCTTGAGAGATGTAAATGCTCATACTGACAATGTGATACTCAGCTCCAGCACACATATGGGTGAAAGGCCTTCCCCCTCCCACTACTGTGTGCCTTCTTCCATTCCCCCTGGGAGACTAGAGACTAAACTAGCCATTCACTAACCAAAGACAAATGTGAATATGGTATTTCTAAGACTGTATTCTCTGGAGAATTGTGATAAATAATTGTTTGTTAAATTTACCCAATTCTAATATTTAGGGGTGATAGTGATCTCCAGGCCTGCCTCTACCTGCCTACCTGCCTCTGTCTCTTCTATTGTGGGGCCTTTATGGAGTTCAGGTTCCAGGTGCCCTCCCCTACTCTGACAGAAGTAATAATTGCTTGTTCCTGGCAAATATAGTACATGTTCTGACCTAGAGGAGTCTCTGATTAATTTGCTTTGGATATCTTTTCTTGAGCCTAGGTGAGGGATCTTGAGTTAAGACAGTCCTATCCTTAGCAGCCACATAATGCATTCAAGACTTCTGGGTACCCAAGAACTGACTTAGAGCAATGACCACTAAGGAGAGGACCCCAAGCTCTAACTTGACAAAGCAGAGCCATTTGGGGTTTCTTGAGACATCTCATGGGCTATTCCTGGCTTCTAAATGGAGAACTACTAAGAGGTAGTGATGAGGGAAGGAGGCGCAGATCTCAGGTCCCCAACTTTGACAGTGCCCATGGAATGTCTCTTGTTTCTCTGACACAGGAGTACAATGGCATTATGGCATTACTCAGGCCCAAGTAGCAGTAGTGCCTAGCACGAGGTCAGTGGTATCCCTAAGACCATGGCTACCCCTCCCCCCCAACACAGGTCCTAGTGGCCCTAGTGGCAGCAGAGTGGGTACTAGTGTAGACAGTGGGAAAGGCAGACCCTTTGCTTATACTAGAATCTGAAACTGATAGGGCCCTCCATGGTTCTACCAGTTTTGTACCCCATGGTCATTGAACAGCTCCACAGGAAGCAAGCAGTAGTGTCAAACTCAAATTGAAACAGGCTACTAACCCAAACATAGGGATCTCTGGGAGCAAATTGTTGACATGGAAAACCACACATTTCATTGCATATTAAATGTTTCCCAGTTACATTTTAATCTGGGTCTCCTGCACTCACACCTCTGCTCTAGAGGACCTTGAGGACATTATCCGGAGGGGTACAGCTGCGGCGAGAACTGTTTGCTAACGTGGACAACTAAGTGTTACAGTGGATGGGCCTCTGGCCTGAGTTCAAATTTGATTTCAGATGCTTACTAGCAGTCACTCAATCTCTTTTTGCCTCAATTTATTTCATCTGAAAAATTGGGATAATAATAGCACCTACGTCCTAGGGCTATTGTAAAGATCAAATAAGAATAATTATAAAGTGCTTAGCATAGTGCCTGACACAAAGTAAGCATTATACAAATGATAGTGATGATGATGATGATGATGATGATGATGATGATGATGATGATGATGATGATGATGATGTGTTGGAACTCCTCTCTTAGTATTGACTTTGTCAGCAAAATTACCAATACAGGCATAGGAAAGTTACTTAAGCTGAATCAAGGCTATGTCTTATGAATATCCTTTTAACTGCTCTGTTATTCCTATACGAGGGTTAAATAAACCTTTCACTATCTGTTGAATTACCTAAAGTAACTCATTTAGTTTTGGTCTTGGATCTGAGCCACCAGATCCACCTGGCCAGCTCTGGACTATTAAGCATGGGAGGTTCTAAGTTACGGGATAAGTATTATCATTTACTAACTTGTATTTTCTTTTTTGTATTTAAAGTTGTATTCTTGTTTTAAGTTAAGTGACTTCAAAGTTTGATAATTCTAAAGAAATTTCCTTAGGACTTTGTTCCTTCTACAATTCATAGGTTACCAAAGTGGGTGATACTACCCCTTTGGGAGGTGCTGAAAAGATCTAGGGGGAAGGTAGTAGTCTCAGGTATAACTGGGGGACATTGAATAAAAATAAGGGGGTGTTGGAAGCATAAGGAAGAAAGATAAGAAAATTTTGAAAAACCATTTGTACATGTTCATCTGTTGTGTAACACAAAGTCATAATGATTGCATTATTTTTGAAATAAACACACAAAATGCAAGTTATAACTGATCAGTGGTCAAGTCCAGTGACAGGTCTTAACAAGCAAGTGTTGACAGGCAAGCATGTTGTGCATTGTCAGGAAGTCCAGCATGCATTGGCAGGAATATGTGCATGTAATGACCTGTTTACAATAAGATACTATATGGTCACATAACACAATATTGCATCATCAAAATTTCAGTGCAGGAAAACCCCACAAATTTACAATAAATTATTAAATTTAAGATGTGTCATTTTTAAAAAAAAATTCATATTTCTTTTGAAATGATGTAAATGTCAAAATAGATTTCCAGGGGGACACTGAGTAATTTTTGTAAAGGGGGTAGTAGGTCATATAAGTTTGGGGACCTCTGTTCTACATGATCTCACAAGTTATTTCTTAGACCTGAAAGACCATCCCCAGAACTAGCTCTACACCTATGTTTGATTAATGTGCAGTGTTATCTACAGCAGAGGAGTCATTCTCAAATAAAAAAGGGTAGAGCTGCATATTGCTCTGGAAACCACAAATTAACATTATCTGTGTTTTAGTGGATATTCTGCTAAACGCTTCCAAATTACATTTTAGTTTGGCTCAGCCTGCACTTGGGAGTTGTAATGAGGAGGAGGAAAGAAGAAGGAGGAGGAGGAGGAGGAGGAGGAGAAAAGAAGAGTGGAATATGGTGATCAGTAGGAAGTTGTCAAGAAAGTGCATAGGACCATAAAGAACATAAAGCTTGGACAGTTATGAATTCTAACCACTAAGCAGAGGAATTGGGAGGATGGTGCCCCACAGTGACTGGCATTTTGCTTTCCTGTGCTAAACTAACTCCCCCCTCCTATTCCTAATCCCTGTGATCCAGAGTGGATGTCTACCAAGTTGACAACTCATTTCTCCAGTTAAGACTCCCTTCACTCTTATCCTCATTCAGCTCAACCTTACTCCACCCCAATCCCTATTCTCTGTCCTCCCCCACCAGATGTGTCCTCTGGAATCTTCCATGCAGTTTTATTCTAAATCTCTTCCTCTCCTCTTCTGACATTAAAAACAAACTAAAACTCTGGGTTTCTGAAATTCACTCATTGTTAGTGGGGAGTGATGTTTTAGACCCGTGCTTTAGGAAGTTCAGTTTGGTAGCTATGTGAAGGGTAGATTAAGAAGGTGAGGCCACTTAGGAGACCTGAACTAGGGCTGTGGCAGCTTTGGGGAGGACTCAGCTTAGCTGGGGGACAAGAGATACTTGAAGAAGCTCAACCAAGTGAGATACAGAAACAGGAGAATCAAGAGAGAGCAATGCCATGGAAGCCAGGGCATCCAAGCTGCCTAAATGAAACTACCCCTTTCCCCTGAGACTGTTGAATTATTATTTCCTATTTTTTCTTCATTGTCCACCTCAGCCCTACTCCCATGTCCCAATACCAGTTATGCCAATTTTTTCTATTGTACCTCCTAAAATCCCCATTCTATTGTCAACAAAATTTCCTTCATCTTAGACCTCTTTCTCTCATGCTTCTTTTTTCTCCTACCACGCATGAGATTTGGGTCCCCAGAAAACACTTTCCCTAGCCATCCTTTCTATAACTGGTTGCACCCGTTCTCATGCTCCATGACACTATGGTTCCTGTAGAGAGTCATCAGTGCCTTTATCCTTGGGAACTTCAGCATCCATGTTGATGTTCTTCTAAACACTTTGACATTACTCATATGAACCTCAATTCTCATGATCTACACCTTCATTCCATTGCAACCCACTTCATTGATCAAGAATTGTGAAATTCCTTTATGCAACCATCATCTATCATTCCATTTTTCCCTATTCTTCATCCACACTGTGAACTCCAAAACCTCCAACAGGTCATCATTCCTGCTTTGGGATGTCCTGTTCCATCACTGTTCAACCCTACCTAAACTCTAAACCTGAATAATAACTGGATAATACTAGTATCACTCACCTTCTCTACTTCTATTCAAATGCTACTGAACAATGTTGGAGGGCATGCAACTGCACTGATTAGCTCCACTACAAATTTTGACATTTTGTACAGATATAATCCTATTCATTACAGTCACGTGCCACATTTTTCACCCATTTCTCAATTGATGGACACCCATTTTATTCTCAAAACTATTCACATTCATCCTGATCTCCATCTCCTCCATCCTGCCCTGTTCTCCCTGTCCATTAACTTTGGTTTGCCCTAATTTTCTTCCTTCCAGTCTTGACTTCATAGTCAAATTGTTTGATTCTGTGCTGTCCTCCATTTTTGAATCTTTTGCCTCGTTCTCCCATCCACACCACGTTCATCTTCTGCCTTGGATCACCACCACCATCTGTATTCTTTGCTACCATTCCTGTGTTGCTTTTCAGTCACTGAACAATGCTGACTGAGTCCACTACAAATTCGCATTATATAATCTGCTATTAAATTAAATATAGTAAAACTTTACAACAAATGTATGAGGCTAATACAAAGCAAATGCTCAAGAGAAAAACAATAAAACAGGAGCACACAGCAATTAATGTACATCTATGAACATGACATGGCAGCTACTCTTTTTGACATTCTCAGGAATTTATTAAAAGTATTTGATCCAATGATTTAGAATGCCAGGTTCTTCATATGAAGGAATGTTCTAAATGACATTTTTCTTTGCTTTTTTTTTGTGGTGGGGGGGAACCAGGCCAAGGTCACACAGTAAATGTTAAGTGTCTGAGGCAGAATTTGAACTGAGGTCCTCTTGACTTCAGGGCCAGTGCTCTATTCACTGCACCACCTAGCCATGCCTAAATCACTATTAATAAGAAAATGTAAATCAGAACAACCAGAAACTTCATCACCCACCCAGCAAAATGGCTAAAATGATAAAATATGGGAATATTCAGAGTCAGAGGGGTTGTAGGCAAACAAGCATTACTGTACTTGTACATTTTTGGTGGAGCTGTAAATCAACACAACCATTTTGGAAAGCAATTTGGAATTATGCAAATAAAGTGACTAAAATGTCCCATAGTTTTTGATCCAGAGATTCCATCAGAGGGATATACCTAGATGAGGTAATTGACAAGATGAAAGTGTCCATATACACCAAAATGTTTATAGCAACACCTTTGTAGTAGCAGCAAAGAATTGGAAACAAAATAGATGCTCATCAGTTGGAGAATGGCTGGCTAAACAATTTGTGACATGTGAATGTAATGGAATACTACAGTGGTATGAGAAATTATGCATATAATAAATACAGAAAAACATGGAAAGATTTATGTGAACTGATATTGAGTGAATTAAGCAGATTAAAGAAAACAATGTATACAATGACAATGAAAATGAAAAGAACAAAACAATGAAAGTGAAAGTAGAAGAATCACAAAGAACAAGCTTGACCCCAAAGAAGAGCTATGAGGAGGCACCTTCCCCTACTCTTTTGCAGAGGTGGGAGATCTACTGATGTGGAACACTGCATATATTTTCACATTTTCCTCCATATATTAATTGGGTTTTGTATCTTTTCATCTTTTTCTTTAAAAAATATTCTTTGTTATATAAGATAGCTTTCTGGAAGGGGAAGAGGAGAAGGATACTGGAAGAAATTTAGCTGATGTGAAAACAAAACATAGCAAAATTTTATTTTAAAAAATAAGCTAGTCAGAATGCAGAGTGAAGCAGATTTTTTTTTGTTTGTTTTGTTTTTTCTTTCTCATAGTTCCTCCCACTTGTTCTAATTCTTCTATACAACATGACTAATGTGAAAATATGTTTAATAGGAATGTATATGTAGAACCTATATCAGACTGTATGCCATCTTGGGGAGGGGGAGAAAACTTAAAACTTAAAGAAGTGAATGTTGAAAATTAAAAATAATTTTAAAAAAGAATCCAAGATTCTTGAAAGCAATGTAGAATCAAATAAAATTGAACCTCAAATTGTAAACTAGAAATCAACTCCTCAAAATTAAAGTCAAGCTTAAAGCATGAAAAGTCAGGGACCTAAATTGTAGACTGAGGTAAAAAGGAAGATAAAGCGATGAACAAGAACCAAATGCTATTGGTTCTGAGAACGTTAACAACAAAGTTAACATTTGTTTGTTTAGAAAATTTTCCATCTATTTCTAGTCCCTCCCTTCACCCCCCCACTTTCCTTCTGAGATTAATTTACATTTATACCAAATAGAGCTAGTATATAATATTGATTGATTAGTTTGTTCATTCATTTGCTTATTTCTTTATTTATTTTTTTTATGTTGGCTCCTCTGTAGAATGGGATCTCCTAGGACCGAGACTGTGGTTTTTGCCTCTTTTGCATTCCTAACACTGAACACAGTGCCTAGCATACAATAGGAGCTTAAGGACTTGACCAACTCTTCTTGTATCTTTGAGGCTAAATGTTATAACCTGGATTGTCTACACTATACTAAAGTTTGTGAGCTTACCTCTGTGCGATCAAACAATTTGATCCCAATCTGCAACATTTTACATGGAGATACTCAACTAGAAATAACTGCTGAGGTTACTCTTAAGAATGTATAAAAGCTATCAGGACACATCTGTTACTAAGAGCTCTCTCTTATGTTATGGCATCAGTAAGTGGGCCTGGGAGATTATTCTGTGAAATTGTGTGATTTATGTTAAAAAAAAAAAAAGGACAGAGTGCTAGACTTAGAGTCAGGAAGAAACAAGTTCAAATCCTGCTTCAGACACTTAATTGGCTGTGTGATCCTTAGCAAGTCACCTAACCTCTCTTTGCTTCAGCTTTCTCATCTGTGAAATGGGGATAATAAAGGCAGGGTGATGATAAGGATTATATGAAATAATATTTGTAAATTGCTTTGCAAGCCTCAAAGCACTCTATAAATGCTACCCAGTTATCAATGTTTAAAAAAAAACAAACAACTTGAACTCTAATAGAGCTAAATACAATGCAGAGGTTCCCTTACTTCAATATCAAAGACTTGTTTGTTTTTCATCTTGTATCTCCTGTGCAATTGCTGGCAGGCATCAGATCCTTGATAAATGCTTTCATTAAACTGAATTGTCTATTCTCTCTCCCTCTCTCCCTCTCCCTGTCTCTCCCTCTCTCTGTCTCTCTGTCTCTGTCTCTGTCTCTCTCTGTCTCTCTGTCTCTCTCTCTCTCTCTTTCTCTCTTGTTTCTGTCTCTGTCTCTCTGTCTCTCTCCCTCCCCCCCTCATCTGTACATTGAACTTAGAATTTTTAAAGCAACTACTGCTATATTTAACTCATTGATGAGCAAGTTTCCATTGCACATAAAATTTCTTCCAAAACAAAGATTTTCCTATGTTCTCCAACTGCTCCTTTTTACAGATGACATATTAGTGGCACGGAACCTTGAAACACTACAAAGCCTCCTTAGTGAAATCCAGTATAAGACTAATGGAAAAAAACACAGTGGAAGCACATGCATGTTGCCCACATTGTGACCATAGCTAGATGGACAGCCTGATTAGCTCATTCTGGATTGTTTAATCCTGGACAAACAATGAGCTGGACCCAGAATTGATCAGAAGGAGAAACAGGACTGGACTGAATTTGGAAGACCGTGCACGATGTTCAGTAATCCCCAACTACCTTGCAAGAGGACATCCCTTAAATACCAGTACTGGCCTGATGATACAAGATCATGGAATGTTATGCTCTTGGAACTACAAATGCAAACAACCTGAAGGGTGATAGAAAGATAACTTGGCAGGTGTGAGCAGACGTGGCAGGCGGCACAGGGGAGAGGGTGTTGGACTTAGACTAATAAAGACTGAAGTTGGAATCCTACTTCAGACATTTACCTGCGTGGTGACTCTGGGCAAGTCACTTTATCTCTCTCACCTTCTGCAAAATGGGGATAATAGTAGCACCCGGCCTCCCAGGGTTGTTGTGGGGATCAAATGGGATAATGTGAAAAGCACTTTGCAGACCTTAAAACACTTTATAAATGATAGCTATCGTTAACAGTTACTGTCAATTACTTTATTGTTGTTCAGTTGTTATAGTTTTGTAACTTTTTGTGACCCTCTTTGGGGTTTTCTTGGCAAAGATACTAGAGTAGTGTGCCATTGCCTTCTCCAGCTCATTTTACAGACTGAGGCAAACAGGATTAAAGGATTTGCCCAGGGTTAGACAGCTAATAACTGTCTGAGGTCAGATTTGAATTCACCAAATTGAATGCCCCTGACTTCAAGCTTGGTATTATTTGCCACCTAGCAGCCCTATTAATCACTATATATAGTAAATGTATTATATTATAATTTATATTATAGTCATAAGAGCATGATTATTATATAATTAAGTTTAAAATTATTACTATTACTTATGTTAAAAAATACCTTGAGGGCAAAGAATGTCTTGCTTTTGTGTTTGTAACTTTTAGAACCATCTCTTGTCCCTTAGTAAATGCTTAACAAATGTTTTTACATTCATTTTAACATTCATTTTTCATCCATTTTAACAAATACTTTTTCATTCATTCATCCATATAAGAAAAAAATTTATGTCCAGAAAAGAAGGGTGGTTTGTTTGTATTAAGAATGAGAGACAGTACATAGACTGCCTGAGCAGACAAATGCTACTTTCAAAATACTATGAGATTCATCAGTTGGGGAATGTCTGAACAAGTTGTGATATATGAATGTAATGGAATTCTATATTATATATTCTATATATATAATTCTATATATAAGAAATGATGAGCAGGCAGACTTCAGAAAAACCTGGAAAGACTGATATGACCTGATGCTGAGTGAAATGAGCAGAACCAGGAGAACATTGTACACAGTAACAGCCACATTGTGATATGAATGACTTTGATAGACTTAACTCCTCTCAGAAATGCAAGGACCTAAGGTAACTCCAGAGGACTCACAAAGGAAAATGCTATCCACATGTAGAGAAAGAACTTTGGAGTCTGAAGACAGATGGAAGAGTACTATTTGCTCTCCTTTTCTCTTACTGTTTTCTTTTTGTTTCTTTTTTCTCGTGGTTCCTCCCATGAGGAGGAATTCTTTACACCATGACTAATGTGAAAATATGTTTATTGAATGTGTAAGTAGAGCCTATATCAGATTGCACACCATCTTGGGGAGGGGGGCTGAAAAAGGGGGGGGGAGAATATTTTAAAACAAAATGTTATGGAAGTGAATGTTGAAAACTAAAAATAAATTAATTGATTGTTAAAAAATACTATAAGAACAGGAAAGGTGGTTGTAGTGGGTGTGGGGGCTGGGGTGGGGAATCTGTGGGCCACATGTAACCTTCTAGGTCCTTGGGTGTGACTTTTTGACTGAGTCCAAGTTTTACCGAACAAATCCTTTTATTAAGGGTATTTGTTCTGTGAAGTTTGGATTCAGTCAAAGGTCCACACTTGAGGACATAAAGGGTCCCATGTGACTTTGGGGCCACAGGTTCCCCATCTCTGATAGCTCTTCTAAGAAAGATATATGGAAAAGAACAAATAAGAATCCTACAAGGGGATTGATATCTGCCTCAGTGGAGAGAGTACCCACAATGATGAAATAATCTTTGGGAGAATCAAAAAAAATTTTTTTAATTGGAAGTAATAATGAGGATGTCCCTTCCTACTGAGTCAATAAGAATGAATGAATGAAAAAACATTGAAGTGCTTACCATATGCAAAGCTGAGGAGGAAAAAATGCAAAAGGAAGTACAGTCTTTGCCTTCAAAGAGTTTACATTATAATTGGGAGAGATTATACATGTATATGGGGGTGGGGTGGGGAGGGAGTGTTCAAGTAGAGAGGTACTTTAGGGGGTAAAGGGGAAAGGGAGGGTTTTTAGGAGAGTAGAATGACTCCCTTCTTCTAGGAACAATGGCAGAGGTAATTTGATCATGGTTGCAGAACTAGGGGCTTGAGGCAGACTATAAACTTCCTGTGGCAAGATTCCTGAAAAGGAGGTCCAGAGGATGGCCCCAGAGTGAAGAGAAGCCTGGCTGGGGTGTGCCTGAAGTAGTGGGTCAGATGATCAAGTCACCAATTAGGACAGTAGGGACCTAGGGCAGAAGGTCCAGGGATAAAACCTCATGCTTTCTATTCTAAGTGGGAAAGCTATGGTTAGGGGTTAGATTAAGGTTAGATTAGGGGTTAGATTAAGATTTGCAGGAGTAGCTAGGTAGTCCAGTGAATAGAGCACTGGCCCCAAAGTCAGGAAGACGTGTTCAAATGTGACCTCAGACACTTGACACTTACTAACTGTGTGACCATGGGCAAGTCACTTAACCCTAATTGCCTTGCCTTTCAAAGAGCTTTACAAATGTATCTCATTTTGCCCTCACTACTTGGAGAGATGAGTTCTATTTTTATTCCCATTTTACAGATAAGGAAAATGAAGCAAGGATTAAATGATTTGTCCAAGGTCACATGCTAGTTAATGTTAAATGTAGAACTTAAATTCTGGTTTTCCTGCCTGGAAGTCCAGGACTCTCCAATATATCACCTAACTGCCTCTAGTAAGCATTTTGTGCTGCTCACTCCAGGTATAATAGTTAGTCATATTCTAATTTTAGTTAGTGTGCAAAAGGTTGCAGTTGCTGAGAGAAAACAAACAAAAGCATTAGTTTGAGGGTACCAGGCAGGAGAAGAAAACATAGAAATCAGAATTTGAAGTTAGGCAGATGCTCCACACAGAAAGTTTGCTTATGAGTGAAGGAAATCAGGGTAGGGTGGACTCTGCTTAGGTTAGGTTACAGATAAAAAGGTACAGATAGGAGAGTTGGGCTCTTGTCCACAAGCAATGGTTTGCTGCAGCTAACTTGAACCAGCTTCTTAAAGCTGGCTGTTAAAATTTCAGTGTCAGTATTTGTGCCTTGGACATCAGCAAATGTTACAAATCAGGGCTTGATTTATTATTTTGTTGATTATAAATAAGAAGGGATAGAACAAGTGTTAATAATGCAGATTAAATAAACTTAAGTATATCCTCTATACTTTTTTCTCAGGGAGCTGATTGTTAAACATTTACTAGCACATACCTGGACCATATCTCTGTAAACACCAGGCACAGACTCATAGGTTTTGTGTACAGCTCTCTTACTTTTCTGCAGTCTTCCAGGGTCATAGAATATCAATGATTGGAAGTTAGAAAGAATCTTAGAGATAATTTAGTGTAACCCTTACCTGAAACATGAACCCTTTCCACAGCATTCCTGATAAGTGTTCATTCAGCTAAAGCTTGAACAGTTCCAGTCAAAGAGTCCTTAATGTCTCCTAAAGTAAAGATTCCGGAAAGAGTACTATAATTATGAAATTAGGTGAACTAGGTTCAAATCCTGAATCTATTAATACTTACTCCCTGACCTAACCTTGGAAAAGTCAGCTAGGTGGTACAGCAGATAGAGCACCAGGCTTGGAGTTAGGAAGATCTGAATTCAAATGCTTATTAGCTGTAGGACTGTGGGCAAGTCACCTGATTTCAGTTTGCCTCATTTTTTCCTCATCTGTAAAACAAGACAATAATAAAACCTCCCAGGTTATAGTGAGAATCAGATTTGACAATAAATGTAAAGTACTTACCATAGTGTCTGGTGCATAGTTAAGTGCTATATAAATGTTAGCTGTTGTTATCTTTGTTACATGATCTCCTTGGGCTTTGGCTTTTTCATCTGTTAAATGGGAGGATTTAAAAAATCTGGACCACAAGATCCACACAAGTTAGTGATATACTATACCAGTCAAATAATTGAATATGATGCGTGGTTAGCTAAGAAGCATAATGTAGGAAGGTGATAAGCCTCTGGTACCCTGCCCAGTCACACTATATCTACAGTATTAGTTCTAAGTGACGCGTTTGATAAACTGAGGAGCATCCAGAGGAAGATAATGAGAATGAATAGGGGTCTCAAGATTAAATCCATATAAGGATTAGTTGAAGGATATAGGAATGTTTAGCTTGCAGTAGAGTTAGGGAGGACATGACAGCTGTCTAATCTGGGATATGCTAGTAAATGTTTAACAATCAGGTTCTCCAAAAAGTACAACACATGTTTATTTTATTCTGCATTATTAATGTTTTCTCTACCATTTTCTTAAATTTAGACAACCAACAAAACAATAATTCAGACTCTGATATGTAATTTGCCAATTTCTGAGGTATAAATGCTAAGACAGAAAGTTTAACAGTCTGCTGGAGCTGGTAGGAGCTGCCTCCAACACACCCCTGTCTGTCTTCAACTGTTTGAAGGGTTATTAGGTGGAAGAGGGATTAAACATCTCATATTTGGCTTCAGAGCACAGATCTAGGATCAAGAGAGGAGTAAAGGTGCAATGATGCAGATTTAGTTGGTGCGTGCTGAAATTACACTGCTGAATGAAGTGAGCAGAACCAGAACATTATACACAGTAACAGCCACATTGTGCAATGACCAACTTTCATAGACTTGGCTCTTGTCAGTAATGTAAGGATCTAAGACAACTCCAAAAGACTCATGATGAAAAATGCCATCCACATCCAGAGAAAGAACTATGGAGTCTGAATGCAGATGGAATCTTTTTCTTTCTTTTCATTGTTGTTTTGTTTCTTCTTTCTCATGGTTCCTCCCCTCCATTCTAAAACTTCTTTACAACATGACCAATGGGAAAATATGTTTAATATGAATGCATATGCAGCGCCTATATCAGATTGCATGCCATCTTGGGAAGGGAGGGAGGGGAGAGGGGGAGAAAGTTTAAAACTCAAAAGCTTATGGAAGTGAATGTTGAAAACTAAAAATAAATAAATATTTTTTAAAAAAAAGAAATTACAGTTCACTAAACACCACCTACCTTTCATAAGACAAACTGCGACCTAATTGTGCATCTCCCATCATATACCTATGAAGCTGATTTTTGGAACCCAAATATATGACTTGATTCCTATTTCTTGGAGGCCCAACTTTAATGCCAACATCCTCTCAGGTTCAGGTTCAGTTTTGGGACAGTCAATGAACATTAAACACCTACTACATATGACATACTGTGGTAGGTTCTGGAGTACAACTACGAAAAAAGAAAGCTTGCATCACTAATAATAAGAGAAATGCAAATCAAAACAATGCAGGATCTTCATCTAACACCCTACAAATTGGCAAAGATGACTAAAAAATGGCAACACAATGTTGGACCAGTTGTGGAAGGAGAGTCACACTAATACATTGTTGGTGGAGTTGTGAAATGATACAACCATTTTGGAAAGGAATTTGGAATTATGCAAATGAAGTGACTAAGATGTCTATAACCTTTGAATAAGGGACATTATTTGGTTTATACCCCAAGGAAACCACTGATTGGAAAAAAAAGTCCCCATAACTTCAAGATATTTATAGTAACACTTTTTGTGATAGCTAAAATCCATCAGTTCTCTTTCTGGAGGTGGATAGCATTTTACATCATGAGTCCTTTGGCATTATAACACATCATTGTAGCCCACAATTACTAAATCTTTTGGAGTTGATTATTATTTGGAGTTGATTGGATTTTCCATTAAGATCTAGAGTTGAGTAAGGATATCAATTGTCATCAATATTATTTGATGAAGTTCTAGGAATGCCAGGTACACCAATAAGTTGAGAAAAAAAAAGAAATATGGGAATGATTATTCACAAAGGAGAAATAAAATTATCCATTTTTGCTGATGATATAAAAGACAAATAAAAAGGGAA
Organism: Pseudocheirus occidentalis; assembly: GCA_028646575.1. Taxonomy (NCBI): domain Eukaryota; kingdom Metazoa; phylum Chordata; class Mammalia; order Diprotodontia; family Pseudocheiridae; genus Pseudocheirus; species Pseudocheirus occidentalis. The sequence continues at coordinate 177,983,921 of CM053593.1, forward strand.
TATGGGGGCAATGGATGGAGAGCTAGTGTGAGAGCCATAAGACACAGGCTCAAGTCCTGCCTATGATATAGACTGTTTCTCTGATCTTGGGCAAGCCACTACCTCTCAGTTCTCTAGGCAACTGTCCAGGACTGTAAAATGCAGAAAGGGTGCCAATTGCACTGTTAAAGGGAGCTCCCCATGACAATGAAATCGTTGTTCTAGTCTCTAGCCTTATCCCTATGACAATTTATTAGAGAACCCTAGAGATTCATCTAAAAAATTAAATGAAAAAATAATTTATTAAAGTAGAAGTATATGAAACAAATATACAGAATTGACTAGTTATTCTGAATACTATTAACAAAATGCAGAAGGAAAAAAACAGAAAATGAATTTCATTCAAAATAACAACAGATAGATAAAATATCTGGGAGTCTAGCTGCCAAAACAGAGAAATTATATGACTGCAACCATGAAGTACTTGCTAAAGAAACATACAAACCTAAATAATCACAATCATATTAATTGCTATTAACTATCTAAGCCAATTTACAGATTGAGTACCACACCAAACTGCCGAAGAATTACTTTATAGACCTTTGGAGCAAAAAAAAAAAAAACCTTCTGAAAGATCAAAAGGTCAATAATCTCAAGTGAAATAATGAAAAAAGTGGGAAGGGAGGGGAACTAGAAGTACCAGATCTCAAACTATACCACAAAGCAGTAATTATTCAAAACTATTTGGCACTGGTTAAAAAAATAGAACAGCTGATCAGTGGAACTGATTAGATTCACAAGACCTAGAAGCAATAGAATTTAGTACCATCATGTTCTATAAGCTGAAGGATACAAATTGCTGGAGTAAGGACTCGCTATTCAACAAGAATTACTGGGGAAACAAAAAAGCAACAAAGAAACCAGGTTTAGGTCACATCATAAATAAATCAGGGAGAAAAAAGGAGATACATTTTCTCAACTATACTGCCAATGTTTTAAATGCTGAGCTTCTACTTCATTCTTCTCAGATTGACAAAGACGACAAAATAGAAAATGATAATTATAAGAGGAACAGTGGGGAAGCAAACACACTAATGCATTGTTAGTGGAGCTGTGAAATGAACCAAACATTCTGGAAAACTATTTGGAGCGACACTTGAAAAGTCAATAAACAAAACAAAACAAAAAAAGTCAATAAACTATGTACGTTCTTTGGCCCAACAATACTACTACTAAACGTATACTCCAGAGTTAGAAAATAATGATGATAGTAGCTAGTATTTATATAGCACTCTAAGGTTTGCTATGTTATATCATTTGATTCTTGCAACAATCTTGAAGGTAGGTGCTGTTATCATCTTCATTTTATAAATGAAGAAAATGAGGCTGAAAGATAAATGACTTGCCCAAGCTCTGTTGTTCAGTCATGTACAACTCTACTTGACCCCATTTGGGGTTTTCTTGGCAAAGATACTGGAGTGGTTTGCCATTTCCTTCTCCAGCTCACTTTACAAGTAAGGAGCTGAGGCAAACAAGGTTAAGTGACTTGCCCAAGGTCATACCACTAATAAGTGTCTGAGACTGGATTTGAACTCAGGTCTTCCTAACTCCAGGCCAGGTGCTCTCTCCATTGCACCACCTAGCTGCTTTAATAAGTCTCTGAGGCAAGAATTGAACTTGTCTCCCTGGCTCCAAATTCAGCACTTTATCCATTGCGCCTCCTAGAAAGAAGATTAAAAAATTAAAAAATATATATTATAGCAGTATTTTTTGGTATGGCAAAAAACCAAACAAACAAACAAACAAAAACTGGAAACCAAACTGATGTCTTCTCAACTGAAAAGTGGCTGAACAATGTACAATGTTGTGCCATAAGAAATAATAAAAACTGTGGATTCAGAGAAACCTGGGATGATCTGGCAGGAACGGATGCAAAATGAAGTGAGTAGAACCAAGACAACGGTTTGTATAAAAGAAAACGGTTGAGAAAGGCTTATGAACTTTGATCAGTGCAACGATTAATCACAACTTAAGAAGGCTAATGGTAAAGCAACTTTCTGGCAAAGAAGAAGGGTTAAAGGTACAGAATGAGACATATATTCTGAGACATGGACGATGTGTAGATTTGTTTTGTTATAATGGGAGACTTGGGGGAGCAGGGATGGTAGTTGGGGGGTAATAATAAAAACAGGGATTGGACCTGTGATTTCATTGGTATAGGAAACTCCCAGGGGCGGCTAGGTGGCACAGTGAATAGAGCACCAGCCCTGGAGTCAGGAGGACCTGAGTTCAAATCTGGCCTCAGACATTTAACACAAAAACTAGCCGTGTGACCTTGGGCAAGTCACTTAACCCCAACTGCCCTCCAAAAAGCAAAAAAAAAAAAAAAAGGAAACTTCCAGATGAGGAAACCAATTCAGGTCAGTACCTTCTCTACAACATAAAGTCTTAGGGAGTTATTTAGAGCACTGCCCAGGGTTACACAGACTCTACATGTCAGAGGTAGGCATTCTTGTTTTTGAGTTTGGCTCTTTATTTACTATGCCATTTTGCTTCTTCAGTGATAGTGTTATCAAAAGAAAAGGGGGTGAAAAGTATTAGCGAATTATTTTTTTTTAAAAAGCCAAACAGCAGAAGGAAGTTCAGAAGGAGACAAAGAATATTTTGGCATAACCCATGTTAAATTTGAAATACACAAAAAATCCAAGCTCTCTCTAGTGGAGGAGACTCATGGTTTCCTGTATAGCCCTCTTTCTGTCCTTCATGTTCATGTTTGTTGATGTTTTTCAAGCTCACCATAATGAAGTGCAAAAAAAATTTAAAGAAGATTAATGGAAATCCCCAGAGCATATGACAGATAAGTTAAAATTTGTGTAAATATTGTGTGTGTGTGGGTGGGGGCAGCTAGGAGGCACAGTGAATAGAGCACTAGTCCTAAAGTCAGGAGACCCTGAGTTCAAATCTGGCATCAGACACTTGACACTTAACTCTCTGTGTGACCTTAGGCAAGTCACTTAATCCCAATTGCCTTGCCTTCCCCCCTCCAAAAAAAAAAATTATAAAGGCAGTTATAAAGGTTGACAATAGGGCAGCACACTATTGTAATTCTTGAATGAAATAGAAGGTGGTTCACCTCTAGAAGGAGCTTGTGAAATGATTGACATGCTAGATTGGAATCAAAAGCTCTTCCATGGGCAAAATCCACAGGAATTCAACCTATAGTAAGTCAACAAAGAAGCAAGAACTGATGGCTCTCATGAGGATTCATCTATGGAAAGGGGATCCAGGATGAGGTTGTCACCCTTAGAAATCACAAAAGTTTCCTGGAAGGATCATGAATTTATTGATTGATGCAGATTATCCAAGGACATAGTACAAACTGCAAAATGCAGATGCAACATGCAAACATTTAGCACCTATTGAATACCAAGCAAAATGATCTGGTGATTAAAATTATAAATCAGAAACTTGCTATCTTTCATAAAATAACAGACTAAATCCTTATACTACCAAAAACAAAACCCCTCGAAATATTTTTGAAAATTCAACAAATAAACTGTACTATAACTGGAATCTGATCATAGATTTTTTTTTAAAAATGGTTGCTCACAATTGCCAGAACACAATCCATAAACATTTAAGAGCAATGTTTTTAATAGATGTCACCATACTGAATAATCTCCAAGTCTGAGTGTAGTCACTGGCTGAGGTAGAGGTGAAGGACAAAGGGAAAAGGCGTTCCTGTGGTCATTAAACCAGCTGTTCCATTCTCAGGGACTTCTGAAGTTTAGATTATTTTTCAGCCTGGAGACAGGTCAACACTAAAAATAGTCACTGACCTCTCCAACATTATTATTTTGTTCCCTGTACATGATTTTGATCAAAATATTTCTTTGGTCATCCAATTTCCGCCCCCTCCATTAAGGAAATGGACATAGTTCACAGAATTCAAATGAATTTGATCTCATCAGAGCATCTTCATTCCCATCTTCCCATAAGTTAACCACAAGCCCAATAAGTTACAGGCAGGCATTCCTCAGTTTCTCCTGATTTCACAAGTAGTTGTAGTGTATGGGTATCATGTTCAAATTATCTGAAGACTGTTGTATTCTACATCTTATGGCCCTTCAACACCACCACAACTTCAGAAAACACTGCTTAATTAAGCCTCATGACAACACTGTTGAGTTCCCTCTAGGCAAAGGCTGTATTGTAATTTCCAGTTTAAAAAATACAGACCCAATGTTGTCATGAGGCTTAATACAACAGTCTTCAGATAATTTGAACGTGATACCCATACACTACAACTACTTCCTTATTACTTGTTTAGTAAAGCTTTTCCAGACCCACGTAGCCCACAGTGACTTCTTCATCTTAATTTATTGAGTTATAGAGCCTTAGAACTTGAAGGGATTAAAAAGTTATCTTGAGCTTAGTCCCAAAGAACAGAAAAATGATCAACAGAAGCACTTCACTATACATACGTGTTCTGCATACTCATACTTCAGTTAAGCAGCCAAAACAATTGTATTAATAACTTGCTAACATGCTTATAGTGAATTACACACATGACAGATTCCTTGACACCTATTATTTCATTTGATGGAATTCCCAAGCAGGGCGATTGAAAGGAATGTGCAGTGAATGATGGAAATAGGATTCCAGAACTCCAGTGACACTCAGTCCTGGACTCCTGCCCAGCACTAAGTTTGAATGGACTGATTCTCCTTTCCACACCCACTTAAGCCATTGGTTAGTGTCAGCCTCTCTTCTTTTCAATCACCCTCCATTTCTATGCCACATTAAAATATCCAGCATCAATAAGGCAATGGTGGGGGGTGGGAAAGAAGTTCAGAACAAAGAGAAAAAAGAAGAGAGAATGCAGAGAGCTTTCTTCTTTCTTTGTCATAAATTTTCTGGCTTTAGACCAGAATTACAGCTATAGAGCCTGAAGAAACTCCAGGCATCTCACTTTACAGATGAGGAAACTGAGGCACAGAGAGATTTAAGTGACTTGTTTATCTAATTTACAGAGAATAAGTGTCAAGGTCAGAATTCAAACTCAGGTCCTTCGGCTCCAGGTTCATCATTCTTCCCACTGCACCACACTGCCTCCTAAGATGCTTCTATGAAGCTCTGCTTACCCACTTGGAAGGAAAATGCAAAACTAATATTATCTAAATGTCAGATCCAAACACTTTTTGGCAACTCATTACACTTCAGATAAAATGATTTATTCTGGACAGATTTCCCAAGACAATGACCACAATTCTCCATTTTGCTTTGTGTGTACAGACATAGTCATTACAGGTAGGTATTTTACTTATTTAAAAAAAAAACAAAGCATTTTTTCTTCCTCTAGCCTTGTATTCCTCCATAAATACCAACTAACCTCTATGCGTTTTCATAATAAAATCTGTGCAGAACAGGCTAGCTGTGCTTTCTCTTTTTTCCACAGTTAATCCCCTGTGAAGATTCTGCCCCATAAAATGAAGATAATGACACTGTTATTGTGAGGAAACCATTTTGTAAACTATAAAATGCTATGTAGGTATGACTGATTATTCTCATTACTGAGGGAAGTATTAGATTTGAGAGGAGAAACATTTATGAAAGTAAAATTCCATTTGCAAGGACTCTGCCCATATATTTTCATACATAATCATAATATGCTTATGAAGGTTGAGGGGTATAGTGAATAGCAAGCTGGGCTTACAGTAAAGAAGCTGTGTAGGAAATCTTCCCTTTCCCATTAAGTAGCAGTGTAACTATGGGCAAGTTAGCTCCCGTAAGTTTAATTATCACCTCTACCCAGGTGACTCCGAGATAAATTTCTATAGTATCCAGCCTTTTTTTTTCTTTTGTGGTCTTTTTGGAGAGGAGAAGGCAGGGCAAATGGGGTTAAGTGACTTGCCCAAGGTCATACATCTAGTAAGTGCCAAGTGTCTGAGGCCACATTTGAACTCAGGTCCTCCTGACTCCAGGGCTGGTGCTCTATTCACTGTGCCACCTAGCTGCCCCTTCTCTAAAGTTTCATTGTACATCTTCAGTTGTACATCTCCCACAACCATTAGACATTTCAAACTAGATGTCCCCTAGGTATCTCGAGGGCAGTTATATGGTACGGTGGATAGGGTACTAGGAAGGCTCAGGAAGACTTGAGTTTGAATCCAGACTCAGACACTTACTAGCTGTGTGACTCTGAGCAAGTCACTTAACCCTGTTTACCTCAGTTTCCTCATCTGTAAAATGAGTTGGAGAAGGAATTAGCAAACCTCTCTGTTGTCTTTGCCAAGAAAACCCCAACAAAGAATTATGTATGCCTGACTGAAACAACTGAACAACAACAAAGGCATCTCAAATTCAACACCTTCAGTCAGAACCCTTCTTTCTCTCACAAACCTTTTTTTCTATTGTGGGCACCACTATCATTTTAGCCACCCAGATTCACAACCTTGGTTATATCCTTGGCTCCTTAATCTCAGTCACTTCAAATAGCTAATCAGTAGCCAAAACAATTCTCCCTCCACAGTGTCTCTTGCATCTGTCCCTATCTCTTGATTTATGAGACTCCTGCCCTTGTGCAGGCCCTTATCTCCTTTTGACTGGCCTGTTACAATTTTATCCTAACTGGTCTTCATGCCATAAGTCTTTCCCCACTCCAATCACAAAACCATATGAAATACCCAACAAATTATCATCTAGTTTCTATTTGGAGACCTATGAAGAGCAGGAGCCTGCTCCTACCACCCCTCAAAGCAAGCCATTCCACTTCTGCATAGCTCAATTTATATTCTATATTCTCGTAGAGATTTTCTTAAAGTGCAAGTCTGACCATGTTACTCCCCTAAGTCACAATCTCTAATGTCTTTAGGATCAAATAAAGAATTTCTACATAAGATAGCCATGTGTGAAATTACCTAGAAAGTGCATTGGATTGAACAATGACCGAGAAAACCAGTGACGAACATCACTATGTTCCTTCAACCAGGACAGGACTTCCCAACACCAGAAGCTGCAGACACTGGAAGAGGAGTAAATAGACTGGAATTCCACAGCAGCATCCTGAATGGGGAAACCCCAGAGACAATAGATTGCTTAGCTCTCTGATCAGGGAAATGCAAAGGAGTGGGAGAGAGGGAAAGAAACAAGCATTTATCAATGACCTCTCCTATGTGCCATTTGATCTTTACAACCATCCAGTAGAGCAGATGTTATTATTATCCCCATTTTACAGTTGAGGAAACTGAGGCAAGCAGAGGTTAAGTGACTCAGCCAGAGTCACACAATTAATAAGTGTCTGAGACCAGACTCAGGTCTTCCTGTCCTTCCAGGTCTAGCCCCATCATTTTATCCATTGTGCTACAGCAGTGCCCTGATCCCCTGATCTCTATGTCCCTATGTAGAACTCTGACCAGGGACATCAAAGACTGTAAGGCACTCCAAGGGAAGTGGAAACTAGCAGAAGGAACCCAGGAGAATGAAATCAGAACCAAATAGGATGTGACCATCTCATTTAAAGAGTATCAGAAAGAAAGCGCCTGACCCTGTTACAAAGTCTCAAAATAAGAACTGAGACTTGAGATATGAGGAAACAGAAGAAAACAATGAACACTGTAAAAAAGAAAAAAAAACAAAACCAAACAACTAAGTGTCAAAAATCACTGAAGAGGAAAGTCTATATGAAGAATATACAAAAAATATAAGCAGAGTATAAGAGGAAATAGTGACTTAGGTACAAGGGCTATAAGAGTATCAGAAAGACAAGAAGAAAGAGATAAAAAAATGAAACAAGTACCCCAAGGGAAAAAGCCGATGGAGAAGAAATACTTTAGAACAGATGGTGGAAAACCTTGTCCAAGTAGGAAATTTCCTGAAAAATTAGAATAGACAAAATGGAGTTCAAGTTACTTTATGAGACAAAAAAATATTACAAAACAAAAACTGAGATTGAAAAATGAAAGAAAATATATTACTATTGAAAAGAACTGACCCAAAAAAAAGAATGATGAACGACAACTTAAGAATCATTGTACTTCCATGGTCCCCTCCCTAAAGCCCACATGTCATATTTTAAGAAATTCTAAAACTTTTAAAATTATGTAGATAATATAATATTATTTTGCACAATTAGATAAATTTATGAAAACTGTCTAGTTTTTATCAGAACCAGAGAGCAAAGTGGAAATTGAAAGAATCTACCAATCACTTCTGAGAAGCAATCCTTAAATGTTATAGCCAAAATTCAGAGTTTTGAGATCACAGGAAAAAAAATGCCATAAGCAGACAGAAAGACCACACAAAATTTGGCAGCAATGACACAAAGGAGACAGAATCTTATATTACAATATTTCAAAAAGTAAAATATAAAGGTATGCAACCAAGAATAACTTACATAGCAAAACTAAGTACAATTTGACATGGTGGGAAAATGGATATTAATTGAATAAAGGACTTTCTAGTGTTCCTAATGAAAAGACCATAGCTGAGTACAAACTTTGAAGTTTAAACACAGGAGTCATGTGAGACCTAGAAAGGTTTTTGAGTAATTTGAGCAAATGGAAAGATACATATGATTTTGAAGTGCTCAAATTTGTGAAATTTCATTTAAAATCGCTACTGAGCACACAAAATATTTTGGATTACACTTTCCAAGGCAGAGGAATCATAGTAATATGATTATAAAACATTATTTACAGAAATAAAGACAGGCTTAAATAATTGGAGATATATTAATTGATCTTGATTAAATAGTGCCACTGAAGAGGTTATCCATAAAACGTGGAGGGTTAGGGTTAGGGGTGCTTGAGACCCCAAAATACCAACATGCCAGGTCCTGCCAAATGAATTTGACTCAAGTCTTCTCAGCCAAAGAAAAGTAAAGTTTATTGAAAGTTCATTAAAAATTCACTATATTGGATAGACTCTTAAGGAGTTTAGGTATCTGTGATGCTTGCATTGGACGAGTGGGCCAAGTAAGTCTGTCACAGAGTAAGTCTGTCCTAGGTCATTCTATGGCGCTCTTACACATGGGGGCAAGAAGGGATCTTATATACAGGAAGGTTGTGGGAGGAATCTAGGGGTGGCCTGGAAGAGGAGTTTGGGGAGGGTCTTCAGGAGAAGTTAATGAGGGTGGACTGGTATTTTGATAGGCTCCAGAGTGGGAAGCAGATGGACAATGGAGAACTAGACTGGTAATAGAGGTTTGGGCCCAGTCACAATGAAAACTTATGACCTCTGCAAATGCCTCATCAAGTGGGAGTTCAAGGGGGTTCCCAGAGCCTGCACCTCATCACCAGTATAATAAAAATGACAATATTACTTAAATGAATTCTGTGCTATGCCAATCAAACTACCAAAAGTTTACATTATAGAGAAAGAAAATTTTTAAAAAATTGATCTGGAGGAACAAGAAAAAAAAAGTTTAATTCATTTGGAGGAACATTTTTAATTCATCTGGAGGTGAAAAAAATTTTTTTAATTCATCTAGAGTGAGGAACAATACAATCAAATTACCAAACCTTTACATCATAGAGAAAGAAAAAAAATTTAATTCATCTAGAGGAACATCAAGAATTTCAAAGTATGGCATTTAAAGGTTTGATAGACATAATTTCTGGGTAATTTAATCGTCTTATTAATAATGCCAGGATATTTATTAATAAAAGGATGGTCATTTGATCATCTCTCTCTCTCAGACCAAAGACAATCATGGTGGTGGCTCATGCCTTATGTGCCCATTGGAAGAGGGGTGTTCCTCATGGTGGCAATCAACTCTGATTTGTTAGCAATTAATGAGAGAGTGAATATTATAATGAGGTCACTGAACCTATTCAAATGACCTTTGATTATGTCATTTACTTCTAAGTTTCTCCCAGCCTTGGACAATCTATTCAAAGAATTTATCCCCACCCAAGCTGAGTAAAGTACAATGACTTCCCCACCTGGGTAGGTCTGAACAAAACTATTGGGAAAGTTAGTCCAATCTCATCCTCAGTAATGTCCTTCAAGAGAATGAACTTTTGAAATTAGGATTTTAGAAAAAGAGGGAACTCTGGATTTCCCCAAATCGTTGGTTATTAATAATCATTTCTCTGAAAAGGAAATAATGGACAAAAGGTGGGAAGGAATGAACAGAGTAGTACCAGATCTCAAATCATAATACAGAGTAATGATGAAAACTGTATAGTTATTGAAAAAAATAAAAAGGTTGATCAGTGGGATGGATTAGAAATACAAGACCCAGAAGCAAATAAACATAAAATAGTGCTTGACAAACTGAAAGACCCAATTACTGAGGAAAGACCCTTTGACAAAACCTGCTGGGAAAACTGGGAAACAATCTAGCAGAAATTGCTTGTTAGTTGTTAAACCAACATGATATACAATGTACCACAATAAACTCGAAAAGGACATATTATCTCTGTATAAAAGGTCTCGTTGCAAACCAATTGAAGGAGTAGGGAAGGAAGCTACCTTATGTAGCTATGGATAGGAGGAGGAGAGTTCTTGACCAAATAATGGATTAGGATGACCACAGGAAATAAAATGGACACTTTTGATTACATAAAAATGTGCTGTTGTTTTTTTTTTTTGTTTTATTTTGGGGGGGGGAGTTCCCAAGTTTATTGGAAAGAAGGCAAAAGTAAATATTAAACAGCTCCTCTTGGTGTTTTGAAGTTCATTCCAACTGTGGGCTGGGTAACTTGCAGGTTGGACAAACTGCCAAAGTCCAGGAGTTT
>CM053593.1:177994741-178014824 GCA_028646575.1 Pseudocheirus occidentalis
TCCTGCAGTTTGATGGAGATACCTCTCACAGGGCCTCTCTAGATCCGCTTCATCAGATGAGTGACATATCCTGCGATCTTGTTGCGGAGCTTCTTGCTAGGGATGATGGCGATCTCCTCGCACACGCGCTTGTTGGTGTGGAAGTCGTTGCCCAGGCGGGTGTAGCACTTTTCAATGATGACTGGCACCGCCTTCTTCACTGTCTTGGTCCAAACGCGACCCATGTTGGCTCCGGAGGGTGAAGGGAGCAGAAGCTGCTGGGAAAAGCGATTACATAAAAATGTTAAAGCTTTTATACAAACCAAATCAAGGCACTAAAAATTTTAACAGTAAAATGTGAAAAAAAAATTTGAAGAAAGTGTCTCTGAAAAACCAAAGTCTGAGATCCAAGATACATAGGGAAATTATTCAAATAATAAGAGTCAGTCCCCAGTAGCTAAATGGTAAAAAGATTAACAAAAGTTGTCCAGATTACTTATAGTGAAGGAAATGCAATTTAGGAGGTTCCACTCAGATCTGCACAGATGACAAGAAAAGAAAAGTATCCATTGTTGGTAGGGACTGTGAAAGGTCAGGAATACTAAAGCATTGTTGGTAAAGCTGTAAATTTGTATGTTTACTCTGGAAAAGAAATTGGAACCATATCCTCCAAATAATCACTTGACTCGGTGACAATCTTACTAAGCTGCTGTCCCAAAGAATAAAAAGAAAATATGTAGGAACAAAGTACATATGTGCAGAAATATTTATAGGAACTTTTTTTTGTTATAGTAAAGGGCTGGAAACTAAAGCGATTATTCATCAATTGGGGAAAGGCTAAGCAAATTATGGCATACCACTGTAATCGGCCATTATTGCACTGTAAGCAATGTTGAGTCAAATGCAGAAGGTGGCAGCTGGATCTCACAGTGTAAGGAGTACTGGGACAAGAATCAGGAAGTCATGAGTTAAAATCCAGCCTCAGAAGCTCACTAGCTTTGTGACCCTGGGCAAATCAGTTAACCTGTTTGCCTCAGTTTCCTCAACTGTAAAATGTAAATAATGGTAGTATCTACCCCCAGAGTTGCTTTGAGGATCACATGAGGTAGTATTTGTTGTGTCTTGTACATAGAAAATACTATGTAAATGCCATTATTGGTTTTATTATTGGTTTTGCTTGTCAAAATTTAGAAAGACAAAAAAATACATCAGCAAACATGACCATTTCCATATACAAAGAAGAGGGAGAAAAAGGCTTATATGTGAAACTACTAATGTCTATTACATACAGCATCTCCCCGGCCCTGCCCCCCCTCCCCCTTGGCTTCACATTCCTTTGTCAGCCTGGCCCCAAACTACTTTTCCAGTCTTTCAATCGTGCACTTTTCTCCTTGTCACACTTGTGATCTGCCAGACTGACATTTCTGTTGTTCCTCACCCATAATTCTCCATCCTCCATCTCTGGCCCTTTTCACTGGCCATCCCCTACTCCCATGCCTAGAATGCATTCCTTCCTTTCCTCCACCTCATAGAATTCCTTAATTCCTTCAAATTTCAACTCATGCACAGCCTTCTATATGAGGTCTTTCCTGATGCTCTAGTTACTAGGACCTTTGCAACCACCTCCACCCCCCCCCAAAATAAAATTGCCTTTCTTTTTTCATATATATTTATTCATATATGTTGTCTTCCCCAGTAGAATGTAAGCTCACTGAAGGCAGGTCTTCTTTCACTTTTGGTTTGTATCCTCCTCTCTCACACAGCACCTGATACATAATAAACACATAACAAATGCTTGTTAATTGGATGAAATCACTTCACCTCCCTGAGCCTCAGTTTCCTTGTTGGCAAAACTTGAATAATGTTTCCTTCCTTCCTTCCTTCCTTCCTTCCTTCCTTCCTTCCTTCCTTCCTTCCTTCCTCCCTTTAGTAATATAGTAGCTAGAGCACTGGTCCTGGAGTCAGGAACATACATAGTAGGTGCTTAATAAATGCTTGTTCTTTCCTCCCTTATATGACCCTGAATAAGTCACTCAATTTCTTGAACCTTCAGTTTCCTCATCTGTAAAAATAGGGAGGATCCTCCCAGAATTTTTGTGAGGATCAAATGATATAATATTGTGTGTGTGTGTGCGTGTGTGTGCGCATGCGTATGTGTGTGTGTGTATGTATATATATATATATATATAATTTAAAAATATAAAGTGTTTTATGAACCTTAAGGCACTATAGAAACATGAGGTAGTAGTAGATTATTCTGTGTATTGGTCATTTCGCTGAGTTCTTATAAAGGTTATTTGACTTTATTTAAAAGTCAAGTTATATGCTTCATAACTGGACAATTTTAATTTACTGTCTTTTAGACAGAAACAATCCACACAAATATATTATTTCTCATCTCCTTCCTTATACTGCAATATGAGATACATGTTTATATGTGAAGACATTAATCAGTTTCAGGAAGGGGAAAGGAATTTTCATAGAAACTGCATCACAGAAATTAGAGAGGAACAGGAAAGAGGAATTTGTCAGACACATGGCAGAGTGTACCAAGTAGAGAGAAATTTACAGGATAAATGGGCCCCAAGGTTCTAATAAGAAACGTTGAGGCCAGCTAAGTGGTGAAGTAGATAGAGCACTAAATCTGGAGTCAGAAGGACCTGAATTCAGATCCAGACTCAGACTCTAGCTGTGTGACTGTAGGGTCAACACAATATTCACAGCACTGATGGAGACTGTAAATATGCTGGCATAATGTTCAGTTGCAAAATACAACAGACTTTTCATGTAGAAGACAGAAGCAAAACATTTATTCAGGCACCAGAAAACTGAATCCTCAAACCAGTAAGCTGATTCCATCATAGTAGCAGAGAAGTTAATAAGTCATAACAGCACAGGGAGCCATAGCATCCTTTAGCCTTCCCACAAACTAACATTTACTCACAAGCTTAACTGTCTCCCTGGGATGAGTCCTCTCTCCCACCCTCTAGCTGTTCTGACTCCTAGCTTCCTGTGGGCTCTGCTCTACCCTTCAGCAAACTCCTCTCATCACATGCTCCATGTGATTACATTCAGCCTATTAGGGGGCAGGGTATATCTTCAAAGTAGGGAAGGTCTTCATTCCCCTAGGCTTATAAAAGGGCAGGGAAGACCTTCAAATTCCCATTACTATTACAGTGACTGTGGCAAGTCACTTAATCTCAATTACCTCAAAAATAAAAAATAAAAAAAAGAAGGGATGTTGGTGTCCAAGTGCCTCTGTCCCTTGTGGAACTTCCTCATGATGACTGCAGGGAGGAGAGGATGAAGGTTTATATTATATTATGCATAAGTGTAAGGGAAGTGAAAGGAGGGAGATTGATATTGATTTGAAGGGGGACTTTTGTGATGTTAATTTGTCCATATGCTTGGGGAAAGAGACTTCAGTATCCAAAAGGCATCCCCTCTTCCTTATTTGGAATAACTTATCTTTGGTCCACAATTCAGAAGAGTGATTGACCTTTTAAAAAATTGTAGAGAGGTCATTTCTTATGCAAATGTGATGATAATAATAATTAACATTTGTATGGTTCTTCACAGCTCACAAAGTATTTAATTTGATTCTTACACTGGGCTTCAGAGGTTGGTATCATGCTTGTTTATATGTAAGGGAATGTGTACCCATGCAAGATAGATGATAGAGACATGGGTTGGGGTCAACTCTGCAGAGAAGAGGAATGCCAGTATGATAGTGATGGGGGAGGGGTGGGGAGAAGCAGTTAAGCCCTGAAACACTTGGAGACTGGGGATTTAGAACTATTTCTCCAGTCTCTGGGAGAAGTATCAGACTAAAATTGTGTATATCTGCCCCTCTAAACATTTCTGGATTAAGGACATGATAGGAGGTTTAAAACAAAAGCATCTATCTAGCTTCTCTGGTTGCTATCTCTTAAAGGTGCAGAGAAGCCCTTAGTTTATATTCACCAGTTTGAAACCTCACCAAATACTAGTTACACAAAAGACTATCACAAATAGTGAATAGCCAGTAAATCTTTTTCATCTATGCAAATAGTAGAAATAAGAAAAATTACACAGTTTAGAATATAATAGAAAATATACAGAAAGAATGAATTCTCCTGCTGTGAGAATAGGCTAGGTGATACAGTAGACATGTGGTGGTTCGGGGTACTGGGAGCCCTGAAATGCATGGGTACAGGGTGGGTCTGCCTCAAAAGAATTTGACCACTCAAACCTTCTTTCAGTAAGAGCAGTGAGGTTTTATTACACACCAAGTGGGCAGGCTAGATTTTTAGAAAATCTGTGATATTTGTGACCTCAATACAAGCAGAAGAGATTCTAAGAATATGTGCAATTTAATGGGGGTAAGAGTAGTACTTTTCTACAGAAAGAGACTGTGGGAAGTTCTGGATGGGATCTAGGAGTGATATGTGACTTGAGGTGGTCCAGAGGCAACAGAGGAAGGGTCTAGATGAGATTCAGGAGTGTCAAATAAACTAATTAAGTAATCAAGGTGACCTGGGGTGGGCCAGATGTCAGAGGTACTAGTGATCTGAGCTATTGAAATATATGGGAAAATTCATGGACCAGGTTGCTTTCAAAGACATGGTCTTTTCCTTTTAGGGATCCAGCACAAATCTAATAACCCCATCTAACAGAGCATTTGACCTAGAATCAAGAAGACCTGAGTTCCAATATGGCCTCAGATACTCACTGCTGTGTGATCCTAGGCAAGTCACTTAACCTCTGCCTCAATTTCCTCATCTAGATAAGAGGGCATAATAATAGTACCTATTTCCCAGGGTTGTTGTGAAAATTAAATGAGAGATTACTTGTAAAGTATTTTGTAAACCTAAAATATTATGTTACCACAAAGGCAACTAGGTGGTGCAGTAGTAGAACACCAGGCCTGAAGTCAGGAAGATCTGAGTTCAAATGCTGCCCAGGCAAGTCACTTAACTTCTGTTTCCCTCAGTCTCCTCATCTGTAAAATGGGGGTAATAATAGCACCTACCTCCCAAGGTTATTGCAAGGCTCAAGCAAGACAATAATTATGAAGCACTTAGCTCTGTTCCTGATACGTACTAAGCACTATATAAGACTTAGCTATTATTATTATTTTATTATTACTGAGATATTTCATCTCAAACCAAGTTAAAATTCCTCATCTTGCCCATGAGGAAATATCTCTAAGGCTCCAGGGAGGCAAGTGGGAAATAAGGAACATGTTAAGGATCTGGTTTCTCCTAAATATCTACTATTTCTGAAGTCTCTCTCTCTATCTGTGTGGTGTCTAGGGCTGGTTCCCAAGAGAGTCTGGCACTAAGTATGCTATTAAAGAAAGCATAAAGAATGCCTCTCCTCTCCTCCAGTTAGGAGAGTCTCTTGCAAAATACTCCAGGTCTGGCTAGAAACCCAGATTGTACAGGTAAAGAGTCTAAGGCCTTGAGAGATAAATGATTGTCCCACTATCACAGAGCTATTATAAACAGAACTAGAATTAGAACCCTGGTCTTTTGGCTTTCAAGGTGAATGTTGTTTCAAGTTATTGGAACACCAGGTTATCCATTGCAGTTCCCTAATCCAAATACCCCTATCTTCTCTCCTTCCCCAAACCATGGCATCAGAGGAGGCGTTTTGACTTTTACTGAATTAGGGAAAATGTTTTCTTGTAGTACAGGGTTGAAGGTTCAGGTGGAGGTAAAATGGTCGATTCAATTCAACTAACATTTGTTAAGTGCCTACGATACGCAAGGTCTCAGAGTCTCACAGTATGTTCCATGTGATGGGTGATGCTAAATATGTGAGGTCTACAGTGGGTCTCCTAAAGCACAGTGGTAATGGTGAGCCAGACAAACCCCAAGAAGATCTGAGCTCCAGGCAGGAAACAGCGGAGAACATTTGAAACTCAAGGAATTGTAGAACTGAATCTTATAAACTAAAAATAAACAAATAAGAAAAAAAAGATCTGAGTTTCAGCACAAATGATGTCACCTCCAGTAGCCACCTCTTTTTCTCCTGATGTGAGGTGGTCATGATAAGTATGGATGCTCCTGTCAGAAACACTAATTCTTCATCCTACAGCAGGGTCATCTGTAGTAAATGACTAAGAGGTCATAAGCCTCTTTCACACAAACTATTTCAGGATCTAAGCTGACACTAAGGTTCTTTCTGTACCACCAATGATTCAGTATTCTTTGCCCCACCTACCTCTCTGAGAGATTTATCAGAGGAATAATAAAAGAAAAAAATCTTTGTTCCCTTAGAGGCTTCTGAAGGGCTACCCCCTTCTTTCACTGTGGCTAAATGAGGACTGTCTTCTTCATCCTCATCAGTGACTCAGAATGTCAACCAAGGGATCTCTTTTCTTCCAGATAAATGCATACTCATCATAATTATATAACAACAATTTCACCTCCCTCATGCAATTAGAAAGAAAGATACATCCTGAATACCACTCTTTGGTCATCCAAGCCTTTTCTGGGAAGGAGTCCCCTGAACTATCTCAAAGGAAAAGAGTTCTGCCAATTGAGAGGTACCTCAGCTACTTTTCTATGGTGTGTGGAGCTCCTGAGAGGGCAAGGATTTTGAAGCTTAAGGAAGGACTGGAGAAGATCAGACAGAACTATGTCCAAAAACAGACCATTCTAAACAGGTTAAGCCTTCCTGGAGACTGGATCCAAGAGATCATTTGCTTTTTCATAGACTCTGCATTTAGAAGGTTGGACACATAATGTGGGTGGTCAGATAATAATGATGCAGTTTCATTGGTAGGGGCAACCTCCTTACCCTGAGTCAGAAGAGTTCATTTTGCTAGTTGGTGGACAGGTTGAAGGCCACTTGAGTCAGGAATAGCTGTTTTTCCCTTAGTGAGAGAGATCATGTGGTCTGTGCCCAGCACAGAATGAGATCACCACCCAAATGTACAAATTGACACTGGACCCACGCCCCAGCCTCTGTTAACCTTATAACAACGCCAACCTGGTTTGTTTGGTTTTAGCGTATGTCTCTGATGGGTATTGACATGCCCCACAAACAACTATATACAGTAAGATGCATCAGTAAAATTCTTCCATTGGTCCTGATCCCAAAGAGGAGAGCCTTTGATTGTCCAGTCCTGTGTGCTACAGGCCCTAGCCCTCTTGTCCAACACTGTCTAGGTACTTGTACAGATGAAGATATTCTCTGCTCCGTTCTTCAAAACCTTTTCACATGTCAGCCATGCAGCCTGGAGCTTAGTCAGCTGGAAGAACTTGACCAGTTTTTGATTGTTGAAGTCCAGTTGTGCATGACTCTCATATAGTGGATAGAATCATTAGAAACCAAGCAAAAAGACATTCCTCAGGATCCAGATCCTTATAGATTGGAGCCCACTGGGCCAGTGGAGGAGACAGGGTTCTAAAGTCTGAACTAGAGGCCTGTCCCTGGCATAGTCTCCACTTGTTTGCGAAAGGCACTAACTCCCAAAGGACGCAGGCAAGCATCATTTCTAATACACGATTTCCATTTAGTAATTTATAGATGCCTCCAGTGCTCTTACCGTCTTGCTAAACTAAAGGCTCCACCTTGTCTCACCCTATACATAATAAACAAGGATGGACAAAGGGTGATTGTGTGACACTGTATCTTCTGCTCAGTAGCAACTAGACCCATTAAAAGGCAAGAAACTGCATTTCAAAAACAGTATAGTGAGTGACTGCCCTGGGGAGCCTGGATCTCCAGGAGCCTTTCAAAGCCTATTCTGGCCATACCTTCATACCTTCCAAAGACTCCACCCAATCTAGTCTTAAAGAGCAGAGAACATGAACCTCCAGCAACATGAGCCTGGAAACATGAGGACCCAAGGGGAGAAGCTATGGCCAGTCTACTTTACATCTTCCAGGGTTTTAACCTGTTCTAGGCCCCACTTGACATACGTTGATTTGTGGGTGACTTGGTAAATGGGATCCATTAGGATATCCAAGTGGGGAATGTAGGTTTTCAGAAATCGAAAGAGTCCAATAAATCTCTAGGCTTCCTTCTTAAATCATAGAAACAAGTGTCACTAGCTTATTCCAGAATGTGCTGGAATCCTCTCGGCTTTTGGGAGGAATCCACGGTATTCCCTATGACCTGCCTAAGCAGAGTAGACTCTGGATTTTCTTAGGGTTGATTTCCCACCCCTTTTCTCTCATACGTGTCACCATCTGATCTAGGGCCTCTATCAACCATGGCCCCATTTGGTCTGGTCACTATTATGTCATCAATAGTGGCTTACGCCAATTCCCTCAGAAAGGGAGGTCTCTTTCATGTCTCTGTCCATTTTATGTGGCAGTATGAAGGGACAAGGAGGTGGCACAATGGATAGAATGCCAGGTCTACAGTCAGCAAGACTCATCTTAGAACAAAACGTCACAAATATCAAAGGAACTAATGAAAAAAAATGTAAAGGAAGGACGTTTGACAGTACCAGATCTTAAACTATATTATAAGAGTGTAATTATCAAAAGTATCTGGTACTGGCTAAGAAGTAAAATGCAGATTGGTGGAACAGAGTAGTCATACAATTTATAGCACCACATAAATATAGTAACCTTGTATTTGACAAGTGTAAAGATTTAGGTTTGGGGATAATAATTCATTATTTGGTAAAAATTTATTGGGAAAGTTGGAAAGCAGTCTGACAGAAGTTGGACATAGATCAGTATCTTATACCATTTGTCAAGATACAGTCAAAATGGATACATGACCTAGATATAAAGAGATTATAAGAAAATTCGAAGAAGATAGAATATATTACCTATAGACTTATGGATAGGCAACAATTCATGAATAAACAAGAGAGAGAGAAAGAACAGTGTGAGGTAGAATATGGATAATTTTTATTACATTAAATTAGAAAGGTTTTGTGTAAATAAAATGAATGTACCCAAGATGAGAAGAAAAATTGAAAATTGGGGAAGGGGAAGTTTTATAGACAGATTCTCAGATAAAGGTCTCAAATTTCAAATAAATAAAGAATACAGTAAAATCTAAAAGATTATGAGTCATTCCCAAATTGATAAATGGTCAAAGGATATGAATAAGCAACTTTCCAATGAATAAATAAAAACAATTTGTAGTCTTATAAAAATGCTCTAGATCCTTATCAATTATTAGAGAAACACAAATTAAACTTGAGATATCATTTTACACCTATCAGAAGGGCTAAAATGATTGCAGGGGAAAGTAACAAATGTTGGAGTGGATGTGGAAGAATTGGGGCACTAGTTCGTTGTTGCTGGAGCTATGGACTAATCTAAGAATTTTTAAGAGCAATCTGGAATTATGCCCAAAGAATTATTAAACTACCTTTAATAAGGTCCCTTTGACCCAGCAATACCACTATTAGGTCTGTTTCCTAAGATGATTAGGGAAAAGGGAAAAGAATCTATATGTTCTAAAATATTTATAGTAGTTCTTTTTTTCCAGTGGCAAAAAATTGGAAATTATGGGGATGCCAATCAGTTGGGGAACGACCATACAAGTTGGGATATATGACTATGATGAAATATTATTGTGCTATAGAAAATGATGAATTAATGATCTTAGAAAAACATGGATAAGCTTACACAAAATAATGAAGAGCAAAATAAGCAGAGCTGAGAACATTGCATTCAGTAACATCAGTATTGTTTTAAGAACAACTTTGAGTGAATAAGTAATTTTAACTGTTATAAATACCCAAATTAACTACAAAGGACATATGAAGGAAGACACTACCTGCATCTAAAGAATTGATAGAAGTACGTATAGAATGGTGTTACACACACACACACACACACACACACACACACACACATACATTTGTGCATAATGGTAGCCATCTTTAGGGCAGGGAGGGGGAGGGAAGAAAAAGGGAAAAAAATAAAGTTATGTGATAACTATTATATATTTTAAAAGAATAGCAAATTGTACATAATAAATTTGAAGTTTCATGTACAATCATGCTTCTTTGCCTGTTCTACTATGATACAGAAATGCTTTTTTATTTCTTAAGTTCAAAATAAGATAAATATTTTTTTAAAAAAGATTGATCTTTGTGAGTTCAAATCTGGCCTCAGACACTTACTAAGTGTGTGACCCTAGGCAAGTCACTTAACCATGTTTTCCTCAGTTTCTTCATCTGTAAAATGAGCTGGAGAAGAAAATGGCAAACCACTCCAAGAAAACCTCAGATGGGGTCACAGCAAGTTGGACCTGACTAATATGACTGAACAACAAAGAAGAGTTCTGGTAGTCCTGGGAAGAATGGTAAAGGTATATTGAACTCCTCATGTGAAAGCAAATTGTTCCTGACTAGTTTCAGCCACAGAGATACAGAAAAAAAAGCATTGGGAAGGATGATAGCCCTATATCTTTCAACCTAGGCCTGGGTTACCTGGTCTACAACATTGAAAAGATCAGGAACAGCTGTAAAGATAGGTATGATGACTTCATTCAACTCCCTGTGGGCAACTGTAGCTTGCTAGGTATCACCTGCCTTCTTCACAGTAACAGAGTTGTTGCAAAAGAACCTGGTATAACAAAGTGCTCCAGTTTCTTTCATCCCCATCACTATAGAAGGAATATCTTTCATGATCCCTCCTGGGGTTCCAAATACTGTACATAGAATGACTCCGGTACCATAGCTACATGTCTAGAGGTTACTGAACACACACAAACACTAAGCCCATAGCTTTCCTCCATAGTCTGCCCTCTGCAGCCTAAATGATCCAAATGGAAGCAGGGCTTTGGGTGATACTTCTGGCTCAGAAGGGGCTGAAGGAGTCTCAGTCGATGCCTTGGTGCTTAATCTCCCAGTATGATTTTACAAGCAAAGTGACTTCTCCTGCTGTCCATCAATTATTTTCTTTTCAACTCCATGTTTCAGGAGCATCTCCTGTACAAACACTCAAACTTAACAACGCATACTAGAGGCACAGCCTTTATTTGACCAAAGAAAGAATACAAAATACAAGACAATTTGCTTTTCTTCCGTAAGCCCCAATTCTCCTAGAAAATGGCATGGCACTGCAAACCTAGAGCGTCAACTCAGTTTGAGACTGCTCTAGGTTGGAGGTTTTTAACCTTCTTGTTTCAGGAACTCCTTTGCCAGTCCGATGAAGGCCTTCCCAGAATAATGTTTTAAAATAATTAAAGGAAATGTCAAATTTCAGTTAGAGGTTAACAACACCAAAAAAAACAGATGTACATTTTTTCCATTCAAGTTCATAGATTCCCTGTCCTATCCATGTCCCTATCCATGGACCCCTTTGAGATCTGTAGGTAGATCCCAGGTAAAGAATTCCTGCTATAGAAGGAAAACAGTTGAGAGAAGATCCTATCTTCTAGAATGGACCTTAATTTCCCCCAAAGACATTCCAATCCTTCAGGTTTAGAGTTCTAATCTAAGGTTGGGCCTTCCCTGCAAGGAAATATTTCACTTGGGGATTGCTTTAGGGCTAATCTGCTTTCAATAAGAAATGCACAATCCAAGTAACTCACTATAACAGTTATAGACAAGACCTGCATTTGCTTTATCGCATTTTGGCACAGTCTCTTGTTGTTCTTACAACTGCAGGTGCGCCTACTTTTTCATCTGCTCCCCATGAAGCTTAATTCAACAACTTCTTTTCTTTCCAGTAGATTGGCCCTAGGAACTTAGTGTTGTCCTTTACTTCCCTTCCCACCCCCTAGCAGACTGGGTTTAGGACTTGTCACCGCTCCATTGCTGCCTCCCTTGGGCCCACCCCTGGGCCCAAACACTTCCCAGAGGAAGCATTATTCAGATAGACTGGCTTCCCCTCCCTCAGGAGCCCCCATTTATTCTCTGACTGCTCTGTCCATTATTTCCCTCTGGATCTTTGCTCTCTTCTCCAGTTCCGTCTGCTTTGTCTTATAGATCCAAAATCAAGGGCCCAGCTCAGTTTTAGACTAGGAAGAACTCAGCGGAACATTTTTTAATGAAATGGCAAGGAGTCAATAAGGACATAACTTATTAAGAAGATGTTATTAACATTCTTAGCTTGGTGCCCATCCTTTTCATTAGAAGACGTCTTTAATCCCTGTTCTTTAACATTATTAAGATGACCAGGCTACTATTGTCACAGCCCCCAACCCACAATTCAAAAGACAGAGAGCATTCTGATCTGAGGTGTTTGTGAATTATAGACACTTTCAGGGAGGCAGAGTATATTCTCTCAGGCCACTTGTTCCGCATCTGGAAAAAAGGGGACAAATGCCATCTACTGGAGAATGGTGGGACTGCAGAAGCCTGCAAGGGAACTAAGCCATGCTAAAAGCTGAGGGGATAGAGGAGAAGCTCTGGGGAATAGCAAATATCAAACAAAACCCATATAGAACTATCCTAAGTCACCAGTGGTTGAAGGGAAGTGCAAGCACCAGAGAACGGAATATTATGAGAAGCAGTGATCTTGGATGTTTGGAGAGGATGGGAAGATGGCAGAGGGAGAGAACATTTTTGTCTTCGTTCCTCCACCACAACCTAGGAAGCACACTAGACTGAACTCTGATCTGAAAAGCCAAAAAAAATTGCAGTAATTTTTCAGCCCAGGGTAGCTTAGGGATGCTGGGGGCCAGGGCTAGCTGGCATCTCAGTGGTAGCAGCTATGGGGAGCATTCCAGTGCCCAGAGACAGTAATGGGACTGAACGAGGCAGAAAACACCTGGGGAGGGAGAGATCTTAGGGGACCTTATGCCAGCACTGAGAACAGGCACAGTACCATTTGACAGCTCTGTCAGCCATTACTCAGTCCTGGATCATAGTTCCAAGGCAGAGAGGTGTGGTTGCAAGGGAGCAGGGTACCTGTCTGGGTAAAGGGCAAAGATCAAGATCCAGAAATGTAGCTTTTTGGCTCTGAGGTAAAAAAAAGAGCAGGGACTCAGTTCTAACTTTTGGCCTCACATATAAGCCTGTAGTGGACTAAACCAGGTCAGCAGACTAACCCAAAGGGGAACCAGAAGTTCGGTTGCTCTGAACCTACAGAAATTTCCAGTGGGATGACAATGACTGAGTCCAGAAGCAATCTACAGAAACTCAACTGCTCACAGGTAAGTGAGCCAAACTTAGGTCAGGAACTTGCATAGCTCAGACAAAGGTGGTAGAAAATAGACTTCTCCCCATATACACCACTTTAGAAGAAGTGAAAACTTGTAGGATTCCAGACTTAGCTGTGAAAACAGAAGGACATAAAAGGACAGACACTCAGGCCAGACGCTGCCCCACCCTCTGAAGGTGAACACAGCTCAATTCTAACAAAAAATCCAAAGTTAATAAGTAGAATGGAAAAATGAACAAACAAAAAAATAATCTGACCATAAAAAGTGATAAGGAAGTTCAAGACACAAACACAAAAGAAGACAGTGTAGAAAACATCTGTAAGCAAAGCTTTAAAGAAAAATGCATATTAGACTTAAACCCAACAAGAATTCCCAGAGGAATTTTTTTTTTTTAAGCAGAAAAATGATTTTTTAAAAAGTAGTCAAGGAAAAATTGGGAAACTAAATGAGAACTATGCAAGAAAATTATGAAAAGAGAATTGACAGTTTAGTTTAAAAAAGAGTATAAAACAGTGCTGAAGAAAATAACTCCTTAAAAATTAGAATTAGCCAAATGGAAGCTAGTAAGTCCCTGAGTGATCAAGGAGCAAAAAAAAAAGTCAAAAAAGTGAAAAAATAAAAATGAATGTGAAATGTCTCATGGGAAAAACAACTGACCTGGAAAATAGATTGAGGAGAGATAATTTAAGAATCATTGGACTACTGAAAATTACAAATAAAAAGAGTTGTCACATGTCAAGAAATTATAAAGGAAAACTGCTCAAAAACACTAGGATCATAAGGCAAAATAGAAATTGAAAGGATCTACCTGTCACCTCCTGAAAGAAATCTCCAAATGAAAACTCCCAGGAATAATTTAGCCAAAATCCAGAACTCCTAGATCAAATTCACAATACTGAAAGCATCCAGATAGAAAGAATTAAAGTATCATGGAGCCACAATCAGGATCACATGAATTTTAGTAGATACCAGCACAAAGGAATGAAGGACTTCAGATATGACTTTCCAGAAGGCAAAAGAGCTAGAGTTATAACCAAGAATAACTGATCCAGCAAAGCTGAATATAATCTACAGGGGGTGGGGGGTTTTTTTGGGTGGGGGGAATGGACATTTAATGAAATGGAGGACTTTCAAGTATTCCTGATGAAAACACAAGGACTGAAGGGAAATTTTGATATTCAAATACAAGACTCAAGACAAGCATAGAAAGGTAAACATGAGTGAGAAATCATAAGGGATTAAACAAGGTTAAACTCTGAACATTCTTATATAAGAAGATGCATGTAATCCTTCAGAACTTTATCATCAATAGGAATCTTTAGAGGGAGTCTACTAAGACAGATGGTTTGGGTATGATTCTATTTTGTTGGGATGATCTGATAAGAAGGGAAGTGTGAGAAAAGGAGATGTACTGGGGAAAAGGGGAAAGCAGAACAAAATGGGCAAAATTCTCACATGAGGCATGCAAGGAAGAGTTTAAACAATGAAGGGGAGATTAGGGGAGGAAGACGAACAGGTAGCACGAACCCCACTCTCATCTGAGCTAGTTCAAAAGAACAATACATATGCACATGGTTTTGTACAGAAATTTATCTTAACTAACAGGGGAGTAAGAGGGAAAGGAGTTAAGAGAACAGGGGAGTAGAAAAGAGGAACGTTAGATTAGAGTAAATGGTGGTCAGAAGCAAAACAGATTCTTGAGAGGACAGTATAAATGAAAAGGATAAACATAAGAGAATAGAATGGAGGGAAATACATAATTACAGTCATAATTGGGAATGTGAATGGGATGAACTCACTCATAAGATGAAAGAGGATAGCAGAATTCAAAAATTGAAACCAGAATCCAACAATATGTTATATACAATAGAACCTAGAATCTAAAACCAAGAACAAGCATTATTTGTATTGAGAATAAATTTGAAAACTTTTCCAGAAGGCTGGGGGGTGAAAAAAATGTTCATTATCACCATTATTATTTAGTTATGTACTAGAAATGCTAGCTATAGCAACACAAGAAGAAAAAGAAATTGAAGGAATGAGCATAGGTAATAAGGAGACAAAAATTTCACTTTCAGCAGATGATATAATGGTTTACTCAGAGAATCCTAGAGAGTCAATTAAAAATCTAATGAAAACAACCAAAAACTTTAACAAAGTTGCAAGATATAAAAATAAACCCCCACAATTTATCAATATTTCAGTATATTGCCAACAGTATATTGCTAAGTAGATAGAGAAATTCCATTTAAAATAACTATAAACAGTAAAAAATACTTGGGAGTTTACCTTCCAAAACACACACAAGAGCTATATGAACACAATTACAAAACACTCTTCATGCAAATAAAGACAGATCTAAATGTTTTGAGAAATGTTAGTCGCTCATAGGTAGGTAAAACTAATATAACAAAAAATTAAAATACTACCTAAATTAATTTATTCAATGCCATTAATTAAATTAAACTGTCAAATTACTAATTAAACTATCAAAATACTACTTTATAAAACTAGAAAAAAAGATAAAAACTAATCTAGAGGAATAAAGTGCCAAGAATATTAAAGGGATCAGTGAAAAAAAATGGGAAGGAAGGGAGCTCAGTGGTGTCAGGTCTCAAACTATACTGTAGATATGTAATAAAAAAAATTTGATACTGGATAAGACAGAGTAATTGATCAATAGAACAGATTAGGTATAAAATATACAGAAGCAAATGAACAAAGTAACTTAGCACTTGATAAACCCAAAGATCTCAGCTATTCAGATAAGAGCTCTATTTGACAAAAACTGTTGGGCAAACTAGAAAATTGTCTGGTGGAAACTAGGCACAGTATACCAAGATTAACTCAAAATGGAAACATGATTTAGACATAACAGGAGATATCATAAGCAAGTTATTGGAACATGGAAGAAATGGGTAGAGGAAGAGTTCATGACCAAATAAGAGATAAAACATTTCACAAGAGGTAAAATGGGCAGTTTTGATTATCTAAAAGTAAAAAGGTTTTGCACAAAGTAAGGCAACCAAAATAAGGAAAATGGGGGGAAATGTTGTAACAGGTTTCTTTGATAAAGGTCTCATTTCTAAAACATAAAGAACTAAGCCAAATTTGTGAGGAAAAGCCATTTCCCAACTGATAAATGATCAAAAAGTATGACTAGAGAGTCTTCATTGGATGAAATCCAAGCTATACATAGTTGTATGAAAAAATGCTCTAAATCACTAATAATTAGAGAAATGCAAATTAAAACTATGCTGAAGTACCACCTTATACTCTTCAAATGGGCTGAGATGACCCAAAAAAATAACGATCAGTGCTGGAGGAGATATAGGGAAATAATGCATTGTTACTGGAGTTATGAACTAGTTCAATCATTCTGTGAAGCAATTTGAAACTGTCTCCCAAAGATTATTAAACTGTGCATATCCTTTGAATGAGAAATATTGCTATTAGTGGTAAACCCCCTGTAGATCAAAGAAAATTAAAAAGGACCCATGTGTACAAAAATATTTCTAACAATGCTTTCTGTGATGCCGAAG
Organism: Pseudocheirus occidentalis; assembly: GCA_028646575.1. Lineage (NCBI taxonomy): Eukaryota > Metazoa > Chordata > Mammalia > Diprotodontia > Pseudocheiridae > Pseudocheirus > Pseudocheirus occidentalis. Next base: position 178,011,340 of record CM053593.1, read on the forward strand.
AATTAGAAACTAAGGAGATGTCCATCAGGTGGAGAATAGCCGAACAAGTTATAATATATGAATGTGAAGAAATACTATTAGGCTGTAAGAAATAATGAAGGGTATGGTTTCAGAAAAAACATGTAAAACTTATCTGGACACAAAATGAAGTGAACAGAACCAGGAGCTCAGTTTTATTCAATAACTGCAATATTGTAAAGATAGTCAATTGTGAAAGACTTAGTAATTCTGATTAATACAATGACATCACAATTTCAAAGAACTGGTGAAAAATTCTATCTATGTCCAAATAGAGGACTGATGGACTCAGAGTACAAATTGAAGCATTTTTTTCTTTCTTTTTCTTGTGCTTTTTTTTGATGGGGGGGAGAATCAGAAAATATTGTTAATGCAGAAATTTGTTTTGTATGATTTTATATTTGTAATGGGCTTTGTATGTCTTACCTTCTCACTTGATGGGGAAGGGGTTGCAAGAAGTAGAAAATGTGGAACTGAAAATAAAATTGATATTAAAAATAAATTAAGTCTTAGTTATTCTCTGCAATACAATGATCCAAGACAATCCCAAAGGACTAATGATGATGTGTACAATCTACCTCCAGAGAAAGAATTGATAATGCTTGAATACAGACTGAACCATGTTATTTTCCACTTTTTTTCCTTTTATTAAAATCTTCTTGCACAAAGTGACTAACGTAGAATGTTTTATGTAAGTGCAAAGATAAATAAATTTAAAAGCTTAAAAAGAAGGGAACAATGACATATAAACATTAATAGGGCAAAATTAATTTGGAAGGCTTCCCTTCTTGCAAGGATCCCATCTTGGAAATAGACACCCTAGAGGTGTAAGGGCCTTTGGGACATAGACTTGAGACTTGGGAAGCCCAGCCTCCCCTTACTCTCCTCTTTACAAAGAAAGAGTTGTGGGAAGAGGACCCTAGAGAACTGGTCCAAGGGGGTATCTGCTAAGACACAATCAAGGATCAGCTCAAATCTTAGGTTAGACTATCATGACTTATCTTTCCTATTTTGATGCTCAGCTCACCAATCCTCTCTTCTTGACTTTCCAGCTCTTGAACTTTCTCTGTCTATCCTAAAAATGTCATACCAAACCACCAAAGAATGACTTTATAGAGCTACCCATTTCTACTTCTAAAAGATTTTTTTTATAGAGCTAGGAAAAAAAGTATCAAAATTCATCTTTAGGAGCAAAAGATCAAGAATATTTTCTTTTTTCTTTTCTTTCTTTTAATTTCCCTTTTCTTCTCTTTCCTTTCCTTTCCTTGGTATTAGTTTTTTTAGTTTAATTTTACTTTTTAAAAGTTAACAAATCTATTTTCTCTCTCCTCTACCTTCCCCTCATTGGAAAAGAAAAACAAAATGGTATAACAAATACACACAGTCAAGCAAAATAAATTCTTGCACTGACTATATCCATAATAAGTCTCCTTCTACATTCTGAGTCCCCCGTCTTTTTGTCAGAAGGTGGGAGCATGCTTCATCATCCATCTTCTGCAATCATGGTTTGTCATGACATTGATCAAAGTTCTTAAGTTGTTCAGTATTCCTAAAATTCCCTTTCAAAAGGAAGGATGAAGTGAGCCTTCTCTGAAGTCTCTCTGCCCCAAATACAAGCCTATTTGCATAGCTTGGTAGAGGATAGCCTTTTGGAGGTACTCTTGACTCTTAAAGGCTTGCACATGATCCTTTATTTTATAAACAAAACTGTTATGAGCCTTCTTCACCTCTGTACTTGTAAAGAAACCTGGTGGCCATCCTTGTAGGACTGACAGATAATGAAGCTTCCAGGTGCTGCCTCAGTGAGCACAAAGAACTAGAGATCAAAAAACAAAAAAACAAAACAAAACAAAAAGGGGTGGCTAGGTGGCACAGTGAAGAGAGCACTGGTCCTGGAGTCAGAAGGACCTGAGTTCAAATCCAGCCTCAGACACTTAACACTTACTAACCCTGTGACTTTGGGCAAGTCATTTAACCCCAATTGCCCTGCCTTCCTCCCTCCAAAAAGCAAAAAAATAAACAAAAAAACCCCGAAGAACTAAAGATGTGAGAAGTTCCCAAAGTACACAGGACTCTAAGTCAAAAGGGGTCCTCTGAGATAAAGGGCCATATCTCTTACCAAAGAGGAGGTAACTGTGTACTCTGGAGAAGTAGCTATATTTCCTATAAGGAATGATATAATTCCTTAGGGGTTGGCAAGTATAGATGATTCCTAAGGGTAAGAAGAAGAATAGAAAAGTGGTTATGGTTGAAGGTTACCTTTTGATTCATAAAAAAGGTAGCTTCTATTTGTTGACCTGTGGAGGAGTCTGCTATCTCCCCTAGTCAGGTATCCAAATTGGGATTGACAACCTTCCAAGATTTGTCAAAGAGGATGACACCTCTCTACTTCTGATGAGTCCCATGGGTACAAATAATACTACTAGAGAGGATTTAGAAAGCATTATCGAAGATTTTAAAATCTTGGGCAAGAAATTGAAGACCTTAGGAGATAATGGCATTTTTTATCCCTGTTTCCAACAAAAGGCAAAGTACTTGTCAAATAGGATGAAAGGCAGATTTTTGAAATAAGCAGCTGGTTGGAAGACTTCCTGCGAAAGGGATTTTAATTTCTAGACCAGGCTTGAAGAATAGGAATGAGGCTGAATTTGAACTCAGATCTTTCTGATTCCAGGCCTAGTTATCTATCTACTGTACCATCTAGCTGCCTTTAAAGAGGTAAAGAGAAAAACCTAGAAGAAGACAGTAATTCTACAACAACTATAAACAGATTTTCAGGGAAGAAAATAAGCTTGGCCACAAGGACTATATTCAATCAGTCAACACCTGTGTATTCATGAGCCCTTGCTATGTTCTAGACCCTGTGATAGGCACTGGGTATATACATAGAAAGGCAAAAACATAGTCCTTTTCTTCCAAAAGCTCATATTATAATAAGAGAGACAAGATGTAAACAACTATTGTATTATTGTATTATATTTTGAAAATAGGAAGTAATCTCAGAGAGAAGACACTAGCAGCTGTTGAGGGCAGGGAGCAGGGTGGGGTGGGGGGGTTGGGGAGAGACAAACTGGGGAAGGTGTCCTGCAGAAGGTGGGATCTGAGTTGAATCTTTTTTTAAATTAACTTTTGTTTATTTTGAGTTTACATCATTGATTTCCACAAGATTTTGAGTTACAAATTTTCTCCCCGTCTTTCCCCTAACCACCACCCCAAAACAGCGATCCCACCGTATAGCCCCTCCCCCAGTCTGCTCTCTCCTATATCCTCCCCCATCCCCCCTTCTGACTTTCCAGTAGGTCAAGATGGATCACCCTATCCCAGTGCCTGTATATCTTATTTCCCAGTTGCATGTAAATAATAATAATATGTATGTATGCATGTATATATATATATATAAAACATATAACTTTAGAACTTTAAATTCTAGATTCTTTCCCTTCCTCCCTTGTCACCCACCCCCACTG
>CM053593.1:178015324-178032321 GCA_028646575.1 Pseudocheirus occidentalis
TTAACCCATTCCCTTTTTGCCTTCCTGTTCTTCCCCTCCATTGTAACAGTTATCCCTTGCCTCTTCTATATGAAATGATTGACCCCATTCTGTCTCTCCTTGTCTCCTCTCATTCTATTCCTCTCTTACCTCTTAACTTCACCTTTAAAAATATCATCCCTTCCTATTCAATTGATCCTGTGCCTTCTGTTTATATACACATATGTACACACACTCCCATATATATTCAGATGCATATATACCCTTCTATATATTTGTATGTATATATATATATATACACATACGTATATATGTACACATATATTCATTGTAGAGTATATGGGGGTGGGGGTGGGGAATAAAGTATAAGTAAACTGGAAAGGCAGGTACGGTCCAGGTTGCGGAGGACTTTAAAAACAAAGTGAAGAATTGATGTTGGATTCTGGAAGTAATATGGAGCCACTGGAGTTTAATGAGTAGGAAGGTAACATGATAAGATCTATGCTTTAGGAAGAGCATTTTGGCAAATGAGCAGAGGAGGGGCAGCATGAAGAGGAAAATTATAAGTCTATTACTGTAGTCTAGGCATGAGGGCCTGCACCAGGTTGGTGATTGTGTGAGTGGAGAGAAGGGAACTTAGAAGAGAAATGTTGTGAAAATGTTGTAGAAAAGACAAGACTTGGGGCTGATAGGTGGTACAGTGAATAGAGCACCAGTCTGGAGTCAGGAGGACCTAAATTCAAATCTGGCTTCAGACACTTAATACTTACTAGCCATGTGACCTTGTTCAAGTCACTTAACCCAATTGCCCTGCCTTCTCCCTCTAAAGTACAAAAAACAAACAAAAACAAAACAAAAAGAAAAGAAAAGAAAAGGCAATCTACTAGAGAAGATGGGATGGAGTGAAACAAAAGCTACATGTAAAGGAGTAAACCTCAGCAAGGAGAAGGGTCACCTCTTCATGTGAGACAGGGATGAAGGAGGAGATAGTGAGAAAAGGCATCTGAGAGATGTCAGTTGAGGAGGGGGCTGAATATCAAAAATGGCCTCAAATTTTTGGTGAAGTTAAGACAAGATCCTCAGATGAAATGGTAGGAATGAGAGGGTGCTATGAGAGGTCTGAGGAGAGATCAAACAAAGTTTGGAATAGCTGTTGTGGTGAGTTGACAGAAACTGACACTCAAAGGGCTACACTTGAGGACCTAGAGGGCCACAGGTAGCCTTGAGGCTGCAGGTTCCCTACCCCTGATACCAGTTCCACATGGCTTCCTTTCTCAGCAAAAAATAAAACAAGCTAGGTGTCACAGTGAATAGAGCACTGGCCCTGAAGTCAAGTGGACCTGAGTTCAAATCTGATTTCAGACACTTGACACAACTAGTTATGTGACCTTGGGCAATTCATTTAACCCCAAATGCCTTGCCTTCACTCCTCCAAAAAAAACCCCCAAACAAAATAAAACTCTTAAAAATACAAATTGCAAATAAAAGTAATAGAATGCTCCATATTTCCATGTAACCTATTGATTGCCAGGTTGGGAGGGTTATCTCCCAGCTAGCTGAATCCAGCATAATCAGTTATCCAAATAGGCTTTCCCTTTGTCTCATCACACTTTCTTTAGCAAAAAACATGCAGTGCACGACCTTGGCCTTTCTAATTTAGGTCATTTCCCAGGCCCCAGTTTGTCTGAGACAACAAAAACAACTTCAAGATGCAATTAATATCATCTTATCCAGCAAACCATTATTTTAATAATATAAATAACCAATAAGCAAAACTTTTAAACGGCAAAAAAAAAATCCTTAAGTAATGAATCCTTCTGTCTGTTGCACCAGGTGACAAAACAAAAGAGAGAAAAAGAGAATGGCATAGGTTCACTATTGTTCTCAGTAGTTTCTCCAAGACATCAGAATTCAGTCACCCTTTGTTGGATTCTCTTTGTAAGAGACATTTTAAGGCAGGGAAAGGAAAATTCTCATTGCTACAAGGTTCAGTCAGTCCCTTGGGAAGTGTTCTCCATCTGCTACCGCTGCTGCCCTGCGTCTCACTTACTCCTGCCTATTCCCTCCTTCTAATTCTCACTCCCACACTTTTCCTTTATCCCTCTCTAGAGAGATTTGAAAAAACTACCATTGTAGTGGAAAACTTCACTCTCCAATTCTGAGACTGAGATAGTCTTCTCTTCCCAAGCTGGAAGAAACTCAACTCTCATGGTCTTTTTTGTTTTGGAGTGGGGAGGCAAGGCAATTGGGGTTGAGTTCAAGGTCACACAGTTAGTTTGTCAAGTGTCTGAGACCGGATTTGAACTCAGGTTCTCCTGACTCCAGGGCTAGTATTCTATTCACCTACCTGCCCACCCCTCCCATGGACTTTACTGACTTAAGACCACCCTTACAGGACAGTCAATGCAAATCTTGCCAGGACTATTATACAAGTATATTCAGAATACATACAAAGTAATTATATAGACATTGGAGAGGAATGGTACTAGCAATTGATAGGGTCAGAAGAGACTTTGAATAAAAGGTGGTGTTTGAACTCCAGGGAAGGAGGCCTAGAAGATCTGAAACTATGTTACAAAATAGTACTAATCAAAATTATTTGGTGCTGATTAAAAAATAAAGTCAGTCTGTGGAGCAGACTGTATACATGGAGTTATTGTTCAATTGTTTCATTCTGACTCTTTGCCATTTCTTTCTCCAGTTCATTTTACAGATGAGGAATTGAGGCAAAATGGGGGTAAGCGACTGGTCCAGGGTCACACAGCTGGTAAGTGTCTGAGGCCAAATTTGAACTAGCTGCCCAGATCATTGACCAGTCATGTCTAACTCAGGTCTTCCTGACTCCAAGGATGGCATTTTATGTACTATGTCACCTAAATGGCCTGTACATGTGGAGGACTAGCCAGTGAGGATTCACTCCTTAGAACAAGTTTAGATTTGCCCTTCCTGGTGAATCATACAGAGAATGCTTTATATTCCCTGCCTGATTCCAATACAAAAGGCAGAGGCTTGGTGTGCCTGCTTCTATCTAGGCTTCCAACTCATCCTTTACTGATGAGTTGGCCCAAAGAAAATTTTCTGGAGCTTCACAAAAGGAGAAAAAGACCACTAGACCATGAGACACAAGGCACTCCTGGACCCTCTGTGTTTCCCATATGAATGCCTAATTACCTCTCCTATTTGATTAACTTTCCCTATAAGCATTTAAATGCTATGTTATTAGGTAAATATATATTAAGTATTGATATTGATATGGCCCCTCTGAGGAAAGCATAATTTCCTTGCTTATCTCTTTTTACAGTATGTTGCTTATCTTCTCTTGTCCTGGGAGCTCTCATATAGTAGATGCCACATTCTAGCGTGCTAGACATAGAATCAGAAAGACACGGGGTCGAGTCTGCTGTTGGATACTTTCTAGCTGTGTGATACCAGGCAAGTTACTTAGCCTTTATCTGCTACCATTTTCTCATCTGTAAAATAGGGATGATAATACCCTTCAGGGTTGCTGTGAGGACAAAAAAGATATTTCTAAAGTGCTTTGCAAATCCTGAAGTGCCATATAGATGCCAGTTACTGTTGTTAATGACAGTCTTTTAAAACAACTTTGTCCCATTACTTTTTCTATCTCTGCATTGTTGCATTCCAATTTTGACTATTTTTTTTAAAGAACCTACTGATATAGAGGGTTTCTCTGTTTTCTGCTTTAACTTCTCTAGTCTTCATTTAGATCAGTTAATATGACAGAAAAGGAAAGTGACAATTGCTGGAAGGACTTTGGAAAAATAGGTATACTAATACACTGCTGGTAGAGCATAAACTGGTCCACCCATTCTGGAAAGCAATTTGTAACTATGCCAGAAAGTTATCAAATTCTGTATACCCCTTGACCCAGAAATATCACTACTAGGCCTATGCCACAAAGAAATCAAAGAATAAGGAAAGGGAGATATATATATATATATATACATACATATATATATATATATATATATATATATATATATATATATGCACTCTTTTTCTTTTTTGGAAGGGGGTTATTGGCAATTGGCATTAAGTGACCCATCCAAGGTTACACAGCTAGTAAGTGTATCAAGTGTCTGAGGTCAGATTTGGACTCAGGTCCTCCTGACTTCAGACCTGGTACTCAACTCATTGTACCACCTAGCTGGTCCTATAGCACTCTTTTTGTAGTAACAAAAAATTGCAAGATGATGCACTTCTTTTGAATAATGGCCAAAAAATTGTTTTATATAAATATGATGGAAAACAATGCAACATTGTGATATAAAAATGATGAAACGGACAATTTCAGGAGAAACAAGGGAAACCATTATGAATTGATATACACTGAAGTAAGAACAACCCATTTATGTACAATTTATGCAATGACAACATTATGGAGATAAACAATTTTGAAGGACTTTAGAACTGATCAATATAATGATAAACCAATGTCCAAAAGAATAAAGGTAAAAATCAGCTGATGGGAGGTAATGAACTTGAAATGCAGAAAAAGACATAATATTTTCAGACATGGCTCATGTGAGAATTTGTTTTGCTGGATCAAATAGATATGTATTGAAGAGGTTTTTTTTTCTAATTTGTTTTTAATTTGCTTACTGGGGTAGATAGTAGTGAGATAGAATCATTTTATTTGTAACTTGAAAAGTAAAAATAATAAATTATTGAAAAAGAGAAAAGTAACTAAAACATCTATATCTTCTTACTCAAAAATTTCACTACTAGAAATATACTGTAAGGCAGCAAAATACAGAAATTAAGGTTAAACATACATAAAAATATCCATAACAGTTTTCTTTGTGGAAGCAAAGAAGTAGATAAGTAATCCGAGTCCCAAAGTCCATTGATATGTGACTCTCTCTTCCTTGGCCCAGAAAAATATACTGTCCTGGTGAGGGGTGGGGTAGAGTTGATGAGGGAAGAACTCAGGTCTCTTTAGTTCTTCTTGTGATGGTCTTCAGACTTTCTTGAAGCTTCAGATTGCTTCAGGTGCTTCTGGCTTCCTTCCAGCTTTCAGAAGGAAGACATATAAGGCCAATCTCTCTTCAGATGCTGAAGAAAAAGACTGGGAAGAAGCCAACGTGAGATGAGCTGATAGTCTCCATCATCCCTGTCCCCAGTTTGCCTCACTAGACACTTTAGAGAGGAGTGTGCCATGTGAAGAACAGCAAGAAAGGCCAATCTGGCTAGAATATAAAATGCAGAAAAAAAGGAGTAACAAGGTTGTAAAAGTAGATGGATCCAGAATGCAAAGACTTTAAAAGCCAAAGAGAGAAGCTGAAAGGCACCAAGAGAAAAGGTGCCATCTTCTACAATCAACAAGGAAGTCGATTTGGGTGGATCAACAGAATGAAGGAAAGGGAGGAGCAAGTCTAGAGCAGAGGCCAAAGGGACTGGTGACCTGTTACAATCTCTGTCCTTTGCCAGTCATAGAAGTTCACCCTGTATTCAACTCTTGGGGAAAGCCTGATTTCTAAGTAAGGAAGTCATTTTCTCAGTTCTCACATTCATGGGCTCATCATCACCACCACCCTGTCTTCCCAAGCAAAATTGCTAATTACAGTAATGTTACTCTTGGCTCTAGTCTAGGATCTCCCCCGAGAAAATAATCAGTCAAAAAGGTGCCTCACGTATAAACATGTATGGCACAGATAGTTTATCCATGCCATGCTGCTGGGGCTATACCCCAAGAAGATGAACAAAACAAGAAAAGGATGGAGTAGCTAAATGGCATAATGGATAGAGCACCAGCCCTGGAGTCAGGAGGACCTGAGTTCAAATCTGGTTTCAGACACTTAACACTTATTAGCTGTGTGACCTTAGGCGAGTCACTTAACCCCAATTGCCCTGCCTTCCCGCCTCCAAAAAAAAAAAAAGAAACAGGAAAAGGACCCATGTGTACAAAAATATTAATAGCAAGTTTTTGTGGTGGCAAAAAAATTGAAAAATGAGAGTATGTCTATTAATTGGGGAATGGCTAAACAAGTTATGGTTGTATGAACATGATGACATACTATTTACTAAAAGAAATAATGAAGGGCAGGGTTTCAGAGAAATTTTGGAAGACTTGCATGAACTGATTTAGAATAAAGTCAGTAGAATATAATTGTCAGTAGGACAATTTATACAATGGCAACAATATTATAAAGACAAACAACTTTTAAAGACTTGGGATCTCTGATAAGCAGAATGACCACCATGATTCCAAAGGATTCATTATAAGAAATGCCACCCATCTCCTAAAAGAGAGGATGAACTCAGAGTATTGATTAGGACATATATGTGTATACATACATATATACATACACACATACATATATATTTGATTTGATCAATGAAGGACTTTGTTTTGCTTGGCTATATATATGCACAATAGACACTTTATTTTTCTTTCTTTCTCACTTGTGATATGTGTGAAGGGATTTTCACTGATTGAAAAAAAAAAATTAAATTTAAAAAAGCCAATCCCCACTCACAAGAAGCTAACATTTTAAACAGCAAAATTGATGAATGTATAAAAAGCAATGTATCACATCTTTGGACCTTCCACTTCTTCAAAAGAGTAGGGTGGAAATGTCTTCTCATTTGTCTTCTTTGAGGCTATGCATGTTCTTTGTAGTTTTGCAGTTTTTCCTTTTGAATGTCTTGTGATTTGTCTTTGTGAATCTTTATCTACTTTGTTTCCAAATCTTTACTACCCGAAAAAGTGCTGCTGTGAATGTATTGGTATATATGGGAGCTTTCTTTCCAATGATCTCCTCAGAATACAAACTTAGTGGGAATCTCTGGCTCAAAGGGGATGGACATTTTAGTTGCCTATTTGCATAATTCCGAATTTCCCCCCCGAAATGGTTGTACTGATTCAAAGCTTTACCAGCAATACATTGTCATGTGTGTGTATCATCTTATAGCCATTCTATTATAAAATTAGGTCTAATGATCTTGAGATCACTATGACAGTTTCCTGTTTAGCTTATAAAGTCTATGCATGAAATAATACTGGCAATAATTTTTTAAGGTTTGTGCAGCTGTGTATCCAGAAATGATATCTTTCCAATAATTAGCTTGTTTTTCTCTGCACCTATGTAGCCCCCAAATCTCCTGTGTGCCTGGAACCCTAACATGCAAAATGGCCAGTACCAGGTGGCCGTTAAAATCAAGGGAAACGTATCCTCTCAGAAGGGCACCTTGAAGCCCATCTTTCCAGCTGAATGGACCCTATCTCCATACTCCCCAATGCAACACTGCCCTTATGTGAGTTATTCATTATGTTAGTGTGTGTCTGAGCTTACATCAGGTTCCCTTCTCTCTTTGCCATTATCCCTCTTCCTCACTGCTTGCCAATAAAGTTTTGCTTTGAACTGACTCCTATTGTTTTTTTTTTTTGTTGTTGTTGTTGTTTTGGAGGGCAGTTGGGGTTAAGTGACTTGCCCAAGGTCGCATGGCTAGTTTTTTGTGTTAAGTGTCTGAGGTCAGATTTGAACTCAGGTACTCCTAATTCCAGGGCCGGTGCTCTATTCACTGTGCCACCTCCCTGCCCCTCTGACTCCTGTTGTTATACATATTATTCTTAGCATCTTAGCACCTTAACTCATTAAGGCTTCTTTTTCTTGATGTCTCTGGCTGGCCCATGGGCCTTTCTTTAGTTTAGACATAAGCCACGTACTCAAACAAGTTCTTAGCCTATGGGCAGTTGCATCTACATTGGGAGAGCAGGGTGCTGAGAAGCAAGAATCAAGAGGAGAAGAGCTCTCTGAGGGAATCTCTTAGGCAAAGATATTGTCACAAAAGACACTCCATTATCCATTAGTTCCATCTTTTGTCATCTTTGCTAGTTTTCTGAGTGCAAAGTGAAACCTTAGTTTTGTTTTGATTCTCGTTTCTCTTATGATTAGTGATTTGAAGCATTTTTTTATCTTGTTAATAGTTTGCAATTCTCTTGGAAACTCTTCATATCCATTGTGAGGGATATAGATATGAATATCTATTGGAGAATACCTTTTGGTCTTCTATGTGCCTTTCGGATGTCTATATTAGTGGTGTTAAACTTAAATAGGAGCAGATTCCTGAGAACTGCATAATGACTTAGACAACCACAAATATATCTTTTGTTATATTTTTATTTATTTTTGTTAAACGTTTCCTAATACATTTTAATCTCCTTCAAGCAAGCACTAGGGTGTTTTGTGCAGTCTGGGCCTCAAGTTTATACTTCTGGTCTACATATCTTGGCTATGCCTGAGCAATATCCATGAGAAATTATCTGAGAAATTTGATGCTAAGATTTTCTCCCCATTTGACTACTTACTTTCTTTTCTTGGGGATGTTGGGAGAGGAAGGCAAGGCAATTTGGGTTAAGTGACTTGCTTAAGGTCACACAGGTAGTAAGTGTTAAGTGTCCGAGGCTGGATTTGAACTCAGGTCCTCTTGATTTCAGGTCCAGTGTGCTATTCACTGCTCCACCTAGCTGCCTCTGACTACTTACTATATTATGCTAGATACATTAATTTTTGCATGTGAAAAGCTTTTCAGTTTTGTGTAATCAAAGTAGTCTATTTAACAAAAATAGTTGCCTCCATCTCTTGGTTAAAAATATATCTCTTACTAGTAGCTGTAAAAAATATAGGATCTGCTTCACTTATATTTTTCTATGGGATGATTTTTTTTTAAATATTAGGGTAATAGACCATCTAAAATTTATTGTGGAATATAGTGTAAGGTGTTGGTCTAAGCCCAGTTTCTGCCAGACAACTTTCTAGTTTTCCTAGAAATTTAAAAAAAATTTCTAATGGCAAGTTCTTTCCTAAGTACTTTGTTTTTAAGTTAATTGAACAGTAGCTTATTGAGTTCCATTGTTTCTCACTCTCCTTTGTCTGTTCTTTTCCATTGATCTACTTCTCTATTTTAAAACCAATACCCAATGGTTTTTGATGACTCTACTTTATAATATAGTTTCATTTAAGATCTAGAGGTGCTATTTCCCCTTTTTTTCTCACTTTTCCATTATTTCCCATAATATTCAAGATCTTTTTTCTGAAAATGAACTTTGCTATTATTTTATCACACCTGTAGAGTATCCCTTAATTGTTTGATTGGTATAGCATTAAAACTGTAAATTAACTTTACTATCGTGGTTATTGTTATTATATTTGACATGGCTCAGCAATGAGCACTGAGTATTTCTCCAGCTATTTAAGTTATTCTTTAAGGAGTGCTTTGTAATTTACACAAGTATTTCAGGTGGTTTTTTTTCAACATTAACTTTTTTTAATGGATTTGTTTGTTTACTTTTAGTTTACAAGATTCAGTTCCAGAATCACTTGAGTTTCAGATTTTCTCCCCTTGCTCCCTCCCCCTCACCTCCCATGGTGGCATACAATCGTGTATAGGATCTGCAAATTCTTTCACATGTACAATAGTCTGGTTGTATAGAAGCGTTGTAACCAATGGAGTGAACAATGGGAAAAAAGAAACAAAACCAAACACAGAAAAGAACGATAGCATGTATTGCTTCAGTCTCCATTTAAACTCTGGTCTTTCTGGCTCTTTCTCTGAATGTAAACAGCTTCTTCCATCCTGAGACTTGTAGAGTTGTCTTTTAACTGTGCATTGCTGAAAAGAGTCCAGTTTATCAGGGCTGGTCGTCACACATATGATGTTTCTGTGATTGTATACAAAACTTTCCTGGTTCTGCTCTTCTCACTTAGCATCAATTCGTATAAGCCTCTCCAGGTAATTATGAAGTCCATCTCCTTTCAGGTATTTTGGTTCCTTCCAGGTGTTTTGGTAGATTGATCCTCAAGTACTTCATACATGTTGCAGTCATTTATTTATTTATGGGGGGAGGTGGGGAAGCAAGGTAATTAGGGTTAAGTGACTTAACCAATGTCACACAGCTAGCAAGTGTCTGAAGCTGGATTTGAACTCAGGTCATCCTGACTCCAGGGCCTGTGCTCTATTCACTGCACCACCTAGTTACCCCACCCATTACAATTATTTAGAATGAGATTTCCCTTTCTATTATTGCTTCATGGCTTTTGTTACTATTATACAGTAATGCTGTTCACTGGGGGTAGGAAATGGTCTGACTATTTTGTAGCTGGTAACTGATGATGCTATTCTTTCTATTAGAATTTTTCCTGATTCCTTAGGATTTTTTAAAAAGTAAGTCATCATATCATCAGTAAATATGGACACTTTAATCTTCTCTTCCTTGTCTTTATGCTAGTGATTTCTTTGTGTTGTTTTTATCACTATTGTAAGCATCTGTAGAATGGTATCAAATAATAGTAGGGAAAGTGGGCCTCTGCTTTATTTCTATATTTCCCTATATCTTCATTTCCTGTTTCTCCCTTACATAAGATGCTTATTCTTGGTTCTAGATAGATACTTTTAATGATATGATACATTTTTTAAAAAGCTTCATCTATATCTATATTTTGTAGGGTTATGAGCATAAATGAATCTTCTACTGTGTTAGAGACTTTTTCTGCACCTTTTTCTACTAAGATACATGTGGTTTTGGATGCTTTTGTTTTCATTATGACTAACGATATTGGTTGTTTTCTTAATGTTGAACAGCCCTGGTATAATTCCAACTCGGTCATAATGAATGATTATGAATTGTTGTAATCTCTTAGGCAGGATTTTATTTAAAATTTTGGAACTGATTTTCATTAATGATATTGATTTGTAGTTCTTCTGTCCTTTATCCTTCCTTGTTTTAGGTATTGAGACTGTCTCTATCTCATATAAGGAGTCTGATAGAATGCTTTCTTGCTCAATTTTTAAGAATAGTTTTGTGCAGTGTTGGGACTAATATTTAAAACTTTGATAGACTTCTCCTGGGAATACATCAGGACCCAGAATTTCCGTCCCCCCTCACTTTGGCAGCTTCTTTATAGCTAGATCTGTTTTCTTTTTTGATATTTGATTGCTTAAGATCTCATTTTTGTCTTTGTCTAGTTTCAGTATTTCAATTTCTTGAACTTATTACTCTATTTCTGCTTTTGTTTTTGTTAGCATATAACAAATACATCACAGATTCACATAATTCTTTTTATTTTTTTGGTTTTGTTGTAATTTAAACTTGTTTATTTGCTAGTTTGTTGATTAGATTCTTTTCTGTCCTCTTCTTAATTGATTGACTAAAGATTTATCCATTTCATTCATCTTTTCAAAGATCTGGTTTTTAGTTTTATGTATTATTTCTAGAATCTTTTTGGTTTTCAGTTAATCTATCTCTCTTTCAAATTTCAGCATTCAATCAATCAGTCAATAAAAATATATTAAGTGCCTACTATGTGCTAGGCACAATATTAAGCATCGAGGATACAAAAAATAGTTTAATATTTAATATTTTAAAAAATAGTCCCTGCCCTCAAGAAGCTCACAATCGAATGGGGAAACAACAAACAAGCTCTATAGAGGATAAATAGGAAATAATTTTAAAAGCGAAGGAAGTAGAATTAAGAGGGGTTGGGGAAGGTTTCTCATAGAAGGTGGGTTTTTGGTTGGCACTTAAAGGAAGCCAGGAAAGTTAATAGGCTGAGATGAGGAGAGAAAACATTCCGGGCCTGGGGAACAATGGGACAAAATGCCCACAGTCAAAGTTGAAGAGCCAGAAATTTAATGTCACAAAACTGAAAGAGAAGATGTAATAGGACTGGAAATGTAGGAGGGATCTAGGGAAAAGGTTTCCAGACTTATTTGGTCTAGTGTCCTCTTTTAAAAAAAAAAATTACTGAATAACCTCCCTAGAAATCTATTTTCTTTAACCCTTTTGCGATTAAAAAAAATTTGTCATTTCAAAAAAATAGAAAACATTTTTAAACGACAATATTAAATTTAATAATTTATTATATTTTGTGGAGTTTTTCCTGCATTGAAATTTTGATGATGCAATATTGCATCATGTAACTGTATAGTACTCTATCATAAACAAGTCATTAGATGCACACATTCTTGCTGATGCTTGCTAGCTTGCTGATATCTTCTTGATAATGGGGGACAGGCTTGCCTGCCAGCACTTACTTGTTAAGACCTGTTTGTGGCCTTGACCACTAATTGGTTATAACTTATATTTGTGTGTTTATTTGGAAAATAATGTGGTTACTATGATTTTAACTCTGGATATACAACAGATAAAGCATGTGTGAACAGCTTTTCAAAATTTTCTTCTCTTCTTTCCTTTTGCTTCCACCACCACTTTTTTTTAATTCAACAACCCTAATTGCACCTGAGGCCCCCTTGGATCATTTCAGTGCCCCTCCCCCTCTGGTGGGGTGTTGTTGCCCACTTCAGAAACCTCTGCTAGGGTATGAAGGATTTTAAATGGGTACTTTTTTTTTTCTTTTTTGGAGGGCAGTTGGGGGTTAAGTGACTTGCCCAAGGTCACACAGCTAGTTTTTGTGTTAAGTGTCTGAGGTCGGATTTGAACTCAGGGCCTTCTGACTCCAGGGCCGGTGCCCTATTCACCTAGCCGCCCCCTCTGTATGAAGAATTTTGATTGCCAAACAGAGGATTTTGTTTTTGATCCTGGTGGCAATAGGGAGCCACTGCAGTTTATTGAGTAATGGGGGGAGGAGGGGAGAAAGCACAGTGTTTGGGGAAAATCACTTTGGTAACTGAATGGCAGATGGATTGGAGTGACTTGAGAGAGGCAGACCAGGGACAGCTAGGTGGAGTCATGAATAGAGCACCTGCCCTAGAGTCAGGAAGACCTGAGTTCAAATTCGGCCTCAGACACTTAACACTTACTAGTTGTGTGGCCTTGTGCAAGTCACTTAACCCCAACTGCCCTGCCTTCCTCCCTCCAAAAAGCCAAAAGAGAGAGAGAGAGAGAAATTAGATTAGAAAGATAACTAGGGGTCAAGTTATGGGACTTTAAATCTAAGAGGGGATGAGAATCATATTTTATCCTAGAGACATTAGGTAGACATTGGAGTTTATTGAGTAAGGGAGTGTTGTGGTCAAATCCCTCCCCAAGGAAAATCACTTTGGCAACTGTGTGAAAAAGAGGGAGAAGAGACTTGACATAGAGAGACCAATTAGGAAGCAGTTGCTATAATGTAGGTGAGAGGTTATAGAGGCTTAAACTAAAGTGGTAGCCATTTGAGTAGAAAGAAGGGGTCAGATAGAAAAAATTGTAAAGGTAGAAACGACAATGATAATATTTGGTGACTGATTGGATTTGAGGGTTGAGGATAATGCTGAGGTGTAAAACTAGGTCCCCTGAAAGAGTAGTGACCTTGATAAAAATAGGTAAGTTTAGGGGGAGTACATTTTTTTGGAAAGATATTGAGGTTTGTGGGGCTTTTTCCCCATATATTAGGACATCCCATTTGATATGTCCAATAACCACTTGAAAATGTACAACTGGGGGCAAAACCCAACATTTCTCTACAATTTAAAATAACACCTAAAATCAAATTCTGGAGAGGCACAGTCAGCAAAAGGCCAGGGTGAGTCATTTTTCCAGCCCAAGACAATTTACGAGGTCAATAGGAGTAGTCTGTGACACCAGGGTAGGGGACCAACCCAGAGTGCCATGTGGCAGTACCAGCAGCAGGCCTTAGAAGTAGCTGCAATAGCTGCAGCAGCAGCTTCAGGAGTTCTCAGCCCAGTGATGGTAAGGGGATTGAACAAGTGATCAGAAAGAGATTATAGGAGATTCTTTATTGGCACTGGGTGCAGCTGGCACTGATTGGCAACTCTATTGTCCATATGCATTTATTGGTCACAGTTCTAGGGCAGAGTGTCTGGTCAGTCACAAGGGAACGAGGGCCCTGGTCACAGTTCCAAGGTAGAGAGAAGCACTAGGGCTTATAGCCACAGGAAAGCAGGGGACCTGGTCACAGTTCCAGGGCCAAGAAGAGTGATAGCACTTGAAGCTGCAGAGAGGCATCAACTATTTCTGGGTAAAGACCAGAGAAAAAACCAGATGAGAAGTGGTCATGTCTCTCCCTGGGTCTCACTTTGGAAGCACTGAAAACTTTCAGTCTCCCAGAACTAGCTCTGAAAACAGAAAACGCCTGAAGCTTGGCATAGTGTCTCACAATTCCCAGGTGAGCAGAGCTCAACTTTAACATAAAATTCAAAGTCAAGAATTGACTGGAAAAGTGAGTAAATAGCAACAACAAAGAATTTGAGCATAAAAAAGCTACTAGAGCAACAAGGAAGACCAAGACACAAACTGAGAAGTGAACGACAATATGAAAACAGTTACAAAGTCTCAAAGAAAAATGATTATTTGAGCCAAATCCAACAAGAATTCCTGGAAGAGCTAAAGAAAGAGATAAGAGTGATAGAGGAAAAAATGGGAAAAGAAATGAGTGATGCAAGAAACTTACGAAAAAAGAATTAATAGCTTGGTAAAAGAGGCAAACACATACACAAACTTGATGAAAATAACACCTTAAAAAAACACAAATTTGTCTAATGGCAAAAGAGGCACAAAAATTCAATCAAGAAAATAACTGGAACTGAATTGGCCAAATGGAAAAAGAAGTACAAAAGCTTACTGAAAAAATTAATTCCTTAAATATTAGGATTAGATAAGTAAAAGCTAATGATTCCATGAGACATCAAGAAACAATAAAACAAAATAAAACAGATTTTTAAAAAACAGAAGAAAATGTGAAAGACCTCATCAGAAAAACAAATGACCTGGAAAATAGATGGAGGAGAGATAATTTAAGAATTATTGGACTATCTGAGAGCCACGATCAAAAAAAGAACCTAGACAGCTTTCTTTTTTATTTTGCTTTTTGCTTTTTGGAGGTCAATTGGGATTAAGTGACTTGCCCAAGGTCACACAGCTAGTAAGTGTGTCAAGTGTCTGAGGCCACATTTGAATTCAGGTCCTTCTGACTCCAGGGCCGGTGCTCTCTTCACTGCACCACCTAGCTGCCCCAGAGCCTAGACATCTTTCAAGAAATTATTAAAGAGTGGGGCAGAGCCAGGATGGTGGAGCAGAAGCACAAACTTGGCGTGGGCTCTGGTTCCAAACAATTCCAATACCTGTAAAAAAAAATGACTCTAAACAAATTTTAAAGCTACAAAACCCACAAAGTGAAAGAGAAAAACAAGTCTCCCTCTGAAGACAGCCTGGGAGGCCAACAGAAAAGGGCTATTGCAGTGCACTGGGAGCTAAGCACAGTCCTGCAAGAGCTACATCATTACAGCCCCAGGGTAACCCCTACTAGCAGCAGTGCAGAATTCAGGAGAGCGAATAATCAGCAACTGTGGTGGCTTCCGGACTTCTCAACTCATAAACACCAAAGTAAAAGGTAAGTGAGGAACTTTGTTGAAACTGGGGGTGGGGAGGATGCAAAAGCATGGTCCAGCTGCTGCCTCCAAGGCAAGAAGTGGACAGAGGCACAGTGGCTGTGCCATGTGGCTGCCTCAGGAGCTCCTGGCCTATAGGTTGTATGGGGACCAAGTGACCATTCAGAGGGTAATTGCTCTTGCTTTAACCTACTTGGATCTGGATTGCAGTCTTGGATGCTGGTCCTGGGGTTTGTGATCAGTGAGCCAGAGCTTGTGGGGCTGGAAAGACAGTGCCTTTCTAATAGCTCCAGCATCTGTGAAAACCCTTAGCAATTTGGGACAAAGCTTTCTCCATTCTGGAAGCAGAGTTCTACCATGACAAAGAGCTCAAGGGTCAAGTAATTGGCTGGCAAGATGAGCAAGCCCAGGAAGCACCAATAGATGATAGAATCCTTTTTTGGGGGACAAAAAGGATCAAGGCATGGAGCAGGAGGAAGACAGTGAAGTCAGAACTCCTGCATCAAAAGCCTCCAAGAAAAATATGAACTGATTACAGGACATAGAGGAACTCAAGAAGGATTTTGAAAATCAAGTAAGAGAAGTGGAAGAAAAATTGGGAAGAGAAATGAGAATGATGCAGGAAAATTATGAAAAGTGAGACAATAGCTTGCTAAAGAAGATGCAAAAATACTCTGAAAAAATAACACCTTAAAATATAGACTAACTCAAATGGCAATAGAAGCCCAAAAAGCCAGTGAGGAGAAGAATGTCTTAAAAAGCCTAATTTGCCAGATGGAAAAAGAATTTCAAAAATTCACTGAAGAGAATAACTCCTTCAAAATTAGATTAGAGCAATTGGAAGCTAAAGACTTTATGAGAAACCAAGACTTTAGAAGGCAATGTGAAATATCTCATTGGAAAAACCACTGACCTGGAAAATAGATTCAAGAGAGATAATTTAAAAATTATTGGACTACCTGAAAGCCATGATCAAAAAAAGAACCTAGACACCATCTTTCAAGAAATCATCAAGCAAACTTACCCAGCTATTCTAGAACCAGAGGGCAAAATAGAAATGGAAAGAATTCATTGATCCCCTCTTGAAAAAGATCCCCAAAAGAAAACTCTTAGGAATATTATAGCCAAATTCCAGAGTTCCCAGGTCAAGGAGAAAATACTGCAGGCAGTCAGGAAGAAACAATTTGAGTACTGTGGAAACACAATCAGGATAACAAAAGACCTAGCTAGCAGCTTCTACATTAAGGGATTGAAGGGCTTGGAATATGATATGCCGGAGGTCAAAGGAGCTAGGACTAAACCAAGAATCACCTACCCAGCAAAACTGAGTATAATACTTCAGGGGAAAATATGGTCATTCAATGAAATAGAGAATTTTCAAGCATTCTTGATGAAAAAACCAGAGCTGAACAGAAAAGTGGACTTTCAAATACAAGAAGCAAGAGAAGCATAAGAAGGCAAAAAGGAGAGGGACATACAATCAACCTCTCACAATTTGCCCACCATGGAGATGTCCTGTGTAATTACACAGGTACAGCCTGTATTGAATTGCTGCTTCTCCCAGTGGGAGTGGGTGACAGGGGAGGAATTGCAAGAATCTAGTATTTAAAGCTATACAATCAAATGCAACTGGGAAATAATACATACAGGGACGGGGGCAGGGAGGAGCTCCCTGCCATGCTAGAAAGCTAGAGAGGTGTTGGAGG
>CM053593.1:178032821-178052716 GCA_028646575.1 Pseudocheirus occidentalis
TCCCCCCCCCCCCCAAAATTTAAGCCCTGCAGTCTTTCCTCAAGGCATGATTGAGACTTAGACCTACAAGTAGCCAGAACCCACCCACCCCCTTTTTTAAAAGTAGACTTGTTTTGCTGTTTTTTGTTTTTTTTTTAAGGTAAAGAAGCTTCTTGTGTAGCAAGTCACTTTGCATGGCTTATTGTGAATTCTCTTTAGTGTTTGAGTATCTTCTCTTAGAAGGGATCTTAGGTAGGGAGTTGTTTAGGTTGTAAACATGTATATAATGTTTCTATTTGTGCTTTTCTTTTAACATTTCTTGCTTCGTGTGGTTTTGCAATTGTCTCAAGGAATTAGCTCGACCACTTGTGTTGTTGGGGGAAACCTTAATTAGCCATACGTGTGTTTGTTTTCATTCTTCTTGTGTTAATGGGCACATGCAACAGTTGCCCTTAGGTGGCAGCTTTAAAAAAATTAAAATCAAACTAAAAGAGTACATTTAGTTAAAATTCAGTTTTGTAAAATCTCAAATGACAATATTTGTCTCTCAATCTCATATAAGCAATTTATTTCTTAGAAGCACCCACATGTTCCTTGGGGAGTAGAGTTTCGTGTCACCTGTTGCAAAAGATGGAGTTGATCATTTAAAGTAAATATTGAAGATCAGCTTTTGGATCAATTTCAGAAATAATTGGAGGATTTATTACAATGTAGTTCTTTTTCACCTTATATTACTGAGTTTGAAAGTTCACCCCTGGTCTATAATAGGCTTCTCCATGGTAACTGTCCTATTTTCTCAAGGAAGTTTCTTCTGACCGGTGCTGAAATGCATTTAGTTAAAAATCACAGTTGTAGCTTTGTGCTAAATAATATAGATGCAGTTTACTTCGTGGAAAAATGTATTTAAGGCTTTTAGTGGCATCCTGCCTTGTTTTTCTTCAGTAAATTAGGCAATTGGAATCCCTTAGTATCTTTTTAAAAGACTCCCCTCCTCCCCCAAGATCCAAGTAAATTTCATAAGACCATATTTCTGACTTACAAGAATATACCTTTTATTTTTTATCAGTGTTTATAGATACAATGTTCAAATAGTCTGAAATACTTAAATTTTTATTTCTCAGCTTGTGATACTTGGAGAATTATGAATATGGCTATTCATCTAGCTGATCCACACTTTTATATTGCCTCTAAAGAAACTCCTTGATTGGGTTAAAGATGCCATTTCTTGCCTAGAAGCAAGAAAATGTTGAGTTTTTTCTTTTTTTTTCCTCTTTTACTAAGAGGAAGAAAGTAATACTAAGCATTTATCTCTTATATTAGTGATGGGCAAGTTTCAGTTTTGTCGGTTGGTATTCAAGTCCTAGGACTAACAGCATTCATTCACCTTAAGAAATCACAGTGCTTGGGCTCTCTGCCCCTCTCTGCCCTCCTCTCTCCCCCCCCTTCTTTTCTTTCTTCTTTCCCACCCCTTCCCTTCCCTCTCCCTTCTCTTCTCCCTCTTCTCTTTTTTCTCTCTTTAGCTTTTTTCTGTTAAGGACCACACAACTGAATGATCCATGCAGACTGAATAACACTCCTTTGGAGAAAGTTTTTTAAAGTTAGTGTTGAGACATTTTGTCAGGGCAGTTTTAGCTTGCTTGAACTCCTATTTTTGAAGGCTAAGTAAAGAGGAGCTATATCTACTCCCTTTAATTAATTTAAATGTCGTCATCCACTTTAACTTTGTCTTGAACTCGGGTATATTATGTGCCTTTTCATATGGTAGTAGTTAAAGTCTGTACTTGGTACAGACTGGTAGTTCTGTCTGTTTAACATAAAAGTTTTGATCATTTTACAATGGGTACCATAACCCTATAATGTATTTGTTTTGAATTTTGAAAATTTGTTTACAAATACTAATATTTTAGTTAATATAAAGTTTGATGAGTAAATAGTTTGAAATAGAACAATTGCTGTATTACTTCCTAGATGTTTTTCTCTTGCTTTTTCAGATATGATATCTGGTTTTTAATGCTTTGAATTTGAAACAGATTATTTCCAAATAGTGTTCTAAAATGATGTATTTTGAGCTTTTATGTAAATGATCTCACAAAGGAGGAGTAATTGCTTGTCAAGTTTGTGCTGAATGGCTGGTTTTACATATTTTACTTCTTTTATGTCCTGAAAGGAAGGTAGTCAGGTTTTTGCATTCTTTAATGATTTTTGGAAAAGCTGGCTTAAGAATATTTGTAGAAAAATAGATGAGAGATTTGGATCTATTTTGTATTTTTAAAACTTCTAAAAGAGAAATAGATCCTTTTTTTGGTAGTTAGGAACAAAGGCAGCATTAATGCAGAATAGAATCAGGGGCAAAATTTTTATTCCAAGAAATTGTTAGTACAGGAAATCAACTGACAGTCATCCATAGGAAGAGTTGGTTTTGTAGTGAGGCTGTGCAAAATAATTGCATGCGGCTACTGTCTTTGCTTTCTCAATCACCAATCCAAAACTTACTAATAGCAATTGAGTGTTTTTCTTTTATAGATAGAAAAGAGCAAGTTCCTATATGCCCATACCACAGTTATTAATGTTGGTATAGATTTAGCTTCCCTGAGGGATTGTTGAGACCTAGAAACAGAAATGATCTAGCCTGGGAACATTGGCCAAGAGAAATGAGGGGACGTTTGTGCTTCTTTTTGACTCTGGGATCATAGATTCAGAAATTAAAAAGGAACACTGAAGTCCAAGGTCTTCTAAGTACCATGTACCAGAGCTGGGAATTGAACCCAGATCCTGTGATTCTGAATTCTGTTTCTACTACACCTGCTTCACTTAGCCTGTGTTGTAGAAAACTTTCAAAATAAACTTGACATTCTTTTACAGTAGGGCTATATAAAAACTGCTTTGCATAGGCATTTGCCAAAGTTATAATATGCACTCTAAAATTAATCTCTAGCTGATTTTTATCAGTCTATTTGAAATGTAATGTTTCTTGTATCCAGTGTGTTGTGAGTTGTTGAAAATTCATACAATGGATTTTGAAATTCAGAGTATCAGAATTTTTTGAAAAGAGGAACCAAAGGACATAAGAAAGAACTGTTAGAAACTTTTTTTTTAATGATTAGGTTGTGGAACTTGCTTGCAGCAGTGGGACTTCTTGTGTTTCTCAGATTCAGCTTTATCTGAATTGATTTCTGATTTGGAAATACCCATATTTGGCAGTTTTAACCAGTTGCTTTTCCAAATTTATTCAAGTATAGATCCTTTCTAAGCCCTGAAGTTAACAGGATACTATCAAATTAATAAATTGCATCATTTGAATTATAACTAAGATAAGTTTTTGTCCCCTCAAGAATTAATGTCTTCAGACATTAATATAGGATGGATTCTCTTGGTGTACTCCTGGTGAGTTTTTTTCCCTCTAGGCATGTGCTTATTTTATGTCTCTGAAGAAGTAGGCCTTAGGAAGTACAAGAAGACAACAGTGGTGGAAAGTGTTTGAAGAACCACAGAGCTGCTGTAATAAGTTCAGAAGCAACATGGTTCAGTGGAAAGAGTAGAGTCTGATAAGTTGTGCTCAAATCCCTGCTCTGCTACTTAACTACTTGTGTGACTGTAGACAAACCACTTGACCTGGCTGGGCCTCCGTTTCTTCATTTGTAAAATGAGGGGGTTGAATTGGATTAGATAAGTGTAAAGTTTCTTACAATTCCAAATGTATGATTTAGTGGCCATCTGGTATTTGCCGCTGTAATGTCTTTATGGACCCTAGATTTGTAGCTCTTTCTTGAGGGTTAGGAGTAAGAGCATTGTCTCATGGTGTTGTGTGTTTTTGTCTTCGCAGTAGTCATGCTATGACAATATAGTGATATATTTAAAAGACTTTACATGAGTATGCATAAGGATGTAGAAATATTTTGGCTAGGAGTTCTGAGTTCTGTTTTCTACCCTGTTTTCATCTCATTTGGTTTTCTGTATGTGTACTATCACACTTGTGGCTCTTTACTTTCCTGTGATTACAGATCTTTATCTGTGGAGTTATATGAGAGACATCCTAGAAAACAAATCCTAGCAAAAGATGTAAGACTTCTCACCTGGAATGGGCTCTTCACTTTACCCAGTCCTTTAGAGCTCTGGTTAGGTCCCCCATTTCTTTAATGGTGACTCCCTGACTGTAACACCCCACTTTATTTTTATTGTTTTTTGCAATGTTTTCCCTATTTACCGTCTTCTTCTTAACTCCCCCTACCCAAGTTGAAAAAAGAAAAAGGAAATAGTCTTTATAATAAAAGTATGCGTAATCAAGCAAGCCAGTTCCCACATTTGTAATGTCCAAAAAGATATGTTTCAGGTGGCCATTTGTGTCCATCACCTGTTTGTCAGAAGGTGGTTAGCATTCTCATTGGTCCTTTCTAATCATGATACAGCCCAGTTTGATCACTTCCTTCAGTAAACCTTAATTTCATTCACATAATTTAGTCCTAGATTATATACTGTTTTGTGGGATTTAATTGTTTAGTGCTTAGTGGTCTTGTCTCCTCAAATGGATTGTAAACTACTGGAAGGTATGAGTTATGACTCCTGATTCCTTTTTTTTTTTTTTTAATGATGGGAGGAAGGCAGGGCAGTTGGGGTTAAGTGACTTGCCCAAGGTCACAGGGCTAGTAAGTGCTAAGTGTCTGAGGTCACATTTGAACTCAGGTTCTCCTGACTCCAGGCCAGTGCTCTATTCACTGCTCCACCTAGCTAGCCATCCCATCCTTCTTCCTTTTCTATTCCACCATTCTTAGTACAATTCTAGGCATATAAGCACAAATAAACACTGGTGAAACTTTGAATTTGGAATAAGTAGGCCTCTATTTTTTATTTCCTGCTTAATCCAGTGGTCATTAGGCAAGTCATTTTAGTTTTTCCAAACCTCAGTTTTCTCATTTATAAAATGAGGGACTTGGACTACTTGATTTCTAAGTTCCCGTCTAGATTTATGACTCAGTGAAATACATTTGGGCTGTTTTATATGTGTAAAATTATTCAAAAATGATTAAAAGCGGGGTGGCTAGGTGGCGCAGTGAATAGAGCACCGGCCCTGGAGTCAGGAGTACCTGAGTTCAAATCCGGCCTCAGACACTTAACACAAAAAACTAGCCATGTGACCTTGGGCAAGTTACTTAACCCCAAATGCCCTCCAAAAAGCAAAAAAAAAAAAAAAATGATTAAAAGTAAAATAAGAGAAAATAATTAAAATGTACAGGACTTAAAGATAATTTTTCAACTTTTTATAATCCTTCAGCCATATATTGCTTACTGATTAGAGTACTAAAACAAAACATCGGCTCATTTTAGCTGTAATGAAAAACATTACTTTTCTGTGTTGTCTGTTACAAAATTTGCAGCTAAATTTACCATGGTTATTTTATTTCCTATCTGTGTCCTACTGGTCATTTTATTCAACCTCCATTAGAGAACTTGTAACAGTTTTTTTTTCCTTCTGCCATCACTGTCATACAGATCTTTTCTTCTCTTGGAATACTGCAAAATGTCCTCTTAAGCAGTGTCTCAGCCTTCAGTCTCTACCTCCCTTGCATCCAAGCTAAACATCATTGTCATATATTAATATTTCATTTAATCACTCCACTTCTCCATTCAAAACTTATTAAGGGATTCCTGTTGCCTATGAAATAAAATTGAGATTCCCTCCTTTGACATTCAAGGGTCTCTATAACTTGGTGTCCCCCTTTCTAGGCTTGGATGATTCCCCATTAGTCCCATAGCTAAACTGGACTACTTGCCTATCTGTGTGTGTTCTCCTCTTTTCTCCTTACCCTTGCTCTGAGACCTCTGTGACTTCAAATGTTACTGGTTTACACATTGCTTTGGCACTTAACTATAATGTCTTTTGTTAGTGTTTTGTCACCTTATTTAATGAAGGCAGGTACTGTGTCATATTTAAACTGGATCTCCCTCTTAATACTCAGCCCAAGAAAAGAGTACCGTTAATGGGTGACCTGGAAGAAGATCCAGCAAAGGGGACTGACTGAAAGGGTGTAATCCGATAGGTAGGAGGGAAACCGGGAAGGGGAAGTGTCAGAAAAACTTAGGAGAGTATAAATGAGAGGAGACTGATCAACAACAGTGTCAAAGGATACAGAAACCTCAAGAAGAATGAGGATTGAGAAAAACTTGGCATTGGTAATTTTGGAGAAAGTTTCAGTTCAGTGATGAGGTTGGAAGACAGACTGAAGAGAGTTAAGAGAGTGAGAGGAAAGGAAGTGGAGGCATCTGTTTAAGATGATTTTCTCAAGAGTTTAGGTACAAAAGGGAGAAGAAACAGGTAGTATGGTAGCTGTTAGGAATAGAAGGCTTAAGTGAGTTTTTTGAGAATGAAGGAGACTTGGGTGTGTTTGTAGACAGTTGAAAAGCAGCCAGTGGATAGGGAGAGATTCAAGTTAAGTGAGAAAGTGGGGAGGAAGGGAGAAGAGGGAATTCTCAGCAAAAGGCCTAAATTTTTTTTTAGTGAAATATGAAGTTCTCTGCTGAGAGGATGGATGGTAGGGAGAGCCATGATAGGCTTAAGGAACAGTGAAAAGGATTGGAGGAATCAATGTAGTGAATCAGGTAGATGTAAAAGAATTGCCTGCCATGTAAGTACTTAATAAGTGTTGACTGGACTATTTCTACAGAAACAAAAAAAATTACAAAGAAAACCTTCGCATAACAAGAGATTTGGAAGCTCTAATGTGGTAGAAAAGGGCTAATCTATCAATCAATCAGCAAGTATTTATTAAGCATGTACTCTTGTTTCAGGCCCTAGGCACCCTGCTCTGTGTTCAGCACTAGGGATAGAACTACATACCAGGCCTCTTCCCCAGTGAGCTTTGACTCTAATGGAGGAGTCATCAAGTACAAACACATACATACAAATACACATACTCATGCATACACACACACACACACACACACACACACACGTTTGTGTGTGTATATATATATATATATATATATGAATAAATATGAATATATGCAACATACAAACACAAAATCGTTAATACAGGGTAGTTGGGAAGGGGAGGGCATTAGCAGTTCAGGAATCAGGAAAGACATCATTTAGAAGTTTGTACATGATATATAGAGAACTTAGTTATATTTATAAGAATACAAGTCATTCCCCAATTGATAAATGGTCAAAGGATATGAGCAGGCAATTTTCAGAGGAAGAAATTAAAGATATCTATAATCATATGAAAAAATGCTCCAAATCTATTGATTAGAGAAATGCAAATTTAAATAACTGATGTCTAAATGTCCACCTTGTGCCTATCTAATTGGCTCATATGACAGAAAAAATAAAATGATAAATGTTGGAGAAGATGTGGGAAAATTGGGACACTAATGTATTGTTGGTGGAATTGTGAACTGATACAACCATTCTGGAGAACAGTTTGGAACTATGCCAAAAGGGCTATAAAATTGTGCATACCCTTTGATCCAGCAATACCCCTACTAGGTCTATATCCCAAAGAGAGGATAAACAATGAAAAGGACCCACATGTACAAAAATATTTATAGCACCTCTTTTTGTGGTGGCAGAAATTTGGAAATTGAGTGGATGCCTATCAATTGGGGAATGGCTGAACAAGCTGTCTTATGAATGTAGTAGAATACTGTTGTGCTTTAAGAAATAATGAGCAGGTGGACTTCAGAAAAACCTTGAAAGATTTATATGAACTGATGCTTAGTGAAGTGAGTAGAACCAGGAGAATATTGTACACAATGTTGTACACACAGTAAAAACAACATTGTACAGGAATCAACTATAATAGACTTAGTTCTTCTCAACAATACAGTGATCTAAGACAGTTTAAAAATACTCATGATAGAAGATGCTACCCACATCCAGAGAAAAAACTATGGAGTCTGAATGCAGATTGACGCATACTATTTTCTTTTTTTGTTTTTCTTTCTTGTGGCTTTTCCCTGTTGTTCTGACACTTCTTTCTCAACATAACTAGTGTGGAAGTGTGCTTAATATGGTTGTACACATATAGCCCATATCAGATTGCTTGCCATCTTCAGGAGGGTAGTGGAGCAGGAGGGAAGAAGAAAAAATTTTGGAACTCAAAATTTTATTAAAGTGAATGTTGAAAACTAAAAAAAATAATAACTTGGTGCCTGACTGGCATCTTAAAAAGGAAGAGACTGAGGGAGAGGTAAGAAGAATATATTTCAGGTATTTGAAATGGTCATTGTAAAGATGGAGAAACAGAAGATGGAGTGTCTTGGGTGAGGAGCAAAGAAAGGGTCCGTTTGGTTGGATCCCAGAGTTATGGGAGAGTAATGTGAAAGAATATGTCTGAAAAGATAGGTTGGAGCCAGGTTGTGTAGAGCAGAGGTGTCACACACACATGTGGCAGTGGTGGCCCACAACATTCTTGAGTGCTGCCTGCCTGGACCAGATTAAAATGTAATTGTGAAATATTTAATAAAATAGAAATGCAGTAAAATATCATGCTAATATGTAGTTTTATAAGTCAAAATGCCACCTGCAGGAATCCTTATGTACGATTTAGTGGTCCTATTTCTATTTGAATTTGACACCGTTAGTGTAGGGATTTAAAAGCTAAATATAGGGATTTAAATTTTATCATAGAGGTAATGGGAAGCCTGTGATTGAGGCTGGTTGGTTGAGTCACATGGTCAGGTGAAATATACTTAAGGGAAATCAGTTTGTTGATACTGTGTATGTTGGACTAGAGTGGGGAGAGAAGTGAGGTAGGGTGACCAGTGAGGAGGCTGTTGCAGTAACACAGGTGAAAGATAATGAGGGCCTAAATTAAGGTTGTAACTGTGTGAGTGGAGAGAAAGGAGTGGATTTGAGAGATATTGTGAAGGTAAATAGAAATATTTGGCATTGTTTGTAGTCAAGAGTCATACCAAGTTTGTGGCAGATGTGAAAGTCACTGGAAGGATGGTTGTGCCTTAGATAGAAATAGGGAAGTTTGGAAGGGGGGAAGATTTAGGAGGAAAGGTGATGAGTTCACTTTTAGACTTGTTGAGTTTCAGGGATCTTCTAGTTTGAAATGTCCAGTAGGTAAATGGTAATGTGAGACTGAAGCTGGGAGAGAGACTAAGGTTGGATCCCTAGATAAGGGAATCATCTTCGTAGAGATGATAGTTAAATCTATAGGAGGTGATAGCTGTTGCTGAATGAGAACATAGCAGGAGTTCTTAACCAGGATTCCATGGAGAGATTTCAGGGAGTCCATGAACTTGGAATGGGAAAAAAAGATACACCTTTATGTAAATAAAATTAGATTCATTTATAATCCTATGTATTTTATGCTTTTGAAAACTTAATTTGTGATAATGGATAATGAGAAGGGATGCCTAGAATTCATCAAACTGTCAAAAGGGTCAAATGTCAAAAGGTTCCATGACATAAGAAAACTTAAGAACCTTTGTTAATGAGGGAGGAGAGGACTTTGGACAGAACTTTAGGGAACATCCACAGTTAGCGGTGTCATGTGTATGGGGAATCCAGGGAGGACAGGTAGGAGGCCAGCCAGGAGAGAATGTCAAGAAAACCTAGAAAAGAAAGAATTTCAAGGAGGAGATGGTTTAAGTGGGTTGGGTTTTTAAAGTTTTAAAATTTTATTCTGAGCTTCAACACCAAATAGGACATTTTCATATACATAGGAGAACAGAACAAATTGCATGGGACACTTTACCAGATTGTGAAGAAAGTGTGAATCATTAATGTGTAAATCAAAGTTTTCAAAAGACTTCACATTTAAGATGATTATGGTGATGATGATGATGATGATTTATTCCAATCAAAATTTGGCACAAGATTCTCATACTGCAAAAATCTGATAAGTATTGGGATTTAACATAGAGTAGAGCTGTTTGGGTTACCACATTGTCAAGAAATCTATTTTGATTTTTGATTGTCGCAGGGGATCTTGAAGAATTTTCCCCAGCTCTGCAGCTGCTACAGATATTTTCTGTGTAAGAATTTCTGTTCTTTAACATTCTTGCACCTGGAGTCAAGTAGAGCTTTTAGGTTTCCATATTGGCAAGCAAGCAGGTGTTGTGGTAGGCACCAGTAGCTAGCTCTATGACTAACACAAGATTTAACGTCAACAAATGTTTTTACTAACTTATTTTCTATTTTTGTTTGTCCACATTTATAGATAGATGGGGTGGCCATTTTATGCACATAGATTCAAGTCTTGGGAATTGAAGATTTGCAAAGTTTGTTATTTCATTGAAGGATGAACAGGAATCCAAATCTGAGGGGAAGTGTTACTTTTTAGTCATACAGTTTTAGAAATATCTTCTCTAGCACTCCTCCTTTTATGGTCGTAAGGTGTACTGAGATACCAGAGTGGTCCTTTTCAATTCTAAGTTTAAATTTCTGGCACACTTGTCTATTTCACTGTTTTCTGGCACTTCTAGGAAATACCAAACTGAAAGGAAAGAAGCTGAAGTTCAAATGAGTCAGTGTTGGTTGTTGCTTGGGATGGAGAGAAGGACTGGTTCTAGGACTGATATCATTGGCATAGGGAACTCAATCAGGTGGGCACCCTTGGCAACTTATAAAAAGTTTGAGAGAATCACTTAGAGTACTTGAGAGCAAAAGAGACTTGCCCAGGGTCACAAAGCCTGTGTGTTTCAGAGGCAGGACTGTAACTCACTCAGGTTAGCTCTTTGCCTATGGTGCCATGTTGCCTCTCATTCCTTCTGTGACTCTTGTAAAACATTTCTTTTTTTAGAGGAGAGAAGCAACCAGTTGGAGTTGAGTGACTTGCCCAAGGTCACACAGCTAGTGTGTCAAGTGTCTGAGGCTGCATTTGAACTCAAGTCCCCCTGACTCCAGGGTTGGTGCTCTCTTCACTGTGCCACCTAGCTGCCCCTCTTGGCAAACATTTGAGGGAGTCAGAGGGTTCAGCAGTTAAAATTAATATTTTTGGTGGAGAAAAGGCAAGGGACTTGAGGTTAAGTGACTTGCCCAAGGTCACACATCTAGTACGTGCCAAGTGTCTGAGTCCAGATTTGAACTCAGGTCCTCCAGACTCCAGTACCAGTGCTCTATTCACTGTGCCACCTAGCTGCCCCTAAAATTAATTTTTAACGGGCCATTTAGATACAATTTGTACCTTTGCTCTGCTGTATTATTAGCATTTATTTCCATATTTTTATGTTTCAAGTGAGACAGTGTATAGCATACTGGCTCTGGTGTTGGCAGGTTGGGTTCAGATCTCTCTCTGCTACTTATACCTGTGTGACCTTGGGCAAATTAATTCACCTCTTCTCTAGGCCTCAGTTTCGTCATTTGAAAAAATGATAGCTGTACTACATGGCTTCTAATGTCTCTTCCAGCCTTAAGTTTATGATTCTGTGATTTATCTTGTTTGCATACATCTTGATTTGAACAGGGTTCTATGGATGTGGCTTCTTTTATGTTCTAAATGAAGCAGGAAAAAAATTTGAGAGGAGACAGGTATAGAGAATAGTCCCATAAAATAGTGTCTGAGAGGACTGTGGTTTAGAATTGCATTATTTTACTATGTAAAGTATATCTGGTGATGCATAGGTTAAAAAAAACTACAGTAGAAGAGGACAGGATATTGTGTGTGTATATGAGTAGGTGACAGAAACAAAGGCTATGCAATTAAAAACAAAGAAAAAGTCTAATAGACTTTTTAAAGAAAGAGCTTGATGTGTAAAATGAATTTCATTCTATTGGCTGGAGTCAGGAGGACCTGAACTCAAATCCAGCCTCAGATACTAGACACCCTTACTAGCTGTGTGACCTTGGGCAAGTCACTCATTCTTACCCCAAACTTTAAATTCACCTACAATTAAAATTAAGAATGGGGAGCATAAAACTTTATTCAGCAAATATAACCAATAATAAATATTTTTAAAACTTTAGGCAGAAATCAACAAAAAGCAAAATCTAGAGGGAAAAAAGAGTGAAAAGGGGTAAAGAGCCACCAGAGGGATAAGATGAAAGAAGGCCAACATTTCCTTGCTCCCTTATCTCTTTCTCTCAAAGACCTCAGTCCACTCTGCAGTTCCATTCCTCCCTCTAATTCGTTTGAATCTCTGTGCTGACTCAGAACCTAATTAGTGGCAAGGGTACCAAAACCTTCAGCTCTTTGTCTGCCTTTATCTGGCTAGGGTGCCTGGACCTTCTGGGAATTTACCTCTGACTGTCTACTAATGGTCTTCTCTTTTTAGAAGTTCATAGCTCAGTAAATTGTGCGCTTACTTGACAGAATTCTCAAAAATAAGAGCAGGGACCCTCTCTTACCTATGAGAACTCATTCAGATATTTGCAAGTTATATTTATTGATCTTAATGACTAGAGATAGGGGCTGCCAACATATACTTAATTTTTTAAAATTTGCCACCGTCCATATGACATTAAGCTGAGGACTAGGTTTACCTGTTGGCTTAAGGAGAGAGGACATGTGATATTTAAAATGAGGAATTTAGTGAAATTGAATAAGATGCCAAAGGAATATCCTGGGTTGTGAAATTTTGAAACTAAATTTTTGAACTTATTTTCAAGGTACCAGTATACCTTAAATTGATCAAATTAATCAAATATTCCTATTTTTCAATTACAAAATCTTTCTCTAGCCTTTCTGGTCAAGTTGTTAGATATCTGTCTGATGGCCAATATTCTATAGAATTATCATTGTTAATAAATTAAGTTCCATGTAGATTTACTAAGAAACTATGTATTTATTCCATTTCTACATTTGTGTTTGGATTTTTGAATAAATATGTCTGGGAGGAAATATGAACTGGCACATTAAAGCTGAGCATAAATAGCTAGTACAGGTATAGAGAACCTGTGGCCTCAAGGCCACATGTGGCCCTCTAGGTCCTTGGGTAAAGCATTTTGATTGAGTCCAAGTTTTATAGAACAAATTATTTTATTAAGGAAATTTGTTCTATGAAGTTTGGATTCAGTCAGAGGGCTGTACTTGAGGACCTAAAAGGCTACATGTGATCTTGAGGCTGCAGGTTCCCCATCCTTTAGCTAGTGGTTAAAATGACTATCAGTTCTGAATTTTTATAAAATTGATACCAAAGTGGTAATGAGAATATTCTTATTACGGTTTATTCTTCAAATGAAACGGGTATCTTTAGTGTTCAGATATTAATAATATGTGTGAAATTTCTCTTTAATACCCTCATTCCCTGCCTTAGTAGTGCTATAGTAAGGTTTGGCTTAAAAAAGGTACTTTTTCTTAATTCTTGCCAATTCACACAACCAAACAGTTTTTCACATATTTTGATTCCTTAATAAAATGCTTTCTTTCCCATCTAAGGACCTGTCTACACTGTATTAGCAAGGTACAGAATTAAGTAAATGTAATAAAAAGTCCTCTAATTCCCTACATATTTCTGATAGCTGACATTTACATATTTTAAAGTTTGTAAAGCACTTTACATACATAATCTCATTTGATCCCACAACAAATAACCTTTTAAGGTGGGTACTGCAGATATTATTAATCTAATTTTGCAGGTGGAGGAATTAGAACTCCCAAGTTAAATGACCTGACCAAGGTTATACAGCTAGAAAGTGTAAGCTGCAAGATTTGAACCCAGATCCTTCTTGATTGTGAAGCCAGTTCTGTTTTCCCCATATGCTGCTTCTTAATCTTTGTATTTATACATCTGAGGTGCACACATGTTTTGATCTAAATTATCCAAGTGATTGCTGTAGGTCCTTTCTCCTTTGTCAGTAACCTGCAAGCTTGCCTTCTTTTAGGAATATTATTCTAAATTACTTGAGCAAAATTGAAATTCTTATTTAGTTTGAAAAATAAACTAATTAACAATGTACATTGATATGTACATAGCATTTTAAGGTTTGTAAAGTACTTAAAAATACGGTATTTCATTTGATTCTCACAGTAACCCTGTGAGGTAAGTACTGTTATTATTCCTGTTTTATAACTGTTAGAACTTAGCAATTAAGTGACTTACTGTGGGTAACAGGTAGTCATTGTCAGAAGTAGGCATCCAACCTGAGCCTTTGGGATGCCCACTCTGCACCAGTTTACCAGTGGGTCTCAAACATTTTGGTCTCAGAATTCCTTTACCCTCTTAAAATTATTGAGGACCCCAAAGAGCTTTTGATGTGTTTGTGTGTGTACATATATAATACATGATGATATTTATCATCCTAGAAATTAAAGTGGATCTATTAAAAATATTTATTTCATTAAAAAATAACCTATTAAATATTGGCATAAACATTTTATGAAAAACAATTATCTTTTCAAATGGAAAATTTAGTGAGAAAAGTGACCTTGTTTTATTTATTTTTGCACAACTTTAATATCTGGCTTAATAAGAGACAGTTCTCTTCTCAAATCTGCTTCATTCAATCTGTTGTGATATTTTTTTTGGTTGAAGCGTATGAAGAAAATCTGGCCTTATACAGCCAGTACTTGGAAAAGGAAGGAGTATTTTAATAGGCAAATAACATATTATTATTATGAAAATTTTTCATCTTAGAGACCCCTAGAGATCCATAATCACACTTTTAGAATTGTTGTTGTCACTTTGGATTTAGATATAAATTTCAGGAAAGAAGGCACTCTCATGTTTTTTGCCCTATATACCCATCGCATTACTCATTTAAGGGTTTATTGTTTAGTTGCTTCAGTCTCGTCTGACTGTACAATGATCCAAGGCAATTCCAAAGGACTAATGGTGAAGCATACTATACACTTCTAAAGATAGAACTGATTTGGATTGAATACAGACTGAAGCATGCTATTTTTCACTTTAATTTTTTCTTTTATACAATGTCTTCTTATACAAAATGAATAATATGGAAATGTTTTACATAATTGCGAAAAGAGAAGATGAGCCTGACTTCAGGCCTAGCATTCTATCCACTGTGCCACCTAGCTATGGATTGATGAGACTTTTGCAAAAATTATTTATACTCAGAAGATAAACATGCTGAAACACTTGTCTAGAGTTTTGTTTTTCTTTTTTGCTTTTTGAAGGGCAATTGGGGTTGTGACTTGCCCAAAGTCACATGTGTGTCAAGTGTCTGAGGTCAGATTTGAACTCAGCTCCTCCTGACTCCAAGGCTGGTGCTCTATTTACTGTGCCACCTAGCCGCCCCTTGTCTAGAGGTTTTTGAACCCATATTTATATTTTAGGAGAATTGCCATCCTCCACAAAAATTGATATTTCTAAAATACAGCTCTGGCACTCTCTCTTTACTCAAAAATATAACATGGCTTCTTCTTGCCTTTAGGATAAAATTCAGAATCCTCAGCCTAGCATTTCAAACCTTCCATGATCTGGCTCTCACCTACCAATAATATTTCATGTAACTTCCCTTTGAATATACTCTCTTCCAGTCCTACTAGCTGCCTGGTTATTTGCTGTACATGACGTTTCATCTATCTCCTCCATGCCATTTCACAAGTGGTCCCTTAAGTTTAATTTATACTACCTCCTTAATACCTCAGAAAACATAGTTCTTCTTTCCAAGCCATTGCTTAGTGAGTCGTCTTCTACATTTTCCTACTTACCCCCAGTTATTAGTACTTTCTCTTTGAATTACTTTGTATCTGCTTTGTATTTACATGTATACTTGTATTCTCTCCTCCCTCTCCTGGGGAAGGCTGTTTAAGTTCCTTGAGAGCCAGTACTGTTTCCTTTTTGTTTTTGTATCTCCAGGCCTAGAAGTATCTTGCACATAAGAAGTACTTAAATAAATGCTTGTTGAATTTTATAGAATTTATGACTTTGGGCAAGACATTTGATCTCTCTAGGTCTTGGGTTTGTTTTTTTTTTCTTCTTTTCTATAAAGTAAGGAGTTTGGGCAGATCAGCCTTTCCCAAACAGATTTGGCCACAGGTAACTTTTAGCCAAAAAAAAGGTGTCTAAACAATTACTGGAATTAATTCCAGTTACCTTTGACTTCCTCTTTCTCTTTTGAAACTCCCATACTCATGCTTAAATGACTTTGGGTCCAGGGATTCTGTATCAATATCCACTTAACATTATGAGGTGAAGTTGATCTCATTTTGTCAAATGAATGCAAGAATTTGCAGTATCAGAAACTTGAGTTCTGATAAGACTCGAAAATTCCTGTGTGTTATATTTGTGCTAGTGAAAGCCATCCTTGCTTATTGTCTTCACTGGAGGAAAGTAGAAATGTGAGTAATTGGAGAGTACAATTAAAGGACTCTTCAACTATTCTCAAGAATTGGCGGGGGGAGATGTTGTAGATAGGGGACCAGTGTACATTCAGGGATGTAGTACAGTAACTTAACTTTAATAATAGCGGGTGAAGCAACTTAAAAACAGCAATAACCAATTTTCCCATTAATCTAACAGTTTTCTCAACAGAAATGATTATACTTCTACATTCAATGATTCTTCTATCTCAGAGCCATTTCGATGTTCTTTCCAAAGATGTGGGTTGCAACCCGTACCATGCTCGTACTTAGCATGGTAGGATCATAAACTTCATAGGTCATCTACTCCAGACTCTTCCTCATCTTTATAAATTGGGAAACTAAGTCTCAGAGAGATGGAGTGATGAATCCAACATCATCCACAGAATAAGTGGCGAGTTGAGGATGTGACCTCAACCCCTGAGGCTACTATTCACTATTCTTTCAGTTGTGCTACTTCTCATGTTCTCCCATAAATTCGCCACAGGGGAGATCTGCTTTCTTGGAATGTGGATTACTAGAGTCCTTTGTTGATTTTTTGTTTTTTCTCCTGATGTTACAAGAATACCATGGAGCACTCAGGCTGTCCCTTTCCTCTCTCATCTTTGGTACATGACCATCCCATCTTATTTTTCATTTACAGATTCCCTTAATGACATCTTTTAGTGTTGTTTTTTGAAGTTCCTCATTTGTTATAGCTTGCAGCTTACTTGCACAGGACACCTCTCTACTGCTGATCTATTTATCATAATAGTCAGCTGTTAAGAGATTGTGTTCCATCTTTTACAGCCATTATTACACTGGTAGAATATTGGTATTAGAAAAGTGGACTTCTTTTTCTGGGTGAAATTTGGGTTGATTAAAGAAACTTTGCAATTCAACCTACCCTCTTCTTTAATTCTTGGCCCAACATGTCATCCATTCTGTCCTAGATGTGTGTGTGTATACATAAACACATGCACACACAGATGAACAAGCTCCATGGGTTGTTTATCTAGTTGCATATTATAAAATCTGGACATTCTTCCTCTACTTATTTTTTTCTGTGTGGATGGTTAGGGGAAACTTAGTGTTTACAAGTCTCTTTCAGTTGGCTTTAAAATGTTCTGGGCTTTAACAAGTGATGTCATCTGTAGAACCTCATAGAGAATCCCCTCTTCCACTTGGGCTGTCTGCTGTATCTCCCTCCATGACAGTGGCTAGGACTTTGACAAGTGTACGCTTTGCTGTTTTATACCTCATCTGGTGTTAGTTATTTTTGCTTTTATAACTATTAAGGCATTTTTAATGATTTTAATTTGAGGATAGGAGGCAATTTGTTGGA
Source organism: Pseudocheirus occidentalis (assembly GCA_028646575.1). Classification (NCBI taxonomy): domain Eukaryota; kingdom Metazoa; phylum Chordata; class Mammalia; order Diprotodontia; family Pseudocheiridae; genus Pseudocheirus; species Pseudocheirus occidentalis. Next base: position 178,050,336 of record CM053593.1, read on the forward strand.
AAAGAGCCCTCAAGTGATGTTTTGCCTTAGTGAAGCAAGTGCCTTTTTATAGTCAGGATCATAGATTTGGAATTTTAAGGACTTTAAAGTCATTGTAGTCCAACTTTCTCATTTTATAGGTTGAAATCTGGCATAAATGACCAGGAGATATTGGAGATAAGATTTACATCCATGTGTTGCTAACATGAAGTTCATCATTCTGTCTTCTATACCAGGTTCCCCAATGTTATGGTAAAGATTTGGTGTTTTGTGTGGAGTATCACTTCCAAAATCCTATCTGTTCCCAGTGTATACCCTCTGAGCATGTCCTTGATGTGTATGTAGATGAGGATCGCAAAAGATTTTGTATAGAGGAAACATAGTTAAATAGGTCTTTGGTTGTTGATGTTTTTCTGCATCACCTTTTTTGGGGGAGGGGAGTATTAATAAGTAGTAAGGTCTGAGATTTTTTTCCTCACTTTTTTTGTACTTTACCTTTAGATACATTCAGTGCCATCACAATTGTGATGCTTCTAGCATGGATTTTCTCAGCATATACTAACTTGGTTTAATCCACCTGGCTTCATGTGTTTTTTTCTCATTAGATCCAGTTTCTTCCTCTTCTAAACACAATTGGGACTGTAATATTAAAGTTCATGATAGTAAAAACAATTTATTATAAAATCTATAACTCTTCTCCTTTTTTTTTTTTCAATTTGTTGTCCTGTTTTCATCCTTAGATTCCCAGAAGATGACTTTACTTAGTTGGGTCTCTTGCCAAGCTTTTTTTTTAAACTGCTGTGCTGCTTCTGTCTGCTTTATAAAATGATGTTTCTTATAACTTCTGTCAGCCTTCTTTGTAAGATTTTGCAAATTAGTTTATATTCTAAATCAGTGTTGTTTTTGGTTATTATCTCTTTTTGGCAACTAAATCAAGGATTTGCTGACTAAGATGCTTTCTGGGTTGATTTGTTTTTCTTATTATGGCACATGATTTACATTGTCAAAACTTTTATAGAAAATTATAGTGTAGTGTCATTTCTGTTATCAGCCACCCATTTGTCATTATTAGTAACTTGTTTAAATAGGTAAAGGTTGAATTGTTTCAGTTGCATATAATTTTTTTTCCCTAGCTTTATGCCAATTTTGGTATTTGGTTTACTGTACTCAGCTGATTCAGGGGACACCTCCCTCATTCAGAATGTGTTTTTTCCTGTTTAGTAAAATACAATAATTTTCACTTGACTATTTTTTCAAATAAAGTAATCATAATGTCAAGACTTTACATATACTTTACATTCAGCTTTTTAACCTTTTTCATTCCTTATTCCTAATCCATATCTTCCTCCATCCTTAATTGATTTCTCATTATCCTTAATAGTACTTACTTTTTTTTTATGGGAAAGGACAGGGAAATTGGGGTTAAGTGACTTGCCCAGGGTCACACAGCTAGCAAGTGTTAAGTTTCTGAGGCTAGATTTGAACTTATGTCCTCCTGACTCCAGGGCCAGTACTCTATTCGCTACACCACCTAGCTGCCCCAGTGGTGCTACTTACTTTTAAATTGAATTTATGATGTTTTAAAATTTATATTGATTTAATTTGGAGGATCTTTTTATGTTTCATAGCAATTTCTCTGTCATGCTGCTAATGTTGGTACATAACCTGCAGTGACTTTCATGATAGTCATTTTTGCAAATACTTATCATTAGCATTGTAATATGTGATAAACAAATATCAGGAAATTGATTTTGATTGCTTTTGGACATATGATAAAGCCAACTCTTTCTTTTTAGAAAATATTATTTATTTTTAACATTTCATTTAAAAGAGTTGAATTCTGTCTCTTCCCCCTCTGCCTACAACCCACTGAGAAAGCAAGAAATGCAATATCAGTTATATATGTGATGTTATGCAAAACATTTCCATGTTAGCCATGTTGCAAAAAACAAAGTAAGAAAAATAAAGTTAAAAGGTTATGTTTCATTCTGCATTCAGACTTGACCAGCTCTCTCTCTCTCTCTCTGGTGGATAATATTTTTTTCTTTTTTGGTTATAAGTCCTTTGGCACTGTTTTGGATCATTGCATTGATCAGACTAGCCAAATCACTTGATAATCGTTTGACTGTACTCAGCTGATCATCATTGTACAAAATTGCTGTTGTTGTCTACAGTGTTTTCCTGGTTCAGCTTACCTCATCTTGCATCAGATCATATAAATCTTTTTTTTAAATTTATTTTTTATTTGTTTTCTTGTTTACATTATTCATTTTCATTACATTTTTGAATTACAAATTTTCTCCCTGTCTTGCCCCTGCCCCAACCCTAAAACAGCAGTCCCTGTGTAAAGCCCCTCCCCTGCTCTGCTCTCTTATTTTCTGGTAGGGCAGGAAAGGTCTCCC
>CM053593.1:178053216-178069615 GCA_028646575.1 Pseudocheirus occidentalis
ATCCAGGCCACTCAACGCTAGAGCACTTGGCCCTGATCAATCGATTCAGCCCCCCTGCTGAGTCCGCAGGCCGGGGGCTCTGAAGCAGCCTGGTGGGGGCCGCTGGTGGATCCAGCAGTTCCCTTCCCCCACTGCTTCTTTGCCCTGGGGGCAGAATGGCCGAACTGCTTTACCCCCTCCAAATTAATTTTCAAAGTTTCACTTTCACTAACCATATCTGAAGATTTAAAGATCCCCTTAGGCAGGTGCTTTAGATTTTCTTTGAAGTAGACTCAAGCTGCTGTTTGGGAGGCTCTGCTGCTCCTCGGCTGCCCTGGGGCCTTGCCTGGCCGTGGCTGGGGTTTTGGGCTGGCTGGGTCTCTGCTCCTCTCTGGTGCACTCTCTCCTGTCACACATTGGCAGATGTGGAGGTGCTGGAGGCTGTAGAACCTCTGCAGGCTGGCTGCAGGGTTCGGCTCAGCTCCTTCCCACCGTCCCAGGTCTGGTGGAGGTCTAGGCTTCAGGCCTTCGCTATGGCTGCCTTCAGCGAAAGCTGTGTTCTCTGTATTTTTGTGAGTCTGAGAGTCCTAGGCTTTCTCTGGGCTCATATTTTATGGGTGTTTAGGGTGGCGGTGTGGGAGCTGTGGGACCTTGCTGCTTCTACGCCGCCATCCTGGCTCCACCCCCAGATCATATAAATCTTACTAGCTTTTTCTGAAACCATCCAGTTTATCATTTCTTATTGTACAATCATGTTCAATCATAATCATATACCATAACTTGTTCCACCAGTCCCCAATTAATGGACATCCCCTCAATTTCTAGTTCTTTGCCACCACAAAAAGAAGTGCTATAAATATTTTTGTACATATAGTCCTTTTCCCTTTGATTCCTTTAGTGTATAGAATTAGTAGTAGTATTGCTGGGTTAAAGGGTTTGTACCCTTTTTAATAGCCATTTGGGCATAATCACAAATTGTTTTTCAGAATAGTTGGACCAGTTCACAACAATACCAACAGTGCCTTAGTATTCTAGTTTTTCCACATCCCCTCCAACATTTGTCATTTTCCTTTTCTGTTATGTTAGCAAATCTGATAGATATAAAGTGGTACCTTAGAGTTTTTTGAATTTGTGAAGAACTAGTGATTTAGAGCATTTTTTTCATATGATTATTCATAGCTTTGATTTTTTTTTTCTGAAAAGGCTTATTCATATCTTTTTGACCATTTATCAACTGCATAATGACTCTTATGTCTTTATATTTAAGAAACAAGGTCTTTATCAGAGAAACTTGCTGTACATTTTTCCCCCCAGTTTCTTCCTTTTCTTCTAATCTTGACTGCATTGATTTTGTTTGTGGGGAAAAAAAAACTTTAAAAAATTTATTGTAATGAAAATTATCTATTTTACTTCCTGTAATTAATTTTTCTTTTATATGACAGGTAAAATTTCCCATGCTTCCCTAATTCACCTATGGCATCACTCTTTATGTCTAAATTATGTACTTGCTTTAACCTTATCTTGGTATATGGTGTGAGATATTGGTCTATACCTAATTTCTACTTAACTGCTTTCCAGTTTTTCCAGCAATTTTTGTCAAGTATTGAGTTCTTGTCCCAAAAGCTCCCCTCCTAGATCACTGCCTTGTCGTGGCGGAGGGGCTTGCGTAGCTCTATGAAACTATGAGCTATGCCGTGCAGGGTTACCCGACGGACAGGTCATAGTGGAGAGTTCAGACAAAAGGTGATCCATTGGTGATCAGTATTGCATAGGAAAAAGCTACCAAGAACATCCCAAAGAAAAAGAAGGGCAAGAAAGCAAATTGGCTTTCTGATGAAACTTTACAAATAGCTGAGGAGAGAAGGAAAGTGAAAGGAAAAGGAGAAAGGGAAAATATACCCTGTTGAAAGCAGAATCACAGAGAATAGCAAGAAAAGACAAAAACATTTTCTTAGATTAGCAATGTAGGGAAATGAAAGGAAGTAATAGAATGGGAACAACAAATATCTTCAAGAAAATCAGCTTTATCAAGGAACTATTCCACACAAAAATGGGTATGATAAAAGACAAAAATGGTAGGGACTTAGCGGAAGTAGAAGAGGTATCAGGAATATACAGAATATGCTACATACTATACAAAAAACATCTTAATGTCACTGATAACCACAGTGGTGTGGTTACTGATCTAGAGCCAGACATCCTGAAGATTGAAGGCAAGTGGGCCTTAGGAAGCATTGCTAACAGTAAGGCTAGTGGAAGTGATGGAATTGTAACTGAACTATTTAAAATTCTAGAAGATGATACTGTTAAAATGCTGTTTTCAATATCTCAGCAAATTTGGGAAACTCAACAATGGCCACTGGATTGGAAAAGATCAGTTTATGCCCCAGTCCTAAAGAAAGACAATGCTGGAGAATGTTCTAATTGCCAAACAGTTGCACTCATTTCACACACCAGCAAGGTTATGCTTAAGATTTTGCAATCTAGGATTCAGCAATATGTGAACTGAGAATTAACCAGAAGTGTAGGCTGAATATTGAAGCAGCAGAAGAATTAGAGACCGAATTACCGACATTTAGTTCCAGAAACAAACATCTATTTCTGCTTCGTTGACTGCACTAAAAACTTTGATTATGTATATCATGACAAAGTGTGACAAGTCCTGAAAGAGATAGGGGTACCAGATCATCTTACTTGTCTCCTGAGGAAGTAGTACTTGGGTCAAGAAGTAATAGTTAGAACCAAACATAGAACAACTGATTGGTTTAAAGTTTGAGAAGGAGTATGGTAAGGCCATATACTGTCACTTTATTTAATTTATATTATAATTTATATAAATAAATTTAATTTATTAAATTTATATAATTTATATCATGTGAAATTCCAGGCTGGACAAATTAAAAGCCAGAATTAAGGTTTCCCGGAGAAATAACAATTCCAAATAAACAGATAATACTTCTCTGATGGCAGACAGTGAAGAGGAATTAAGAAGCCTCTTGGTGAGAATAAAAAAGGAGAGTGCAAAAGCTGGCTTGAAGCTTATCGTTAAAAAAAAAAAAAGTAAGATCATGGCAACCAATCCCATCACTTCCTGGCAAGTAAAGAGAGAAGAAATGGAAGCAGTGTCAGATTTTTTATTCTTGGACTCAAAGGTCACTGCAGTTGGAGACTGTGTAGCCATGAAATGAAAAGATATGTGTTCCTTGGAAGGAAAGCTCTCACAAATCTGAACAGCATACTAAAAAACAGATATCTTTTTGACAAAGGTCCATGTTGTCAAAGCTATGGTTTTTCCAGTGGTAATGTATGGGTGTGAGATTTGGAGTATATGAAAAACTGGGCAACACAGAGTTGATGCTTTTGAATTATGGTACTGGTGAAGACTTTTGATATCCCTTGGATAGCAAGGAGATCAAATTAGTCAGTACTTGGAGAAATTAATTCAGACCTTTTGTTGGAAGGATAAATGCTGAAGCTAAAGCTTAAATACTTTGGCTACATAATGAGAAAATAGGACTCTTTCGAAAAGACCCTAATGTTGGGAATGATTGAGGCAAAAGGAGAAGGGGACAGTAGATGATAAGATGAAGAGATTGTATCGCAGAAGCAATGAACATGAGCTTAGACAGACTTTGGGAGATAGTGAAGGATAGAAGGGCTTAGCATGTGGTAGACCATAGGGTCATGAAGAGTTGGCTAAAACTGAGCAAATGAACAAGAGGTCCCAAAAGCTTGGATATTTAAATTTACCAAAAACTAGATTATTGTGGTCATTTACTACTGTATCTCATACACCTTATCTATTCTGCTGATCCAACATGGTATTTTTTTTGTGTGTGTCTTTTTGGAGGGGGCAAGAAGGGCAATTGGGGTTAAGTAATTTGCCCAAGGTTGCACAGCTAGTAAGTGTTAAGCATCTGAGGCCAGATTTGAACTCAGGTCCTCCTTACTTCAGGTAGGTACTCTATTCCTTGTGCCATCTAGTTGCCCCTCACCATTCTATTTCTTAGTCAATATCGGACTGTTTTTATGAGTACTACTTTGTAATACAGTTTGAAATCTGGTAGTGCTAAGCTGCCTTCACTCACATTCTTTTTTATTAATATTTTTGAACATTTTTCCAGATGAATTTTCTTACCATTTTTTCTTGCTCTGTAAAATAATTTTTGGTAGTTTGATTGGTATGGTGCTGAATAATAAGTAAATTAATTATGGTAGAATTATCATTTTTATTATATTGGCTTAGTTTTACTCATGAGCAAGTAGTATTTCTCTGGTTGTTTAGATCTGTATTTGTGTGAAAGTGCTTTATAATTATGTTCATATAGTTCCTGTGTTTGTCTTGTCAGTTAGACTCCCATATATGTTGTATTATCTGCAGTTATTTTATTTTTATTTTTTTAAATTAAATTGATTTGTTTACTTTTAGCTTACAACATTCAGTTCCACAGTCCCTTGAGTTTCAGATTTTCTCCCTCTTCCCCCTCCCCCTCCCCCTCCATGGTAGTATGCACTCAAATATAAGATCTACGAATATCTTCACATTCATCATTAGTCAAGTTGTAAAGAAGGATTATAACTGTTGGAATGATCAGTGGGAAAGAGGAAACAAAACAAAACAAGAAAAAGGAACAGAGCAAGTAGTTTTGTTTCAGTCTGCATTTAGACTCTGCATCTCTTTCTCTGGGTGTGGATAGCTCTTTCGATCATGAGTCTTTTGGAGTTGTTTTATAACCTTACATTGCTGAAAGGAGCCCAGTCTATTGAAGTTAGTCATCACATATATGTTGTGTCTGTGGTTGTGTATAAATTTCTCCTGGTTTTGCTCTTCTCACTCAGCATCAGTTTATGTAAGTCTCTCTAGGTTATTATGAAGTCTGTTTATCTGCAGTTATTTTAAATGGCATTTCTCTTTTTATCTCTTCCTTTTGGAATTTATTGGTGATGTGTAGAAATGTTGATGATTTATGTGGGCTTATTTTATATCTTGCAACTTTGCTAAAGTTGATAATTGTTTCAATTAGTATTTCTAGTTGATTCTTTGGCATTATCTAATTTGTCATATAATTGTTTAGTTTCCTTATTGCCTATTCTAATTCCTTCAATTTTTTAAAAAAATTATCTTTTTATTATAGCTAGCAGTTCTGGTACAATACTGAATAAAAGTTGTGATAATGGACAACTTTGTTTAACCCCTGATCTTATAGGAAAAGCTTCTTTTGGCATATCTCCATTACAGATAGTGCTTGCTGATGGTTTTAGATAGATACAACTTACCATTTTAAGAAAAGTTGTATTTATTTGTATGCTCTTTTAAAAAAATAGTAATGAGTGTTGTATTTTATCAAAAGCCCTTTCTGCATCTATTGAGATAATCATATGCTTTCTCTTGTTTTTGTTAATGATGTGGTCAGTTATACTGATAGTTTCACAAATACAGAACCAACCCTGCATTCCTGGTATAAATCCCAACTGGTCATAGTGTATGATCCTGGTGACATATTGCTGTAATCTCCTAGCTGCTATTTTAACATTTTTGCATCAGTATTCATTGGGGAAATTAGTCCATAGTTTTTTTACTCTGTTTTTGCTCTTCTTGGTTTTGGTGTCAGAACTGTGTATCATAAAAGGAATTTGGTAGGACTCTTTCTTTGCCTATTTTTCCTATGGCACTGGAATTAATTGTTCTTTAAATGTTTGTTAGAATTTACTTGTGAATCCATCTGGTCCTGGGGATTCTTTTTTAGGGAGCTCATTGATGACTTGTTCAATTTCTTTTTCTAAAATAGGGCTGTTTAAGTATTCTGTTTCCTCTAATGTTAATCTGGATAATTTATACTTTGTAAATCCTCGTCTATTTCACTTAAGCTGTCAGATTTATTGGTATAGAATTGGACAGAATAGTTTTAATAATTGCTTAAATTTCATCTTTATTGGTGGTACATTTACCCTTTTTCATTTTTGATGCTGGCAATTTGGTTTCTTCTTTTTTAAAATCAAATTATCCTCAGTGGCTTATCTGTTGTTTTCATAAAAAGAGCTCTGACTTTTATTTATTAATTCAGTGATTTTTTTTTTTTTTACTTTCGGTTCTGTTAATCTCTTCTTTGATTTTCAGGATTTACATTTTGATTTTTTCATTGAAGATTTTTAATTTGTTCTTTTTCTAGTTTTTTTAATTGCATGACTAATTCATTGATCTACTTTTTCTCTGTTTTATTGATGGAAGCACTTAGACATAAATTTTCTTCTAAACACAGCGTTAGCTGCATCTCACAAATTTTGGTGTGTTGTCTCATTATTCTCTTTAATGAAATTGATTTTATGATTTGTTCTTTAACCCACTCATTCTATAGTATTAGATTTAGTTTACAGTTAATTTTTTAATTTCTGTTTCCACAACCCTTTATTGAATTTAATTTTAGTTGCATTTTGGTTTGAAAAGGATGCATTTAATATTTCTGCTTTAATGCATTTGTTTGTGAGGTTTTTATGTCCTAAAGTACCATGAACAAATTGAGAAAATGGTATACTCCTTTCTTCTCCCATTCCATTTTCTTCAGAGGTCTATTATAGCTATCTTTTCAAAAATTCTATTTATCTCCATAACTTCTTTCTTATTTATTCTATGGTTTGATTTATCTAGTTCTGATAGGGGAAAGTTGAGATTCCCCCACTAGTATAGTTTAGCTGGCTGTTTCACCTGTAATTTATTTGATGTTTACTTTAAGAATTGGATGCTATGCCATTTGGTATGTATATATTTCAGGTTGATATTTCTTCATTGTGTTTTTTTTTTTTTTCTAAAAACGTAGTATAGTTTCCCTGCTTATCTTTTACAATTAGGTCTATATTTGCCTTAGCTTTATTTAATAGCAAGATTGCTGTTGCTCCTTTTTTTATTTTTAAACTTTAGCTGAAGGACAATAGATTCTGCCCCACTCTCTTAGTTTATCTCTGTGAGTTTTTCTGTTTTAAGTGTATTTCTTGTAAACAACATATTATTGGATTCTGGTTTCTAATCCATTCTGCTATTGGCTTTCATTTTATAGATGAGTTCATCCCATTCTCATTCACAGTTAGGATTACTAGCTGTGTATTTTCCTCCATCCTATTTTTTCCCCCATGTAGTTTGCTGTCTCTCTTTTTGTCCTTTGATTTCTCAGAAGTCTGTTTTGCTTCTGACCACTGCCTACTTTAATTCACCTTCCTGTCTATTCTCCATCCTTTCTCTTATCCTCTTCTGCTCCTACCTTCCTGTTTGGTAAAATAGATTTTGTATTCCAACTGAGTGTGTGTAGTATTCTCACTTTGAATCAACTCAGAGAGTGAGCTTCAAGTGCTAACACTACCCCCATCTCCTTTTACCCTCCAATGTAAAAGTTCTTCCTTGTGCGACTCTTATGTGAGATAATTTTCCCAATTCTTATGCTCCTTTTCCCCTTCTCCCAAGTGTATCTCTCTCACCCCTAGGTTTTTTTTTAGATCATCCCATCATCTTCAACTCACAAGTGTTCCCTCTGTCTGTGCATATTTCTCCTAACTGCCATAATAATGATAAAGTTCTTAGTAGCTGTTATCATATTCCTGTATAGCAGTGATTCTTAACCTTCCTAAAGCCTCGATCCTTTAATACTCATATGTGGGCGTATCTGCATGTGGGCTGACCCACCTGGAGATGGATAGAGGAGCTGATAGAGGAGTGGTATCTCAGTTCCTAAGACCATTGGAAATATGTGTTTTCTGATGGTCTTAGGCGACCCCTGTGAAAGCGTTGTTCAACCCCTAAAGGGGTCGTGACCCACAGGTTGAGAACTACTGCTGTATAGGAATGTAAATAGATTAACCATATTAAGATCCCTAAGATTTCTGTTTCATGTTTACATATTTGTGCTTCTCTTGAGTCTTGTATTTTAATGTCAGATTTTCTGTTTAACTCTGATCTTTTCATTAGGAATATTTGAAAGTCCTCCATTTCATTACATTTCCATTTTTTCCTCTTGAAAGATTATACTTGGTTTTGCTGGGTCAGTTATTCTTGGTTGTAACCCTCGATTCTTTGCTTTCTGGAATATCATATTTCAAGCTTTCTGCTTCTTTAATATGGAAACTGCTAAATCTTTTGTGATCGTGGTTGTGGCTCCATCATATTTGAATTGTTTCTTTCTGGATGTTTGCTATATTTTCTCCTTGAATTGGTAGCTCTGGAATTTGGCTATAATATTTCTGGAAGTTTTCCTTTTGGGATCTCTTTCAGGGGGGTGATTGATATATATTTTTTTCCATTTCTACTTTACTTTCTGGTTTTGCTTGCCCAATTTTCATATTTAAGAAATTATTTTCGTTAGTGGGCTTTTATACCTATTTTTCCATTTCGTCAGTTTTGCTTTTTAAGAAATTCTGTTCTTCAGTGAATTTTTTTTATCCTTTTTCCCTCTGACCAATTCTGCTTTTTAAGTAGTTCTTCTCTTCAGTGAATTTTTTGCCTCTTTTGGTCACTGCTCTCTTGGTCTGTGCTCTGGTTTTAACCCAGGCAGGGACCTTGCTCTCCTACAGCAACAGTGCTAGCATTCCTCTTAACCCTGGAATTGTGACTAGGACCCCCGATTTCCTGTGCTTGTAAATGCTGGTGCTCCTCAGAGGAGGAACTGAATAGCTGACCTCTAAGACCAGCTAGTACAACTTATTTTTCAAGATAGGAAACTGATACCTGGGGAGGAGGTTAAGTAACTTACTCAAGGTCACACAGGTATAAGTGGCAGGAATAGATTTGAACCCAGCTTGCCAACACCAGAGCCAGCATCTTATACATTGCCTCCCTTAAAATACAAAAATATGGAATCATACAGGAGAGAAGGTACATTTACACTATCTAAATGGCCCATCAGAAATAAATTTTAACTGTTCATCTCTCTCCCTTCCTCAAATGTTTGAGTCACAGCAGGAATGAGAGGCAGCATGGCACCACAGGCAAAGAGCTAACCTGAGTGAGTTCCAGTCCTGCCTTTGATAACATACTGGCTTTGTGACCCTGGGCAAGTCCCTTTTGCTCTCAGTGCTCTAGGCAACTCTCTCAAATTGTTTATAAGGGTGCCCATCTGATTGAGTTCCCTATTCCAGTGACATCAGTCCTAAGTCCATTCCTTCCCATCCCAAGCAACAACCAACACTGACTCATTTGAATTTCAGCTTCTTTCCTTTCAGTATTTCCTGGAGGTGCCAGAAAACAGTGAAATAGACAAGTGTGCCAGAAATTTAAGCTTAGAATTGAAAAGGACCACTTTGGTATCTCAGTACACCTTACGTCCATAAAAGGAGGAGTGCTAGAGAAGATATTTCTAAAACTGTATGACTAGAAAGTAACATTTCCCCTCAGATTCGGATTCCTGTTCATCCTTCAATGAAATAACAAACTTTGCAAATCTTCAGTTCCCAAGACTTGAATCTATGTGCATAAAATGGCCATCCCATCTATCTATAAATGTGGACAAAGAAAAATAGAAAATAAATTAGTAAAAGCAAAAATTTAAAAACATTTGTTGAAGTTAAAATCTTGTGTTAGTCATGGAGCTAGCTGTTGGTGCCTACCCCACTAACTGCTTGCTTGCCAATATAGAAACTTAAAGTTCTACTAGATTCCAGGTGCTAGGATTCTTTTTGCACAGTATTATATCAGTTAGATCATTGTCTCAGGATCTCACACTTATCACATAGAAGTCACACAAAACTGAGAGTCATTTTGCATTTTTTTTCCTGTTTCATTGGTTTCCATGACCAGTGACTACATTACTAAGTGGCCAACATACTTGAAAGCAGTCTTTTAGCATGATTCTATTTTAAGCCTTTTTATCATGATAGAACTATTGTTAGAGCTTAAACTCCACTACAATAGCTTTAGAGAATCCAGGGTTACCTCCATGCCATAATGACACATTGGAGTAGTAATTTCTCAAAAGGTACAATTAACCCATTTTAGGATGACCTGTGTTTGAAGGCTATCTGGACATCCCTAAAGGTGTCAAACATTTAGCTGATCTCCCTTCTTCAGAAAGAAAGTTTATTAAAAATTTTCAAGTTGTAGAATTTTAGATTGTTTGTAAATAATGATATGTAAATGTTAAGAAAATATAAATAAAATATTTGAGTAACAAAAAAAAATTTTACATATAGAGGTTTAGTTTTGCAAAGCATTTTACATACATTATTGCATTTTATTCTTTCAACAACCCTAGGGATTAGGTGCTGTTATCCCTCTTTATAGATGAAGAAACTGAGGTTGAGTGGTAAGTGACTTATCCATAGTCACACAGCTATTAAATCTGTGGGGCCAGATTTGAACGTTTTCACTCAATTTATGAAAATGAGGTTAAGAAATCGCTATTACTGTAGGACATATGTTTAAAACTTTCTAGTAGTGGTGACAAATTTATGGTAACTATGCATGTTCTTTTCTGGGGTAATCTGTTTTGGGATTAGTAATTTGAATTTGGGAAATGGACATTCAGGTCTAGTGATACATTCTTAGCCAGGTCAGTATTGTGAATGACTCCATGATCTTAGCATCTTTAGCAGTATGATCCAGGCTATTGATGTAACTCTCATAGACCAGATACATGCTCATGTGTTGTTCATTTTTCTTTGGAGTGATTGGAGGAAATTGCAATGCTTTCCCAATTCAAATTTTAAATTTTAATATTCTTGGTTTTTTTGTTTCCTTTTAAAATTTATTTTATTTATATTTAGTTTTTAACATTCACTTTTATAAGATTTTGAGTTCCAAAATTTTCCTCCTCCTTCCTCTCTGCCCTTCCCAAGATATCAAGTAATCTGATGTAGATATATACATGTATAATCATATTAAACATATTTCCACATTCATGTTGTGAAAGAAGAATCAGAACAAAAGGGACAAACCACAAGAAAGAAAAAAAAAGAAAATAGTATGCTGTAATCTCCATTCAGTTCCCATTGTTCTTTCTCTGGATGTGGATAGTATTTTCCATCATGAATCTTTCGGAATTTTCTTAGATCGTTGTATTGCTTAGAAGAACTAAGTCTGTCAAAATTGATCCTTACACAATGTTGCTATTTCTTTGTATGTACAATGTTCTCCTGGTTCTGCTCACTTCACCCAGCATCAGTTTGTGTAAGTTTTTCTAAAATCTGCCTGATCATCATTACTTATAGAATAATAGTATTTCATTACATTCCTATATCACATGAGCATCCCCTCAGTTTCTAATTCTTTGTCCCCACAAAGAGAGCTGTTATAAATGTTTTTGTGCAATTAGGTCATTTTCCCTCTTCTTTGATCTCTTTGAGATACAGACGTAGTCGACATATTGCTGGATCAAAGGATATGCACGGTTTTATACCTCTTTGGGCATAGTTGCAAATGGTTTTCCAGAATAGTTGAACCAGTTCACAATTCCACCAACAGTGCATTAGTATCCCAAGTTTTTCTATATCCCCTTTAGCATTTGTCATTTTCCTTTTCTGTCATGTTAACCAGTCATATAGGTTTAAAGTGGTACCTCAGAGTTTTAAAAATTTGCATTCCTATAACTCATGATATAGAGCAGTTTTTTTCATGACTATTGATAGCTTTGATTTCTTCTTCTGAAAGTTGCCTGCTGATATCTTTTGGCCATCTATCTGGTGGAGAATGTCTCTTTTTTTTTATTAACTTGTCTCATTTTGTCTTTATATTTGAGAAATGAGGCCTTTATCAGAGAAACTTGCTATAAAAATTTCTCATCTTCTCTTTTCCTTCTAATTGTAACTGCATTAATTTTGTTTGTGCAAAAGCTTTTTAATTTCATATAATCAAAATTATTTGTTTTATATCCTGTAATTATCTTTATCTCTTGTTTGATTATAAAGTCTTCCCTTATCTGTAGATCTAACAGGTACATTCTTCCATGCTCAAAGGGTGCTAAAAATCACTCGCTTTTTACATTAATTTAACCCTGGTTATACTAAAATGGAGTACCCTTATCCATCAGTCAATAAGTTGATATATTACTGGAAGGACTGATCATTGTCATATATGACCTGGAACACAGAGAGAAGTTTCAGCAAAATGGAATTTTGGCTCACAGGTTTTCCTTCAGAGGCAAATAGTTAGGCTGGCAGAGTTAGTTTCACTGTTTTTTTGTTTTTGTTTTTTTTGTTTTTTGCTTTTTTTTTTTTGGAGGGCAGTTGGGGTTAAGTGACTTGCCCAAGGTCACAGGGCTAGTTGAGTTAGTTTCACTGTACTCCCAGAGAGAACAAGAATCATTTCATAGAACACTTGCTCATCTTGCTTTGCAGTGCTTAAAATGATAATAAGCAAAGAGGCCAGCCACCAAGATTAGTTAATTGTAATTTGTAGGCTAAAATCTCTTGAAGTGAATGAAGTAGAGAAGTTCTGTGAAGAATGTGAAAGGCTCTTCCAAGCTATTTGTGTGGCACAGTGGATAGAATGCCAGACCTAGAGTAAGGAAAACCTGAGTTCAAATTCTGCCACAGTCACTTACTAGCTCTGTAACCCTGGACAAGTTACTTAACCCTGGTTGCCTCAGTTTCCTCATCTGTAAAAGGAGCTGGAGAAGAAAATGGCAAACCACCCTGCCTTCTTTTCTAAGAAAACCCGAAAGGGGTCACAAAGAGTCAGACATGACAAATGACTGAACAACAAAATGCATACTCAGTGACTTAAGGACTTAAATACAGAAGTAACCATAGTAGAGGACAGCAAAATGCATTGGCCAGTATGTTTTGGGAGGCAGCTTTGTACATTAGAAACAATTGGATTTGGAGTCAGAGAACCTACGTTCCACCACATACCTGTAACTTTGACCAAGGCCCTTACTTCCCTGTGCCTTCTCTGTAAAATGAAGAGGTTGAACTAGAAGCTCTTGAACATCCATTCCAGCTCTAAATCTGTGATCTTAAATCAGCGTATGAAAAGTGCTGAGACTATTTAGAAGTTTCTAGCCAGTAATTCATAAATATTTTGTTTCAACAATAAAGTTAGGAAGGTGCTGGTCAAAGGAAGAACGAATACCATAACAAAAAAGAAATGGACTATATCCTAACAGAAAGAAAATGATTTGGTACCAGTGAGGGAGTCCTTTTCATACCAGTTGTCTGTGTACAGTTAGCCAATTAGCTTATTACACCAAACTAGAAGAAAAGATAAAAACAAGAAGAAATTACATGCAATGATAACAGTTTTAACCTGATCTGTTCAAGCAGGTTATTGTTGCTTTCGAGTAGGAAATAGATAAATAGATAAATAGATAAAACAAAACATTCCTACTGAAATTTAATTGATATAATTACCACAATAAGGAGACCAAAACAACCCAGAATCCCCCTGAATCAGCAAACACACTTGATCTCTTCCTGACAAATGGAAAGACTTAGCAGGGAAGGGGAGATGCAGTTTGGGATATACATATTACAGAGAAGAATAGAGATGTAGCATGGTGTGAACACAGCGCACACTAGAATTGGAATCAGGACGTCGGGTGGCTTAGATGATGGTTCTGCTGCTTACCTGCAAAATCTTGAACAAATTTCTTAAGCTTTCAGGCCTCAGTTTTCCCATCTGTAAATGCTGTCTTTGGGTTAAATGACCTCAGAAGTTTGTGCCAGCATTAGATCTATGATTACAAACAATATCACTTCACAAAAAGTTGAAAATAGTGAAATGGAAAATAAATCAACAAAATCAGATTTTGAGACCTGATTACTCTGAGAACAGTTATAGATGAAACTGGAAGGAGGATCACATCATTTATGACCGTGGAATTACCACAGTTAGATTCTTAATACCTAACTCCTTCTTTTGAGGTCTCAACATACTTTAACAGCAGCCACTATGCTCCATTTGGTGAGTGGGATATTTACTCCTCATTACTTGTTGGGGTTTATATGTTGGGGAAAAATTATGCTTCCTTTTGCACAGAAATACACCATATACACTTTTCTTCTTTTAAAAATTATTGAACTGTACCTAGAAGTTTGTGCATTTTAGATTCACCTGATCCTGTTGAGGATGAAATGTGGCTGCCTTTGGCCTTGGGGGTTATGCTTTAAGTTCCCCAAAGGGCATTATCTCCTAACCCTGTGAGGACCCGTGTTGATGAAGATGAAAAGCATGGAAGCATCTGTAGTCAATGCAGCCTAAGTACTGATTTCAATCTTTAGGCCTTTATACTTGAGGAGGCTTTTCTTCTGGGGTGTTAACTTCATTTCTCCCACTTCAAGAGTTTCATTTTGGGGTTTTGAAGCATCACTGTTGTGGGGTAAAAAGGGGCTGGCCTCCCATGTGTTTAGCTTTCTGAATTATCATGACAGCACCCATATGGGGGATGCAATTACATGGGCTTCACTGAACCCTTTATCTTTCTTGTACTTAGACCTGTCTCTAAGGATTTGCAATAAGGCCTTTCTCAAAGGTTCAGAAATGTAACAAGCAAGGAAAAGTATCATGATAATTTTTTTTAAAGTGAACCTGTGATTTTGTTGGTATTGGGCTTTCCCGGTGAGGAAATTCTCTTTACCCATCTAGATCACCGTGTTCAACAATTTCTAACTTAGAAAGGGAGTTGGTGAAGTGTAAAAAGCATTCTCAGCTAAATACATATAAAACCAGTATAAAACCAGACCCTGACTTAGAAAGTTGTCTGAAACTCCAAATGCTTAATGACTTGCCGGGGGCCACACAGCCCTTATGTGACTCAAGCTGGTAGAATTTGAAACTGTTGCCTTGGAGGAGGATGCCCTATGCAGAATATAGATGGAAGAGGGATTCCCTAGAAAAAAGGAAAGAGGTCTTCTCTAGTTGCTCCCTTTTGCAAGTGATATTGTGTTAATTGTAAACAACACTGAAGAGGCTCTCAGCTGGGATCTTTGACCCTTCAAAAGAGACAGATCTATCTCTAGTTTAGGAGATAGTTGTGGAATAGGTACAGATCTGTAGCCATACTTCTTTTCTTTGATAGGCATTAGATCATTGCCCAGGTCGTGCCCCTATAAGCAATACCAAATATCCAGTGTACTACCCACACTTCTTCAAAAAGAAAGGAAATGAGAAAATTGGTAACACTTGCTCTCCTTATTCCTTTTTTTTTTAAGGTTCTAGGCCTTTCAAGTCCAATCCCATCAATACAATTTCAAGTCCCAAGAATACTATTTTAAAGGGTATTCATTCTTCCTTCTTAAATACTCATTTAAGTATGCAAAAGTCATTTAATGTATATTTTCCTTCCGAGTATTTGGCTGCTAAGATAGTCTTTTCATTTCATCTTCCTTTTTATCACATTGTTTTAAAATGACTTGAAAATCATTTTAAAAGGAAAAAAAGACCTAACAATCTTCTCTAGCAATATACTTTGGGTGATATTTTGTGACTATGAATGATATTTTGTGACTATGAATGATGAAAAGTTCAGTATTACATGTGACCCAGAGAACATTTGAGAAATGCCTGGTGGCTGTTATTTTGTTGTAGCATATTACCAGTGATTACCAGTGATGATTTTATTTTGTTGTAGCATATTACCACTGGATTACCAGTGATAATTTACACATAAGAAAGGATATCATCCAGTAAATGAAAAGGAGATGGCCTGGCTATGTAGCAAGAGAATTGAATAACAGATTAATAATAGTACCCTGGTATCCATGAAATGTCAAAGCGCACCTAAAGATATTTGGAAATGAAACTGATGTAAAAACAAAAGATATTACAAATTTAAAAGAAAAAAACCACTAGAATGGATTCTTAACCTTTTTTGTGTCACAGAGCTCTCTGGCACTCTGGGTAATCTTGTGAACCCCTTCTCAGAACAGTGTTTTTAGGTGCATAAGATGAAATACATACTGTTCAAAAGGAAACCAATTTTATCGAAATAAAGTTACAGAAATATCTTAAAACCAGTTTGTGGATCCCAGGATAATATCTGCCATGTGGAGCAGGGCTCTGACAGACTGACTAGTAACTCACATTTGCAGAATTCAGGAGAGTCCCTCAGTATCAGGAGTAAACAGAAATCCCTGGGTGCCCTACCTGTGACTTCTCTGATGCGGTCACCAAGTGGCACACTCTCTGGCTCGGTGGATTTAAGTCTCTCTTCAAGGAGCTTTCAGTGTAGCAGCAGCGTCTGCTGAGGAGGTGGTGAAAGGTTTGCTCATTGTTATGGATATCAGAAGTTTAACTGTGGAAAGGAAGCTGTTTATACTGTGTATCTCATAGCATCCAAAATTAGTGGGCATTGCCACACTGTAATCGTAATTAATTTGTTTGATCAGATGTTAAGTAGATCCTAGTAACCTAGTGTTAAGTATAGAACTCTGTCCCTTGGTGATAAGGTGTGAATTCCCAGAACTCTGTCCATTGGTGAGAAGGTGTGAATTTCCCTGTGACTTG
>CM053593.1:178070115-178082199 GCA_028646575.1 Pseudocheirus occidentalis
GGAACTTTATTTGGAAACTAAAGTTAATGGTTACCCCAGGAGTGGCAGATCAGTATATTGTGAACTGTTAATTGAATCAACTCCCTTGTAGGGAAACTAGGTCATTCCTTTGTTAAGCGAGTGATTGGATCTCTGATTAGATTGATTGAATCTTTAAGTGTTAAGCTGGTTTCTCCCTTAGGGAAACCAGCTGATTCTTCTTTTGTTCCTTGTTCTAAATATTGTGTCTTTCTGAAATAAGATATAATATAGAGACTTTCCCTGTTCTGAAGATTGTATATAATAATGTGAACTGTTGAAACGGTGAACATTGTACTGAATGAAGATTTGTAATGGAATAAACAAGAGTGTTCACTAATACTGTGTAATCCGAATCTTAAAAGCTCCTCACAGTAGCATTCTCTCAGAAATCTACTGCTGATTGGCGTTACACACACCTATTTGTGTACTAATCTCACCACTACTTGAGAATAGGAAAATAATTTGTTTATAATTGTGAGTGTTGTTTAGTCCTTGTAACTTCCTAATTTTGTTTTGTTTGTTGTTGCCATGACGTAATCAAGAGCAGATATGCAAAAAAGGTAAAATATTAAGGAAGAAAACAATAAAAGAGAATGAAGGACAGGGAGATTACAATGCAATGTACATAAATTTAAATATATACAGATACATATATACATACATACATACACATATCATTATGTACCTGGGTACATTACACTCTCACATGTAGATAACATACTATTTTTTCCTAGGTCTGTCTCAAGAACCTCCTAGTTCAGTCAAAATCTGACTCCAAATTACCATTTTATTGTTTTTCCTCAGACAATGAATAAAAGTTATATTCATTTGGTAAACATTTAGCATTATGCTATATGTTGGGGAAATACAAAATTTTAGGTAAAATTTAGTCCTTTATGGTTCAGTAGAGGAATAAGACACAAAAACCTGGAACTTAAAATGCATAGTTTTATGTACTCGTACTAGTTAAATACACCATATATACAACTAGCCTAGTTGAAACAGTAAGTCACTCAGAGAGCTAGAACCATCAAAAGGCAGCATATATACTGCCTGGTCAAAACCATCACCGTCATCTTGAGCACTGCTCTCCCCTTAGATATTGTTGGAGATAGTCCAGATCCTAAGCCTAAGAGTCCTGGGAGAATAGGAAGAGCAGTGATTTTCCTTACAACCTCAACTTTATAGCCATCACTGAGGGAGAGGGCTCAACCATTTCTGCCACCAGCAGCAGCAGCCACTCCCCAGGTGTTATTAATGGGCAGCCCTAGAGCAATAAGAATGGTGGTACCTCCTTGGCTACTTCTCCCAGGCTGTCAGCCCTGGAGTAGTGACTTGTTAGATAAAATAGAGAGAAACTGAGAAATAAATATTTTAGGAGGGTCATTATATGTATATTTATATGTATATGAGGAAGAGAATTTAACAAAGATATGTAAATGATTTTAACTAATTTTTTTTTAAAAGAAGACATTGTGAAAAGGTGCCTAAATATCAATCCTTTTTTTTTTCAAAGAAAAAGTAAAGTTTATTGAAAGTTCACGTTTGCCATATGGGGTGCTAGGCCATTTCACGGTGCTCTTACAGAGCAAGTCTCTGCTAAGCTAGTCTATGTCGCTCTCACAAAGATGGAGGGAAGATGGGGTCTTATATTCAGAGGAATCTAGGGGTGTTTCAGAGGAGGATCCTGGGGAGGGTCTTCAGGAGAAGTCAATGAGGTCAGACTCCAGTAATGAGTTTGGGGAGGGACTTCAGGTGGTGTTAATGAGGTCAATGCAAGAGTGGATTGATATTTTGATAGACTCAAGGGTGGGAAGCAGATGGACAATGGAGGGCCAGGCTAGTAACAGATTTGGTCCCAGCCACAATGAAATACTTAGGACCTCTGCAAATGCCTCCTGAAGATTCAGTCAGACTTCTAAGAGATTTCCCAGAGTATGTACCTCAAAGATTCAAGGAGAGCTCAAAAGGGGAGGGGGGCGTCCCAGAGCCTACACCTCATCATTCCCCCCTCAAACAAATGGGACCCAAATTCCTTTGGGGTAAAGGGCAAAGGTCTCAGCTTCTATACGTGCTTCCTGCTGGCAAGGGGCGTGGAGCTGTTCCTGCCTCTCTGGATCCCGTTCAAGGGGGTCAGACTTCACATCCAGGGGGTCAGACTCTGGAACACACCTGATGCCAGGTCCAGTGGGCTGGAGAACTTGGGGCTTAAACCCTGGAGAAGACAAACCTGACAAAGAGGTTAAGCAAACAGACCGAAACAGGCACAAGAAAATTATAGCAAAAGAACAATTTCCCTGGTGGGAATTAAAGATGGCTATGGCAGGGCCAAAAGTCTGTCAGATATCCCTTTCCTTTCCAAGTTGCTCCATGGACATTTAGCACATGGAAAGCAATAGCAGCTTTTCAAAAAAAGGCAACAACTCCCAAAGCCTGTTCTCTCCTTCCATCATAGAGACTATTGGGTAAAGCTACAAAGTCTCAAAAGCTTTCACCTGTTCTAGGCCCCACTCTGGACAGAATGAGTCAGGGCCTTGAGTAGCCATTAATGGCTGCAGTCCCTCCAAGGCCTTGGGTTTAATTGGATATGGACCAAGGTAGGGGACACTTTAGGACCTAGGAGTCAAAAACAAATGCTGCCATGGCAGAAATAAGCTCACCCAGAAATTTCCTGATCCTAAACAATTGACTCAACTATCTCCCACACTCCTAAGGGAACATGGGGAGATCTGGGAGGCTTAACTAGAGAAAATTGGCTTCCCAATTTCACCAACAGGTTCCTCCCAACTCTCCCGAATTCTGCAAATTTGAGTTACTAGTCAGTCTGTCAGAGCCCTGCTCCACATGGCAGATATTATCCTGGGATCCACAAACTGGTTTTAAGATATTTCTGTAACCTTATTTCAATAAAATTGATTTCCTTTTGAATAGTATGTATTTCATCTTACGCATCTAAAAACATTGTTCTGAGAAGGGGTTCACAACTTTCTGTTGACCAGAAAGTTCAAGTTCACCATATGGGGTGCTAGGCCATTTCACGGTGCTCTTACAGAGCAAGTCTCTGCTAAGCTAGTCTATGGTGCTCTCACCTATCAATCGTTTTAATGTTAAATTTTGTATACTTCAATATCTGTGTTCTCTCAGATGATTGCTGCTTGTAAAGTCAAACCAAAAGTCTTGGACACAAAAGTGTGTTATTTTTGCCAGTAATATTCATTACCAACTTTCAGACTGAAAAGAACCATTGTCTTACCATAAGAGGTTTGACAGTTAAGAAATTAGATTTAGAGCTCAGCACTTGAGGTGGGATCCATTCAGTAACCCTGCCCTCTTTGGTTTGCCTCCAATAATTCATCTTGGTCACAATTGGTCGGGATGGGGAGGGAAAGCTTTTTTTTTTTTTTTTTTTTTTTTTAGGAGGGAAGGCAGGTCAATTAGGGTTAAGTGACTTGACTAAGGTAACACAGAAAGTGTGTTAAGTGTCTGAGGCTACATTTGAATTCAGGTCCTCCTGGCTCCAGGGTAGGTGCTCTATTCACTGCACCACCTAGCCACCCAGGAGGGAAAGCTTTTGCAAATTACCACTGTAAGTGGTAATTAATGCTTTTTGTTTGTTTGAAATGATAGTGTTTTATTTTGCTGTTGTACTAGAACCCTTTATTCTCACAAAGACAAATTCAGCATTGACAGTGGTAACATGTCTTTTCAAGGTAGAAAGATATTTTTGTAATATGCATCCTCTGAAGAAGATGGAGCAGGGTGCTTTTATGCTAAGGATTTTGTTTATTTGCTGTGTTCCTGTTCAATATGCAATCTTAGTGATGAAGCAGTTTTATCCCCAAAAGATACATATGTACTTGCTTAGTTTGGAAGGGAAATTTGCTTTTTTTTTGGGGGGGGGGGAGAGCATTTGGGGCTAAGTGACTTGCTCAAGGTCACACGGCTAGTTTTTTGTATTAAGTGTCTGAGGCCAGATTTGAACTCAGGTACTCCTGACTCCAGGGCCGGTGCTCTATTCACTGCGCCACCTAGCCGCCCCTGGAAGGGAAATTTGGAAGGAATCCATTTAAAATAGATTTCTATGGTCTCAGGAAAAATTCCCATTCTCAGTGTTTAGAGATACCTTTTGTTTGTGACTAATGGTAATGTATTTTATTTTACTGTATATAAGAAAATTTTTGTAGTGCCTTTATTTTTACTACAGGTGTAAGGATCTTCATGACTTTAAGAATTATGTAAACTTTTATATTCTAAAAAATTTAACAGATTTAGAAGGTTTTTCTCTTCATTCTTATAAACTTGGGGTTTATAGAATAGAATTTAATCACTTATATAGAACTAGTGCAGGAAAGGACCTCAGAAGTCTCCTAGACCAATGGGCCTCATTTTACAGATAAGGAAACTATCTCTGGAGTGGTTGTGACTTAACCCAGAGTCATACAAGAAGTGCCAGAGGTGGGATTTGAATTAAAGTTTTCTGATTCCAGAACCAGTGCACTTTCCACCTTACCTTATGAATAACTTTGCTATGTTTCTGTGCTTTAGATTTAGTTCTTAAGGGTTGAGGTGTTAGTTTTAAATTAATTCATAAGAAACAGAAACACTGTATTCAAACCTTGACCATCATGTAGGTTCACTTCATTTTACAATGTTTATATAGAGTTGTAGTGAAAATGATATGTGCATGGAGGGCAGGCAGGTACTTGACAGTGTTCTTGCACCCCAAACCCAGACTTCCAAATGACCATGGTACAACCATGGTACATATTATATTAAAGCATAGTTTTAGTAAGTATAATTGACTTAGCTAATATCCTGAACACATATTATATGGAATTTATAGTAATTGATTAATAAATGCTTTCAATGGTTAGAAAGAGGTAGGATTAATGTTATGAATAAAGGTTGTATTCATTTGATAACCATTTAGTATTGTGCTTTATGCTGGAGAAATATAAAACTTTAGGTAAAATTTATTCCTTTATGGTTCAGTAGTGGGATAAGACATGAAAACATGTAACTTATAATGCATAGTTTTATGCATGTGTGCCGGGTAAATGCACTATATATACAACTAGCCTAGTTGAAACAGTAAGTCACTTTCAGAGAGAAGCAGTTTGAGTGGGCAGAGGGAGGAGCTAGTCTAAGGAAACTTGTTTGTAGGGAGGCCTGACAAATAAGAATGCCTAAGATGTCCATGCTCCCTGGAGTATTGATGAGCAATACTTTGTTAAATATTACCTTCTGGTGTTATATGGGTTTAATTAATCCAGAAAACAGAAATAGATTCAGTTGTGCTTGAATCTGTAGGCTCATCTAGTGTCACTGACTCACATTAGATAGGGAGCTGATAAAGGTACAGGGAAGGTAAAAGGAGCTGAGATGGGAAGAGGATGGTTACTCAGTAGTAGGGAGCAGCTGAATATGTGGAATAGATTTTTTTTTTTTTTTTGCTTTTTGAAAGGGGGAAGGCATGGCAATTGGGGGTAAGTGACTTGCCCAAGGTCACATGGCCAGTAAGTGTTTAGTGTCCAAGTTCACATTTGAACTCAGGTCCTCCTGACTCCAGGGCCCATAGTCTATTCACTGTGCCACCTAGCCACCCCTGGAATAGATTATTGACTGGGGTCTAGTGCAGTGGTTTCAAAACTTCATGTAGTGATGGCCCTGCATTTTTACAAAAAAATTTTTTACTTCCTACCCCCTATACTTAAGATAATCTACCCTAATAATTTGTCTTATTTTATTCATATAAAATAAAGATTTTATAATAATACTATAGCTAACATATCATATTTTCAGGTTT
This sequence comes from Pseudocheirus occidentalis, assembly GCA_028646575.1. Classification (NCBI taxonomy): domain Eukaryota; kingdom Metazoa; phylum Chordata; class Mammalia; order Diprotodontia; family Pseudocheiridae; genus Pseudocheirus; species Pseudocheirus occidentalis. The sequence continues at coordinate 178,075,943 of CM053593.1, forward strand.
GCAAAGTGTTTTATATATATTGTCTCATTTGATCCTCACAGCAACCCTGTGAGGTAGGTGCTATTAATACCCCCATTTTAAAGATGAGGAAACTGAGGCTGAGCGAGGTTAAGTGACTTGCCCACCTATTTCTGAGACAGGATTTAAATTCAAGTCTTCCTAACTCTAAGTCCAGGAAACTCTCCACTGCTCTTCCTAGCTGTAGTTTTGTTTTGTATTTTTTACAAGTTTTCATGACAAGTCAAGCATATGATAAAAATAACCTAATTTGCACAGATTAATAAATATTCATAAAATACTTTAGAGTTTTTATATTTATATTCAAATGGATTTGTGGTCTCATCACATAGGAAATTGCCTTAAGTGATGTTGGTTACAAACCATCCATCCATACCTATTTGTCTTGTGTGGACCTTGTTTATCCATGTCCTTTCTTAAATTCGCTACAGGATGTCCACCTAGCATGTTGGGTTGGAGGCCTTCCTTGCTTTTTTTCTGACAACTGGATACCAAGAGAGCACACTCTGGCTTCCTGCTTTATCATTCGTTGCCTTACCACATTATCAACTTGTCTCTTTGTATCATGCGTCTATTTTTTTTTTCCGCTTTTTGGAGGGCAGTTGGGGTTAAGTGACTTGCCCAAAGTCATACGACTAGTAAGTTTGTCAAGTGTCTGAGGCTGGATGTGAATTCAGGTCCTCCTGACTCCAGGGCCGGTGCTCCATTCACTGCGCCACCTAGCTGCCCCTCGTGCATCTCTTTAATGAATTATATTTTATATCTATTCTGAAAGGGTATGGAGGGGCGTATGCCAAAAACAGGGGAAGAGAGGGAATTTTTATTATTACTAGGAAAAGTGTTCTAAAAACCAACAACTACTACCAGCCTATATACCTACCATCTCATCTGTACAAAATGTGAGAGGTTCTTTTTACATCCCAACTAAAATCCCATCATCTTTCTACAGGAAGTCTTTTACAGTTTTCTTAATTTTAATTCTTTCCCTTTTTAAAACTATTTCCTATCTGTTCTTTATATGGCTTGTTTATACATATTTATTTGCTTGCTATCACCTCCATTAGACTGTGAGCTCCTTGAGGGCTTTTTTGGGGGGGAGGGTGGGGTATCACCAGCAGTTAGCACAGTGTCTGGCGCATAGCAGGTTCTAAATAAATATTTATTGACTGAATGAGCCATCTATATACTAATCAGGGACATTGTTCATAGGTGACAGATGTAGGAAACAGACTTTGATATTTCTAACTTAGAAAAATAACCATCGTATCATTGTCATGGTGGGGGGCTGATAAGTGCAGTTTCTCAAAGAATGATGTCATTGATGATACTGAGACTTGTGATTCTTTTTTAAACTACTAATTGGGAACAATAAAAACCTCTTTCCTAGAAATAAAACTTTTAAGATTTTGTGATATTTTGTTTGACAAACCAGAGAATTCTTACATAGCTAAATTATAATAAAGTTTTCACATTTAGATTTTTTTTTCAACGTACTATCTGGACAAAATAACCATTCTTTCTGAAATGAAGTAAGACTAGATATGTTATATTTGTCCATGGCAAATGATCTCCTTATTTATTATATTTAGAATTATTTAGGTCTTCAAAGCAAAACATACATTGCTTCTGTAGATGAATGAGGTGATTTAAGTCTTTATTTTCTTCTATTTCATTTATAAAGAAGGTATTTTTAAAATTAGGAAAGATATTAAATATTATTTTATAAATTTATTACCCAGAGAGCCAACTTTCTTTTTGAAATAAATTTAGTAACTCTTTTTGTATCCTAAATGAATTGGAGGACTTTGTATTGATTTATTTGTAGTACCCAGTTAAGAAAATTTTTACCCTATATGCAAATTTTATGAGAAACTTTGTTATAAAATGAATTTGTTTCATCTTTATTACTGTAATCAAGAAAAATGGCATAGCTTTACCTCAACCATCCTTTGGAGTACTTGAGTTGTGTATTTTTTACAGTAATGTAGAAATCCCCTGTGCTCTGCTACTATATTGTCACACAGTTTTGCAAAGAATCTTCCTTTTAATGTAGGGGTTCTTAAACTTTTTTGTATCATTGGTCCCTTGGCAGACTGATGGACCCCTTCTCAGAATAATATTTTTGTTTGTTTGTTTGTTTTGCTTTTTAAGGAGGGCAATTGGGGTTAAGTGACTTGCCCAAGGTCACATGGCTAGTTTTTTTTGTGTGTGTGTGTGTGTGTGTGTGTGTGTGTGTTAAGTGTCTGAGGCCGGATTTGAACTCAGGTCCTCCTGACTCCAGGGCCAGTGCTCTACTCACTGCGCCACCTAGCCGCCCCCAGAATAATATTTTTGAGTGTGTTAGATAAAACATAACATTATAAAGGAAGCCAGTTTTATTGCAGTGTAGTTGTGTATGTGTGTGTTTATAGTTGATAGTTAAGATGGTTAAGAAACCATCTTTTAATTTTTTAAAATAAATTTGATAATCAAGTTTATCAATAAAATTTGAGACTCCATGTAGTATTTCTTGATACAAGTTATTGCAAAGTGTGCATTATATCCAAATTGTGTGAAAGTATATCCAAATTGCATGAAGCATCATATTATTAACTAGTACTTGTGGGTTTTCATTTTTTCCTGACATTTGTCATTGCCAATTATAATAGAGTAGATTTCAATTTTCCCATATTATGTTTTTTCATACTATTGTACTTTGTTAAAATTTTATCAATTATATTGATAGTATTTCTTGTTGTGGCATTGCCATTAATAATTGCAACGTAAAAATCTTCCCCAGTATGAGTTTCAGCAATATGTAACATAGGGAATCAAATGAGCATCTTAACTACATCTGTTTCTCGACAACTTGATGCACAAAATGGGAAGATTTAGTATTTCATTTAATTGATGGTAGAGGTCTTTAGACATATAGCCAATTCTTCCTGATATTACCAAAAATGAAACCATTGACATTTTCTTTGCATATGATTCACCAGCATTATTTTGTTGATATTGATGGCTGTAGTTGGTACCAATATTTCTTGTGTCTGATGAGGCTTTTTTTTTTTTTCAATTTTCAAGGAGGAAGGAAGGTAGGGCAATTGGGGTTAAGTGATTTACCCAGGATCATATAGCTAGTTTTGTGTTAAATGTCTGAGTTCAAATTTGAGCTCAGGTCCTCCTGACTCCAGGGCCAGTGCTCTATTCAATGGGCCACCTTGCTGCCCCCTAATGAGGCTTTTACATTTAGAACTTCTGTAAGCAATCTTTTATTGCATGCAACCAGTCCTTCTTATGTTACATAATTTTTAAAAAGTTGATTTTTCGCTTATTTAAGACATTTTTCTGTAGAAAAATTCTTAACTTGTCTGTGTTCTTCATGTACATTTTTGTGATGTCGTTTCTTTTTATTAGGATTCATACTAAAACATTCATGCAAAGTACACAGAAGTCTTAACATCAGTAACAGTGTTTGTAAATCCAACTGATATACTGTATCATATTTTTTGGTTTGGGTTTTTATTTGTTTCTGTATTTCTTCTATTCAGAATGTCTTTTATACTAGTTTCAGCTGCTCTAGAAGTGCATTTTTTAATTTAACCTATTTGTGTATTTATGTATCACAAAGGGATTTTATTTCACTTAAAAAATAAAGAAAAAAATTAAGAATTTAAATGTTGAAAAATTCTGGCTATGATAATTGTTTTTGAATTATTTTAATTCAATGTTATTTAGTGTAATTTTAATGTAATTTAATGTGAAGTGAAACCTTCACATTCAAATACAGTAAAGCAGAACAATAACAGCTCATTTGTGTTATGAATCTATGCCAAATCACAGTTATGGTGGCAGATCTCACCCATCTTGAGATTCAGCATGTGCTAACTCAGATCTGATCTTGTTTGAACATATCATATGCTGCTGAAATCTTGGCCACTTGGTATAAATTACAGTAAAACTCATTTTGTTGACTGATTTAAAACATCATTGAAAATCAGAACCTTTTATTGTGGGAGTTGTATAAGAAAATATCCAATAATTTTGGCTATTTATCTTCACACAGTTCTTCTCTTACCCCTTTGGGGATGGGAGTTACTTTTTAAATTGCTTCTTTTATTTTTTTTTCTCCTAAACTTAGGAAACACCAAATAAAATGGGCATTTCAGCACTTAAAGATTTTGTGTGTATGTGTCTGTGTGTGTGTGTGTGTGTGTATGGATAGATCACATAAGAGAATTGCCTATAAACCTGCAGAGCTCTAGTATGTGCAACTTTCTTTTAAATATGTAATAAATTCAGCATCTTAACTTTCAAATCTATTTTACTTATCTTTGACTTTCTGATCTTCTGTTCTCTTCTTCACCTTTAAGAAATGTCAGTGACCTTTCCTTTTTCTTTCATTATTTTTATTTGTTTCCTATCTTATCCATCCTCTTACCCATCTACAGTTGAAAAAGGGGAAAAAAGAACAACTAAATCCATGTAACAAATTTGCCTCATCAAACAAAAACAAAAGTCTACATTGGCCACAATTAAAAATACAGGTATGTCTCATCCTGCTCCTTGATCATCACCTCTCTAGGTCAAAGATAGCTAGCATGCTTCATTATCTGTCTTTTGAAATGAGGTTGTAAGGTATAGGAACACTATAGGAAGGTAGAGATGAGCCAGGTTATGAAAGACTTTAAAAAGCCAGAGTATTTTATATTTGATCCTGGAGGTGATAGGGAGCCATTGGAGTTTATTTAATATAAGAGATTGACATGGTCAGGTCTGTCATTTGTCAGAGAGTCCCCAGAACTTGTTAGTTGGAATTGCACAATTTTCCAGAAACACTGGACCCAGAATATGCAGTGGCTGGGTCAAGGATAAAGCCCCTCACCCCCGGGGACATAATTTGTTGTTTATACCTCAACCTGGACTCCCTGTGTGTCTTTGGGAGTCAAGATAGTCACCAGTCAGTCTTCAATAGTCTGGGAAATTTCTTGTGCAGCTGGGACCTTTGTAGATAGATAAGCAGACCATCATATCTTCATAGTCTAGCAGTTCCCAAGGGGAAAAAAATGCTGCTTTTGCCATCTTACTTATTCATGATTTCTCCTCCCCTGCCACTCCCATTTAGGTGCAGATTTCTGTTTCACTTCCTTTCTGTCACAATTTCATAAATATGCAAGCTTCTGTTTAAATTCCATATATGTGTTAATTTCTCTTGTAATAAATCCAGTTGCAATGTAATGTCTCCTGGACTTGTGGTTTTTGGTTGATAGCTTTAGGAAGATCAAGTTTACAGCAGTAGTGGGGAAGTAAAGAACAGGCGGAGGTTGAGGGAAAATGATATTTTAATCCATGAAGGTTGATAAGATCACCCAGAGAAGAGGATCCAGTATAGAACCTCAGAAGGACACCCAGGGTTAATGAAGGAGACTGGGATGCAAATCCAGCCAAAACAAAAAACCTAAGGAATAGTCAGGTAGGAAGAGAACCAAGATAGAGCAGAAACATAGAAGAAAATAGTCTTAAGGAGAAAAAGGTACTAGCAGTATGAAAGTCTACTGAGTGGTCAAGAATCATGTGGATTGATGAAAAGCCATTAGATTTGGCAATTTAGAGATCATTGCTAACTTTGGAGAGATTAGTTTTGGTGGAATGATGAGATTGGAAGCCATACTGAAGAAAATTAAGAAGAAAGTGAGGAAAGAAAGTGGTAGCACCTGTTGTAAATGGCCTTCCTATGGATTTTAGCCAGGCAGAAAAGAAGAAAGGAAGGCAAGGAGGAAAGCACCTACTATTTGCCAGGCACTGTGCTTTACAGATATCATCTATGTCATCTAGTCCTCACAACAACCCTGGGAGGTGGGTGCTTGTGTGTGTGTGTGTGTGTGTGTGTGTGTGTGTGTGTGTGTGTGTGTGTGTGTGTGTGTGTGTACACATTTATATATTATATGTTTATATAAAAAATTTTATAACTTGGTAAGAGGTTAAGTGACTTGCCCAAACACAGCTTCTGAATGTCTAAGGCTGGATTTGAACTTTACATTCTGACTCCTGGCCCAGCACTCTGTCTCCTGTATCATAGCTGCTTCGAAAGGGAGGAGACATATAGTATGATAGTGGTTATAGACCAGTCTGGTAAGGGGTATGTGAAAGTGGTGACCAAGACAAGACATAGGCATGTTTTTTTTTTAATTTTAATTTATTTTCTTGGTTACATCATTCATTTCCACAAGGTTTTGAGTTACAGATTTTCTCCCCTTTTT
>CM053593.1:178083579-178112325 GCA_028646575.1 Pseudocheirus occidentalis
TTCCCTCCATCACCCCCCCCCTCTCATTCCCCTTCCCCCTATTCTCCTGTGTGGCAAGATACTCAGTTTAGAGTTTATGTCTTTCCTTCCCTAAGCCAAATTCAATGAGAGTAAATGAAAGTAAAGTTGTAACAGTTATCCCTTCATAGGCATGTTTTTTAAGGCAGCAGGAAAGCAGCCAGAATAAAACAGGGACTAGATCATAGAGGGCCCTTGGATATTAGAAGTTTGGAATTTGTCCCCTTGGCTTTGGGGGGCCCATTGAAAATTACCGTGGGTGAGAGGATGGGGGAGAGAATGATAGTGAAGAAGATTGACATATTGCCAATGTTTAGAATTTATTGGAGATAGGGAAAACAATAAGTAGACTATTAATAGTGTATAGGACATGAGGTAATACGGGCCTGAATTATAGTGACTAATGGTAGAGAGGAAAATGGTGGAATCAAGAAGTATGGAGAAAGACTCTGAATTAAAGAAACATTAAAGAAAATGAGCATTTTATTTTTTTACATTATAACAGAAGATTGTACGTGAAACTCCAGATTTTAAATTAAATGTGTGAATACTGCCTTAGTTGTCTTTCTGACCTTTTCTTTTCTGTACATTTTTTAAAAATGCCTTAGTGCTCCTCTTTGGTGTTTTTTTTTTTTTTTTTGTTACCCTGTCCTGATTCCCCTCTCTCTTTACCATTCAGAATGAGGAGAAAAATCTCAAATCTTTGTAACAAATGTGCATTGTCAGGCAAAACAAATTTCTATATTGTCTGCGTCCAAAAATGTATGTCTTACTGATGGTAACATGTTTTATTGTAACTCCTTGGTGATTATGGTTACTCAGAATTTTGTAAATTGCTCTTCCAGTTTTGCTTAAGCTCATGGCGAGTCTTTAACAAGTTTCTCAGATGCCATTTATTTAATCATTTCTTACAGCACATTAATATTTGATTATACTCACATAATATCTACTCTTTAGTCATTCATGGGTAAATTGTATGGGTATATCCAGTTGATGGACATTTTAGTTTCCAGACCTTGGTCACCAATAAAAGAACTGCTATAAATATTTTTGTATGTATATGTCCCTTTCTTCTCTCCTTAATTTTTGGGGATATAAATCCATAATGGTTTTGCTATATCAAATGGTATATGCACGGTTTAGTGACTTTTGGGGCACGGCCCCACATTGTTTTCCAGAAACCTGACCAGTTCATCAGCAAGCTTGTATTAGTCTGTGTCAGTTTTCCTCACAACTTTTAACAGTTGTCATTTTCTTATCTTTGCTTATGTCATAGGTGAGAGGTGGAATTTCACAAATATTAGTTTTCTAGAACATTTTTCTTCTCATTGTTGATTGCATAGATTTCTTCCTTTGAAAACTAGTTGTTAATATTCTTTGTCTATTGGAGAATGTTTTTTGTTTCGATAAATTTGAATCAGTTCTTTATGTGTCTTGGATAAGACCTTTATCAAAGAAATTTGCCTCATATTTTGTTCCCTAGTTAATCGTTTCCTTTCTGAATTTAACTGCTTGAGTTGTACAAAAATTTATAAACTAGGGGTGGCTAGGTGGCACAGTGAATAGAGCACCAGCCCTTGAGTCAGAAACACCTGAGTTCAAATGTGGCCTCAGACACTTGACACACTAGATGTGTGACTCTGGGCAAGTCATTTAACCCCAATTGCCCTCCAAAAAGCAAAAAAAGAGCAGAAACTTATAAACTTTATGTAATCAAAGTTGCCCATTTGATTTTCTGTAATGCTCTCTATTCTTTGTTTGGTCATGAATTCTTCCTTTATCCATAGATCTGAAAGGTAATTTCTTCACTCCTCTTATTTGTTTATTATGTAAACCTTTTTGGTGTTTTTTAAACACCAAATCATTTATTTTTAGTTTACAGCATTCAATTCCACAAGCTTTCAAGTTTTAAATTTTCTCCTCCTCTCTCCTCTCCCTCCTCCCCAAGATGGCATGCAATCTGATATAGGCTTGACATATACATTCGCATTAAACATTTTCACATTAGTCATGTTGTAAGGAAGAATTATAACCAATGGAATGAAACGTGAGAAAGAAGAAACAAAACAAAAAAGAGAGCAAATAATATGCTTTCAATGTGCATTCCAACTCTATAATTCTTTCTCTAGATGTGGATGGCATTTTCCATTATGAGCCTTTTGGAATTTAGAACCTTGCATTGCTGAGAAGAGCTAAGTCTTTCAAAGTTAGTCATCACATAGTGCGACTTACATAACCATTTAAGATTTATATCATTTATCTGTTTGGAGCTTATCTTGGTATGTGGTATAAGATGCTGAATGATACATAATTTCTCCCAGACTGCCATCTATTTAGTTTTTATTGAATAGTGAATATTTCTCTTGGTTTCTTGAATCTTCAGGTTTATCTATTAGGCTACTAGATTCATTTGGGTCTCTTTGTTGTGTAGTATATCCAGTTTATTTTCTGATTATCTTATCTATTTTTAACCAATACCAAATTGTTTCAGTAATTACTAATTTGTAATAAATTTGACATCTAGTACTACTAGGTCTCCTTCTTGGCCACTTTGTATTATATCTGCACTTCAGATTTTTGTTCTTTTGTTCCTCCACATAAAGTTTGTTCCTATTTTTCCCAGTTATATAAAGCAATCCCTTGGTAGTTTTATTGGTATGACCCTCAATGAGTAAATTAATTCATGTAATATTGACATTTTATTACATTTGCTTATCCTACCCATGAGCACTTACTGTTTCTCCAATTATTTGGTTCTATTTCCTGTGAAAATGTTTTGTAGTTGTATTCATATGATTCCTGTGTATGTCTCAATTTCAAATAGCATGTATTTATTAAACACCTACTATGTACCAGGTACTGTATTTGGTTCTGGGGATACAAGTTGAAAGAATGAAACAATCTCCCTTAATTGTAAGCTAACATTCTAATGGGATAGATAATAAATACACATAAAAACACATGTAGCACAGCTATAACTAGCAGTTGAGGGGATCAGGAAAAACTTCTTATAGCTGAATATTAAAGGAAGAAAAGGGGAGAGTATGGAGGGAGGGGCGTCTAGATTTGGGGAAATGGTCAGTGCAAAGACAAGGAGACAGAAGATGGAGTGTCTTGAGTGAAGAACAAAGAAAAGGCCATTTTGGTTGGATATCAGTGTGGGAAAGACAGTAATGTCCAATGAGTCTAGAAAGATAAATTGGATCTAGTTGCATAGGACTTTTAAAGCTAAATGTGAGTTTATATTTTATCTAGGAGGCAGTGGGAAGTCAATGAATTGAGGCTTTGTTGAGTTACATCGTCATATTTGTACTTAAGGAAATTTAGTTTGACAGCAGTGTGTAGTATTGAATGAAGTGAGAAGAGATTTAAAGTAGAATGACCAGTCAGGTCTTGCAATAACCTAGATGAAAGATCATGAGGACCTGAACTAAGGTTTGTAACTCTGTGAGTAGAGAAAGGGGAGTAGATTTGAGATATTATTAATGAATAGTCAAAGGATATGAACAGGCAGTTTTCAGAGGAAGAAATTAAAACTACATGAAAAAATGCTTTAAATCACTTTTTTTGTTTGTTTCTTGTTATTTTGCCTTTTTTTGAAGGGTTAAGTGACTTGTTCAAGGTCACATGGCTAATTTTGTGTTAAGTGTCTGAGGTTGGATTTGAACTCAGTTCCTCTTGACTCCAGGACTGGTGCTCTATTCACTGTGCCACCTAGCCGCCCCTCTAAATCACTGTTGATTAGAGAAATGCAAATTAAAACAAATAAAAGTATTACCTCATACCTATCAGATTGGCTAATACAACAGAAAAGGAAAATTATAAATGTTGGAGAGGATGTGCGAAAATTAGAACACTAATACATTATTGATGGAATTGTGAACTAATACCGCCATTCTAGAGAGAGGAATTTGGAACTATGTTCAAAGGGCTATAAAACTGCGCATAGGCTTTGATCCAACAATACTAATTCTAGATCCCAAAGAGATGATGAAAAAAGGGAGAAGGACCCACATGTATAAAAATATTTACAGCAACTCTTTTTTTTGTGGTGTCAAAGAACTGGAAATTGAGGGGTGACCATCAGTTGGGAAATGGCTGAACAAGCTGTCATATATGAACGTAGTAGAACACTGTTATGCTTTAAGAAATGATGAACAGATAGATGTCAGAAAAATCTAGGAAGAATTAAAACATGAACTGATGCTTAGTGAAGTGAGCAGAACCAGAACATTATTCACAACAGCAACAGCATTGTGTGATGATTAACTATGGCAGACTTAACTCTTCTCAGCACTACAGTGACCCAAGACAGTTCCAAAAGACTCAGTGATGGAAAATTCTAACCATATCCAGAGAAATCATTGTAGAGTCTGAATGCAGATCAAAGCATAACTATTTTCATTTTCTTTGTTTTTTTTCTTTTTCATGGTTTTGCCCTTTTGTTCTGATTCTTCTTTCACAACATGACTAATATGAAAATATGTTTAACATGATTGTACATGTATGACCTATATCAGATTGCTTGTCTTCTTGGGGAGGGAGGGAGAGAAATTTGGAACTCAAAATTTTACGAAAATGAATGTTGAAAACTATCTTTACATGTAATTGGTAAAAAATAAAATGCTATTAAGGAAAAGAAAGAATTAGAAAACTGACAACAAACACGAACATTTCCTTGATTTAAAAAAACCAAAGATCAGAGATATTGTGAAGGTAGATGGCAGGATTTGGCATTGTTTGAATATATGGGCTTTGGAAAAGTGAGTAGTCCTGAATCATGGCTAAGTTTGTTGCACATGTGGAAGTCACTGGAAGGATGGTGATGCCATAGACAGAAATAGGAAAATTTGGAAGAGGGGAGATTTTAGGAGGAGAGGTAATGAGTTCAATTTTAAGTATGTTTAATACGTCTCAGGGATCATCTAGTTTGAAATGCCCAATAGGCATTTGGTTATACAGGACTGAAACTTTGGGGGTGAGAATGGGGCCCAATATATCGATCTTGGAGTCATTAGCTTAGAAGTAATAAATCTGTGGGACTTGAGGTTATCACGATTGTACAGAAGGTGAAGAACACAGGGCCCAGGACAGAACCTTCGGGGACACCCAGAGTTATGGGGTATGATAATAATAAAGAGCCAGCAAAATAGACTGAGAAGGAATGCTCAAGTAGAAGAACCAGTAGAGTAATGTCATGAAAACCCAGTGAAGAATGATTATCATGGAGGGGAGAGTGTTAATATAATATAATATAGATTGAGAAGGATTAGGAATGAGAAAAAACCTTCAGATTTGGAACCTAAAAAGTGATTGGTAACTGTGGAGAGAATAGTTTCCATTGAATGATGAGGAGTGAGTGAAAGGAGAGGAAGTAGAGGCTTTACAAAAAATAACTCCTCCCCACCCCCCAAAGGAAGATTTAGACAGAGTTGTATTGGGACATGTGTAGGGTTGGATTGAGGGGCATGCAAAATTATAAGAAAGGGAGCAGAGGACAATTTTCTCCTTAATAGCCTCTGAGAAATTCTTACAGGGAATAGAGACATTAGCAGCAGCAGAAGAAAGAATCATAAAAGGTGTCAAATGGGGGCAGATGCTCACAGTCCTCAAGGCATGTTGCACAGGGAGCTAGACTAGGTCTGAGTTTATTCCTTCCTTGGGAAGTTCATCTCTGGCTGGCTTCTCTAGTTGGTGTCTTGCCTGATTCTGGATCTGTGTTCAGCCTTGGGTATTCTTGATTGGAGTGGCCTTATTGTTCTTTTCCATTGTTCTTTTCCCCAAGGGCTGATGGAAAGGAGAGGATGTATGTAGTGTTGGAGAGTGTACCCTGAATAGGGTGAATTTAGATCTGGTTTCTTTCTGGGCCTGCCAGATGCACATGGTCCTACTTTTTTCCTTCAGATCTAGAGCTAGTAAGACTAGTAGAGGGGGAAGAGGGGCTTGTTGGTAGGTTGATAGATTCTGAGGCATTTTATACATTCTGTGTTTGTCTTAAGTAGAATTTCTCCTTTTGTTTTTTTACCTGCTGGAACTTGTTGGCAATATTTAAAAAATACTAAAGATTTATAAAAGTGGATATATTTTGTGTCCTGCAATTTTGCTGAAGTAATATTTTCAGTCATTTTATTTGATTCTCCAAATCATATTGTCTCCAGAAAGCAATGTAATTTTGTTTCCTTTCTGCATCTGCTTGTTTATTTTTTTATTGCTATAGCTGTTATTTATAGTATTATCATATATATATGTGTGTATGTATATACACACACACACACACACACACACACACACACACATAGTAGTGGTGATAATGGACATCTTTGCTTTACTCTTAATCTTACTGGAAAGCCTCTGCATTATCACTGTTGCATATAATGCTGATTCTTGATTTCAAATAGATACTGTTTTCCTTATAAAGGAAAGGTTCTTATATTCCTGTGTTTTCTAGTGTTTTTAAAAACAGAAATCAATAATTTGTCAGAACCTTTATCTGCATCTATAGATGCAATTATTTTTATTACTATTGATATGGTTTAGTATGTTTATATATTGGACCAACTCTGCATTTCTGGTAAAAGTCCAACCTGGTCGTGGCATACAATCTTTGTGCTATGTTACTGTCATTTCTTTGCTATTTTATTTAAAAATTTGAATCAATGTTCATTAGGGATATTCGTCTTTAGTTTTCTTTCTCTATTTTGACTTCCTTGTTTAGGTGTTTATAATATAGAAGAAATTTGTTTGGGTCCCTTTTCCTGTTATTGTGAAGTTAATGTAAATTGGAATTGGTCATTCTTTGAATATTTGATAGAATTTGCTTTTATATTCATCTGGTCCTGAGTTTTTTTTTCTTTGATAGTTATGGCTCATTCATTTTCTTTTTCCAAGATTGGGTTATTTAAATTCTCTCATTTCTTATTTTGTTAATATGGGCATATAATGTTTTTCTAACTTCATTTCATTTAAGTTGACAGTTTTGTTGGCATATACTTGAGTAAATAGTTTTCCTTAATTTCCTTTGTTTCTTCATTTCTTATGTAATTAAAAAAAGTTTTTATACTAGTAATTTGATCTTTCTCTTTCCTTTATTTAATCAAATTAGTTAATATATCTATTTTATTCTTTTTTTCCTCTGGGGAAAAAAAGCTCCTGGTTGTTTTAACTGTCAGTTTTATTAATATCTCCTTTAATTTTCAGAATTTCTATTTTAGTGTTGATTAGGTTTTTTTAAAAAATTGTTAATATTTTAGCTGGATGCCCAATTCATTGATCTGTTCTTTCTCTCTTTTATTGATGAAAGTGTTTAGAGATATGAATTTTCCGCTAAGGACTGCTTTGGCTGCATCCCAAAAATTTTGGTATGTTTTCTCATTGTTGTCATTATCTTTGATGAAACTATTTATTGTTTCTATGATTTGTTCTTTTATCCAAACATTCTTTAAGATAAGTTATTTAGTTTCCATATGATTTGAACCCTTTCCTCAGTGGCCCTTGAGTATAATTTTTATTGTGTTGAGGACAGCAAAGGATGTATTTAATATTTTTGCATATGCTTGTAAGAGTACATGGTTTTTTTTTTTGTAAAATTGCCATGTATAGGTGGAAAAAATTGTGTATATGTGTGTATGTGTATGTATACCTTTCTGTTTCTACTCAGCCATTGCCAGAAATCCATCATATCTGACTTTTCAAAAATTCTTTACATGTCCTTAGCTTGTTTATTTATTTTTTATTTGTCTTGTTCTGAAAGGGATACATTTAGGTCCTCCACCAGTATAGTTTTCCTTTCTAATTCTTCCCATAACTCACTTTTAGCATTTAGATGATGTGGTTTACACACACACACACACACACACACACACACACACACAAATACATCATTTCTATTAATTCACAGCCTATGATACCTTTCAACATAATATAGTTTCCATGTTTACTTCTTTTAGTCATCTTTTTTTGTCTAAAATTATCATTATTAGCTCTGCTTTTTAAAATTCAACTGAAGCATAATAGATTTTAATCCAGCTTCTTATTTTACCTCTGCATGAATCTTTATATTTCAGGTATGTTCCTTGTAAATAATGTATTCAAAACATCCTGTTATCTTCTACCATTTTATGGGTGAGTTCATCTCATTCGTACTTAGAGTTATAATTATTCTTTATTTCCCTCCATCCTATTTTCTTATATATATTTTCTCTCTCTTTGATTTCCCTCACCTTTTACAATGGTGACAAGAAAAATGTGCTCTGTTCTTGAAGCAGTTTTCTTCCTTTTCCCTGATCTCTTTAACTCTTCCACCACTACACATACGCACAAGCACACAGACATGTTTTCCCCACCCCCTATCCCCAGCCTTTTAAAGTTCTTAGTTTTTCTTTTCCTTTAAACTCTTCTTTCTGATCTACTTCCTTAGGAGTTTGTCTTGTTTATGATTGATCCGTTCCTGAATCTATCCTTTTTTTAAATTTAATTCTCCCTTTCCCCCTTATCTTAGTACCCTGGTCAGTTGAATGTATTTTTCTGGTAAATGTTTTTTCTGTTCTGTTTTCCTTTGACCAATTCAAATGAAAGTGCCATTCAAGTGATACCCATTGCAGCTACCTATTCCTTGTATAGTATAGTCTTCTACTTTTAAAACTGGGATTATATGAGGTAATAAATTCCCTCATCCTTACTTTGCTAATGAATTTCTTTTCCCTACGCTTTTCTTTCTTAAAATCATTAAAACAAAGAAAAATTCAGGCCCTCTCTTATCATGATTTTAAGGTTCTGAGGGAACCTTAAAATCATGATAAGAGTATTATTTCCTCTTCTTGGAAAGTAAACATTTCATCTTTGTGTAGTCTTTTTCTGCTTGATCATATTTCAGAGTTTCTGTGTGGCACTGATCCTACCAGGAAGTCTTCTATTTCATTAAAATACATTTTCTCCCCCTTGAAGGATTTTACTCAGTTTTCATATGTTAAGTTATTCTTGACTATAGACCTATTTCCTTTGCCTTTTGGATGATCATGATCCAAACTCTTCACTTTTTTATAATGGTAACTGTCAAGTTTTGTGTGATCCTGACTGTGACTTCTCAGTACTTGAATTCTTTCTCTCTGACTACTTAAGAGTATTTTTGCTTTGACATGGAAACTCTGAATTTGGGTTATGACATTTTTGGGAGTTTTAATTTTAGAGTTTCTTTTAGGAGGTGATTTGTGAATTCTTGTTTTCATTTTGCTTTCTTCTTGTAATAGATCTGTGTGATTTTCTAAATCACATATGATCCTGACCCTTTGGTACTTGAATACTTTTTTCTGGTTGTTTGCAGTATTTTTTTTTTCTTTGATCTGAAAGCCCTGTGTTTTGCCTCTACTGTTTCTAAGAATTTTTATTTTATTTCTTTCATGAAATGTTTTTTATTTCTATTTTGCCCTCTGGTTCTTAAAGACATCGACAGCTTTCTTTCTTATTTCTTTAAATAAGATGTTTAGACTATTTAGACTTGACTTTTAGGTTAGCAGTTTAAAAAAAAATCAAGTTAACAATCCACAGATTGTTAAATAATCTCTCTTTGATGTTTTCCAAGTTGGTTATTTTTTTGACATGAGATACCTTATACTTACTGTCTTGGCATTGTTTTAATTTTTTAACTCTTGGAATCATTGGTTCATTCTAATTTTCAAGAAATCTGTTTGCTTGGGAAAGATTTTTATGCCTCTTACGCCAAACTGTTAATTCTCTTTCCAACTTTTCCCCATAGCTTTCATTTCTTTTTTTTTCTTTTTTCTTTTTTTTTTTTTTTACTTTTTTCACCCTCTGGTGCTCTCATTTTCTACTTCGTTCCTATAGTGCTTTCATATAAGTTTTAAAGTAATTTTTAGTTCAAACACCCGCTTACTCAACCCCCCCCTTATTTAAACCCCCAACTCTTGCTTTATCTCTTCAGTAATTCTAGTTGAAATTATAATCCAGGATGTATTTTTCTTTGAGATTTTGCTTAAACATATTTTGGAGTCATTCTCTTCATCTGCATTTATTTGTATCTTCAGCAACTATCACCATAATCACATAATTTAAAAAAAAAACACCAAAACTTTTTTTTTAACGTCACTTATTCTTCCAGCCTTACTTTCCAGCTTGGGTTCAGGCTTAGTATACTGAGTTGCCTGGAGGGGATATCAGGGGCTTTCGTTGGGCCTCATTTGTCTTCTCTGGAGTCCTTCTGACCATTTCTTGGAGTATTCTGTTCTTCAAGCATCTCAGGGACATCTTGGACTGGCAACTCAAGTCTTCAGTATACCTTAAGTAGTGTCTGTTTTAGGCTGACTTTTTGCTCTGAACTCTGTAAACTCTTCATCCTGGTTTGGATATTGGAGATACAGTTTGTGCCTTTTGGAGCGCCAGTAGACACTATGAGGTAACAGGGAAGTTCTATAGACTCTTCCTTAGGCTGATCTCCCTTCCTTGGCAACTCAGTTGCTTGCTGCAGTTCCAAGAGCTGTAGGCTGGACTGGGGACCCTACTTTGCATTCAGTGCCACACAACTGCTGCTAGTTGTGTTCTTGCGCCTTTTCTAGTACTCTGCCTCAGACCAGGTCTGAGGTCCTAGTCATTTCTCCTAGCCACAATTTCACTTCTCTTTTCTTGTTGGATCTGACACTCAACCCTGGGAGCTGATTAGCATAGCTGCTGGATATCACTTGTTGAGCTCCCTGAACAGTATATAGAATTGGTACCTTGATCTGTACCCACTTCTCCCTATCTTTCTGTAAAACACATTTACAGAAGGAACTCAGTCCCTGGACTGCTAGAAGGCTTTGTACTGGGCATTTCTAGCTATTTCTCTAGGCTAACCTGTCCTAGAAAAATGACTGACTAGTTTTTTCTTGGATTTCCCATTTGCTACTTTGCTGTTTTTGCTTTTTGGAATGGTTGTAGAGGAGAGCTGAATTGTATTGTTTTCTCTTACTGTACCATCTTTGCCAGTCTCCCCTTTACCAGATGGTTTTTGTTAAATAATGAGTTCTTATCCTAGAGTCTTTTCATTTTATAAAGCACTATATTACTGTGAATTTGTGGGTCTTGGCATATAACTAGATATAAAGATATTTTGCTACGATTTGAAGCTGGAATTCAATTTCCTTATAATATATGCCCTTTAAGGGCAGAATGTGCTTTCTTTTATATTTGTATCTGTAGTGCTTTGTATCATGTCGGACATATAAAAAGTACTTATTTAAATGCATGATTATCAATTTATGCTATTGGAAAAATTATAAAATCATTCACAGGAATAGAAGAAACTAGTTCAGAGAAAAATATGATGGCAGAATATCCACATGGAAATGCCTAATAGACAATTGGAGATGATGAACTGGTACTTATGAAAGATACTAGAGATGAAAATTTGAAAGTGTTCTGTATAGAGTTAAATTAAAGCTGTCATGTACCTTAGAGATCATCCAGTACAATCCTTTTATTTTATAGCTCAGGAAACTCCAGGGAAATTAAGTGACTTAGCCAAAGCTCACAAAGAGAGTCACAACTTGAACACAGATCCTTTGATTAGAAATCCAGCATTCTTTCTCTTATAAGAGGTATTGAAGCCATGAATGTAGGAATACAGAAAAAATAGGAACATTGAGGACTGAGTCTTGGGGTATGTCCAGATGAAGAACAGGGAGGAGTAATCTTAAGTAAAGGTGGGAGGAGAACCTGCAGTGTAATATATCAAGAGACAAAGGAAGAAAAAGGTTTTTGTTCATTTATTAGTGGGGAGTGGGCTAGGAGGATAGTAGGGTTGAGTGATTTCTTGTAATTGGACATGAAATACAATTTTTAAGTTTTTTTTTATTTTTTTGCTTTTTGGAGGGCAATTGGGGTTAAGTGACTTGCCCAAAGTCACATGGCTAGTAAGTGTGTCAAGTGTCTGAGGCCAGATTTGAACTCAGGTCCTCCTGACTCCAGGGCTGGTGCTCTATTCACCACGCCATCTAGATGCCCCATAAAATATAATTAATAATTTATGGAGTGGGCCGGTATGATATAGTGGGGGAAAAAAATGCTGGGTGTAAGAGTTAAAGGGCCTGGGTAGAAATTTGATGTCAGCTGCTAGCTTGTGTGACCTGGTCTAAGTCATTGAATGTTTCTGGGCCTCAGTTTTTTCATCTATCAAATGAAGGGGGTCGAACTGAATGGCTCTTTTTTGGTCTATACTGATTTAAAATCATTAGTTAGAGATGGAAGGGATCCATTGGTCCCAACACTCATTTTACAGATAAGGAAAATCATCTCAGTTGCTCAAGGTTTGCCACACAGTGGCAAAGTCAGGCTTCTAATTTGGGTCTTTTAAATCTAGCTTTCTTGTTATATATTAGAAATATCAGGTTGTTAGTCTGCCCTTTATAAAGTGAGGTGTAATTTCCTTGGAAACATTTGTGTTAATATTTGTCATTGTGGGAGAGAATGAAATTTCTTAGTTTGTAGAAGAAAAAATACTTTAAAGGATTGCTGTTATGTTTCTATGTGAATTTGTTCATTTCCTCATGTGTTGTATTATTGTGTGTAAAATGTTGCACTTTTAACTTTAGGAATAGTTTGTTTAGAGGAAAGCCACAAAAATTATTAAAGGTTTTGAAAACAAGATCTCCATAAGAAAGTTGAAAGTGCTAGGATAAATAATTCCAGAGAAGAAAAAGCTCTGGTGTGATTTGATGTTTTCAAGCTTCTAGAGATTTTATTTTTCAGAAGATAGAACATTTACCTCTGTTGAGGAAGAATGTGTTTAAATAGTACCGTAAAAGATTTATTTTGTATGTGCATCCTGCTTGGTTAAGTTTGGGTTTTGTTTTTGTTTTTTTTACTAATTTTTAGTTGCAGGTTTTTTTTTTACCTGCTCTTTAACTAAATTTTCTCTCTTGAACATCTCATCCACATCTCTTCTAAACTGTTATGTACATGGTCCAAGCTTTATCAAAAGGAAAGTAAATCTCTGTAGTAAAATAGATAGCCTTGTAGATAACTGTATATGTATATAAATATAAACATGTATATAACATGTACATAATCATAAATTCTTGAAAATTTTCCCCGTTATTCTTCCCTTTAGCCCTTTTAGAGAGCAATCCAATATAATATAGCAAATAATATTTTTTGAAGAAAAAGACAAATAATATTTTTTAAAAGAAGAGGAAAAGTCTACTAGCATGACTGATCCATACATTGAAAAAATTTGAAAATATGTACAATGTGTGATACTTGTGGATCTCCCACCTCCACAAAGGAGTAGGCTAGGAATGTCTTCTCATCTTCATTAGGGTCCTGATTGATCTTTATAATTTTGTTATATTTGCTTTTTTTTTTAATGTGTGGTTGTTCTTTCCATTTACATTGCTGTAGTTATTGATTGTGTATATTGATGGGCAGGGGAGTTCTGGTTACTTTACTCTGCATCAGTTCATGTAGGTCTTTCCATACTTCTCTGTATTCATCATATACTTGCTTTATTACAGCAAAGTAATATTTCATTTCATTCATGTACCACAATTTGTTTAGCACTTTTCCAGTCTTTGTTTCCAATTCTTTGCTATCACAAAAAGTGCTACTATAAATATTTTGGTATATATGGGGACTTTCTTCTTAATGGCTTCCTTGAAATGTAAACTCATTAAGGGGATCTCATTAAGGGAGTTCAAAGGGCATGGACATTTTAGGCACTTTATTTGCATAATTAAGAATTGCTTTCCAAAATGGTTGGAGTATTTCATAACTCTATCAGCAATTATTGGTGTCCCTATCATCCTACAGCCCCTCTGACTGTTGCCATTTTTTGTTGTTTTTGCCAGTTTGCAGGGTATGCAGTAAAATCTCAACATTGTTTTGATTTGTATTTCTTCTATTAATAGTGATTTGGAGCATTTTTTTATGTAGTTGTAAATACTTTGAAATTTTTCTTTTGAGAACTGTTTGTTCATATCCTGTCTGCTAGAGAATGGCTATTAGTCATATAGATGTATATGTACCCTCCCTACCCCCCATGATACCAAACCCTTGTTGGGGAAATATTATAGAAGGATTTTTTTCTCATTCAACATTTTCCCCTTATCTGAGGTGCATTAATTTAATCTGTACAGAGGCTTTTTGGTTCCATGTAATCAAAGTTATCTATTTTATCTTTTGTAATTGCCTCTATCTCTTGTTTGGTTAAGAATATTTCTCTTACCCATAGAGTTGAGAGGTATATGATCTGCTTCACTTTTGATTATTTTTTTGTGTGTGGTATGATCTTTAATATTAAGATCCCATACCCATTAAGAATGTTTTGTAGGAAGTGGTGTATGGTGTTGGTCTAAGCCCAGTTTCTACCAGATGGCTTTCCAATTTTCCTAGTAGTTTTTAATCAAATGAGAACTTTTCCCCTACATACTTAGTGATTAATAGAGGAGTTGTCTCACTTATTGAACATCAGTCCTTTCATAGAAGACTATCTCTTGATCCATTTTTTGTGCAGAAAATAATTTATATTTTTTCTTTTAAAATAATTATGACCTTAACTTTGTAAGCCTTGTTTTTTTTCATATTCACTGAGTTATTAAGCATTTATTAAGTATCTACTGTGTGCCAGGTGCTTGGGGACACAAAGGAAAGCAAAAGGCTGTCCCACAGTTTAATGGGGGAGACAAATGCTAACAATTATGTACATGCAAGATACACAGTATAAATGAGAAGTAATGTCAGAGGGAAGGCACTAGAAGATGGAAGGGAGGATAAGGATGGACTGCAAAAGACCTGCCTACTTAGCAGTATTTACCTGTTGACAAAATTTTTTTTCAATTTTGGAATCTATAAATTCTGAATTTGGGATTTTTAATAATTACTTTTTAAAAGTTAGGGTAATAAATTCCTTCTTATTTACAATGTTACTCTTATTTATAAGTTTCTAGAAAATAGAAAAGTGATTTATTTTCAAAGTGTTATGACTTAGGAAGATAAAAATTCCCTAGATAGTAGGAAATACATAATACATTGATTTGTAACTATACCAATTTTTTTCTACAGGTAGAAGAAGACAGAGAGTACATCGTCCTCGTTCTCCAATATTGGAAGAAAAAGATATCCCACCTCTTGAATTTCCTAAATCCTCTGAGGACTTAATGGTGCCCAATGAGCATATAATGAATGTTATAGCCATCTATGAAGTCCTGCGGAACTTTGGCACTGTTTTACGCTTATCTCCTTTTCGTTTTGAAGACTTCTGTGCTGCTCTTGTAAGTCAAGAGCAGTGTACACTTATGGCAGAGATGCATGTAGTGCTTTTGAAAGCAGTTTTACGTGAAGAAGACACTTCAAATACTACCTTTGGACCTGCTGACCTGAAAGATAGTGTTAATTCCACACTGTATTTCATAGATGGAATGACATGGCCAGAGGTTCTGCGGGTATATTGTGAGAGTGACAAGGAGTACCATCATGTTCTTCCTTATCAAGAAGCAGAGGACTATCCTTATGGACCAGTACAAAATAAAATCAAAGTTCTGCAGTTTTTAGTCGATCAGTTTCTTACAACGAATATTGCTCGTGAAGAATTGATGTCGGAAGGGGTGATACAATATGATGACCACTGTAGGGTTTGTCACAAACTTGGGGATTTGCTTTGCTGTGAAACTTGCTCAGCAGTATACCATTTAGAGTGTGTGAAACCACCTCTTGAGGAGGTACCAGAGGATGAATGGCAGTGTGAGGTCTGTGTGGCACACAAGGTACCTGGTGTAACTGACTGTGTTGCTGAAATCCAAAAAAATAAACCATATATTCGACATGAACCTATTGGATATGACAGAAGTCGGAGGAAATACTGGTTTCTAAACAGAAGACTCATTATGTAAGTATATAGTCCAATTTACGTGTAATCTGAACAACAGTAGTTTTTGTATAAGAGGCTTTGGTGTAAAGTAGCATTTTCCTTTTTGACTCAGAGTTGTGGTATAATATATAATTATCATTAGTATTATTGCAAAATTAAATAATTTCTGATTTACAAGGGCTGTGCAGATTCTTAATGGTGGTTTTATAGCTAATAGTTTTGTATATTCCAGATTTTTTTTCTTTTGGATGGGGAAAAATTTTAGTGACAAAAAGGTTCTTCTAGTTCAGTCTCCATATTTATTATTTAGCTATAGCAGTAACAGAAACCAATACAGTGGTACTTTGACATTCGAGTGCACCAGCTTAACAAGATTTCTGTGATACAAGTTGTCGGTCAGTTTTTTTGCTTTGAATTGTGAGCCAAAATTTGAGGTATGAGCCGCTGCTAGTTGGCACAGT
The DNA here is from genome assembly GCA_028646575.1 of Pseudocheirus occidentalis. NCBI lineage: Eukaryota > Metazoa > Chordata > Mammalia > Diprotodontia > Pseudocheiridae > Pseudocheirus > Pseudocheirus occidentalis. Next base: position 178,099,912 of record CM053593.1, read on the forward strand.
GAACGCCACAACCCAATGCCCGCCCAGCATCCCGTGCCTCACATGTTCAGTCCATGTGTTTGCCTCGCCAGTGAAGAAAGTTAAGCGAAACTAATAAAGAAATTGTAGCAATTAAATTTAGAGATAAAGTATAGCATTAAGAGTGTAGTGAGTGAGTGAAAGTGACCAGAAGAGCATGAAACAAAGCTCCTCTAACCTCCTCCGTCTTTCTCCTCCACTCTCCACCTCTGCCAGTATCTTCTATTAGCTCAAGTTGTCTGGTATCCAAGGTAAATATACACTTTATAAAACCAATTTATTTCTTTTCATTCTCTTTTATTATGTTTTTATACAATATTTGTTATTTATAAATGCTTTCTTATTTAAAAACATGTAACAAAAAACCTGGGGTGGCATTTTGGTGGCTGGAATGGATTAACGGTATCTCAATTAATTTCAATGGGGAAAATTGATTTGATAATATGAGAAAATTGAGTTACGACCTCAGTAATGGAATGAATTAAATTTGTAAGTCAAGGTGCCACTGTATTGGCCCAAAATGGAAGCATAGGAAAAGATAGAAATAAACTTTTCATTTCAGGTATATAACCATGTTAATACAAATGGCAAGAAAAGTACAGTTAATTCTTTATATGTTCCTAGGGGTGTGTGCGTGCGTGTGTGTGTGTGTGTGTGAGAGAGAGAGACAGAGAAACAGAGGTGCATTTACTAAAAAGGCAAATTATTAAGTTTTGAAAGTTGCAAGTAGACAACGCTGACCCAAAGCAAATTTTTCAAGTAGTTCAGGTTTATGTTTCATCCCAAATCTCCAGTTTTTGTGTTCTTCTTCTCCATTACCCTGGAGGGTAATTAAGGGTAAATAAAGTCCTTTATTTAGTAGACTGCTTCTCTTTGTTACTTTCCACAGTTTCATTTCCTTGAGTTGCCCTTCATTTATAAAATGAGGGGATTAGACCAAAGGTTTCTTTTAGTATTAAAATTCTACTTGTCTTGGAGTTGCAAGCTACTAGACCTGCTCAAAGGCACCTCAAAGGGCAGAGGGCAAAGGGAAAATTAATGTCTAAAGTAATAGTAATCCAACACAGTGACCACTGTAGTTTGCTTGAAACCACTAAGGGGAGTGAAAGAGGCTGGGGGGGGACAATGAAAGTGGAGAACATATGGAGTCTCAGTAACTTAATGGTTAAAGGATCCAGCCCAATATTTTTCACTTTCCATTCTTCATGTGGTTTACTGATTATATAATAGATTGGGTGCTCAAAACTTAAAGTACTTTAAAGGGAACAGTTTCTATAAATTAGTTTAAAGTAAGGTTTATACTCTAATTCTTTTGTCATATTAACATTATATTATACCAAAATATTTTCAAATTTTAAAGTAAGGATATATTTAGAAAATAAAAATAAACTAAAAGACATTTTAGGAAATTGACACTTCTTATAAAACCAAAAAACAAACCAACCCTTCACAAAGCAAATGAAGAGAAATATTGAAATGTTTCAACTGCATAGATAAATTCAGACCTTTTGGAATTGTATAATTCATGTAGGCTTAAGGAAGTTAAGCAGCTATAAATTAATTTATTATAACCATTTATGAAATAAAAAAAACCTGTTACCGTAGAATTGGATTGTAAGAGAAACTAGTAAAGAATTCATGTATATACTAGCTAATATTTTAAATTTAAATTCATTTTCATAAGAATCTTGTCTCCTGTTTTTAGAAAGAGAAATTTGTTCCTAAAATGTAGATATTGAATTGTTTTTCTAATAGCACAATTGTTATTTTTAGTTAAGTTGCTCTTTATATTCATGTAGGTACTATGGTGAATAGTCTGTTTTCTATGTAGCATCAAATAACACACTTATAATTCTGTAATAGTGGTCCATATTGATAGCCATAGTAAATTTGAACGACTTTATATGTTTTACAAAATAAAATTAAAACTCAAAATTGTACCCTAAATGCCCTTTTGTAGTAGTTGTAGCATTTTGATAAATGTTTTTTAAAACTGTGTGAATTATTTAGAATATTTGCCATTACTGTGTGGAAACTCGTTGGATGCTTTTCTTCTTATGTATCTGTGTAAAGACAAGTTATTATCGCATGCTAAGAGCTCCACAAACCCCAAAGCAAAAGGTAAGAATCTGTGATACAGGCATGCATCCAATATGTCTAAAATAAAGTGAAAACAAAATCTGACTGAATTAATAGTTCTTGGTTTTAGTATTCTGGAGCTTAATTGAAAATAGCACGGTGTCCTCTGCAAACAAGCATTTCATTTTGTTTCTGTATCATGCTTGGCAAGTAGTAGGCCCTTGATTGGTTGGAGGATCCCACCATTCCTAGGAAATCTCTCTTCTTTTTTATTTTTTGGAAGCACTTGGAGTTAAGTGATTAAGTGGGTCACATAGCTAGTAAATGTCTAAGACTGTATTTGAACTTATGTCCTCTGGACCCCTGTACTCTTATTTACTACCCTAAAAATCTCTCATCAACTTGAATTTCTCCATTATTTTTTCAAACTCCTTTTGCCTCACCTGATTTTTAGGGTTAGAAGCCTGTTGAAGATTATCTTTGTTGTTAGATCTTTTAAACAATCTTGAATAATTTTGATGCATTAATGATAGCCATCTTAGTGTTTTGTTCAACCAAACCAAATGTTTTAGTGTTTTTGTTTTGTTTTTAAATAAAAAGCAGTAGAATCATGTATCCTTTAATGGTCTTTCAGGGAATTGTGTTTTGGTAGTGATGTGATCCCCTGTGAAATATCTCTTGTGAAAGCCTGCCTTTTCCCTGTTAAGATCCTCCTTGAAAGTGTCCTTTATGTGTGTTGTAGATTATTTTCATAATTTTCTGTAGGTAGGAAAGTAAGTATATATTTTGCTAGGCATTGGTATTTTCTTGGACTATTTTATGTATTAATGAAGTGTGAGATTATTTTTTTCATAACTTTTATCAGTTTCCCCCCATCCCCTTTCAGATTCTCTTTGTGAATCAATCTCTCAGTGCCCCCACAAATTGTTTTGCCTCCAGCATGGATTTTCTTGATCGATACTTGGTCAAATCTAGCTGCTGCCTCCTGGAAGAGACCCATAACCACTCAAAAAGGTTTGACCTTACTGTCCACACAGGAATACCTGAGTGGAGGAAGAAGGTTAACTGCCCAGGTTATGATATGCATTTAGATGTATAAGTTGTAGAGCTTGTCAATCAGTACATGTCTAGGACTAGTACCAACAAAACAGTTGAGCTCAAAACTGAGTAGGAGGAGGAGAGCAGCTAGATTGGCTTAAGGAAATTGGCAGAATTCCCTTGGTAACTCCAAAATTTCTCCCAGGAATAAAGGCCTGTATTTTTTAGCACCAGTATCTTGCCTTTTGCTACAAGGCATGAAATATAGCAATCTCTGAAGGAGTTAAATACTGAGGGGGCACTCAGTAAATTTGAGTAGACTATATAAGAAATGAAGAACTTAAAAGAAAAACAGAATAAAGGATGTCATCAAGGAAATGTATTTGAAAAGAAAAAGATGAATTGGTCACATGATAAGAGTGAGGGGTAGATATCCTAATTACTGGTATCATTTTGATATTAGGAAAAAGCAAGAAGGCCCTTGCCCTATCGGGTGGATCCTAGAGAGGACAGAGGCAATAGTTCCACAGGATGGGCAGGCAGAGATGGATTGTGATCTTAGTGGAGGAAATATTCAAGTCAATAAGATCCCAGAACTTTTTAATAGTGTACACAAGCCATGGATGACCACAAGGCATGGAGCATAGTGGTGCATGAAAAATGGAAAATTTGAGATTAAGTGCTGATAATTTAAATCCAGTAAAATAATCTATTGTTGCTACATGATACAGTGGAAAGGACATTGGCCTGGGAGATAGGAGAACCTATCTAGTAAGAAATCTACCACTAACCTGAGTTTTGTGGCCTTAAGCAAGTTGCTTAAACTCTGGACTTTTGATCTTTGAAGAGTGGATCTTTGGGGGTGCCTAGGTGGTGCAGTGAATAGAGCACCGGCCCTGGAGTCAGGAGGACCTGAGTTCAAATTCGGCCTCAGACACTTAACACAAAGACTAGCCATGTGACCTTGGGCAAGTCACTTAACCCCAACTGCCCTGCAAAAAAAAAAAAAGAGTGGATCTTTAAGCTTCTTTACTTCTCTTTACGTTCTCTAATTTATTCTTTATACTATTCCACAACTTTGTTAAAATTTACATTGATTAAGCATCTACTTTTTATGTGGAATTGTGGTAGGCTTGAAATAAAATTCTATCATCCCTGCTTTTGATAATTTGAGTAGTTTATACAAAATATATACAAGGAACAACTGAAGAATATTTCTGCTTATCTGCTACAATAGATGTTGACAGTTTTATTTCTTGTTCTCTCTTTTTTAAAAGTAATAGTAACTCTGTTAGTAGTTTGGTGTATAAAAGTAGATAAAGTTCTGACCCTTGAAGAGTTTACAGTGAAGTTACAAAAACTTAACCATTTGATTAGAAATATTTAAAGACATATGAAGTAGAGTTTTTTTTAAGAGGCAAATTTACTTTGAGATAAATAGGACACTTTATTTAATATTTTTGCTCCTGTCTTATCTTTTTTAGTACTTGTGCCTCAGATGCCTTTCCTTTCCCTTTCTTGGCAACTTCTATCAGTTATTTCTTGTCTTTGTATCATCTTCCATTTCCCATTGCTGGTAATCATCTGTAACATGGAAAATAAAATAGAACTATTGGAGCTAAAATGGACCTTATTGATTATCTTTTCTTTACAAATTAGGAAACCAAAACTGGTAAAGGTGAAGTGATTTACTCAAGGTCACACAACTAATAAGCATCAGAGCCATGTCTTCTGATTCCAAGTTCTTTCTCCTTTCTAGTTTGCTCTGTTGTCTTCCTTTTTGCCTGTAAATATACTCTCCTTTTTTTAAAAAAAGTCCTTTAAAAAAAACCAAAACATTTTAGTCACACCGACATTTCATGTTCTTCTTTTCTTCTCTCCCTCAGTATAAAACTTATGGAAGGCATGGTCAACATTTGTGCCACTCCTCAGTAGTCATTTGCTCAGCTCTTTGAATTCCGACTTCCAGTCTGACTACTTCACCATTAATCTCTTAATTTTTAAATATAGTGGCCTATTTATAATCATTATCCTCCTTAGCTTCTTCAGAGTATATAACATTATGGCACACCCACTACTTAATAGTCTTTCAGTAGCTTCTGTGACATTGCATTTTCCCTGTTATTTTCCTTAGCTATTTGTTGTTTCTGTATCCTTTACTGATTCCTCTTCTTGCTCCTTTAGCACTGGTGTTTTCCAAGACCTTGACTTGTAATAAGGTCTTCCTTTCTTTAAGGAAGCTCATCTTTTTTTTTTTTCCTGGTGTTAATTAAAGAGCATCAGAATGGCAGTTAGGACAGCTGTATCCTACGTAATTTGAGTTTGCCACTAAAATGAGAGCACTGAACAATGTGGTATCTTAGGTTTTTCCAAGTCATCTGTCCTTGATGCTGTATAAACTCTTCCCAGGTCTATTATCCATAGCTCTGACCTCTCTCCTGAAGGACTGAACTTGTATTTGCATTTATCTACTAGATATCTCCATCTGGATGTCCTGCTTTCTTCTTAAGGTTGTCATGTCTAGTACAGAACTTTTTCTCCCAAACCTGCTTTCCTCCCCCACTTCCCTGTTTCTGTTACTGGTATTATCATTTTTTAGGGCAGTTGTGCTTACAACTTCAATGTCATCCTACATACCTCTCTCTCTCTCTTGACCATCATATACAGTTAGTAATATTAAGGGCAGATTCCTACTTCTCTTTCTCTAGAAAGCATCAAGTAAGCATTTATTTAATGCTTTTTTTTCCTCTGTGATCCTGATCTTTAGACCATTCCATTATTTATAGTCATATTCTATTCATTTGGTTTTTATAAACTATGGATATAAAAAATTGATGAATTCCTGCTTCAGGATGAATTCACAATTTAAAGAATTCTTAAATTTAAAAGTGTCCTTGGTACTTACTGTTAAATATTTTTCTCCACCTCCAAAGATATTTTTAAGATATTTATATTTGGGCCTTTAAAATTTTTAATGCTAGGATTATTCTGAAAGTCTAGTGTGAGGAAAATTAAAAGTTTTTTGAAAATTATCTTTCATAAAATAAAACCATGATCATTGTTATAATCTGTCAGAATTTTTTCTCCATTTTAAGAGGGTTTTTTTGGCTTGCTTCTTTGAAATATATGTAATACCTCCCCTACCCCCTTTTTAATGAGAGAAGAATATTGAACTTTGAGAAATAATTGTATGTCATTCAGTTAAATTCAAGTGGATAAGCATTATTAAATGCATATGGTATTTAGAGTTCTGTACTAGGTGCTTAATTTATATTTTCATGACAATTGTAAAGTTTTCGAAGTTTTTTCACACGTTTCTCATTTGATTGTCACAAATTTATGAGATTGGTAGGGCAGGTAGATTATTATTTCAGTTTTATAAATAAGGAAACTAGGTCTCAGATTAAGTTACCTAAAGTCATATACCTGGTAAGTGGTCTTGCAGGGACTAGAACCTAGACCTTCTGATCCTTAATTCAGTGGCATTATCCACATAGTATTTAGCAAAATTTTATTTTTGAACATTTAAAAAAAAATTAGGCTATGCTTTGTCTGGATACTAACTATTTCTCTGTTGTTGGGTTTGTTTTTCTTAACACAGTGCTGTAAATATATTGTTTTCAACAAATAATTATTTAATATTGTTGGTCACTTAACCCTACTCTTTTCTAGACTCATAGTATCGTTGATTTAGACCTGGAAGGGACCTTAGAGTTCTAGCCATCTCATGTTACAGATGAGTGAACTAAAGCCAGAAAAGTGTTAAATGACTTGTCCAGGGTCACACTGGGTAGGTGGTGGTAAGTGCCACAACTGCTGTTCACACCCAGGCCTTCTCTCTTTGAATGCAGTGCTTTTCTTACTATGTACTATACTGACTCTGTAATTATTTCTTGAATATTTTTGGGTTTGTGAGCAGAGCTGTAAGTATAGAATCTATTTCTTGATCCATGACATCCCTATTTATTTTAAAAACTAGTTTCTGGAACCTTTTGCAAAATATGATAAATAATGTTATTATTGATAAAAACAATTTGGTAAATTGACAGATACTGCTTTTTAAAATCTTGCAGTATACCTAAATAATTAAAAGAGGTGGTCATGAGCTAATTGAGAGGATAGGAATAAAATAATTCTTATATAACTTAATACTAATGATAATACAAGTGTTACTAGTCACCACATTTACCCCATTGTCAGTCCTACCTAGTCATAAAGAGATTGTTGGGGTTAGCTGTCAGGAAATGGAATGTAGAATGATGAAGAGAAGGAAAAAAAAACAATAACAAAAGGTTAATGTAATAATCTTTTTAGTCATTGATGGCTCTTATTTTTTATCATATTCCTTTCCAGATCTCTCTCTCCCCTGTCCCCTACCAACTAAGCCTTCTCTTATAAAAAAGATTCCAAAAGAAGGAAAAATAGCTTGGCAAAACTGACCACTATACATTACTCTGGTCTATCACCAGATGCAGGTTTCTGTATACTTGGTCCTTATCTCTGTAGTGAAGAGAAGCAAGCGCATTTTCTCAGCGTTTCCTTGGGGCCAAATTTTGTCTTTTCAATTGGAGTAAAAAAAAATTTTTTTAACAGAAAATATTTGAATTAATATGGAAAACAGGAGACAATTTTGGAAGGTGTTGATCTAGCCAAAAATTAATGTGGCTGATTTAACATATAAAGCTAGTGAATCTTAACATTTTTGGAGTTTTAAACACTGTTTGATTGAATGTTTGACTTAATTCATTTTTCCTTTCCAAAAAATGTTGAGTGATATAAACCTAGAGGACCTTCTAAATAATTTTTTATTCACTACCTTCCTACCACAGAAAAGAAGAAAATATTTTGCAAATGCTTCTGTGAATCTGGCACAAGACTATAATTTACTTTGTTAAAGAAAGTCTGTATGTGCTTATAGGGATGGATACTACTATCCCAAGGTGAGAGTCACCCTTCCATTTATGTTACTATGTGTATGTATGTATTTATACAGAAACATTGGTGAATGAAGAGTTTCACTTATATTTCTTTTTTCTAATAATTGGAGCTTATCTCTTTTTCCACCCATTTTAAAGGTACCAAAGCTTTAAAATTTTTAACCATTTTGAGGGAAATCATCGTTTAACTATTTTTGATGGCTTAGGGTTATTGGAAACATTTGAGGCTATTGAGGTGTATAGGGTTATTTGTACATAGCAGATTGCTAAGAGTTTTTTTAAAACATAATTGTCTTCTATTTAGGATTTTGTCCAGTTGTCAGAGACTTGACGTTCTTTTGTCAGTTTGCTTTCTTCTATCTTCCCCTCTTTTGCTTACTTTTGATTCTAATTTTCTATAGGTTTGAAAAGCATTTGTCAGACTTGTTATATTTGTTTATAAAGTAAGAATAAATTGATTGTGAGTGAGGGACTGGATCAGCTTTAAATAAAGTTCATGGACTTTATACCATCTATTCGTGCCCCTCATTAGCCGCCCCCCACCTTTTTTGTTGTTGTTTTTGCTTTTTTTTCTCCTTTCTGCTTTTTCCAAAGATAGGTGAGGTTTGCTAGATGAATAAACTACCACATTAGTATGTTATTAATGTATATGTTGAAAATATTTTGCATTTTTTCTTACAGAGAAGAAGATTCAGAAAACGAAAAGGATAAGAAACTTTGGTACTATAGCACAAAGGTCCAGTTGGCAGAATTAATTGATTGCCTAGATAAAGATTACTGGGAAGCTGAGCTTTGTAAAACTCTAGAAGAAATGCGTGAAGAAATTCATCGCCATATGGATATAACTGAAGACCTGACTAATAAAGCACGTGGAAGTAACAAATCATTCCTGGCTGCTGCAAATGGTAATGGAATTTGTCTATTAGACTTGTAACCTACTGATAAAATAATTTCATTATAAAACTTGAAAGTGTATAAGAAACATAAAGTACTTTCCTTTGTTTTACCACATACCTTTGTACTTTGCTGTTGTTAGCAATATGGATTAAAGACATTATATAAAATATCTTGCATTATGCCTTGGTAGGTTAGTGATGCTCTATAAATGATTTCAAATTATAATTATTATTTTAAAGTATATGAAAAAGTTATGTGAACATTTGAGATTTTTTTTAACCTGTTCAGCTGTATATCATATGTATGCTCAAAATCTAACATTATTGGAGTGAGGACAAGTAGAAATTCCTGTAAAATTAAATAATATATTTACAACTAAACTTTTATAATGGGGACAGTTTGGATTAAAAACCCAAAGTTTGGTCTTTTATTTCTTAGGATATCTAGTTACTCATATTCAGCAGACTAAGCTGTAATCCATCCTCAGTTATTTCATGCCTATTTTTTTTTTTTTTTGGAGGAGTACATGTAGAATTTCAAGAAATACATTTATAAGGTAACTGAAGTTTATCTCTGAAATTTTCCTACCATTTTCTTTTTGCTGAGTGGTTATATTTTTTAAATGAATGATTACATTTAATACAATCACCAGAATCAAATAGCTGTTCTCAATATTTCTTTTGGAGTACTAGACTTGGAGTCAGAAGATCTTCATTAAAGTTCCAGCTCTGCCACTCAATAGCTGTGTAATCTGTGACAACTCAACCTCTAAGAGCCTTGATACATAAAATATAGTTTACTACTATATTGTTCCAAATATAGGCTCTCTCAGAATTTATATTGCATCTGTAAAATGAAATCTCTTTGAATGGGGGAAAAAAGAGGACATGGTCTAAAAAAATTATTTCACAAAATTACATTCAAGATATACTCTGATTTTTTTGTCCAGTGAAGATCAATTATTATTTTTACTACCTTTGACTTTGTCACTTGTTGTCATTCTGTCAGAGTGATAATATGGAGCTTACATGGGTTTTTGTGAGTCAGAGCTAGGGAAAAGTAAAGCTTATTTTCAAATTCTGTGTATGAGGTAATGTATGAAAAGTACTTTTTAACTGGAAAGAATTTTGTAAAGCTTGTGATACTTTAAAAGAATGTTCATCATGGTTGTCATGTGCATAATGTTTCATACTTTGATGAAAAGAACCAAAAATTTGTTTATATTTATTTAATAATTCTAATAGTACTAATAATTTACATGTAGAGACATGCATTCCTCAAAAACCTATTGAAGTATGTAGTGCAAGGAGTTATTCCTTTTGGATAGATGGAGAGCCTAGGCTTCAAGAGAGTGTGATTTCCCCTGACCATCCCCATCGGTCATTGTCATATAACTGGTAAAACTTAGGACTCTAGACTCTCTTAATTCTGGCACTGTCTCTGTTCCATGTTGTCCCTCAATATGAACATTTGTCAAAATAACCAGATAATATTTCTCTGCTTAATGAAAAATAGACCTAGTAGTACACTGTTTTCATTAGAAAATTGTCAAATATAAACTGGCTTTGTTTTGAAACGTTTAAAATGTTCCTTTTGTAAATGCTTTCATTATAGGTCATAGATGATCTAGAAGTTGGAAGGAACCTCAGAGGCCAACTTGTCCAGTTTTTTCATTTGACTCAGTTAGATGAAGCTCTGAGGTCCAGTGACTTACTCAAAGCCCCACAGATACTAAATGTCTGAAGTGGTATTTGGACCCAGATCCTCCAACTCCAGAAACATTGCTCTTTTACACTGTATTATATAGTCTCCCACATTGATTTAGTTTTAGAGTCCACAAAAAATTCATAGTAAAGATATAATTTCTCTCATCTCCATAATATCATTCCACGAATTAGAACTTATTTGTCTTTAGCCAAATAGTTTAGCTTCTGAATTTACTTTTGTGAAATGAGGATAATAATTATTGCTTTTAGGATGAAAATTTTGTCACTGTCTTTGGAATTTATGCATAAAGAAACAAATGTTTACTTCCCTTTCTGGGCCTCCATATTTTGACTAATGTTTTCTCTATTTCATTAATTTTACTTCACAGGAGCAAATAGAAGTGGATTTAGCACTGGTGGACATATTTACAACTAAATTTAGATAATTGTGATAATTTGGACAAAAGACTAAAGAGTATTATTTTTGTCAAATCGCAGATAAGCATGCTTTTTCATAAATATTGAGTCTTTTTTTATTTGAGTACCCTACTGATAGAATTTTTTTTTAAAGCAATTAGGATTAAGTGACTTGCCCAGGGTCACGTAATTAGTAATGTCTGAGGGCAGATTTGAACTCAGATCTTTCTGACTCCAGGGCTGGTGCTCTGTTGATAGAATTTTTTTTTTTAATCACCAATTAGGCATCATGTGTTTTAAGATTTGGTTCTAATGATGATCTCCTTAAATCAGTTGAAGATTTACAAAAGACTTGTAATTAGTATAACCAGTTTTAAAATTTAGACCAGAGTATTTGAAAATTTTGCTTTGGTTACTTAAAAGATATTTTGCTTACTGTTGAGGAATATTTCTCTAGAATTTTGATTTTAACAGAGAGTTAAGAACTCAGGGTTAGTTTCACAGAACCAACAGAACAAGAGTAATGGAATCAAGTAGTTAAAAATCAGAAAAAGTAAAATCCTCTTTTTTCAATTATAGTAATCAATTTTGAGAGTAGAAAAGATTAACCAAAATAGCCATTTAAATATTCAGAAACAATTTTTAAAAAATTGATTCTAGATTCCACCAAATTGTGTTCCTAGAACCCAGACTGAAACCAAAATACAAAGTATTCTTTTTTCCCCTGGGTAGCTTGAAGAGACTACTCTCTTTATCAATAAATGGCAGATAAGTAAGTCAGCTTGATATGGTCAGTTAGCCCTTGGACTCAGGAAAAACTTTTTAGTACTTTTTAGGAACCATTGAATGAACAAAATTTGAAGCATTGGAGAATGGGAACGTGAAAATGTTATTTGGGTGATTAAGTTTTTTGGTTTTTTGTTTTTTTTTTTTTCCCCATTTGGACCTGTAACCATATAAAGATCTGACTTCTTTCACTAATAAAAATTAGCAACTTGTTTGCAGGTAATGGTTTTAAGTAAAGTTGCCTGGGGTGAATACTGCCTTTGTTAGGTGATTGGCTCATGATTACACCGCCATTGTTTCTAGTGTTAGTGTGGCAGGATGTGAAGCCAGATCTTCTTGTCTCCAAGGCAGGCTCTTTGGTTACTATAATTTGTATCTTTTGTTGTTGTTGTTGTTGTTGTTGTTGTTGTTGTTGTTGTTGTTGTTGTTGTTGTTGTTCTTCTTCTTCTTCTTCTTCTTCTTCTTCTTCTTCTTCTTCTTCTTCTTCTTCTTCTTCTTCTTCTTCTTCTTCTTCTTCTTCTTCTTCTTCTTCTTCT